>CANSGD010000306.1:0-701660 GCA_947645195.1 Patellifolia procumbens
TTTTCCATCCTCTTAATTTAACTTTATGTATCTTTATTTCTCCGGTCTATATTTGTTTTTTGTTTTCACCATTATATATATATATTATTCGTAATTTCTCCCTCAGATAGTAAATGACTACTTTTTTTAAGTACTGGAGGGAGTACTTAATAATAATAACGGAAGAAGTACTATATTAATTGTCTTCTTCTCTCGGAATAATGATTAACATTGTTCCACGTATGCCTAGGATTGAACACTAATCTTATTCTTAGAGAGCAACTCTCTAAAAGAAAACTTTAATTATTGTCTTTCCTAGACTCCATCAAAGTATTAGAGGAATTTAGACATCTAATTTTGTCATTAATTTACGAATTTATTGCTCTTTGACTTTCACCTTCCAAGTTCCAAATTTTTATTTTTGTTTTTTGATGGCATGGTTTCTAATTTTTTATATTATTATCTTTATTATTATTATTATTATTATTATTATTATTATTTCATCTCGTAAATCTTTCACCTTCCACATTAAATTCTTGGTTTTTGTTTTGTTTTGTTTTGTTATCCCCTTTAAATATATCAACTTTTTTCTAAATTCATGGCACGCAATTTACCTAATTAATTATTAGTTTATTACTTACATATTTCTAGCTCTCATAAATCTCGCGTCACAATTGCTTATGGTTATATGCCTTAAAATAAAAGGAAGAAAGACTATTAGTAGCAAATTTGTGGCTTTGTTTTTGAATTGGCATATTGGGTTTGGGTAATTAAAAATTTGATGAAATGTCACAAGAAAAAATATATGGTCTAATGTTATTACATATTGAGTGGCTTTGTTTTTGAATTGGCATATTATGGAATTTAATTAATTAAAAATTTGATGAGATAACACAAGAAAAAATATATGGTCTAATGTTATTACATATTGAAAAAACATTGATGTGTACCTTTTTACCAATGATATTTTATTTGAAAAATACTTGGGGGCAATGGTTCTTTATTAGAATTAATATTCTTGATTTTGTTTATTGATGTTTTGTAGATAGTGATGATTATTGTGTTTGTTTAAAATAATTAAAACAATGTAGAACGAATATTATATTACAAATTCCCTTAAGTATTGGTGCATTTTGTTGTATGCCGTTTGTCAAAAAAAAAGTATTGGCGCATTTTCACCACAAAAAAAAAATTCTCTATATATTAAGGACTCATTTTTAAGTTTTGCTCCGGGACAAAAAAAATTCGGAACGGGCTGCTCAAATACCCCTGAGAATTCATCAAAATCCATGATCTGTCTTTGTGCAATAGCTATTTCAAAAGACAATTGTGACCAAATAATTATGCTTAAATGTAAGAACTTCACATGTATCGTGGCTCTCGATTTCATCTTTTTATTGGCATATTGTTCTCCGCACAGGCCTCAGCCCTAGGGCCAATGATCAATGTCAAATTGCACTTAAACATTGTTTCTGTCCATGACAGCTACAGTGAGTGTGGTTATGGGTACTTGGTGGAACGTGGCTCTCAAGCTCATTCGTGGTGGCGGTTACCTGCAAAACAATGTGAACATCAGGGGGTTGTTCCGAGGATAGCCTCTCCGATGCCTAAGTCAGCCCAAGATAACACCAGGTCTCTAGTCGAGAAAAACGAGTACCAAGTGCAAGTATTTTATGAGTGTTTGATAGTACGTTCCTTACTCATGCATAGACTGAGTATTTTATATGAGAAGCGTGGGCTTGTGACTGACCTAGTAAAGTAGGTAACGCTCCTTTTGAAGTGGACCAAAGTGATAAGGTCTTTACTAATTCCTTCCTAGAGCTTATATCTCAGGTGGTCTGCCTTATAAAGACCGCTCTCTTGTCGGTGCTCCGACGAGGGGTGGCGGTATGGAGTTCTGCTGCCAGCTGGCAGGACGTGGTGGTCTGCTGAGCAGACCCCATACAAACATAATGGATCGAAGTTGACCCGTTTTCTCATAATTGTTACAAGCCTAAGTGTCTTTTCATTCTTATTTTAGCAATTGAGGCCAATACAGCCCTTGTATATGGGCTGGTCTAGTTTTAAAAAAGCTAATAGCAGTTTAATATATTTTCGGGCTATAAATTGAACTCTTTTAACGATTTTTGCAACTATACGAATTTCCAACCCAAAACTTCTACACTCAAAAAGAATCCTGGATATCGTGAACTAGGCCAGACCGGGCCTAACAGTTTGAACGGCGCATAGCGCGTCCCTCTATACACCAGGGTTGGCCCAAGTTTTCTGCATCTGATCTACTAGGATCATTTCCAAGGGCCTGATCCAGTTTGGTCCTTGCGTTTAGGGTGCCCCTACACGCTAGGACCAAGTTTGGTTCCCTTAATGAAGAAAGTAATAAAAGTAATTTTCCTTGGTCTTGGATTAAAATTACTAGACCCAAATTCTTGCTTGTCTGATGACTAACACCACATAATTGGCAGTTTGGTTCTACACAAACTTTATGATACTCATACGGTATGGAAAAACTAGGTAATATCTTATCCATGGGCGATTTTTTTTTAATGTCCAATAAGATCTACATATAAAATTCCAATGCTATCGTTTATTATCTTCAAATATTTGGAGAAAAATCTATTTTTCGTGGCTTCTTTTTTAGCATACAAGTATGTGTGTTTTGCACATAGTATTAGTTTTGTTTGTCAGCGTTCAGATATTAGTTATTCCTTCTGATTAAGAGCTTAACTATGAGCCAAAACCATTCATTGACCCAACCCCAAAACTATTTGACCCTATTCAGCCCGTTTGACATGTCAAATGGGAAGAATCTCAGTCCAATATTATGTTAGTATCAACAATGACTACTGTCCATATCCGAAATGAAATTCTCTCACCAGTAACCCCTATTCTATTTATAACATCACCTAGCCATTTCACAACTAATAATAACATCAACCTAATTGGAACCTAACTTGTTTCAGTTCAGAGCTGTATAACAAATTAACAACTTATAAAGGGCCGAAAAGTAAGTATTGTATTATTCCCCATTTCATATATTTAAATTACCACAGACCATGAACACCAACAGTCACAAAGCAGAAATTGATGTAACTATCAAAAACTGCGTGAAGGGGAGAACAGATAGCGACGACCACAAATCCCAGATAAACGATATATCATAAAATTGTTGCACTGAATCGCCACTTAAGTTCGACAAACACAATAAGCTCTAAAACTTCCAAAGGAGTAAAACATAGGCTACAGTGATAAAACAAAGAACAAAAATGAGTTTTCAAATATTAATTAGAACCATCAACATTTAAAGCTTGCACATCTTCCTTAGTTGATGCAAAACTAAGGACACTAACTGTGCACTCCTTACTGGCCACATTGGGCTCTCTGCTTCTGCACAGACGATCCACAGCACTGTCAGCATCACCCTGGTACGAACAAAGCCAGAGAGAGCAAAGGTAGTTGCGTTCCGTTGTAAACACCCCTGTCATCTAAGTGACCGATGTTTATTTGGACCGAGGCATGGTCCTTGGGTGATCAGCCTGTTTGGCCGAACTGAACAACACACATGAACAATGACAAGAGTCAATTATACAAGTTGACAATGTACGACTATAACCTATTAGAAAGTAAAATAGCATAACTAAAATGTATATGTACCATTTCCTGGGAATGTAAAGGTCAATGATATCTCCCTCATCGTTCTGCATCTTTGCTAAGTTTTAAGCGATCACAAAACAACGCAAATACCTGCTTCATCAGCGTATATTCTTAATCACGTTAAAATTCTCAGCAAAATTATAATTCATACGTAATTCACAGATAAGCAACATGGATCAAAACTAGTACAACTAAGGTATAGCTCAACTCCACCACTCTGTGGGAATTTACATTTTACTTCTAGATTACTGCCTTGCCATTAGCAGAAGCTAAGCGCTTTCAAAGCACGCTAAAGACAACTTTCAATCAATTTATAACATCTTAGACAAACAAAAAAACATATAATTTGAACAGACCTTAAACCCTAACTTCATCGCGTGCGTATGGCCTGGTAATATAAACATCTTAGCAAGACTGATGAAAAACATCTTAAATCAATCAGCATTACATAGCCCTTTCAGACTCTTTACGGCATCAGTTGACAGATAAATTGATGTAAACCCGAACAATGCGAATTACATAAAGGAACTGAAAAAATCTTATTAGAGAGGACGATTTTAAGATAAATATTACTCCTAATTGCTAATTAAGTGAATCAAACCTAATCATGGTCCACAATTGACTATTATCGCAATCTAAATAATTTTCGACAACATAGAATAAAATTATTCTTCTACGAAATCGTATCAACAATCAAAATACTTGTTCAACTAATTCATGAAAGCAATATAAGAACAACAAGCTAATTAAGCGAACGTGATAGAAAAACAACAAATTCGGAAAAACCGTAACTAAATCAAAACCTCAAATATTGAAACTTAACAATCAAATTTAGGTTCTACATTCATGAAGATCTATTCAATGATGCAAAAAGAACGAGTGATTGAAGAAATCGAAACAAGTAAAGATGAAGAAATGGGGAAAATTACATACCGGAATAGAGGAGAAAACCTAGAGTGGAATGGAGGCGGGAGCAACAGCAAGAAACAGAGGAGGTTTTAAGGCCGAAACTAAGGTTTTATAAAAGGGGCGTGAACTGGGTCAATTTTATTTAACCTAGAATTGCATAGTTGGGCTTTAATTCTTTTTTTTTTATTTTTAAAGACTATTTGTGAAACGTGTTACGAACACCATCCTTAGCAAAGCCACTCCGCACTTTGATTAGATTTACCATAACAATGATGTGGCGAAACCACCCCATTCGGGCGATAAAAATAAAACAAATCCTTGCATTTTTCTATTAACAGTGTGTTTAACTTTCTTACCCACATTTCTAGCTGGCCCGTATTTGTGGGCGGTTGCCGGCCTAGGCCCACTAAGAAAAGCTTTTATACCCTCGTGAAACTCCATATGTGTTAAGTCTTACCCATTCCTCTTGTGGGTATGCCTATCTAATGAGAATTCAGATAAGGTTGTGATGAGTTTTATATGTTTCAGAATCTATTTTACTTTACTAGCGGATTGATGCCTTTTGTTGTTGCTTATTAGAGTCCATGCAGATTATCAAATGGGTCTGGTTACATCTTGGTGAAATATTCCTAACATTCGTATCCTTCACCGCTTTTCTAATCCATATGCCCCTCAAAAAAAAGACGAGTTTATTCAAATATATGATTTTCCCTACTAAATTCACTAGGGCTCGGTTTGGTCGGGCCGAAAACATTTTTAATAGAAAATGATTTTTCATATAAAAAAAATTCAAGCAAAAACTTAATTGTATAATTATTGCGAGTTGACAAGTGTCATCCCATTCCTCTATTGAAATATAATTAGGGGGCGTTTGTTCACATAATTCAGGTATTAGGTATGCGTTTGGATGAGCTAAACCCATACCATGTGTTTGGTTGGAGATTTTATGATATTGAAACTTATCCTCTAGGCTCATGAGTTATAGGATTTAAACCCAGGGGAGGTGGGTATAGCTCATTCCGCCCCTGGGTATCAGTGTAACAAAAGACTAACAAACATTGCAGTCAATAAGCTCCTAACGTTCTTTCGTGATGTCCTATTAAAGACTCAATATGTAATTTTTTTTACTTTTCTCTAATTATGAGTTAATTAAAATAGCTTTGATGGTAGAGATATTTTTTCTTCTTGTAATCATATAATTTTGCAATTTTTTTCTTTTCATTAAATTTGTGTTTGTATGATCTTTTTTTTCCTTTTTACCTGTTAGTCTTCATCTTTTAGAAACACAATCACTAACAAGGAGTGTAGGCTATGATTATTTTTTCGTATCCCTAGCTAGTTTTTAATTTTCATTCCCGAACCACATTCTTATGATGATCTTTTTTCTTCTCAATTTGCCACACTCACAGTATATTCATATATAAATATTATTTTTTCTCAATTAGCTAATCACCAAGAACCATGTTTATATGATTTATTTTTTATCAATTTTCTAATCACCAAGAATCGTATTTATATGATTTTTCTCATTTGGTTGTTCACCAACCATTGAATACATATGATATATCTTACAAAAGTTTTTTTAAAATTTTATTTTCTAAGCTTGTGCGAATTTGTAATATTATTTTGTAGCATGGTTCCTAATTTGTTGGTCTTGGAAAAATATAACCAAAATTCACCCTTATCAATGTAAATATTATTAGATAATATAAAAAGTAGAGGGGGAAAATTATTCATGATATATGTAAAATATTTTTTATTTGATTTTGAAAATGTTTTAAACCAAATAATTAGTAAGTATCATTTTCATTCTAAAACTGAACCAAACACATAGTATTAGGAATCAAGTTCCAACCCATCCACCCTGGTTTAATTCCTGATTCCGACCCTATCACCTTGTGAACTAAATGGGGCCTTATTCTATCGGTAACATGTCATCCTTCATTCTCTCTTTTTAATGATCCAAAAACCTATGTAAAGAGATTTAAAACTTCCTGATGTCACATTAACACTAGTTTTTTTGTCCCAGGCGATGCCCTGGAAAATTCTTATATTATCTTTTTTATACTGTTTTTTTTATATATATATATAAAGTATAGAGATAGGATAAGGTAGAAATAAGGGAGAAGTGGAATGAACAAACAAATTACAAATTGAAAAAGGATTGTAATAAGTGTTTTTTTTATATAAATTGTAAAAAGAAAATAAGGTAGAATATTTAATGTGAAATTAGATTGGATAACTAAAGCATACCCGCATTAGAGAAAAAGTTTGAGGAGCTTATTTTTCTCATAACAAAAATTAAGGGATGGGATACATAATTTAAAAGCAAAAGTAGATCACAAAAAGAGGTGTAGCCTAGTGGAAAAGTCTTCAAATTCTACTTGATAGGTCACAAGTTCAAATCTTGTTGTATACATTTTGTAGGCATTTCCATATTCTGCGCAATAAATGACATGGAGTGATACGTGTCAGATGGCAATGCTGATTACGCGTTTTAATATATATATAGATGTCAACCAGTAAATCATTCTTTATATTACAAATTTGAAGGAAAATATGAACATCACGGTCACTCTAATTTTTCTTGTTTCCAAATTTCTTGAAAACTAGCCAAAGTTATTTCTAATTTATCTCCCTCCGTTTCTTTTTGTTTGTCCCATTTATTATAGCTCCAAATGTCAAAAAAGATGATGTCATATGCATGTGGGTGGGACAACTAGTAAGTGAGTCCAATTATTTTATAATAAATGTGGTGATTAAAGTATGTGAGAGAAACTTTTAAGGTACATATGAGACCAAAAAATGATAAAGTAGGGGTAGATGGTGATATAATTTTGTCATATAAGGAAAGATTAAAAAGTAGGACAAACAAAAAAACGGATAAAAACGAAAGTAGGACAAACAAAAAAACGGAGGGAGTAGTTGTCAATTGTGACAACGAGTATGATTAGTTCAGCTACAGATAGTTTAAAGTTTACTGTATAACTTTTATCATGGTTCTAAGAATAAAAAAATTGTAAGAAATTTGCAGTAATAGTGATAAATTTGTAACTTCTTACAAACCAACTTTTCCTCTTTATTATGTTTCTTTTTTGTGTTAAAGGCACGCACAAAGCCGCAAATAATAATTTAACCCCAATCCTAATTTTCGGTTAAGATAAACAAGTATTAACCATCTAAATAATCCCTTATTCTTAGTAACAATTTTCAATGTAAATATGGCTTATAGTCGAAAAATATTTAGTGGCGCACTAGTGCGTAAGCAAGTATATTATTGGGAAAGTAAGGACTTGTCCCCGAAATATTTTTCCTTAAAGAAAATAATAACAAAATCTAAAATATTGTCTAACACTCATTGAGAATAGTTTTTTTAAAAGAAAGGTTCGATATTCAAATCTTGATCCTCTAATTTTTTGTTCAAGATGCTTCACTACGTAAACACACACAATAGTTACGGATAACGCAATACTTGAGCGCAATGGTGCGCTGTGGGCATAGGGGTGTAAATGAGTCTAACTGATATCGAGCTTATCCAAACTTGGCTCGTTGAGATATTGATTGAGCTCGAGCTCTACGCAAAGCTCGCCGAGCTAGCCAAGTCAGGGCTTGAGCTCAGGTGGTTGAAAAACTTGGAGCTCGAGCTCGGATCGAGTATTTTTTTCACAACAATCGGTTAATACTCTCGCAAACGGAAGAAAAAAGATACAAAATAGTTTAACAAACTTTGATGCAACTAAGTTCCTTCATGTCACTTAACATTTAGCAACCGAGAATTTTAAGTAGACAAACAACTTAATATCATCAATTGGTTAAAGTTCAAGTTTTAAGAATAATAAGTATTTTTAGAAAGGAGTCAAGCGGAGCTGAAACGAGCCGAACCTTGCTAAGCTCGAGTTGCAGCTCGGTCTCACAATTGACCAAACTCGAGCTGAGCTTTGACTGAGCCTATCGCAAGGGCTCTATTAACCTCCTTACCTCAGTTACATCTGTGTGCGAGTTTGATATAAGTCAACCATGAGAATGTGCTACTTAAAGTTCATTATTTTGTTATTATTATAGGTTGAATAAAATCAAGACCTGTTGACTAACACTAAGCCGTGAATTAATATAAGTTCATCACTAAGAGGGTGTTTGTCATGGAATTTTCTGAAAAGGGTAAGATAATCAAATAACTTCATAACATTAACCCATTGTTACCTCAAACTCTTTTACCCTCATTTTTCCACGTCCGCCACACGTTTCACCTCTCCTTTCTCTCTTCTACTCCATGGTTAACTTGATCTAACATTAACCACCTCCAAACACCGTCACCCTACCACCCACTAGTCCACTACATCGGTAGACCAAAACAACCCCATAGTCGTCCCACACCACCATTGTACCACGTCGATCAACCTCTGATAGATCAGAACCACTCTACCACTCAACAAAATCACCGCCGCCATTGAACCCAAAAGTGAAGATAGAAACAACCACAACTAGACTCCAACAACTAGAATTCGACCCTACTTGGCACCATCACCTCATCGAAATCAATTTTTCGAGAGCGATTAGGAGCTTCCTCAACTCAATAGTTTTCTTTGTGTTCCATTAATTGCCTCTTTAATATATTTTAAAATTTTATTTCAAATTTTTGATTGTATAATCAATAACTGATGTTAGATGTTAAGACTTAAATATATTTTTGATAAATAATTTTAAAATAGGATAAATCACGCGCATGTATTTCTATTCTACTATAATACATGGTATCCATTTCCAGAAATAAAATTCCATTTAATTTACATAAAAGTTATAAAATAATGCACACCTCGAAAAATCACCAATAATATTCCTATACTTTTTTTTAGAAAATTGTACTCCATCTATTACTTGAATGTATAAAAAGAATTTGGGTTTAATTTTGTAATAAATCTAATCTCATTAAGGAGGTGCGAATACCTTTTGTAGGAGTATATATTTGGCGTAGATTGTGGTGGATAGGAGATTATGTTCACGTGTTGGAACAATTACCCAAAAGTTGAAGGCTTCAAGGCTTATGACGATTATGAATCTTGTATTTGCCACGTGGAGCAGTCTACGACGTCCATGTGTGGGACCTCGAGTACCGAAATAATTGAGTCAAAGAATATACGCATTTTTATGATGCTATTGCTTCTCTGTTTCCCAATTTGCCAATTGCATGCCATTTTCCTCCCTGTCAGCTTACAATTTGCAGAACACATTTTGGACGGCCTTGTAAGTTATAACTTCTTGCTATGAATCTATGATTTTGGCAATTAATTAAAAATTGATTTAAACGAATTTTTTTATAAGAAAATAATATTTAATATTTTAGGGTCTATTCTCGCCATCTTATTTTCAGTTCTGTTCATTTTAGTTCAGTTCATTTCATCTCAGTTCAGTTTAGTTCAGTTCAGTTTAGTTCAGTGCAGTTTAGTTCAATTTGGTTCGTTCAGTTTTAGTTCAGTTCATTTCATCTCAGTTCAGTTTAGTTCAGTTCAGTTCAGTTTAGTTCAGTGCAGTTTAGTTCAATTTGGTTCAGTTCGGTTCAGTAAAAGCTCGACTATCGACAATACTTTACTCACACATATCACTATTTATTTTATTTTATTTCAGTTCAATTCAGTTCAATTCAATTCAGTTCAATTCAATTCAGTTCAATTCAGTTCAATTCAATTCAATTTAATTCAGTTCAGTTCAATTCAATTCAGTTTGTTCAGTTCAGTTGTTTTATGTCAAAGAGAACATGCCCTTACTTATAAGTGTGAATGTTTAAATTAAGGAAGGTTATTGAATGGCTACAACTAAATTGTAGCTATTGCAGTACTTTTAATCTCAACCCCTTAATTTTTATAGATTGCATCTTGTCCATTGAATATAATTAATTTCTAAAAAAATCGGACTTTTATTTTATTAAATTATTTGGATCTATGGTCGAGATGAGTCTATAACTAATAAAGGGTTTAGATTTAGATAATTATAGTGGCTACAATTTTATTGTGACTATTGTAGAATTATCCTTAAATTAATATTGAAATTGTCTAAATTACTACCTGTAACTTTTTCACTTTTAATTTTTGATCCATCAATATTTTTTATTTTTTAAAAGTTTTTGGTCTTCAAAAATTCCCCTTTATTACTTCATCTTTCTCAATAATCCTAAAACATTTTCCTAAGAGTCAACAGTGAGTCCTTTCTATTTTTTAAATAGGAAAGAAAATGTAATTCTGAAAATGTTCAAAATAAAGTAGGGTCAGTGAGCGTAGTAATATTGAGGGGAAAAGGAAATATGTAAATGAAATAGGTAATATAATAAAAGTAGGATAAACTTTAAGCAATCATGAAAACGAAAATAGAAAGATATTTGAGAAACAAATGGAGTATATATGTTAATATACCTTTTAAAGAACTAAATTGGATTAGATAACCATTTGAAGTTAATGAAATTTCCATACTTCTTTTTTTATCTTTAACAGTATTATCATGGTAAGATAGGAATACAATAACATAAGTGTTGGAATAAAGACGCAAAAAAGAGGATAAATAAGAGTGTATGCAATTGATAAGGTGGGTATGTTCTATCGATAGAGAGTGATCAAATAACTTGATATGATCAGATTCAAGAGTTTGAAAAATCAGGAAAATTTATTTTGACCAGAAAAGTCCACCTTGATCGAGCGACTTATCAAATTTGTGTTTTGTTCCTTTTCTTGTTGCGATCTTGATTCCTATTCTATATTCAACTTTTTTCTCCATCAATGAGCTTCCTTGGTTGTTGATTCCCTTCGTGATTATGGGGCTTTATAGCTTTGATGAGAGAGAGTTTAACTTCTTAATTCATTTCTTCTATGAGCTTAGATGGGGTCTATCTACAAGTATGCATTGATTCTCTCCAAGTGCGTCGCTCCCCTTTGTTATTGAGTGGACGAATTGATAAAAATCAGCTTAGCTTTTCAAGTTTTTTAAGGTTACCACCTTTAATTTTATTTTTTTTAAATTACCACCATAACGTTACAAATTCTTTTAAAATTCCCACCACTTGACGGAATTTTCCAATTATCTCCGTTAGTGGGCCCCAAATATTAACTACCCTTCTTCATTCCCTCCTTCAAACCACGAAATCCCAATTTCACCAAAAACAAAACCCTAGTTCATCAATTTCTACCCAAATTTGTCGAATGTGGACAGAATTAATCCCCAAAAAATACATTAGCAACACAGACGAGCTAAATCTATGCTATTTGAAGTGGTAATTTGGCAAAATTAGGGTTCAATCTAGGGTTTCATCGAATAAAAAATTGGGGGAATGATTTATTTTAGTTCTGTAATCAAAATTGAAGCAAGAAGTGAGAATTAAACATTCATATTAGCTAAATGTTAATGTTTCCAATGTAATCAATTCACTTAATGGCCAAAATTTGTGAAGTAGCATTTAGTAAAGGGTATGATTAATCTGGGGTAATCAATCCCCACAAAAACCCTAAAATTAACAACTCAAATTACCTGATTTAGTGTCGTCGATGTTGCTAATGTGCAAATTAGGTCTCAAATCCGTCCATATTTGAAAATTTTAGGTCACAATTGAAGAATTAGGGTTTTTTTGGAATGAATTTGGGATTTCGTGGTTTGAGATGAGGGGATGAAGAAGGGTAGTTAATATTTGGGGCCACTAACGGAGATAATTGGAATATTCCGTCAAGTGGTGGGAATTTTAAAGGAATTTGTAATGTTATGGTGGTATTTTAAAAAAATAAAAATAAAGGTGGTAAATTTGAAAATTTTGGAAAGTTAAGGTGGTTTTTATCAAATTTTCCTTATTGAGTTAACAATTTTACAAGTTCGTCATATTGGAAACTTCATGCTTTTATTACCCTACTTCATATTCTTCTTCTTCCCTTCCCCTTTTGGGCATGATTTCATGTGATTCTAACTTCTAACTAAGCCCATGTTTGGTTGGGGTAAAATAAGGCCCAGAAACGGAATGGAGTCCTTGATTTCGTTTTGGGTTGTTTGATTGGGCCATAGAGTAAACTCAATCCGTTTCTTTTCTTAAGCCAAATCGTTACTTTATTACAGCTCAAGTACCCGCGGAAACAAAACAAATACCTCTAACCATAATGGAAAAAATGAAGAGGCACAACCGCTATTTGATTAGTTCACATTCAACTGCTCAACTATCTACTCTCTAGCAATTAGCATCTCTCTACCTATCTTCTTCCTTGTTGGTTGCTACTATTTGATCATGAAGGTTTATGTGGAGATTTTTTTTTTACATGTTCTTGCTATTCTTGTCATAGCATCGATTTCATATATGTTATATATGTAAGTTTACATCCATAATCTTCAAGATTTATGATATTCAAACAATTGGAATTCTTAATTTTAGTGATACTCTTTTTCAAATCTGTTTTTTATATAAAAATAATTAAGAAATATTGTAGATTTTAATAAGAACTCATGATATGTGCTATTTTTAAAATTAATTTATTGTAGCTTATCTATAAACTAAACAGAGGTTTTCTTGTTTTCCTCTGTAAATACATCTTCAAAAAGTTGTGAATAAAATGACATTTTTTTTCATTTTCGTTGTTGATATCAACCGCACGAAAAATAGAAATCTCATATTGTATCTTGATACTAATGATTCCATTCCTCTATTTGAATCAAACAAGAAATAACAGTAACGATTATCAAATCCTTTCCATCTCTTATGTGTTACCATTCCATTGGTTGAACCAAACAAGGGCTAAAAGTGTATTTTGTTTGAGAGAGGTGTGAACCTTTTGGAGAACAAAGTGACGATTACGGTTAACAACACAGAAGGTCAAAAGCCAAATGTTGTTTTCAAAAGTCACTTATTTATTCTAGGTTCTTTGAATTGTTCTTATTTTCAATTTGTAGCCTTAAAAACATTATAATACAAGTTATACAACAATTAGTAACATGGAATTAATGAAACATATGGATGGAATATGATTGACATTTAAGCCCGGATTGGCAACTCATATATGAAGGCAAGTGTTAATATTCCATTGAGAACTTAGTTTCCGTTTTTTAACTTATTTTCAATCTTTATAAGTTAAGATAAGTAAAGATAAGTTAAGATA
Source organism: Patellifolia procumbens (assembly GCA_947645195.1). NCBI lineage: Eukaryota > Viridiplantae > Streptophyta > Magnoliopsida > Caryophyllales > Amaranthaceae > Patellifolia > Patellifolia procumbens. Next base: position 13,653 of record CANSGD010000306.1, read on the forward strand.
CGATTGAATAAGGTCTAACAAGGTCTAATAAGATTGAATAAATATTAATAAGGTTCAATAAAGTTAAATAAGGTCTAATAAGGTTTCATCTAATAAGGTCGAATAAGATCTAATAAGGTTTAATAAGTTATAATAAGGTTTAATAAGATCTTATAAGTTCATATAAATTCAAATAAGTTGAAAATAACGCACCCTTAAGTAAGTTATCACCCTTTGGACCAGAGGAATGAAATAGTAAATCAATTTATAAGCTTTACAAGATAGTTCTCTTATTGAGGGCGAAACCTCACATGGGCTTGTTAGTATCAATTCTTTCGGACTGAAAAAAAGTTTCTGGATACATATTAACTTAGTTCCGTGCAATTTAACTCCACTATTATGATAATGTTTATCATTATTATTACTACTATTATTATTATCCTGACAATAATAATAATTCTTAGGAAAATTTGCGAAAAAAACACCTTATTTGTTATATTTTTGTGAAAAAACACCTTATATAATTATTTTTGTGAGAAAACACCTTATAAGTCACTTTTTATCAAAATACATACCTTATATTCGAATTTTAGCTAAAAATTCAAATATTCGGTCATTGAACCTCTTAATTTTTCTGCCATCCTTTTTGTGTGCTGGAGACACACATTCACAAAAAAATTGGTCAAAATCTGACACGCAAAGAGGAATGAAAAGTTGGAGGGTCAATGTCTAAAAGTTTGATTTTTTAGCCAAAATCTAACAAAAAGGTGTGCAATTTGATAAAAAGTAACATATAAGGTGTTTTCTCACAAAATAATTATATAAGGTGTTTTCACAAAAAATGTAACAAATAAGGTGTTTTTTCGCAAATTTTCCTAATTCTTATTGTCAATTTGTCATTAGTTATTGTTATTATAAGTACTTATTATCTTTTATTACTGAAATAATATTCCCTCCATTTTTTAGTGAACACACTTATTTTGTATTGTTGCGTTATTCATATACCTCACTTTTGACCATCGTCGGTGGTTTATATGTAAAAAAATGCATACTCGTGTAGGATTATGTTAGGTTCGTCTTAGGTTCGTCTCATTTTTAAAATATAATGTTTCAATTTTTACTTATTGGTAAGCAAAGATATTTGATGGTCAAATCTTTCTGTTAACAAGAGTAAACGGCATTATGTATATTAAATGAAATATAGGTAGTCACAATAACTTAATGGAACAAAATAATACACCGTACCATTCGAACTAAGTTGCAGCCACTTCTTTTTTGGAAGTTTTGAATTGTATGCGATTAGTTTACACCCTTCTAAAATTTGCACCATACACTCGGAGTGTGTGGTGGACCCTGTTACATTAGCTATTTATATGCTCATGTGCAGAGCAGTCCGTTTTTAACTTATTTTTACTCCTTATAAGTTCAGATTTGTTCATCATATAAGCTCAGATGACTTCAGACAATGTAGAATGAGGTCTAATAATGTCTATTAAGGTCTAATAAGTTCGTATAAGTTCAAATTAGTTAAGATAAGTTCAGATTATAAAAAAAATGAAAAGAACGGACCCATAATGCAAGAAAATGTGAAATGGTAAATGCTCTCCGCTCCTTCTATCAAAGAATGATTGTTACATTTTGTATTTTGACACTATTCACGTAATTCACTCTGACTATCTTTTATAATTTTATCTAAGAAAAGAATTATAATCATATGGGATTTTATTAGCTCCATCTCAATTTATTTTCTTCATGTACCAACTGTTATATTTTTTTGGAGATACGGACGTTCAAACTTTTACATTTGCATGCAGAAAAGGCACAAGAGTAACAATTAGGCTATGTTCTTTTGGTCTGCAATGAATTTAAATTAAATTAACTTCAGTTCAGATCAGTATCAGTGCAGTTCAATTCAGTTCTGTTCAATTCAGTTCAATTTAGTTAATTTTACTTTACTTTAATTTAGTTCAATTAATTTTATTTCAGTTGTTTATAAGCAAGTGAAACAGAGAGAATAATACATTGACGACTTCTCTAATTATACATCCGAAGGTTCAATGTTCAACTTTTTAGCACTTTGACTTAAAGTGGGCTTTTCCTAATTCTCATTATGTTAGAGAACTACTCTATAAGTCATAATTCATCAAAAATTGTTCCTGAACTTTGGATTACGATTGCAAAATGTGACTTAATTACGTAACCCTGCGGCCTACCAAACAATTTTGGTAACTAGAACGCATTTGATGTATGACATTGACACCGACAAGTTCATTGCGTGGGTTTAGCAACTACATTTTTCGTCTTTCAAAGTTCAAACACCTATTCTGTCCCATAATCTTAAGAATTTTATTTGATTAACTTATTTTATTAATAATAAATGGTTATTGTTATTTGTTTTAGTACATAAAGTACATGTTGGTGGAGATATTATAAGAATTTGGAGTGAGTGGGGTTATTAAATTAATTATAGGTAGGACTCGTTAATATTAAAAATAATGTTCTTAGTGTACTCTCATGTCATTTATAGAAGTGTATCAACTAATGTGAGACGGACGAATAAAGGAAGTGTATCATCTAATGTGGGACCGAGGGGAGTATATAAACTAGTTAGTGCTTATTCCTTTGCACTTATTTAATAGAAGATCTTATTGGAACAAAGGTAATACTACTTCCGTTTCGCAATACATGGAACATATACCTCTTTTGGATGTTTTGTAATACATGCAACATTTCCTTTAATAGTTACACATTTTAACTAAAAAGACACTTGTGCCCACTTTTGCACTCACATATACACTACTTTATTCTTTATCACATGACAATAAAGAAAATTTACACTCTCTATCTTCTTTTCCTTGGACTATGTGTCATAATCCAACGTTGCATGTATTGCGAAACGAAGGTAGTATATGTTACTAGCCTTATATACCTGCGATGCGTGCAAAACATGAAAAAAGTTAAATGAATGTCCAATTAAATTCTTATATAACTTTATTAAATGTAGGGTAACATATCATCTAAAAGATATTAGTTACCCACACTTAACTTATTTTTTTATATTTTCTTTTTATTATTTTTTGGTGTCTACCCCTCATCTTTCCTTATATAGTAGAGATAATTCTACCCAATTATATATATGGATCTAACTAGATGATAATTATGGAGAACCTTATTAAGGGCTTGTTTAGTTGCTCAAAATAAATGGGGGAATTTAGAATTCCGAATTTGCAAATAGAGTGGTTGTTTGGTTGGATTGGAAAAAATGAAAATGTGGGAAGTAGAAATTCGTGGGAAGTTGAATTTCCCACGAAGTATAGGAATTTAATTACCAACTCTCCTTTGGTCAATGAAAATTTCTTTGAAATACAAAATCACACATGTCAACCAACACAATTTAGAACAATTTCATGGTATTTCACAATAGAAGTAATTTCCCATAATAAGCAAATCGTATGAAAATTCAATTTTCTTGACAACCAAACATGGCCGTATATTTCCAATATCAACAAAAAAAAAATTTTAAAGGTAATGTGGTGGACCCTGGCCAGATCTCAATTAGCACAGTATTCTTGATCTGGTGTTTGCGGGGCCCGACATTTGAGAGCAGGGGGAATGGTAAGGGGATCCCCCACCTCCAAATGCCCCTAGTGGGATTTGATCACATGACCTTCAAGTCATGAGATCAAACCTTTACCACTAGACCAAACCAAGCTTGGAATATCAACAATTTAGTGATACAATAACTGGGTTGAAGACTCATGCAGAATACACATGATTTCTCTTTTATTTATTCAATGCAATTATTTTTTTACATTTTAATTGAGAAGTAAGAAAACGTCTAAGATAATATAGACATTTCATGGTATCTTTCCAATTAGTTATCATGTTTAAGTTGATGTAAATGATAAAATAGTATGAACTCAAAAAGTTTTTATGCAATAGTTATGTATAGTTATCAAAATAATCTAATAAAGTAGAAAAATTAATACACTATATATTTGGATAATAGAAAAATACACCTAATTATGTAGCCAATAACTTTCACATATTCAATTTTTTTAAAATTTTGCTTAAAAAAAATGATACCTTTGTATGCCATTAATTGCAACACATTTTTTCCCACAAATTCCTAAACAATTTTTGGGTAGGAGGGACGTAGAGAGAGAAAAAAAGTGGGGAACATATGATTGGACAGAGATAAAAAGAAACTTTCTAAGTGTTGCATCTATTTAAAAATTTCCTACTATAGAAAGTATTACAACTAATTGAATACGTAGATACTGGGTAGTAAATTAATTTAACTATTGTATCTTTATATTGTTTTCACATCATCTTGTTTCATATTCAAACATATAAAAATCGAAAATCTTAAGTTTGATGAGATTTCTTTACCTTTAGGTGATTGATGAATATGGGAAGATCTTTACATTAGGTAAAGATCATTTTTTTAAAAAAGTTGCTATATAGATATCAAATGTTCATACAACTATATATATTGGTATTCATATTTTGGTGTTTAAAACTTCGCTTAAATAAAAATAATTTTTTATACATATTAGTATTTGATATCTTCCCTTATTAATTCCAATATTCCATTTTCAAATTTGTCTTAAACTTGGTTTTTATATAATACTCTACATTTTATAGGTATTTTCTCATTTTCTTGCACATAAAATTTCCCAGATTTTGAATTTTGAATTTTCTTTAGAAAAATCTTAAGGACATATTATATTTTGAAATTTTTTTATCCCATAATACTCTATTCTCTAAAATAAAGCTTAACAAATCGATTTTCATATAATATATTTTATTACTAGCTTTTCCTATATAATTTTCATAACATGTTTCTCCAAAAATCTACTAATAAATACTCCCCCTTTCCAATTTATTTGTTACATTCACTTTTTCACAATTTTCAAGATACGATTTCAAAAACTAATATCTCAAATTTGATATAGAAAAATATTACAAAAATTATATATTTGAAAAATATACATTGAGACGAATAAAATAATATCACACATGAGTATGTATGTATATAAATTTAAAGACAATCAAAGTGGCAAAGTGAATAGTGTTTAAAGTCTATATGTAACAAATAAATTGGGACAACGGAAGTAATAACTAAGATATAATATATTTTTTTGATATATTTCCATATTATCTGGAAGCATCTTATGTGAGTATGTATTCAATAGTATATCCAAAATATTATACTTGATGTGCAAAAGTTATCAAAGATGCGGCTACCTTTATATTAAAATTAGACTAATTTAAACCTGTCACTTTATTTAAAAAGTCCATCACTATATTAAAAAAGGTTTTTCCTTCTCCTCTTTCTATTGCTGCACTTGAGCTGTTTTAGAATAAAATTAGACGGTATCTTAAAAGACCAAACTCCTCGATGTGAATGTTTTTTGATCTAGGTGATTAATATATATAGGAGATCTTTACATTATGTGGACGTTTTGTATTGGTATCCTCCCTTTCATATTCTTCTTTGTATAGTATCTTCCCTTTCATGATTGTAGCTTGTTACTTGTGGCCTTTCTTTTCCGATGACTTATTATCTAACACTAACTTATATTACTATAAAATGAAATGACATTGGTTGTTGAACTACTAAATTGAAACAGACCAAAACCTGAGACACTGTCGTATCAAAACTGATTTACTATTTATTAAAAAAAGTAATGTACATAGCATGATCAATACCTTTTTGGAAAAATTGACCAGAATAATCCAAACTATGGCCGTTTTACCAGGAATAATCTCTACTATGAGTTATTCCTGTATAATCCCAACTATTGAGAGGGTCTGCCAAAAAACACCCCAAGTGACTTGCAACCTGTTAAAAAGGTAAAAAAAAATTATTTTTCATTTTATAATCTACTCCCACCCCACAACCCACCCACCACCGGATCAGCCACTCGGCCCTCCCTTCCTCTTCCTCCCCATTCCTAAAACCCTCCCAACAAACCCCTCCTCGGAATCCGTCGACCACACTGAAACACCATCCCCTGCCTCCCCCTCCCCTCCATCTTCCTCTCGACCACCACGAATCGTCACCATAAACCTAACCACCACAAAATCATCACCCTAAAGCCTAACCACCGCCATAATCAACACCCTAAGCACCCCCAATTTGAAGATTTTCGAAGGTGGTGGTGTTGGTTTCGAAGCGAGGGAAGACGAGGGGTTGCGGTGGCGACATCGAGAAAGAGAAAGTGGGGTGAGATGGAGAATTAGCGAGAAAGAGAAGTGGGGCTGCGGTGGTTATTGTTGAGTGGGATCGCGGTGGTGGTTGGCAGCAACGAGAGAAACGGAGCAGAGTGGCGGTAGTGAGATGAGGAACGAAAGGTTTGTTGGAGGTGGTTGCGGTTCGATCGTCAGTGGCTGGAGATAGAGGTGGGCTGGTTTTACGGGAGGTGGGAAAGGAAGAATGATATGAGGGCTGGGATTTTTGGTTATTGGGTGGGTTGGTGAAGGGGTGGTGGCGAGGGGAGGAGTGGTGGCTGGTTGTGGTGGCGAGGGGAGGGGTTGTGCGTGGGATTAAGTCAGATGAGGAAGGAAGGGGGTAAAGGGAGGAAAATTGAAGAAAAAAAATAAAATAAAATTAATTGTAAACATCATTTTAAAATATGACATGTGGCATGTTTACCTGTTAAACAAGTTTCCTTTAGGTTATGGGACCTCCCCAATAGTTAGAATTATACAGGTTTAATCTATAGTAGGGATTATTCTTGGCGGAACGGCCATAGTTTGGATTATTCTGGTCAATTTTTTCTACCATTTTTTAGAGATTATGCATCATACACCGGGTCTACCATGAGCATGGTACACCCAAGGTTATCTGAATACGGTGTACCATGTCCAAAGTACATTCAACACTATTTGAGCAAAAAAATAACTTTGAATGTACCATACTCATAGTACCTCCAAGTTTATAATAAAATTATATTTTTTTAATGTTACATGATTAATAATTTTGATATAGTAGTATACATTGAGAAATGGGAATTGGGAGATATTAATAGATTCTATTTTCTATAAAAACTTGTGCATGAACTGTGAACACATCATAGAATTTAGAATGATAACAATAGGTAGATCCTGCACACGGAACTATGGTGAGCACCATGCGCACGATGAACATTACCCACTGTCCAATGAACATCACCAAATGAACACACCCAATGAACATCAACCAATGAACAATGAGCGTCACTAAATGAACATCAGTTGGACATCACCCAATGAACATCAATTGCACATCATCCAATGAACGTCTCCCATGAATGTCACCCAATGAACATCAGTTTGTGTTAAAAGAACACTAAGTTCACACACAAAGAACAATAATCAGTTCTCCAATGAACAAGACTCCAAAATTGATTTGAAATGAAAATTTTCAAATTTTTGAAAATTTGAAAATGTCAACCAATGAACATCAGTTTATGTTAAAAGAACATTAAGTTCACTCAAATGAACAATAAAGTAAATCAAAAGAATCAACTGGTGTTCATTGGGTGATGTCCAACTGATGTTCATTGGGTGATGTTCATTGTTCATTAGGTGGATCATTGGGTGATGTTCATTGGGTGATGTCCAACTAATGTTCATTGGGTGGTGTTCATTGGGTAATGTTCATTGGATGATGTTCATTGGGTGATGTTCATTGTTCATTGACTGATGTTCATTTAACTGACGCGTTTTGAGCTGTGCGCATGTAGCTCTACATGGTTCCGTGTGTAGGATAGAATTTGCGGAATGATAAGGTTTGAGAAGCAGCCATCGCGATCGTACAAGTAATTTTCGCAGCAGAAATGCACCAGAAGCAACAATTTTAGTTGTTAAAATGAAAAAGGTTTTCGAAAACCACAAAAGAAGCTTAGCTAGAAGTTGAACAACAAATATCTCAGGCCACAATCGTCTTTTGTACTATCTAAAGGGCATTTTTGTATGATACAAGGTCAAATTTAGTACTCCCTCCGTTTTTTTTAATATGTACATAAGGCTTTGCACTAGAACCAAGAAAAAAGTGCAAAAGTATGAGAGAAGGGAAGTAAAAGTAAGGAAAAAGTGAAAAAGGTAGAGAGAAGGAAAGAAAAAAGTAGGAGAGAAGTGTAATAATTAGGTGAGCCAACCTTCCATTTATGGCAAAATGTAGAAAGGTACCAATTAAAAAAAACACCCCAAAATGGAGAAATGTGCATATTAAAAAAAAATGGAGGTAGTAGTTTTGTATTCTGGTATCAATTTTACTTCATAAGATACAACTAGTTTTGTAAGAGACCGCCTACTTTTAAAATAAAATTAGGATTTAAGCCCCGGCGATGCTCAAGATTTTTGTGTACTAAATTTAATAACAGGGGGGATGCGGATATTATAACATTGTCGGGAAATCAAAAACAGCAAAAAGGGCCACGGTTCTTCTATGTAGGTATGGTGTTATCCCTGGACTCTTTTAACGTCGAGTGACTTCGTAACCCATAGGCTCCTATGCTGAGAGCATTTCAGGGTATAGGTCTAACCACCTCAATCAACTCCCCGTTTCTGGCATGCTTTATTTAAAATAATTAATGTCATGTAGTGTGAAAAATCATATAGATATATAAAAAGTCTTCTCATTTACAATATGTATTTTATAAATTTACAACTTAACTCTTGGTTTCTATCTATACATCATTATTGATTTTGATAAAAGATGCACTAATAACATGTTGGAGTGTTGATTAAAACTCCTTATTGCATACTCAAGGTCATGGGTTCGAATCTTCAAGTTGATATTGTTTATTATATGAGAAATAAATGGATAGACTGTCATTCAAAGAGGGATGGTGACACGTGACAGATTGCATTTCTTGCTTACGCTTTTTAATATATATATAGAGAGATTAGGCAATGGTTCAATAAGCCCAATAATAAGAAGAGAACAGATCAACAAACCGTCTTCTTAAAATTGGGACTAGTTCAATCCATTTTGTGACCTATTTAATCCATTTTGTAACCTGTTTAGTTCATTCAATCACAGTGTTAAATTTTTTAGTGACTAGTTTAATTTATTCGGTAAGTCATTTTTTTTAGGAATCGTTTGTTATATTTCAAGACTAAAATTGAAATAAGGAAAGGAGAAGAGAATGAGCGGTTGGAGTGGCGCTAAAAGTCTAGGAATAGAATTGCGCTAGAGTAAGATAGATTGGGCTTGTTAATATAATGTGAGCTTTGATTGGTCTAATTTTATGTTAAAATTAGAACGCCTCTTTTAATAATTTGTCCATAAGATATGGTTTGCTATGTGTAGGCACCAAAAAAAATTACAATGTGCTATGTTGTCGAATTTTATTAATTCAATAAAGTCAAAAGTTGACTTTTATAAACGTGTAAAATTCTTTTTTAGCCCGGTTTGAATCTTTTGATCCGGCCTAGTCTAATCTAGTCTTAATATGTATAAGTATTATTCAAAATTGAAAAAACAAAAATACTTTTTAGAACAACTATTTAATAAGTATAAAACTTTTTTCAAAAGTAATGACCTATCTTTATGTTATGTTAACACACCATTACCAATTTTATCGAAATTTCGTCATGGTGGCTCACTTTTTTCTATTTTCCCCGCATTTCAATATAATGATCATCTTACCCCTTTTTAACAGATTAAGAATTACCTTCTAAACCTAATTTGATTAATTTCAAAAAAAGAGAGACAAACTTATGAACTAATTTTTATTTTTAGGAAAAACCCTGTCTTAGGAACTCTAATTTGCAAATAAAAAGGTTGAAAGAGGGTAATTTCTTGGAAGAATCTGCAAAATTGATAAACAAAAATAATCAATTTACACATAAGCTACTCTTTCATAAAAGATTTTGAGTTGAATTTGGTGAAAAGTTTTCTTTGATTAGAGTTAGAGGATTTTTGAGGGTTTATAATGGGTATAAAGACCATATTTTAGAAAGAGAGATCAAGTGAAATGCGTCGAAAATGGGAAAGGTAAGACCCCATGGGCCACATGATGGGTTTTTCAAATTTTATGGCGCATTGGTGGAATGCAAAAGTTTGATGGTTATTTAAATTTTTTAATTTTTTTTCAGGAAAGTAATAGGTTCTTGTTCTTAGAAGGTGATTTTTGTTATGTAGCTGGTAACGTTTTTGGCTTATAATTAGTATAGTAATAAAAGTAGTTTTGTTGTTTCTTTTATTATTACTATTATAAATTATATATTATTGTTATTTAATTTTTTATCCCTAAGATTATTATTTATTAGGGATAAAAGATCATATTGACAAAGCTATATATAAACCAAACAAAAAGCCTGGTTGGAGCACAATTTTTCATTTTTATTTTATTTATAATTCATAATTTATTTTCCCAAACACATCATATAAGTCATAAACTTTTTATTTGTTCTTTGACCACTTGAAAAACAACACATTTTCCAAAAACCCTTATGCTATATTGTTTGTAGATAGCTTTACAACTTTTGTCCTATTTTCTAATGTTTTTTTTGTTTATTACTCATTTGAAAAATTCTAAATGAAAAAAATTCACATCATAAGATAGTACTTAATGGTCATTTGAGCAAAAAAATCCTTAATCTAGGATGAAATAATTAGGACTTATTCCCATCTTATTTCTAGTCCAGCTCACTTTGCATAGTATTTTTACTCTCATATTTTACTATTTCTTCCAGCAATTGGTTTTATAAGAGACCGCATACTTTTAATTTTAAAATTAGGCAACAACCCATGTCCAATAAAAAGAAGAAAATGAATCACCTTATTGAATAAAGTGATGAAGTTAAATTAATCTAATTTTAATATAAAGTTACATCAACTCTTTAATAACTTTATTCTTTAAAATATTTAATTAGTCTAATTATAATATAAAGTACTATTCAGTCACTCCCCCCACAACAAACTCTTGTAAAGATTAAACACAATAAAAGTAAGCCTACCAACACATTAACCACATAGAAAAGTAAAAGGTTGATTTTCATTTAAGGTGCTAACACATGAAACACACTAAAACTAATTAATTAAACAACTAATAAATTACTCTTCATAGCAAAATCAAAATCAAAATCACCTAACCTTTCTACTAATTAATCTACTGACAATTCTGCAAAGATTTTTCTGCTGGTACCCTCTTCATTCTGGCACTTTGTGTCTTTCAATTTTCATTTTTTGCTCATTTTTACTAATTTTACAACAACCCATTTTCGGCTGGAACTGAAGGAAGGGTTTTGGCTCGTCCATTTCATACATATAATTTCTATAAAGTTAACCAATTTTGTTCACCAAACCTTATTCCTCCTTTCAGAAGCCAAACACTATCTTCTCAGCCACCACCTTATCGCCATATCTCTTTCTCTTCTTTACTCCTTCAAAAAGTTCCTTTCTTTGAATCCCAATTTTGAGTGTTCATAATTTTTTCAAATTTCTTTGAATTTTTGCTATCTGGGAATTCTTTAATTCTCTCTTTTTTACATGTTCTTGTAGTGAAAAGATTTAATCTTTAAACCCCAAATTGATAAAGTTCATCTCTTTCTTTCTTTTATTCTTTAAGTGATTGTTGAAGTAAGGGGGAGGGAGAGATGGAGGCTGTTTTACAAACAAGAGGCCTTCTTTCTCTACCTTCAAACCCCAAATTGAGGGTATTAAGAACACCCCAAAATTGTCTTAAACAAAGAGTTACCATTAATTCACCTTTAAAACCTAACCCTCTTCAAGGGTTTTGTTTATCTTCAAATGGGTTTCAAAAATTTCATGGGGTTGTGTCAAATTCAAAAGGGTTTGTTCAAAATTTGAGGAATTTTCCAATTTGTAGGGCTGAAGCTGCTGCAGCTGCATCAGCTGATGGCCCACCTTCATTTGGTGAAATTCAACCAAAAACACTTTGGGGTATTGAACTTACAACTTATAAGAAAATTATCCCTCTTGGGTTAATGTTCTTTTGTATCCTTTTCAATTATACAATTTTAAGGGATACAAAAGATGTGTTAGTTGTAACAGCAAAAGGGTCTAGTGCTGAGATTATTCCATTTTTGAAAACTTGGGTTAATTTGCCTATGGCTATTGGTTTTATGGTTTTGTACACAAAATTGTCTGATGTTTTGCCTAGGAAAACCCTGTTTTACACTGTGATGTTACCCTTCATTGCTTTCTTTGGGGCTTTTGGGTTTCTCTTGTACCCTTTGAGTCATTATGTACACCCTACAGCATTTGCTGATAAGCTTCTTGCCACCCTCGGACCGAGGTTTCTCGGTCCTCTTGCTATTCTGAGGATCTGGAGTTTCTGTTTGTTTTATGTCATGGCTGAGTTGTGGGGGAGTGTTGTGGTTTCTGTCCTCTTTTGGGGGTTTGCCAATCAGGTGATTCTTTCATTGAGTTAAGTTTATTGGAGTGTGTTTGTAATATGTTTAGTACTTTTTATGCCATTGGTTTGAATTATGAATCTACTTTAACTGTGATTCTGTGTTGTTGTTACTTGGATGATTTGTTGCAACTTTAGTTCTATTCTGTTTAGCATAATTCAGGAATTCTGAATGAGTAGCTTCTGAAGATATTGGATGAGATTCATATGGTCATAATCTTGGCATTCTTTCACTGTCTTTGTCTTTGTTTGATACGGAACTCCATATTGAAGTGTGTAGTATTTTTGTCTTTCGAAACCTTTGTTGCGATATATTTTCTTGGTTTCTTGTGGGAAAGGCCTTTATTGTCCAACAAAAAGAAATTCTTTTTTTGCTTAGTTTGAGTTTCACAATATTTATTGATACTATTGCTGTAGGTTGACTGACTTACTTAAGTGTATGCTTAACATCATGTTTTACGACTTCTCGTATTATTTGGAGGCAAATGCTCTAATGATTGTATATCCTACTGATTTCGTCAAAATATATGGTGTTAATGACTCGCTCTGTAAGGGTTAAATCAATGGCAGCTAATGGTAATGCCTTAGTCCAAAGAAAGGCTCGTGGGTAATGTCCATAGTAATGCTTTTTTTCCACCTCAAAGAATGTTCGACTTTCCCCCTGTAATTTTCCAAATATCAACCTATGCGGCTATGCCTAATTAGTAATGATGAAATTTAGAAAAACACACTTGGGGAGAGATATTAGATTGAATTGCATTACCGTGGACATTGGCACAAGGTGTTCCCTGCAAAAATCATAGACGGTTGTATTACCGTTACAACCCATTATTATTGCCGACCAAATGGACTGTTAGTATTGTACTACTCATTTTATGTGTAGGTGTACAATACTCTGATTGATTTATGATTGGTTAGTATCTATATGTGCAAATAGAAAGTGGAGCTACAAGTTTGTTTTCTTGATTTAAGTTATATCTGGACAGAAACCCTGTCTTAAAATATCTTGTAGTACTTTCTTTATAACTATATATATGTGCTGAAATGCAGTAACTTTCTCTTATGAAGTTGTACGGAATTCGGATGTCCTTCTTTTCAGTTAAAAATATGTGATATTAAAAATTTAAACAAAGGTTTTCTTTCTCAAGTCTTAACGAGAGGAACTCATTACTTATCTCCATCAGGAGGAAGTCATGTTTTCCTACATGAACTAAAAAGTTTTTAGTTAAGATGTGATTAGTTGTATGGTATACTATTGGTTTCCTTATATTTCTTAGCTAGTAAGATGTCATCCTGACTATCTATCTCCAGTATGATACTAATCAACATACTGTCGGCTGTCACTGCTTTTTATTTATTTGCAAATCGATTATGCTATTAATTAAGAACTTTGGTTTACTCCAATTTTCTCCTAGTAGCGTACAATGTTTGAAATTGGAAGAAGGGAGATCTCTCTTCAATCTTCATGTTGGACCATCTGCATTCACGAGACTTGTATTTACCCTTTTTCAAAATGTGTCAATATTAGTAATCGCTATGTACTATTGACTTATTGATATTCTTTTTCCTGCCTTATGTTTAATTTTTACGAACATATATTTGTTAGTTAAGTTGCTTTATGACTAATGGGAGTGGCTACTTTTTCATGATTCTATTGAATTTTATACCTGCAAAGTACTTACATGATTTATCGTCTTTTACAGATCACTACGGTTGAGGAGGCTAAGAAGTTCTATCCTCTCTTTGGGCTAGGAGCTAATATTGCCCTTATTTTCTCTGGACGAACAGTGAAATATTTCTCTCAACTCAGGCAAAATTTGGGACCTGGTGTAGATGGTTGGGCTGTCTCTCTTAAAGGAATGATGAGCATTGTGGTACTTATGGGTCTTGCTATATGTGGTATTTACTGGTGGGTGAATGCATATGTACCGCTTCCTACTCGCAGTGTTAAGAAGAAGGTAAGATTTTCAATTGCTAAGTATTAAAGCGGAAACTTGGTTTCCCATGATTAATTATACCAAACAACATGATCAACATCAACATAGAATGCTATACTTTTGTTGACCTTGATCTTTTGTTGGTCCATATGGATAGGAAGATGTTATTGATTCTAATAGAGTCATCTTGTGATGCAATAACTTGACAGACAAAGGTGAAAATGGGAACAATGGAGAGCTTAAAGTTCTTGGTATCCCAAAAGTACATTAGGGATCTTGCTACCCTCGTTGTTGCTTATGGTATTAGTATTAATCTTGTTGAGGTTACGTGGAAGTCAAAGCTTAAGGCTCAGGTGAAGAATCATTTACAGTTTACATCATTGATCCACATTTTCTGTTCAATAATTCAATAGCTGACCTCTGAAATCGAATTTTGCAGTTCCCAAGCCCAAATGAATATTCTTCTTTCATGGGTGATTTTTCAACATTAACCGGGGCAATGACCTTTGGAATGATGCTTGCCAGCCAGTACATATTCAACAAGTTTGGTTGGGGAGTTGCAGCCGCTATCACACCAACAGTTCTTCTCCTTTCGGGAGCTGGTTTCTTCTCGTTGATTTTGTTTGGTGATCCACTTGGACCAGTACTTGGAAGGTTCGGGATGACTCCTCTTCTAGCAGCGGTTTACGTGGGTGCCTTGCAAAATATTTTCAGCAAGAGTGCGAAGTACAGTTTGTTTGATCCTTGCAAGGAAATGGCTTACATTCCATTGGATGAGGACACTAAGGTTTGTGCTTTTGAAACCTTTAGCTATGAATACCTTCTATGTGTTTCAATCTTGGAATACTTTTTATTTGTTTCTGAAGAAATGAAAGCCTAGACGGATAATTCATGAATGCGAGTAAGTAAATGAAAAGGAAACAAATTTTTTAGAAGAGATGATGTTTTAGGGAAATGAAAAAAGGGCCGGGACTCTGGAAAGAGAGCAAACTGCCATACTTGGGTAACTACCGTAACTAAGAGATGGAGAAATATCCCTTTGAACATCCATTTATGTCACTTGAAAATGTGGAGGCCGTAATTTTGTTGTGTGCCTCCCCCTCATCTTCTCTTGCTCTCTTTCCTTCCTTTTATTCACTCCTTCTACATTGTGTTCTTAGAAGTATGTTTTAAATGTTGGGGTCTTGTGATTAGTCATGCTTCATAAACCGTGGACAACGGACACCTAACCGCCAATTTCCTGAAAGGTAGAACAAGCCCCGTTACTCTGCAATTGGAAATTGTATATCTCAGTTCCAACCAGGCCAACAGTTGAAACACCGATACTGTGTTCGGATAAAAATTTTGGAGGGTAGTGGGAGTGAATGAGTGAAAGGTTTTCAGTTTTTTGGTTTCAGAGTTTCCATCTTTGGAAGAATTTGGCTGATTAATAAGGGTAAAAACGAATACTTATTATCATTTTCTCAGTTCCCTCCCATCTCCTAATCCCCAACATAAATAATAACGTAATTTCTGGCCAACCTTTGTTTATTTCATTTTGAAAGTTGATAAGATAAAATTATTAGCACCCTGTTGTAGAGCTCTAATACAACCTGCCCCAAATGCCCCACCCCCTACAACAATCTTTGAACCATGACTTAAACCATGGGAGATGAAGTAGCTCCTTGAGCTTTTTGGTTAATTAATAGTTCTACAACATTCTTTTAAATTTCCTCCACGTATTTTTGGGTAAATTGCCATTATTGACATTATTATATGCAATGCATCTGCAGCTTAAGGGAAAGGCAGCTATCGATGTTGTTTGCAACCCGCTTGGAAAATCAGGAGGTGCTCTAATCCAGCAGTTCATGATCTTAACCTTCGGATCACTAGCCAACTCAACTCCTTACCTTGGTGGAATTCTGTTGCTGATTGTGACTGCATGGCTAGCAGCAGCCAGGTCTTTGGACAAACAGTTCACGGAATTACGTAGTGAGGAAGAACTCGAAAAAGAGATGGAGAGAGCCGCTGTTAAGATCCCGATTGTGTCTGACAACAGCAGCGGAAACGGGTCCCTCATTGCTGGGTCTGAATTGAATCCGACATTTGGTGATTCATCATCCGAGAGGCTCAAGTCCCAGTAAGATCACAATAACTTCTTAGCTTAATATTTCGTATGGAGACACAAGAAAGAAGAAAGAAAAATTTATTTGGTTGTAGAATTTGTACTGAAATGGGAGAATATGCAATAATCCTATCAGCTCAGCTGGAAATGCTGAATTTACCTAAAGGAAATGCCCTTTGTAATAGGTAGTTCTAGTTAGATAGATTGACTAGATGGTTAAATTTTTTTTAAGTTCTTCCTGCTGTCCTTTCGCCGCAGTGCAGAAGTTTTTGTTGTACTTGATGATTATATTCTGTTTTGCCATCTCAAGATGATGAATGTCTTGCTCATGCTATTTGATGAAGTCTTCCCAGTTTGTGCATATCATCAGCTAAATTCATGCTTTGTTTCGACGCATTATATTTATGTTGAGAGCATTGCATTATGGGGAACCTCTAGCCGTTCTATGACAGTTTTGATCAGAAACATGGGCTTATATTACACTGTTATATAGAAGTATTAGGGTGATACACAGGCTAAACTCGAATTAAACACTGCTATGGCTACTAAATCCGAAGAGGGGCGGTTTTTGAGTGCCAGGGGGATAAACAACTAGCAAACAACAAAAACACAAATTGAATTTTAATAGTGGTTTACATCCTCTTTTCTCCTCCTAAACAACTGAATACAATGACTCCCTCCTATTTTTTCCTTCTAAACAATTGAATACAATAACTCGATCTTTGAAAAGTTGGTATTTTAAGAATATACATGAAAAGAAAGATAACCAAGTTCAACACCGTTATAAAAATTGCTGTTGGTGCATAATAACAGTCTCTTTTGGATCAACCTTACAAATTATGTTTGTAACTTAACACCAATATACTATCTATCAAGATATCCTTAAGCACTGTAGAGTTGTAAGATCAAGTTAAATGATAATTCTTATCAGAATCAGTTTTAATCACTTTACATCATTAGAAAAAAATAATAATAAAATCTACTTTGTGTTTTTGCATAAAGTTCAACACTAGAAAATCTACAAATCAAATTTAGTTCTTAAAAGTATTTAAGTTTAAAAAGCGAAAATAAGTTTCATCAGTAAATAAACAAAACCTTAGCTCTTACTAGCTTGTAGATTCAACTCAATGTATAATAAAATTGTCAGTTTGATAACTTTTATTAGGATATAATTTTTTTTGAAAGATTTATTAGTATATAATTAGAGGTAAGATTATCAAATTAAGTGAGTTAACAACGATAATTGTTTGAAGATCGAGGGTGGTAGTGAAATTTAAAATTTTGACTTTATGTTCATAACATTTTTTGGAAAGAAGATTGTGAAACATAGCGAGAATTTAGTACCAAACTACCAATAACATACTTCAATACAACTAGACTGAGGTCTTTTGAATAAATGCATAGGGGTGTTGTTAATAGTTCCAAATCCTATAATGCACACATTAGTTACATAGTAGAAAATCAATGCTATGAATCAAAAGTCTCAGTTCAACGATTCCAGGTTCTGTACTTGTGTAACAGTGTAACTATTTCTTGACACAAGCTTCTGGCATAACTCGGTCGCAGATGGAACGAAGCTTGAACTAACATACATATATTTCAATTACAAAAACCAGTCAAAACCTATATTTGTTCTCACCACCATAGTACCATACTATGTACGAATTGTTTCTATCTTCCGTACTATACACATTATACCTACTAATATGTTCATGTAATTCCACATCTTGTCTTGTTTACTGACTAAACAAAGTAGTTACTTCTGTAAGGAGTACGTGTTAGGTATTAGCATCATATATTTTTTACAGTATACATTCATCCTCCATACTGGTGGAAGTTATGGGGTTGGCTTGTCTTTGTCCTCGTCGTGAGAAAAATTGCACTTGACTCCACGCTTACACTTCCCAGCCTTCCAAAAGACACAAGTCTTAGATTTGTACAAAGCTCCTTCAGGATTATGTGCTACCGGTTTTGGTTCCTTCCTCGTCTCTTCTTGCAAATTTACCATTGACTGTCATGGATGATAGTAGTTCAACAAACTTCAATTAATCAAATAGGAAAGGAGCATTGAGTCTAGATTTTAAAGCAGTTGTGAATCCTAGAAGACTGCGTACGTATTTGGCCTCTCAAAAAATCAAATTTCTAGAGCTGTGGGTATCAATTATTTTAGTCCACAGCTACTCTTTTAGCAACAACAATCTACTTTTATATATCACCCAACACAAATTTGAGAGCAAATCCTTGAAAGTTCTATTTCTTTAAATGATTCTATAGTATTTGATTGAGAGAAATATAAATTCAGAAACTGTCAGATAAAAATATATTGCCAAATTTTGGAACTAAGTTTCCTACATAACAGAAAATTATTGATGAACAATATGGTAAGATTTTCCGAAACAGTTAAGAGCTGATGTATTGAATATAACATAGAAATATACCAGTTCTGAGTCTTGATTTGGAGCATCGATGGGAGGTGCTTGGTTGAGAGGATTGTCCTGGTTTCTCTGTCTAACAATTCTGCCTGTACGGGCAACGTTTTGACGGTAAGCCTCTGATGGTGTCAACCCGTCAGTTACATAAGGTGTTGACAATAAGGTTGAACTCTCTGAAGCAACTGAAGAGCTGCCGCTGTCCATACTGACTGGCTTCGGTGGGGAGTCACTCAAAGGACCTGGTGGCAAGGGTGGGTTGAATGGAGAGCTTCCGGTTGGAATCACCTTAATATCCGATGAGCTATCACGATTCATATCGACTGGCCACCAGTCGGCATTACTCGTGGGGAAACCTGGTTGCGGAGGTTGGTTGAACGAAAAACTGTCGTCTGAACTCTCCTTAGTAATTGAATAGTTGATGCAGTTCGTGCTGATTGCCTCGCAGAGGGAGTCACTTGGAGGACCTGGGTTGGTCGAAGAACAGCCAACTGAACTCTGATTAGTAGCTGAAGAGCTGCTGTAGTTGGTCGAAGAATTGTCAGCTGAACTCTCTTCCGTAATTGCAGTGCTGCCACGATTTGTCCTCACTGGCTCCAAAAGGGAGTCAATGAGGGGATCTTGTGGAAGAGGTGGCGAAGAACTGCCTGTTAAATTTTCGTTAGTAACTGAACAACTGCCGCTGCTCCTACTGACTGTCTTCAAAGGGGAGTCACTGGAGGGATATGATTTCAGAGGTGGGACGGGCCAAAAATTGAACTTTTCACTCTCTTTAGTGACTGGCTTCGGGGGGAGTCAGTAACGGGACGTGTTGCTGTATATCGGTTGAGCCAAGAAATGAAGCTATCACTCTCTTCATTGACTGAGGAACTGCCACAAATTGTACTCGCTGACTCTAAGAGGGTGGTGTTACTGAGGGATTCTGGTGGTAGAGGTGGTTTGGGGGAAGAAGTTCCGGTTAACATCTCTTGGAGACCCAAATCTCTGTTTCTGCCAATACTAAATGGCTTCTGGGGGGAGTCACTAAAGTGATGTGGTGTTATAACCGGGTCGAGCCAAGGCTTTAAGCTTTCAATGTCTTCAGAGACTGAGGAGCTGCCACAACTTTTACTCACTGGTTCCACGAGGGAGTTACTGAGGGATTCTGGTGGTAGAGTTGGGTTGGGCGAAGAACTTAGGGTTAAACTCTCTTGCATGATTGAATCTCTGTCTGTGTCAATACCGATTGGCTTCGTGGGGGAGTCACCAAAGAGACGGGACCAAGAACTGTTGCTTTCACTCTCGTTAGTGACTGAAGAGCTGTCGTTGTCCATGCCTAGGTTCCAATTCCAGATGGGGTCATTAATGATGGGAGGTAGTGCTAAAGGTATTTTAAGCGAAGGACGTCCGGGTGAACTCTTATTAGTAACCGAAGAGCTGCCCTTGTTCATTCTATGTGGACTCTGGGGTGAGCCACTTAAGGTAACTGGTGGCAGAGGTGGTTTAGGGGAAGATTTACCGGGTGAGCTTGCCTTAGTAACCAAAGAGTTGAACGTGTCGTTCTTAACTGGACTTCGAGGACTATCACTGGGGGTATCTGGTGGCAGAGGTTGGTTGAGCAAAGAACTACCTGCTGAACTCTCATTAGTAACCATTTGAAATTGATTCCGGGGACTATCACAGGATGGCAGAGGTGGGTTGGGCGAAGAACTAACTGATGCACTGTTGTCAGTAATCGACGAGATGGGACCTTGTGGCCTGCTAGCACTGGAGGAACCTTGTGGCCTGGTAATTCTGACTTGCTGTCGGGGGGTGGTGGGAGCACGGACAAATCCCGGCATCATTTCATTGGGCGGGTACCTCTCATCAGGGACTACAAAACTGTCTCTGAACATGTATTGTTGGGAAGGGAAGTTATTGAAGGCCTCCGGCGGAAGAGGTGGGATGAATGCAGGACTACCAAAACCTGGATAATAAGGTGGAATAGCCATAGGATGCATATGAGGAGGCGGAGGCATATACACAGGCTGCATTTGATGCCGAGGCATAAAAGGTTGCGCTCCATTCGGAGGCATAGGCACATAATCAATCGGAGGCGGACGCATAGGCACATACATGTTTGGGTTATCATCTCTCTGGTATACATAAAATATATTTTCATCATCTGGAAGATTATCCGCCTCATCCATTGTTTCACCCACTAAACTGCAAAATTTCAAAAACAACATAATATTAGAAAAACATAACACAATCACACCTTATTCATTACATATCAAATGACGTAACGCGATCATAATCTCCCATTTCATAGCAACTCATTCAAATTCCAGCATTGAATTTACATATCAACGAAGCTAAAAACGATTAAACTTCAGCGAAAAAGTTTAATTAAACAAGATTCTTGAATTTCAACAAAGAGAAAGAAAAATAATTCCAGAATCGATTAAAGTAGAAATCCTGTGATTAACCTTCTATCTTCTATTGATCGGAGTACTATATTGTCAGAAAAACAGAGATTTGATCACAAATGCGTGATTTTCTTAGTGAACTTAGATTCAAATATAGCGAAATTAATAAAGAATTTCGGTTTTTTTTCATCAAGATTCAATTCTTGAAATAGACAATCATTTTAAAGTTCAATTGAAGCCTGTAAAAACAAATTAAGATCAGGAACAAAAGTGAACATGTAATTTCAACCAAAAATTGAGAAAAAGAAAGATAATAATTAAGAAGAGGAATTTACAGCTTGTTGAAAATGTTTTGTTTCGGTGTGCAAAGTACAAAGAGGAGCTTCTGCTGAGTTTTAATGGAGTCGAATCTTGGGAGAGAAATGAAAATGGCGATGAAGGAGAGGGAGGAGAGAATGGGCGGGAAGAATATTTAGAGTAGGAGAATGTGGGTGTGACGTTTTTTTAAAACTGGTAGTTTGTTGAATTTACGGATTTGTCCCTTTTATTGTAGTACGTAATTACTATGGTCCCATAAGGCCATAAGTGGACTACGGGCCTATTCTGTTCAGCTTATTTTCAGTTCAGTTCAGTCTAGCTCTAATAAGTTCAGTTCAGTTCAGTCCAGCTCTAATAAGTTCAGTTCAGTTCAGTTCAGCTCAGTTCAGTTCAACTCCAATAAATTCAATTCAGTTCAGTTTAGCTCCAATAAGTTCAATTCAGTTCAGTTCAGCTCTGATAAGTTCAGTTCAGCTCTAATAAGTTCAGTTCAGTCCAGCTCTAAAAAGTTCAGTTCAGTTCAGCTCAGCTCTAATAAGTTCAGTTCAGCTCAGCTCCAATAAATTCAATTCAGTTCAGTTTAGCTCCAATAAGTTCAATTCAGTTCAGTTCAGCTCCAATAAGTTCAGTTCAGTTCAGTCCAGTTCAACTCCATTCCTTATTTAACCATTTTGTTTAATATTATTATTATTGGTCTAATTTATTTTACTTGTTATTAATTTTTTATATACATTATTTTATCATTATACCTCTATTTATTATTATTATTACTATTATTCTTATGGCTGAGCATAATTTGGGTTGGTGTGCGGTTTAACCATGTTTAATTTCAATACGAGTATTCTAATGTGCAATTGTTGCTTTATTTTACCGACTAAATATTTACTATCATCATACAAATAAGCTTCAAAAAGCTAGAAGATATTAAAATAAATTTTCTAATAATATTGGAGTACTATTTAAGGTACAACATCGTCATAAATATTTAAAGTTACTTTCGCGTTTTGTGGTGGAGTTTGGTTTATAAATATTATAAACCAACCCACCGCAAATTCTAGTTTGTTAGAAGCACAAATTAACATATGTTTTAAGCTAATTATTATTCTAATAGTAATATTAATTTACTTCTTAGACATTATCGTTATTATACTAGCATCATCAAGTATTAATATATTAATACTAATAATAGTAATTACTTATTATTAATAATTATTATTATTAGTAATTATTATTTTTAAAATTAATTTATCCTTATTACTATGATTTATTTATTTATTTATTTATAACTATCATTTTATAACATCAAAAATAAGATTATCATTATTCATTAATTATTATTCTAAATTATCAATTATCAATTATTATTACTTAGAAGTATAATTATTATTTAATATTCATAATAATTATTATTTAATTATATATTTATTTCTATTCAGTTCAGTTCAGTTCAGTTCAGCTCCAATAAGTTCAGTTCAGTTCAGCTCTAATAAGTTCACTTCAATTCATTTCAGTTTAGTTCAGCTCCAATAAATTCAGTTCAGTTCAGTTCAGCTAGAATTAGACGAAAAGAACATACGCTAGAAGTCAATAAGAGAGCAAGGGTGTCATTTAGGGCATGTTCTCCCCAGCTTATTTTCAGTTCAGTTCAGTTCAATTCAGTTAATCTCCAATAAGTTCAGTTCAGTTCAGTTCAGCTCCAATCAGTTTAGTTCAGTTTTAGTTCACTTCAGCTCCAATCAGTTCAGTTTAGTTCAGTTCAGTTCAGCTCCATTCTTATATAACCATTTTGTTAAATATTATTATTATGTTGGTCTAATTTATTTTATTAATTACTCTTATTATTATTATTATTATATATATTATTATAAAGTATTATTATTATTATTATTATTATTATTATTATATCTATGGATTATTTTGTTTATTATAGCTTTATTCATTATTATTACTATTATCATTAGGGAGGAACATGGTTTAGGTCAAAAGAATAAACCAATCATATCGCGTCAAAACGGTTTATGATGCAATTTCACACGGTCCGACCCAATCATTATTTTATTACTAAATATTATTATATTATTAAATCTAATTATTGAAATAGTAATATTAATTTACTTCTTAGATATTATTATTATGATATAATCATCATCAAGTATTAATATATTAATACAAAGCCTATAAAATAATTATTATTAATTACCATTATAATCATTATTCATTATTATTATTATTAGTTTATAATTATTAATATTATTTATTTATAACTATCGTTTAAAAATATCCAAAATACTACTACTATTATTCATTATTAATTATTTATTATTATTACTTATTATTATAATTATTATTTAATATTCATAATATTATTTATATATTTATTAAATTTAATTTAATTAAATTCAATTCAATTCAATTCAATTTAATTCAATACAGTTTATTTAAGTTCAGTTCATTTCAGTTTAGTTTAGTTTAGTTCAGTTCAGCTCCAATCAGTTCAATTCAGTTCAGTTTAGTTAAATTATGCCGAATTGTTTTGAATTGTTTTAAGTGTTGTAAAAGACTTATTTCATTTGTATGTGTATTTAGTGATTTGTAAAAGTAAACAAAAACGATAGTTCACATTGATAAAAAGAAAAAATTCTAACGCGCCAAAAACGTGGTACAACCCAACATCTGCTTAAGCCAAACGCATTGCCATCTTTAGAATTTTCACATTATTGATGATGTGGGTTCAAGTTGCGTCTAGTATTCAGTATCTATTATTGGTGAGATTATGCATCATACACTCGAGTCTACCATGAGCATGGTACACCCAAAGTTGTTTGAGCAAAAAATAGATTTGGGTATATCATGCTCATGGTACGCCCAAGACTATTTAAACTAAAAAATAGTCTTGGATGTACCATTCTCTATAATAAAAATAGTAAATATTGATGCATGGTGATTTTGGTGGCAATTGGAATAGAGAGAAAATTCACGGACATAATTTTAATTATGAGCTCTACTCTCCTAATAATTAGGATTTGGAATAACTCCAACTTTTTATAAGGTCAACTAATGATACCACTTCCTTGAAATGGTTGCAAGTAATCCATAACTTGTTTAAATGATCAATTTGTTTCAATATTTTTGATATTTTTTCATTTTATAAATATTGCAGGACCTGGCTGCTTTCTGATCTCCTCCCAGTCTGCCCACTTCACCAGTCTTGCTAAGAAAGAGCATGGTCTGGTGGTGGGTTGATGGGATCCCTTGCACACCTTCAATAAATTTCAATCCCATCAGAGCATTGTACGGTGATGGGAGGTCTACCACTAAGAATTTCTGCATCACTGTTCTCCTGACTCCACTCTGGTCTTCTGCAGTCACGGCTAGATGTACCTTTCCCTCTAGGATGATACAGTTTCCGGTGAACCCGATAATGGGGGTTCCCCCTCTTTTCAGCAATGATCGGTCCAACTCCATCTTTTCGAAGGTTTCTTTGTACAGAATGTTCACGGCACTTCCGCCGTCCAACAATATCCTTCGTACGTCTGTATTACAGATCTCCAGACTGATCAGGAGCGGGTCGGAGTGTGGGAAACTCACACCTTTGCAGTCCTCGGCAGTGAACGTCATGTCAGGCAGGTCTGGACTTAGCTCTGTCTAGTCAATGGAGTAGAGGTTGGGATGAGTCAGCTGCTTCAGGTGGGCCCTCTCCCCCCATTGAGTTCGAGCTGCCGAATATGACGTAAATTATCTTATTTTTTCCTTCTTTGATTTCGGTTCGCTTATCTTGCGGCTTCTTTCCTTCACTCTGCTATTCCTTATCCTTGATTTCCTGATTCCAGGCTAGGTATTCCTTGAAGTATCCTCTTCTGATTAGACTCTCTAGGTCATTCTTCAGACTAATGCAATCTTTGGTATTGTGGCCTGGGGCCTCATGGAAAGCACAGAACTCTGCCATGTTTGGTCCTGGGCTCCTCTTCTTTGTGGGGGGTGGTCTGTGCCACTTACTATCGTCTCTGTTTGTCAAAAATATCTCAGCCCTGGGTATGCTGAGATTGCTGTAGTTGTTGTATTTCTCTTGGGACCTTAGCCGGTCTACCTCTCTTTCTGCTTCCTTCTGCTTTTCTCTGCTTCTGCTCTGATAGGGTCTGTTACCTCCGAAATTCAATCTACCACCCAGGAAGGGCTGGTCATTCTGCCTAGTCTCCAACTTGGCAGGTTTGGCTGCTCCCGATGCTGAGGCTTTGTTGAAGTCCTCAACCGCGATGTATTTTTCTGCCAGAGCCAAGGCTTCATTTAGCTCTTTCATGGTGACCCATTTTAGGTCATCCCTGAATTTGCTAGTGTGTGGCAGAGCATTCCTCAAAGCATGCAGAGCCAGTTTTTGCTCTAGGTCTGGGATGTGCACCAGTTTCTTGTTGAATCTTCCAATAAAATCCCGCAGACTTTCGTTGGGACTCTGCTTTATTTAGCAGCAGTAACTCGTGAGTGGATTTACTCCTTCTGCTCCCACTGACGAAATGTTCTTTGAATCTCTTCTTCAGTTCATCAAAGTTGGCTATGGTGCCTTGTGGAATGGTTTTGAACCAGGTTTGAGATATCCCCACCAGAGTGGCTGGGAAGTGTCTGCACCATGTAGCTTCGTTGTATTTCCCCAGCTCCATGTGGGTTTCAAAAGCTGCAACATGTTCTTGGGAGTCTCCCTCTCCTTCAAACTTGAGAGTTGACGGAAGCTTTGCTTTTGACACCCTAGCTGTAATGATTTCGGGTGTGAAAGGGGATTTGGAGGGGGATCTGATCTCTTCTGCCGGTGAGACAACAGAAGGCCTTGGCCCAACTCTGTTGGATATGATTCTTCTGAGATCTGAGGAGGTTTCATTGTCGCCAGATCCTTCCTCTAGGATTGGTCCTAACCTCTGGATGACGTGCCTTTTGTGGGGTCTCCCTCTGTGCATGGACATGGCCTCTTCAGCTCCTGCACTATGCCTGGGCCTTATCCGGGGGCGCTGCTGTGCCATACCCCATGGATTTCCTCTGCAGACAGACCTTAGACTGGAGTCTACCAGATATTCAGTAGGTGTTTCAAGACTGAAGAAATTGGGGTGTTCTTCCTGCATTATTTTAGTGTCCCATTTGTCCTCTTGCCAACCTCTTTGGATATGCCCTGGCCCAGAATGGCTAGACACGCCATATTCTGATGTGGGGGCTAGAGTGTGGGTTCTCTTGTTGTACCCACAAATGGGCTCCCTTGTAGCTGTCTCTTCTTCAAATGACAGTTGCAGGTGTCTTCAAACTAAACCATTGGTCCTCACCCTCCTCCTTCTTTGGGGTTGTTGGCTCCCAATGTTTTGTATGTACTGTTGAGAAGATTGCAGTACAATAATGGCTGCTTGGAGTGCTTCAGGGGTAGGCATGACCAAAAAGCTGCTTGGATGTCAAGTTTCCTGAGTGTGGATAGCAGGGCTACTTCTCCTAGTTGACCTGGTGGTCATTTCTCTCGAATGAGAGTAGTTTTCGTCCTCGGAGCTGTTGGAATCGGATATTGTTGAGTAAGGAACTACCATTGCGAAGTTGTAGATTGGACTTTTCTACTCTTGCCCTCCTTCTAGCGCCAAATTGTTTCTGTCCAGGACAACTACTATGTTTGGTGTTGGGTACTTGGTGGAAAATGTGGCCTCCAAACTTCGTTCGTGGTGGTGGTGACCTGCAAAACAAGGTGGACCTTGGTGGTAGTTTCCGAGGAACCCCCTCCGAAGCCTAAGTCAACCAAAGATGAACACAAAGTCTCTAGTTGAGAGAATCGAGTACTAAGTGCAAGTATTTTGTGAGTGTTTGATAGTACGTACCTTACTCATGCATGTGCATGAATATTTATATGAGATGTGGGCTTATGACTGACCTAGTAAAGTAAGTGGGCTTCCTTTGGAAGTGGGCCAGGATAATAAGGCCTTTATTGATTTGCTGCCTTGTGAGCTATGACCTAGAGAGGTCTACCTTGTGAGGTCTGCTCTGCTCAGGGTGTTCTTGCCGGACTGGCAGAGCGTGGTGGTCTGCTGGGCAGACCCCATACACCTTCTTTAAGTGTCTAGTAATTACGATGTATGGTAGTTGGCTTTCTATATCAATTGTCTCAGGTTATCATGTCATTTTGAGAAGACATCCCATATTTATAAATTGTGGAAAACAATCCGACGCTAATTATCTCTATTATATAAGTGAAGAGGTGGGGGTGGACACCAAAAAGAAAAAAGGAAAAATAAATCAATGAGTGTATTAAGTAATTAAGTTTTATTTCCAAATTTAGCCATCAGATTTTTAATAAAAGATGTTCAAAACTTTTAACTAAACTATCTAAAAACCTAAAAAGTAAAAACAATTAAAAAATATCAACGATTATATTTTCTTGAGATCTATAGATAGACACCCACTTTACTATACTTTTATATACTTTTGAATTTTTTTATTTTGAAATACATGAGTAATTGATTGTTCATGAGTGAAAGCACATTTGATCAAATTGATCCTAATAAAGTATTTCAGCATAGGTGAGAAATATGGTAAAGTATTTTCAAGTACTTTTGAATTTTTTCTCATTTGGACAATGAGCAAAAAATACCTTACTGGGTACTATATAACAAAATTTGTAGTCGATGATGGGGAGTAAGTGATGCTTTCAAAGAAAAATGAGCCAACTTGAATTTAGCTTGAAAATAAAATATGTTGTGTACCTTCATATTTTATCATGTTACAGTAGCCAAAACACACATCGTATGCAAATAAAATTAGGATTTTTTTGTTCAAAACCACCTAAAATTTTCACGTTTTTAGAAACTCCCACCTTAATGAATTTTTCTTTTAAATTTCCACATATCATTCACAATTTTATTAGAAACTCCCACCACTTAATGATTTTTGTTAAATTCCGTTAACAAAACCGTGAAGTGGGCCCCACATATGCATTGTATTATTAGTTTACGCTGAAATTGAATTCAATTTCATCAATTTAAGGGCAAATCATCAACAAATTTAGAGCAAATTTGGAACGAGTTACAACTATTTGGAAAGAATTGCAACTATTTCAAGTTCCATTTTGTTAACAAAATGTATATGTGGGGCCCACTTAACGGTTTTTTGTTAATGAAATTTGACAAAAACCGTTAAGTGGTGGGAGTTTTTAATAAAATTGTAAATGGTAGGTGGAATTTTAAAAAAAATTATTAAGGTGGGAGTTTCTAAAAACATAAAAAGTTTAGGAAAAATTGTTTTTAATAAGCTAACCTTTGCCCTGTCTTCTAATAATAAGTTAGCCTTTGAATAATCCCAGAATAAGTAAACCTTGTAGATTGATCTTTCAAAATTAAGTCATGACCTATTGGTAACCTATTATTGTAGGTATACGATACAAGTGGCTTAATATAATTGGTTTAAATTTAATTTTTAATATTTTTTTAGTTTTCCTTCCCTCCCTCTCTCTCTTCCCCGTCACTTTGCCTTCCTTACAACCCAAACCCCTTTCTGCCTTACAGCCCAACCACAACCGCCTTCTGGTGGTGGTGGGGGAGGCATGGTGGTGAGAATGGCATGGGCGTGGAGAGTGGTGTTGGGCGTTGGCGGTCTGGTGGTGGGCTATTGATGGGCGGTTGGTGACCTGATATGGTTTTTGTGGTGGTGGCGGAGTACGTACTTGGTGGGTTTAGTTTGCGGTGGATTCAGCGTGCGGTGGGGTGTGGTGGTGGCGGAGTACTTGGTGGGTTTAGTTTGTGGTAGATTTTGTGGTGGCTTTAGCGTGCGGTGGGGTTTGGTGGTGGGTTCAGGTGGCGTTTGGGGTCTGTGGTTGTTGTGCTGGTTGGGTGGTGGTCAGGTGGTCGTAGTGGATTTTGCGGTGGGGTATAGTCGTAGGGTTAGGTGGCGTAGTGGTCTGTGGTGGTTCAGGTGGTCAGTTTTTGCTGGGCTCCGTCCGTCCCGGTAGCTGTGGTGGTGGGAGTGGTGAGGGGTGGTGGTGGGAGTAGAATTGATCCAAAAATATGCCAACATGAACCCAACTTGAATGTGTTTAAATGACAATGTTGGTTTCTTTGAACAATATGTTTGAACCTGTCCTGAAAGTTTTGTGAAGGAGAATTGATGAAGTCGCTTGCTGTCGTTGCTGATATCTAAATCATTAAGTTTGGTTTGCTTTGTATTGACTTTATGCAATTCTTTAGCTTTGAAGTTTAGGCACATTGTTGGAAATGGTAGGTTATTAGTGGAGTTCCTAGAATTTCGATTTATTTGGATGTGAATAAATTGAAGGCAATTGCAATAGAGAATTCTTATTGAAGTTCCTCTCTGTCTCGTATGCTCACTTTATTGTTTTGGTGGTGGTCAACATGTGAAATTATTTATAAAAAAAATTACCTGTTATTCAAGTCACCGGTCACCTTAACTTGTTAAAAGTTTAAATCCATACAAGCTTTACTTATTCCAGGATTACTCAAAGGATAACTTATTATTAGAAGACAGGGTAAAGGTTAACTTATTGAAAACAATTTTTCCAAAAGTTTAAGTGATAAGATGCGACTATCCATAAAATTATCTACTGATAAAATTTCATTATAAAATTATCTACTGTAGAAGCTAAATCAAGGTTGAAATAAATCTCGAGAAAATTTTCAAATAAATATTAAAGGTATCTATCAACTCTTGACTTTGTTTAATTTCTTGAGGTTGAAAGTTGGGTGGAGAGTGGAGACAATATTCCACATTTAATTCAGCTAAGAGTCATACGTCTTCGAAAGGAAATATTCAGACAGATTAATTCGAAAATATTCAAAATATCCCACCTTGCTAATGGATGAGTAACTAAATAATCCATTCTTTACCCAACGGGCTATTAAGCCAATATATCTCCACTACAAACCTAATTTTTTTGGCCAGAAGGATTAAGTAGGTCAATTCTATCTCAAGGTTCAGGTCCAAGCTGAAGAAAACCTCTCCCTTCCTTTTAGTGAATGAATATATGCATCATACATCCGGGTGTATTATGAGTATGATATAATTGAGTCTCTTTGAGTAAAAAAAGTCTTGGGTGTACATGAGCATGATACACCCAAATCTATTTGAGTAAAAAACAACCTTGATATAATATGCTCATAGTATACCCGGTGTATAATGAAAATTGTATTAGTAAATTGAACCCTCCCATGGCTACATAGCTTTCTCTAATAATTGTATGCATGTGAAAGTTCAACCTATTATATTAACGAAAAATTGATAGGAATAATCCCACATTTGACCGGTCTTCCACCACTGGTACCACCTTCAATTAATCCAGCAATAATTCCACCTTTGACCCTCATATTCTCTCATTGGTACAGGATGATGGCAACCTATTTGACTGACCAAATTACCGTTAACTTTTTTTTTAAAAAAAAAAAACCCATCCCCTCCCCTCCCTCTTCCCCCATTACTGCCATCCCTCCCCTTCCCCTGCCACCCTCCCCCTCCCCTATAACACAGTTTCCCCGCCCCCAAAAACCGTCCCCTTCCCTAAAACCGCCACACACACCTCGGAAACCACCCCCTCCCTTCTCCCACCCCCGAAATCACCACCCCTCTATTCATATGTTCTACTAATTAATTGCAAACCAGAAATTCTGAGGAGGGGCAGTGATTTCAGGGGGAGGGCAGTGGTTTTAGGAGGGGTGGTTTTAGGCTAATCAGACCAATGTCAATGGGTTACCACATATATAAAAGCCCAAAAATGTGAAATTTCTGGAAAAAGGAACTATGGATGTAGAATTTCTGGTTTGCAATTAATTAGTAAAACATATGAATATAGGAGGAAAGTGGGAAATGAGAAAATTAAAAAGCTTACATTTGAGAGAATTAGTATATTGAGGGTAACAGGAAGAATCAGAGATTCTAGCTGCACTTGGATATGGCGGTGACTATGCTTTCGACGCCATAAATTTGTCTCCCTTTACTCTTCTTCCCATTGGTGAGTGTGGGGCTGTCGGAAGGAAAGGCCGGCGGTGAGGATGTCGGAAGGGAAGGCCGGTGGTGGGGCTGGAGAGGGTGGGTGGCAGCAGTGGGGGAAGGGGAAGGGGGGGTTTTTTTTTTAATTAAATCTAATTTAAAATTTTAATTAAAAATTTAAGTTTAAAATATACTTAATTAGCTATTAATCACATAATTAGGAAGATTACCCATGATTGTAGGTCACCAACAGGTTAGGGACCAATGAGAGAATATGAGGTTCAAAGGTGGGATTATTGCTGGATTAATTGAAGGTGGTACCAATGGTAGAAGATCGGCCAAAGGTGGGATTATTCCTATCAATTTTTCCTTATATTAAAGATTTCTAGATGCTTATTTAGTTTCATATTATATTAGAAATTACATATTCTTAGTAGCTGACATCTACTTAGGATACATTCTCTACACCTTAACTAAATAATATATAAAATACTAGTGTTAATAAGTTCTGATTAGGAATGAGTTTAAATTAGATTCAACCTCAATCTTGAGCATTTTAGTGCCCTAGGCAAAATAGTAGATAGGGGCCCCTTTTGAAAAAAATAACAATGTATAACAGAAAAAAATAAAGTAATTCTATTAAAATATTTTGTTGTTCAAGCGCATACATGATTAGTAAAAATAACTTTAGCAAAAAAAAAGTTATTCAAGCAACTTATACGCCATCACTTAATACGCGCTCTTACAAAGGGTCGGTTCTGTTCAGCTTATTATCAGTTCAGTTCAGCTCTAATAAGTTCAGTTCAGCTCAGCTCCAATAATTTCAGTTCACTTCAGCTCCGATAAGTTTAGTTCAGTTCAGCTCCAATAAGTTCAGTTCAGTTCAGTTCAGCTCCAATAAGTTCAGTTCAGTTTAGTTCAGCTCCATTCATTATTTAACCATTTTGTTTATTATTATTATTATTATTATTGGTCTAATTTATTTTACTCATTATTATTATTATTGTTATTATTATTATTAATTATTATTTTTATTTATATACATTTTTTGTTATCATATCTTTACTCATTATTATTACTATTACTATTATGGCTGAGCATGGTTTGTATTGGTGCGCGGTTTAAACAAATTTCATGTCAATACGAGCATTGTAATTTGCAATTGTTGTTTTATTTTACCGACTAAATATTCACTATTACATCATACAAATAAGCTACAAGATAATAAAAAATTACAAAGTCGCATATAATACTGGAATACTATTTAAGGTACAACATCGACACATCGTTGTTACGTTGAATATTATAAATACTTTGGCGATTTCTGGTGGGGTTTGGTTTATAGACCAACCCACCACAAATCGTAGTTTGGTTAGAAGCACACATTACCCCATGTTTTAAGCTAATAATTATTATAATTACTAATTATTGTTAATGGTAATATTAATTTACTTCTTAGACATTATTGTTATTATACCATCATCATCAAGTATTAATATATTAATACTAAAAATAGTAATTACTCATTATTAATTATTATTATCATTAATTATTATTTTAAAATTAATTTGTCCCTATTACTATTATTTATAACTATCATTTAATAATATCAAATATAATATTATCATTATCTATTTAATATTATTCTAAATTATTAATTATTATTACTTAGAATTAGAATTACTTATTATTTAATATTCATAATAATTAATATTAACTTATTATTTATATATTTATTACAATTCGATTCAGTTTAATTCAGTTCAGTTCAGCTCCAAAAAGTTTAGTTCAGTTCAGTTTAGTTCAGCTCCAATAAATTCAGTTCAGTTCAGCTCCAATCAGTTCAGTTCAGCTCCAATAAGTTAAGTTTAGTTCAATTCAGTTCAGTTCAGCAAGAATTAGACAAAGAGAACAAACCCAAAATCATATAAAATGGGTACTACGAGTTTTTCGAGATGCAAAATCATCAATAATAGTATCAACTTTGATTTTTTTTTCCCAAAAGTTCCTGCTCGATTGATAAAACAACAAGCCCATATAACTGTTCTTGAGACATTGATGACCTCAAATAGTATTAGAAATTGCTTGATTTGACTCTAAATCAATGACAATTTCAATAGAAATATTTGGCATATAATTTTGCAAATTAGGCTCATTTGGAACATCATCAGGCTCATTTGGAACATCATTATGCTCATATAGGCCATTAATTTCATCATTGTTGTTCACATCATCATGAAAACTTTCATTTGATGATTTAAATTAAATTTTCATGAACAACATTTCTAACAACAAATCTGTCTGTAACACCTTGTTGTGATTTTATAAATTCTTTACCATGTTTTCTCTTTTTCCTTTTTTCACATCTAGATAATTGTCTTCTAGGCAACATTGCAAACGCTTAAATCATACCTTAAAATAAAGAAAATTAGAGAATGAAATGACAAACACCTTGAATCAAGAAGTCTAACTGGTAAAGAATTAAGAACCCTGACAAAAGCGCAGTCAAGGATCCGACAAAGGCATACAGAATACACCGGCATAAAGAATCCGACAACGGAAAATAGAATATTCCCGCAAAATCAGTGCGCCAGACAACCAAAATTTCTCAAAGAAACCCTGGTTTAAATCTCAGTAAATATTACGAGTAATTCATTAATACTAGAACTTGTGAGTAATGCATTATCTAATTCATCCCTATTTAAAGTGTTGAAAAGAATCCCACTACCACAACTAATAGAAGATTTATAGTTGAGAACGACTTAATTTTTTTGGGGAAAATGTAAATTCCCATGAGTGATGAGTTGGTTAGAGATAATTTAGGAAAAGGAAAAAATTTGGAAACAGAGAGATGGGGTTTTGCTTGAAATATTCTTCTAACTATCTTGGATAATTAATTGAAAGTTTTGAAACTTTCCTTTTTCTTTTCGCATAATCGGGATTAATAGTTTAAATCAAGTCTAATGAAATAATATTCTCCCATTCCAAAATATAAGTCCTGTTTTCTTTTGCACAATTTTTAAGACGCACCTTTGACTTTCTATATCTTCAATTTCTTATTAGTTAAAATTATAAAAATTTGATATTATGGACATACATATTAAGGTGATCCTAACAAGATCGATATATTTTCTTTTATATATTAATAAGTATATTTGGTCGAAGATTTTAAAGTTTGACTCTAAAAAAGAAAAGAAGACTTATATTCTGGAACGGAGGGAATATAAGTTAAATACGATGAACTTACTACAAATAAGACTTACTAAGCTTAGTTGATATTGATGAGTTCATTTATGAGATGGTAATTTCATTTGGACCCTATATTCAAAAAATCGCCTTTCATCTTCACTCTCCTCTCTTACTCCCTCAAAACCCTAGAAAACTTTTATTGATCGATGGGCTACCAACCGCCTTTTAATTGATAGTAAACCCTATTATTAATAGCAGCCTTATTAATATTATGTTTAATCAAGTTAAATCGTTTGAGAGTTATCCACTAACAGTTGGATTATATTTACCTACATATTGAGTTTTATCTATCTCCTTGTGAAAATTTGGATTATGTTTTTTCGTGGGAAGATAAATTTGTTAATGAAAATTTGTGCACTGTGCCAAATCTAAAATCGTCAAACTTGTGCATCATCACAAGAGATGTCAGTTGTAAAATGACCATTAACCTTTTGGTTGATGATAGACCCCTATTTTCTTGTTTTTTATTTACCAGTTTTATCATTTCGTGTTTGATAGAAGTTCCATTATTTGATCTCTCTGCTTGCGAAAATCCAAGTTACATTCTTTTAGTTTCGCAAGAAAATTGATTTGTTGAAATAGATTTGTGCGCTGTTACAACAAATGTCAGTTCTAAAATCAATTGCATCAAATTGAGTTTAACTTCAAAACCATAAAAAATCGAAAGACCCCCATGGAACACTATATCAACCAACATTGTAAAGGATGGTATTTATTAATGTTATATTTCATCCATGACGATCGTAGGTTTCTCAAATTAAGACTTTATTTGATCCAAATTATGTTGTACTAATTGCTAGTTTAAATTTCTATAGATTTTGCATAACTTTTTTTTATTAATGAATTAATTTTACTTATCGAAAAACACCTCATATACTCGATTAATTTAGCCCACATAGGAAATTAAATAATGTGTTTAACTTATGGTTCGAAGTTGTTTTTAAGTATTTAGTACTACTACTAAGCCTTATCCTAATTATCGGACTGAGTTCAACTTCAAAACTATGACAAATTGAAAGACCCCTCCCTCGTGGAACACTATATCAACCAACATTATAAATGATGGTATTTATTAATGTTAGATTTCATCCAAGACGACGTAGATTTGTCAAATCAAGACTTTTATTTGTTTCAAATTATGTTGTACTAATTGCTAGTTTTCCTATCGTAGATTTTGCATAATTTAATGAATTAATTTTACTTTTTTTTTATAAAAACATCCCATATACTTGATTATTTGATCCCTCATAGAAAATTGAATAATGTGTTTAACTTATGGGCCGGAGTTGTTTTTATTTATTTAGGGGGCGTTTGGTATGTGGGAATGAGAGTTTGGGGATTAGAGGGTGGGATTGGGAGTGTGAATTAATAGGTGGGATAAGGATAAAACATTGACTATCCCTTATTTGGTATGAGTTGGGATTAAGTTGGGATTAAATGGTAATTTTACTTTGATACCCTTACTAACTCTCCACCCCCTTTCTTTTCATTAAGGTTAGATAGGTCATTTCTTTACAAAGTTTTAATCCCTTATTTAATACCTACCCTCCCCATGTCTTATTTTGGTGGGATTAGAGGGCATTTAATCCCATTCTCAATCCCCTTAAAATTCTCAATCCCTCCAAACAAATATTGGATTATTACCCATTGGGATTTAAAATCACATTCCCACCCTTTGATCCCTCTAAACAAACACCCTACAGTATTGATAAATCCTTATTCTTATTATTACTAAAAAGCATAGAGACACATTGTATTTGTAGTCTGTCACGTGGTGGCCATATGTCCCAAACTGATGTGGTGTCATTATGCCTCCACATCACATGACGACCCACATCACACATTGACATGTCACTTTTCTATAATATTGTAAAAAAATGCATGCAAGATATTTGAGCTAATGACCCGTTACTTGAAAATCACAACTCTACTACTACGCAGAGTATCTCCCTCATTTTCTCCTTCACACACTAGAATGTAACACAATATAATATACATGAGGAGCCAAAGAGCCTTTGCATCGTTGGCAATTGACACTTCACAAGAATCACGTGACTTTACATTATATTTATATATTTTATAATGTATATGGAGATTATTGAGCATCGCTTAGTCTAACGATAACATTTGTATCTCAAGATTCTATATGTACTTCGAATGTAGGAATTTTTCTTATCTTTCCCCCGTATATCGATTGGACATAGGAAATTGCAAAACAGCCATATCATAGGTAGCTTGGCCTCTTGAGACACAACAATTACCAAGTAACAAATAACCAAGATCATGAAGGGATAACAACATGAAGCATCAAACAATACAGTTTTTTCTTTTTTGAAGGCAGGTTCACGTGAATTCATAGTTAGACAGCATAGAAACTTTGGCTTTATGCCAATCATCCTTAGTCCCCACTAAGATTTCATTATCAAAGTGTTGGAATTTTAGGGAAAAATCATTTCCTCACATTATAACTATTATTATTATTCTCAATTTTCCCCAACAAGTTATGGGGAAAGAGAAAGATAAGAATTTGATGAGGTAAACAAACCAATTCTAAGTTCTAAGAGCCTAAGAGAGGACAATAGCATTAAAAGCAATATTCTTCATGTCTCTATATCTTACTTAGGACTATTCTTTATGGGCAATTTTTGGAGAACAAATAACCAACTCTTAAGTATTTTGTATGGAAAGAGACTTGAAGGCAGGGGAGGTAGGCATCTTGTATTGCTCTCTGCCTCTTCCTGTCCTTTCTTTCTTATCCTTGTTGAGCTCTTTAACATCACCCATCCTCCTCACAATCCAACATTCCCGAAATACCCTTGCGGATTTTCCCTATTTTAGGCACTTTCGAAGGGACAAAATAGTCATTTCACTCCTTACAAAGTATTTTCAATGTTTTATAAGCTCTCCTCATTTCTCTTATTCAATAACATATGAGTAACACACACATGAATAGGGTCACCTTGTCTAAGTCCTCTGGACGCCAGCCACCACAGTTGGCGGGTGAACAATGGCTCGACGATTCATGCATTCTTGACATGGACTACTTTGTCAAGACCCTCTCCGGCATTAAGTCCAAAGGGGTTCGCCCTGACCTCGTTGGCTCGATCATAGCTCACTACGCGTCTAAGTGGGTCCCCGAGCTATCTGAGAGCAGGGATTTCACGGGGGATGACCCATCAGTCTCCCCCGAGACAGTGACATCCGCGTGGAGGAAGAAGCGTTTCTTTGTAGAAACACTTGTAGGGATTCTTCCACCAGAAAATGACACTGTCCCATGCAACTTCCTACTAAGGCTACTAAGAGTGGCTAATATGGTAGGGGTTGAGCTTACATATAGAGAAGAGCTAGAGAAAAGAGTGGCATGGCAATTAGACCAAGCAACATTTAAGGAGCTTATGATACCATCTTTTAGCCATACTTGTGGTACATTGCTTGATGTTGAGCTTGTAATGAGGTTAGTGAAGAGATTTATGGGATTAGATGAAGGTATTAGGAGTGGCGCGGCACTAATTAAGGTGGCGAAGCTAGTAGATAGTTACTTGGCCGAGGTTGCAATGGACTCAAATTTGAAGCTAGAGGACTTCATTCAGCTTGCTGGTGCCCTTCCTCCTCATGCTAGAGCCATAGATGATGGACTTTACCGTGCAGTTGATACATATCTCAAGGTAACAATTTCATGTCTTTGCTGGACATATGATCCTCTCATTATTGTTTCAATTATTTGGAATCACTTTTCTGTTTATTGGCTTGTCTTTTTATGATTAGCTTTTCCCACTTTAACATTATGTAATGGAGATAGGATGTGGAGGTGAAAGGTATGATAAAGTGTCTTTATGTAAAACAAAAACATTATCGGAATTTAGCTAAATAATAGATAGAAAGGCTTGTGCGTCCCACAAAGAGATATATTATGAACATGCCTTCACTAGACTCATCCGGACAAGAAATTAGCTAATTATCCATCTAGCCGTATAGCGACACTTTTTGTAAAATCGTGTCTTACTGCTAAATTGCTAATTATGAAGGGCTAGGAGACGGAGGCACTAATTCGGTGCTGAGGGATAAGATGATAGGTATTAGTTGCATACTTAGGCAAATGATTTTGTAAAAATGATGAGCTAGCAATGTACACATATTGTTACAAAAGACAGCAAATTCAATCAGTAATGTTTAAGTGGAGTATTATGAGCCAAGAAGTATTTAGGGTGTGCCCTACGAGTGAAAATGGCAGGACATAATTTGTGGAGATCAAATGGTAGAAGAGCCAAAATTTACAGCCCTCATTACTGAAACAGAATCTTGTCAGATAGAGTATGACAACTATCTCTTTTATGACAAAAATTTCTTAAGATTCTTTTTTTTTTTATTGGGTGAGCAGGCACATCATGGGGTGACAAAGCAAGAAAGGAAGCTCCTATGCAGGTTAATCGATAGTCGAAAACTCTCAACAGAAGCATGTCTACATGCTTCACAGAATGAACGATTGCCTGTACGAGCTGTAGTGCAAGTCTTGTTTTCAGAACAGAACAAGATCACACGCCAATTGGAATGGAGTGGCCCATTATCCGCAACAAGAAGCCCGACTGCTAATGGACT
The DNA here is from genome assembly GCA_947645195.1 of Patellifolia procumbens. Lineage (NCBI taxonomy): Eukaryota > Viridiplantae > Streptophyta > Magnoliopsida > Caryophyllales > Amaranthaceae > Patellifolia > Patellifolia procumbens. Next base: position 52,971 of record CANSGD010000306.1, read on the forward strand.
TGATCTGCCAGCTCGGTGCCACTCAAAACGAGAGGTTTCAGCTCAACAAATAGAGATCAAGAGATTAAAGGAAGATGTTGTAAGGCTTCAAAACCAGATAACAACTTTGCAGAATCAGCTTGAGAAAGTGCTTGAGAAAAAAAAGGGGTTCTTCAGATGGAAGAAATTCATTTTAATCTCTGGTTCAAATAGTGTTAATGATGAAGGAAAGAGAGATTTTGAGGAAATCGGGTTTGGAAGGCATACGCCACTTACCAAGGGTAAGAGCTCGCAAAGATGGAGGAAATCTCTATCTTAATCAATTCTTGTTTCGTTGCTCTAAAATGTGTTTTCTGATGTGTAACATAGATTGTTTCTTGTCAATTCATATGAATATATATAAAACGATCCCCCCTTTTTGTTTTAGTAGGAAAAAAAAGGAGATGATTCCTGATACTCAAGTCCATTAACCTTGTATTTGGTACTTGATCAGGTGAAGTGTAAGGGAACTTAATTTACATGCTATAACAACAAGCTGTTATTTTATATATCAGTCTGAAAAACAACAAACTGATGAAGAAATACATTCACACTCGTACTCAGCTTTAAATGAATGAATATCGACCTCAACAAACAAAAGAATGATAAATTGGTAAAAACATATAAAGAAAACTTATATTACAAAATTTACACCTTAGATCTTGACAGCCTTCTTAATGGACTTGATGGATGATTTGAGGAAATTATTACCAACTGAATGATGCCCATCTTCATAATAATTATCTTCATCATCATCAATAACAAGCGGCTTCTTCCTTATGCAATCGACCCCCTTTTTCATATTCAATATCATTGATGGAGAAGATGGGATTGGCCTGAAGAACCTTGCACTCTCAGTCCTTGCAATACCTTTCTCTTTCCCTCCTCCGAAACTCTTTTTTGCTTCGCTTCCTTTCCCATCAATATCGGTGTCAGATGAAATGGATCTTCTTGGAGTGCTCATTGACCTTGGGTTTTTAGCTTCTATCATCTCTGCATTCTTTTTCGCATGGTTTCTTGTCTCGGATGAAATGGATCTCCGAGGTGTACTCATTGACCTCGTCTTTCTCGATTCAACTTCTACAATTTCTTCATTCTTCTTCTTTCCATTGGAAACTGGAAGTTTCAGGACTTTTATCTCCTGTTGTGGGTACTTCTCATTGAGCTTTTTGATGATTTCATCAGTGTTGCTGCTAGTTTCAGGTTGTTGAGCTAGTTCAGGTTGTTGAGCTAGTTCAGGTTGTAGAGCTACCTCAGTTTTTTGAGCTTGTTCAGGTTCTAGCAATATTTGCAACCATTTTTCTACATTGCCCTTTCCCCTCTCCTTTCTTAGTTCCTCATCTTCCTCCACTTCTGTTTCTTCGGCAAATGGAAATTTGACATTCAATTCCTCTACATTATTATGACTTGTTTCCTCTTCAAACTCCGGGCCTAATGTAAGTTTTCGTAACTCTTCTATTTCTTCTTCCCCAATTTTGCCTTCATCAATTAATGAAAGGGCTTCTTCTGATAACTTGTGCTCCTCTTCTAAGAACTTTCTTAGTTCTTTGTGTAAAGGTGTAGCTCTATTCTTTATTCTCGGCAAGTATATTAGTGTCCGGTCTTCTTTCTCTTCGGCAAAGGCATCATCTTCCTCTATCCTTGATCGCTTCCTTGCTTGTTCCAATTCTGGCCTTATTTGTTTCTCAAGATCATATTTTTGCTTGAACTTTTCGGCAAGCTGTTTTTGAGCCGAGCTGCATATCTCCATTTGTGCTTCGAGTCTTGCCATGAGAGTGTTAGTTGCAGCCTGATTTTGACGTAACTGTTCTTTGTAAACAACACTCCTAAAACACAAAATTCACGAATTAGAAATATAGGCAAGAAAAAAGTTTCAAACTAAATAAAGGGTTTGATATGAGGGTTTACTGGTGCATGGCATTTCTGATCATTTTCTCTAGCATTGTTCTGTAAGAAGATTGGGCCTCAGCTACCCTGCGGCATTTTTCGGCCCTTCTTCTACGTTTAATCAATGCTAATTCAAGTTCTTGAATGGTTAGCTTTTCTTCCTCATTCTTTAGCTTCAATTCAGTCACTTCATCATCCAATCTTCGAATATCAGCCTTCATCTTATTAGTTTCTTCTCTCTGCTTCAAGGAATCTCTTGCCATAACTAAGGCTTGATATGGGTTAGTAACCATATCAGGCATCTCATTTTCCTTCGACGCGCTATTTTTCATTTTCCTTGAAGCAGCTATCATATAGAAAAAGATGGAATAAGAATAGATAAGACTGAGCTTAGAAAAACATAAATTGTGCTAAACTTACCTATCATAGGTGTTGTTGGTCTTGTTTGTCTATTGATATCCAGTGATCTCAAAGTAGAATCACCAAATTCTTTTCGAGTACGAACAACAGCAGCAAGTGCTAGGCCTAGTTGCTCTTTTGCCTCAATAAAAGGCTGTGGAAAATTATGGGAATCCACAATCTGCAAATCATTCAGTTCTTCACTCTCACCTGATGCAAACAACCACCTAAACGCCCTATGCCTGCCAAGATAAAACACACATAATAATTGAGAGAATAAACTACATTAGTATGTCATAGATTCCGTGTTCGGAATGAGCATACTACTTCCAATTACCCCCAAATTTAGTTGTGTCTAGCATGGTCTTTCATGACAAACTATGACTAGGAAATTTTAGACTGACCTTAAGAGAGGAAGTTATAGGAAAAATAAGCACTACCAAATTCAATTCACGACTTAAATAAGTTCATATAAGGGTTTTTCATATGGAATAAACAAATCCTTATTGCCTTAAGAACTACTAGAGTCTAGAGGTGAATCCGACATGAATATTATGTCATTGTGAACCAATATCTTGTGATAAACAGATCGATTGTGAAAATTTATGCCCCGAAAGTCTAAAAATGACACATAAGGAATATTGGATTTAGTTCCAAACCATGGTAGATCATTGTTTTCTAAGATGTGAATTCATTAAATCACCTGAAATCTGAGTTTGAAGCAGCAAAAATGGATATAAACTGGTTAATAGAAATGCCCAATTGCAAATCCCACCAAGGGACTAAAAATTCGAGTTGGTTATGCTTCCTTTTGCACACTTGCCATTGAAGAATCCTTAGATTGCTTGGGACAGTCAATCCTCCCCCTACATATTTCAGCCAAATTCAGTCATGTACTCCAATAAATAAGAAAGAAAAAGAAGAGCTAAAGAAAGTCAGTACTTGAGCAAGGGAACCAATGATCGATAGCCCAAGCGAGAGGAGAGGCAGAATCAGCATGAAGGTAGAGGACATTGCCATAAGGATCAACACGAAACATCGCTGGATCAAAACCGGCATTTCTGATAATAATCACCCAAACAAAAAAAAACACACAAGCATTAGCTGTATGAATATCTACATATCAGCTTAAATTGAAGGTAGAAGAACATTTACCCAAGGTGGTTAAGTTGCTTCCATATTATACTAACAAACATTCTTGTGTTAGCTGTTGGCTTTGCTTGTGGGTTGATTATAGGAAACAAATCATCTAATTCCTCTGCTCTTGAAGCCTAATAAAAACAGATCATATAGACAAAATTAAGCAAGAAAACTCGCCTTTCCATTTCAAAACCCAATGCAAAATCAGTATATCATCATTACTTAGGATAAAAGAAAATCATAACTTTGCATTTTTTAATGGTGAGATCTAGCATATATACATCATGTAACCATGTAGCAGAGATTCATTTGATACAAGATTTTCTAGTAAGAATACCCATCTTTCGGATTCATGTGCTTCACAAAAGACACATAAATGGTAGATTTTTAAGAGACTTAAGTTCTAATTACCCAATTCAGAAGCAGAGGAATTTCAATCAATCCAATGTTGGCCATATTAGTCCCATTTTTGTGTTAGATTATTGATCTATATGGTAAATTCATCAAATTAAATAAAGAACATCTGGACCAACCAAGATCATCATCAATTTCATAAAACTAGCTACTATGAAGAAAAACCCTGAATGAACATTTTAAAATTAAATAAAGAAATGCTTAAAAAAAGTTAAATTCATCAATGATCAGCTTAAATATTAGCAAATTTCCATCTTAAACCAAGAACAAGAAAAAATAAGAATAGCCTTTGATTAACTTGATTATACCTCTTGGCAATATTAATCCCATTTATTTAGTCATTGATCTAGGTGGTGACTTCATCAAATCAATTTTGCTAAACAGAAAATGAAGAACATATGAACTGACCAAGATCATCATCAAATTCAAACCCACAATATAAAGATGTTAAATTTATCAATGATCAGTTTAAATATCAGCAAATTCAATCTTAAAACAAGAAAAAAAACATAGTTTCTGATAGAATTGAATATACCTCTTGAGAATGTAAACTATAAGGAGTGAAAGTAAAAGGAGGTCCTTGACAATAAGGATTAAGACTTGTATCTCTGCAAAGCTTGGCATATGATCTTGGGTACCCAAGGCTTTGATCCACTGCCATGTCTTCTTTGCCGAACGCGTACGCCACCGCCATGTTTTATCGTAACGAGTCGAGTCGAGTCGAGTACAGGGAGAGATGAGAGAGTTAGGATTAGGAAGAGCAGAACACTGAAGACAAGAAGACTTAGGAGTACTTGGAAGTAAGCAGAGGATGTTTTGAGGAAAGAGAGAGTAACGGTCAAATTGAATATTTAAAAAGTTGTTTAATTAGTGTTTTGTGGGGTGGAACGTGAACATAGCGGTGGGATATTGTAACGGCTAGATTTGGTGACCCCATTGCATTTAAGATTGGATTGTTTTACGTTAGTAATAAATTTTGTTTTTCTAATCTTTCCTTTTTAGTTTAACACTTTTTACTCCTTCCTTCTTTATAATTGTGGGGTGATTCTGACAGAAGAATTGTTAGTCAGATTGTACAATGTTTAAGGAATTCTTTTTTTAAAAAATTGATCATTGTGTTTTTTGACTTGATGTGTTTGCTACTAGACCCTTTATTGGAGTCTTATGAATTTAATCATTTATTTTTATTGGTGAAAACCATAGTGAAAATTAATTTTTACCAAATTTAAGCTAGTATTTTTCACATAATGCAATGATGTCTTTTGATTGATAGTACTCATTTTCTAGATTCAATCTTGTTTTAGTTATATAAATTACTGATTTTTCGTTAGACTTAACGACTTGAACGTTATTTATTATTGAATATTACTCTCTGACTTTTGTTCATTCACACTATTCATCGTCCCAATCTCATGATGCACCTTTTTGAGGTGTTTTATAGTTTTGTAAAGCTACACTTTTCGAGCCACGTGGAAACAACCAGCAAAAAGATAAATTATAAATTAGTAAAGCTACCGTAAGCATAAGCAATTATGTGCAATAGCAGAGGACCAATTATGAGCTATTCTTCAATACTTCAATATGATGTTTCAAAACCCTACCTATAGATAGAGACGAAATTTCGAGAGTGTGAGGATTATTAATTAGCTCAATTGATTAGAGCATCTATCCCATTATAAGAAATCTCGATATCAATTCTCATACTGCCTTTGAGACTCTTTGTACCCCTACCTCAAAAGATAGAGATAAAATCGTATAATTGGGGCCAAAAGACGCTCATACATATGTACATGCCCATAATTTATTTGATGTTTGAGAGGATTGAAATAAACTCATTAGAAACATTAGGGCCCGTTCGTTATCATTTTTTGTTTTCAGTTTTCAATTTTTTTGAAAACTAAAAACAAAAATAGGAAACCACAAAAAGTGGTTTTCACATTTTAGTTGTCAGTTTTCAAAATCATCATGTTTCCAGTAAGTTTGACTAATCTTTACTTTTATATACTTCTTCCATTTTTGTAAGTGCCACATATTGACTTTGCAACTATTCATCAATTATAGTTTGACCGGCTTTTACGATTTATGCATAAGAAAAAATATAGTCTTGTTGGATCTTGTTTGATTCGTCTCGATGTATACATTTTTAATATCTTGTTGTCATAATTTTTACAGTTGCATAATTAAAGATAAAAACGATACAAAACGTGTCTCGCCAAGTGTGAAAAGTAAAATGTTGCATTTACAAAGAAACAGAGGAAGTATATCATATACTTTCAAATACAAAAAACAAAAAAACTGAAAATCACATTGATACCGAACGGGCTTTTAGTTTTAACTCTCGTTTTTATTTTCTTGTTTCCTCAATAAGAGTAGCCCTCATTTTTCCCAAATAAAAAAGTTCCAACTGTAATTAGTTTTTTTTTGTTTATACTTTTTTTAGGGTTATTATGATGATTTATTTTTTAGATTAGAAACAATATAAATGTAATATAAAAAGTTAGATTTGATATAGAAATTTGGCCCCTGGTAGGATGGAGTTTAGGCTTTGCCTGTGGTCCTATTCATTACTTCATCTTACACTTATTTATTTGAGTTAAATTCAACTTTTTCATGAGCACCAGTTCACTCAAACTCCTTGAGACTATAAACCTTTTTCATCAATCATGAATGTGTCAACGAACTCTTATAAAGAGGTCAAGTTCCACCAACAATGAAGAGGAAAAGAAAGCATGTGTCGTTGAAAATGAAAATGGCATCCAACCATTATCTTTTACTCAAGGTAACAAAAAAAGGAGACTAGCAAATTTCAACCCGATTGAGATCGTGAAACTAGACACGTATGTTGTTCAATGATTACTTTTTCAAACGTCTAGCCTACCTATCTCACTCATTTGATCCAAATTACGAATGTAAAAGCATGTCTTTTTCGTAAAAAAGAGGTAGTTGTAGCAAACATCGAATGATTCACACAACACAAAAGGTTGCTAGGCATTAGGAGCCGTGTCTCCAATGCAAAAGGCAGCGCAACTATACCTATGGATAAGTAACAAGGTCAATGAATATGTAAGCGTTAGTGAAAGTACAATAAGATTAGCGATCAGATACTTGACAAAAGTATTATGAACCAGTTTGATATTTAATAAATTAGATGATTAATACCTAAGACTTTGGAAGGTCACTTCACTACGAACTGGAGCGCAACGTGTATTTCGAAGCACGAGAGGTGTTATCAATTATATGCGTTTGGATTGGAAAATTGCCCTGACAAACATAAAACACATACTGCTAAGAAATTCAACATTGAATAATTTTTATGCCACGAATTATGCCACATGAGCAAGTTTTATGTGGAAGCAAGCACTTACACAGTTACACTATGAATTTAGCCGCAAGTAATTTTCTTGTAGCAAGCGAATCACTTATATCACAACTTTAGCTACAGAAAAAAATTACTTTTTCCCACCATAGATAATATTTAATATTAATTAAAAAACATTCATGAAATGGGTTTTTGAGCCACTTCTCACTCCTCGTTTCTCAAAATGGAAAACAACAAAAGAACCGTCAAATTAACCCCCCACATATCGCAAATTAGATCCTACACCCGGGATCAGGATGCGAATCCTGCTCCCAATGTACATTAGCTTTTTTCAATGTACCCAAAAACAAATGTCAGATATCTTAATAAATAAAGTACGGAATGAACATTAGTTCATCTTCAATGAACATATGGGGCCAGTTTCTTCTCTCTCCTCCATTATTTGACTTTTGAATTGATTTGACCAAAAATTTTCCATCCAAATGTTCCAATTAACTTTGGCATATGTTCTTTTATATAACTTTATTGTTAACTGTGATTGTTAAATATGCTCATTTGTTTGTTTCAAATGTTCATTGTATAATCTTACTCAATTTCAAAAAAGTTTTTTTTCTAATTAACTTTGACATATGTTCTTTTATATAACTTAAATGTTCATTGTGGTTATAAAATATGACCACCTATTGATTTCAAATGTTCATTGTAAAATCACACTCAATTTCAAAGAAGTTTTTGTTCCAATTAACTTTGATATATGTTCTTTTGTATAACCTTGTTGTTATTATGGTTATTAAAGATTATTATTTATTGATATCAAATGTTCATTAAAATCACACTATTTTACAATGAACATTTGAAATAAGTAAATGAACATCTTGAATAACTATAATGAACAATAAAGTTATATAAATGAACATATGTCAAGTTACTGTGAACATTTTTTTTAAAAAAATTGAGTTTATTTTATGATATACATATGGTATTTCTAATTGAACATGTTCAATATCGAAAATGAACATTAGCTTAAGGTTAGTGAACAAATTTTAAGTTTAGTGGCGCCAATTAATTTTTTTAATTTCAATTTTTTTTGTGTACATTAAGATGCTTCAAATGTATATCGGAGCACCATAATGACGTACATGATGACATGTGTACTCCCGAGTGCACTGTCGACCCTTTGCCCACATATAATCAAAATAATGAATTACTTTTTAATTTCGTTGGTGTTTCTGTCCAAGACAGCATCAGTGTATGTGGTGGTGGGTACTTGGTGGAACGTGGCTCCCAAACGTCCTTCGTGGTGGTGGTTACCTGCAAAACAAGGAGAAACCTCGGGGGTGGTTCCGAGGATCGCCTCTCCGATGCCTAAGTCAGTCCAAGTTGAGCACAAGATCTCTAGTAGAGAGAAAACGAGTATCAAGTGCAAGTATTTTGTGAGTGTTTGATTGAACGTACCTTACCCATGCATGGGCATGAGTATTTATATGAGACATGGACTTGCAACTGACCTAGTAAAGTGAGTGGGCCTCTTTGGAAGTGGGCCAAGGTGGAACAAGGCCTTCATTAAACTCCAGCCTAGAGGTTATGTCCGGAGCGGTCTGCCTGAGGAGGTCTGCTCTGCTCCAGGCGCTCTGACGTGGATGCTTGAATTTGATAAATTGCTTGGATGATTGGTGGTTGGATGGATTTGATTAGCCAAACTTGAATTATGCCTGCTTGAACGTTTCTTAGTCTTGAAAATGTTTTGAGCTTTGATTAGTTTTTATCTATGGGGTGAGGCAATCTATTCCATGTTCATGTTCTGTTTGCTTGAGGACAAGCAAAGGTTTAGCTTGGGGGAGTTTGATATCACGTATTTATATAGGCTTTTCTCCCTTACTTACAAGCTATTTTGTGCGTTATTGGAGCTCTTCGGAGCTATTTTATGCTAACTATCGTATATAGTTGTGGTTTTGTGTTTTAATGTTGAATTGCAGATTTTAGGGAGTTTTCTCCTTATTTCCGAGCTTTATGGAAGCAACCACGGCCTTACGAGATGTTACGAGGCATGTAGGATGGCTCACAAGCTTTATGGGTAGTTTAGGAGGTCCGAAAACCTCTAAACGTGAAGAATTGAGAGCCAAAGAGTCAAAAAGGAGTTTTCCGTACTCTGATCGGGCAAAAATGGCCCGATCGGGCGAAGATATTATGATCGGGTATAGAAGTTGCGGACCCGATCGGGCAAGGCTTGCCCGATCCGATCGGGCGAGTGAACATGTGCCCAAACCCGAACGGGCAAGGCCCAACCGATCGGGCTGGCCCAAAAAAATATACGTGCCAAATACTGCTGCTGCTTCGCTAGTACGCTGAAGAGGAAAGATCTGGGCTTGGTTTGAGGCCCACCCGATCGGGCACCATGCACCCGACGCCATCGGGTGGGAAGCCCAAAAGCTTCTACATTGCTAGTCGCTGCTGATTATATTGTTGATTGATAACAAGCTGGGCCCACTGGTTGATATTGGTGTTATGTGATAAAGGAACAAGGTTAGCTAAGCCCACCAATCAATTTGATGCTGCTACATGATAAGGAGACAAAGATTGGGAGGCCCAATGTGTTCCAATTGCTGCTGGTTCCTCTCACGCAAAGTCAGTTGGAATTTTGTAAGGACCCGATCCACTGCCCGATCGGGCCAGTGATCGGGTGGGCCCATATTTATTATTCATTGCTGTGCTGCTGCGTGAAGTCAAAGAAAAGTTGGGTCATGATTTTTGTACTATGGACCCGATCGGGTGGCCTTTGCCCGATCGGGTCCCGTGCTCGTATTCGCGGAAATTCTATTTTTAATTCCATTTTTTAATTAGACTTTGGGGGTATTATAAATACTTTTTCCTCATTATTTTAGGGAGATCATTTGATTCATCTTTCATTAGCTTTAGACTAGTTTTATTCTTCATTGTTCTTAGTTCAATTCAAACGCTTTAGATTAATTTAGAGGTGATCAAACCTATTTCGATTTCAATAAAGTTCCTGCTTTCCGTTAATTGGTATTCTTTCTTACCCTAATCTCTTTTATTATTCTCAATTGCTTAGTTTATTTATTTAATCGTTCATGATGCAATTGTTAGGGTTTCATATTAGTTTTGTCGTTGTTAATTTGATCATGTCTGAGTAGTCTCTTTCTAGGGTGTTAGATAGGAAAGCCATGTTTATATCATGATTGTGATTTAGACTCTTATTGATTTCTAGGGCTTGATTAGGGTGATTGTGATGTGGTTTGTTCTTTATTGAGTAATTAACGTTATTGCGCAGTTTCGTTGGTTGCTTGTGGTTAATAGTTGTTTGCACAGATCCGTCTTATGACTAGAGGCCTAGGACACGTCAGTAGTTCTGATTACGTTAGTGAACATGCGGCGTATGTTGAACTATGAGCGTTGAGTCTTAACCATAGCTCAACATAGGCTCTAATCCCCCGACTCTTGACTTAGGTTTTGATAGTTGTTGACCTTGTTTGATTGGTATAAGCATGGTGGACCGACCTAATACCCTAGGTTTTTATTCCATAGTTAAATCCTTTGTTTAATTCGTCTTTCTTAGCTTAATCATTAGTTTAATTATTTCCTTCCTGATTTACTCTGGAGTAGTTGAATTGGTTGAATATTGATTTAGAAACTCTGTCTCCCTGTGGATTCGACTCTGCTTCCACTGACTACCTTAGTTAGAGGACCGTAGGTTTATTTTTTATTAGGCGATACGACTAAATCCTATCAAAAGCGTAGAACTCTGCCATGTTGGGGCCTAGGCTTCTCTTCTTGGTGGGTGGTGGTCTGTGCCACCTGCTGTCATCTCTGTTGGTCAGAAAGATCTCAGCCCTTGGCGCGCTGAGGTTGCTATAGTTGTTATATTTCTCTTGGGCCTTCAGCCGGTCCACTTCCCTCTCTGCTTCTTTTTGCTTTTCTCTCCCTCTGCTCTGATGGGGCCTAGGGCCTCCGAAATTCAGTCTGCCTCCCATGAACTGGTGCTCGTTCTGCCTTCCTGTCTGGCAGGTCTTCCTGTTTCTGCTCCGTGTGTCGACGCTTTGTTGAAGTCCTCGACAGCTATGTATTTTTCTGCCAGGGCCAGGGCCTCGCTGAGCTCCTTCATGGTGACCCATTTAAGGTCATCTCTGAACTTACTGGTGTGGGGTAGGGCGTTTCTCAGAGCGTGCAGAGCGAGCTTCTGCTCCAGCTCTGGGATGTGCACCAGCTCTTTGTTGAACCTCCCTATGAAATCCCGTAAGCTTTCATTCTGAGTCTGCTTTAGCAACAACAGCTCATGTGTGGATTTGTTCCTCCTACTTCCACTAACGAAATGCTCTTTGAATCTCTTCTTCAGTTCATCAAAGTTAGCAATCGTTCCCTGGGGGATAGTTCTGAACCAAGTCTGAGCTATCCCTGGCAGAGTGGCAGGGAAGTGTCTGCACCAAGTGGCCTCATTGTAGTTTCCTAGTTCCATGTGGATCTCAAAGGCTGCCACAAGCTCCTTTGGGTCTCTCCTCCCCTTCAAACTTGAGATTGGGTGGGAGCTTCGCTTTCGACACTCTGGCCGCAATGATTTCAGGTGTGAAGGGAGATTTGGAAGGAGACCTAATCTCCTCTGCTGGTGATACCACAATGGGTCTGGAGTTGACTCTGTGGGTTATGAGTCCTCTGAGATCTGTGGGGGCTCCATTATCGCCAGAGCCCTCCTCTGGTATCGTTCCCAGTCTCAGGCTGACATGCCTTCTGATCGTTCCGCCACCAGGCGCAGACAGGGCATCTTCAGCTCCTTAGTTACGCCTGGTTCTGGGCCGGGGCTGGACATTCTGGGCCACGCCCCCTGGATTTCCTCTGTGGACAGATCTCCTGCTTGAGCCTGTCGTATACCCTGTGGGTGTCAGTTCCTCAAACATGCTGGGATGATCCTCTTGCATCATCTCAGTATCCCATTCTGCTTCCTGCCAACCCCTCCTGATGTACCCAGGTCCAGAGCGGCTAGATAGGCCATACTCTGACGTTGGGGTGGGTGTGATGTTTGTCATGTTGTACCTGCATAGGGGGTCTGCTGCGGCTGTCTCCTCTTCAGATGACAGCTGTAGGTGCCTTCGAACTAAGCCATGTGTTCTAGTTCTCCTCCTCTTTCGAGTAGGTTGGCTTCCAACAGTTTGCATAAACCGCTGGGCAGACTGCAGCACTTGAAAGGCTGCTTGGAGTTGCTCCGGTGTGGGCATGACCACTAAGCTGCTTGGTTGTGGGGTCTGCCTGGTTTCTTGACGGGGGGTAACAGTGTTATCCCTCTTGCCAGATCTGGTGGTAGCAGGACTACCCCTTCTAGTTGATCTCGTGTTTGTTTCTCTCAGTGGAGAGTTGCTTTCTCCTCCTGAACTGTCGGAACCGAGTGTTTCTGAGGTTGGAACCACCATTGCGAAGTTGTAGATTGGGATTTTCTACTCTTCCCCTCCTTCTAGCGCCAAATTGTTTCTGTCCAAGACAACAACAGTGTATGTGGTGGTGGGTACTTCGTGGAACGTGGCTCCCAAACGTCCTTCGTGGTGGTGGTTACCTGCAAAACAAGGAGAAACCTCGGGGGTGGTTCCGAGGATCGCCTCTCCGATGCCTAAGTCAGTCCAAGTTGAGCACAAGATCTCTAGTAGAGAGAAACGAGTATCAAGTGCAAGTATTTTGTGAGTGTTTGATTGAACGTACCTTACCCATGCATGGGCATGGGTATTTATATGAGACATGGACTTGCAACTGACCTAGTAAAGTGAGTGGGCCTCTTTGGAAGTGGGCCAAGGTGGAACAAGGCCTTCATTAAACTTCAGCCTAGAGGTTATGTCCGGAGCGGTCTGCCTGAGGAGGTCTGCTCTGCTCCAGGCGCTCTGACGTGGAGTGGCAGGACCAGTGGTCTGCTGCCAGCTGGGGGTCTGCTGGGCAGACCCCATACAGTTGGTAACAATTAATTAATTACACAATATTCCGTGAGCTTGTTGCAATTGAGGAAAATAGAGGGCTGCATAATTGCATTTTGTTGGTTAAAGTTCAAATGTATGTTCTGTAAAACTCCTCTGCAGTCCATAACTATGTTGAATTACTTCCTATACCAGTCAAATCAAAGTTCTGCTAAAATCAAACACTTAGAAGAACACCACACAATAAATTTGGTTCAACTAGTCCTAACCCTAGCTTGCGATTGACCTATATTCTCGTCGGAATTGGGACTGTCAAGCTGCATTATAATTATAATAGGTATGTGTTAATTTCTTGATTCCAACATTTAATTTGTGAACCTTTTTATATTACACTACTCCGTAACATAAAAAAAATGTAACGATTTGACATAAAGCATGAGTAGAAAATATGTTATTTCTGGATATGTACGTTAACTGCATTATATACTACTTTTATTCTATCCATCGCTAAATAATTTGGTATTATCTTTCATTGGTCTGTGATTGAGTTATTAGAGAGATTACTATTTGCTACTGTAGCTTAATTGTAGCTATAATGCAAAATTCATATGCTGGTCTGTGACTAGGTTGTATGGTCTGCTAAATGGTCTAATCCAAGGATCTATTGCTATGCTTGAAATGCAGAGGTTTTGTTTTGTTCCTATGTTTGTGTTAGGTTGAAATTGTAATGATGATTCAGATTTCAGAGCTTTAATGCAGATACCTCATGGCTTAGAGTGATTAATGAGTAAATCATCTATGCACCCTTTCTGAAAGTAATTTAATAGTACTAGTATAGTATTGTATGGCACAAAATGTGGAGAAAGCTGAAAAACTAGGGAAGTGGATAAACACCACTAGCACCACCAATACCATACTACACCAACATCCTTCTTTCACCAAAGGGGATGTTTTGTGTCAGTATGGAAAGAAAACTCGCCCGTTATGTTATATAATGGGGAATGATTAATTAGTAAAGAAAATCAAATCATTAGAAGAAGTAACGACCTTTTGACCCACTTAATAAAATCCCCGCAAAAAGATTTCTTATTTCTTATTACCCTCCAAAATCAGAAAAGGGAACAAGTTTGGGAGAATAGAAGAAAATAGGGAATAGACACGGCGTTTCATTTCATAGTTTGTAGTGTGTTATGTGTAGCACACATCTCACTATTTCGTTTATTTATTTTGGTGGGTATAAAATAAATTGAGCAGAGAGTTGAGTACATTTATGGTCTCAATCTTCTCTTTCAACGCCTACTTCTGAAGTTGTGTGATTTTGTTTTCTAAAGTTCATAACTTGTCTTTTTCTTATGGATTATCAAAATCACAAGTATGTTTTACTCTCGATTATTTTTATCTGTTGTTGTTGGACGATTAATGGGTTGGTTTAGAAATGCAGTTTTTGTGATTCGTGTTTCTGGGTTTGTGACTAAAAATGCCAAATGTTTTTTAATAATGGGTTGATTTATGTATGTTGCGCTTTATGATTTATTTTAAGCGTTCATTTCTGGGTTTTTTTTTTATGGTTTTTGTTGATTTTTGAGTGGGAGATTAGTTTTAGGAAGTGGGTTTTGGCTTGATTGCTGAGTTTACCCTCCACCATTCCTCGATTAATCTTCTTTTTTTCATGTATATGGTTGTTGGATTTGTGAAAGCTGCGATATTTTTGGTGGGTTTTAAGAGGAGAGTGTGTTTGTGATGAAATTGTAAAATGTTGTATCATAAGGGTAGAAGTTTGTGCATCTTCTTCCGTTTTGTTGAATTTACCTTTTGCTTGCTTCATTTGCTTGGATTTAGATGCTTGATTGCATGCTCTCTTTTTTTGCATCAGATATATGTCTTTCAGACTTGTCACATTGAGTTGGGGAATGTGCACACTTCCTACTTGATGCTTTTATTCTTAGAAATTTACAACGATGATAGCGTTGTTATATACTCCTCTCTTGTAATATTTGAATTTGCAACATAATGATGCTAGTTATAGATACTTGTTTGTTGCAATGGGAAGGAACAATTTAGTGGACTTGTGTAATCTTGACTTGGATTCATAATGCGATTTGTGTTGTATCTTGTTTGGGGGTGTGCCAATGTTTATGATCTTGTAGTTAACTACTTCATTTAATGGAATAAATGCTTCTCATTTTAGTGTGTTTTAATTTTGTGAATTTAGGGAGATATGGAAATGGCAGGGGAAAGACCATCATCTCAAGAACAAATCTGGGGAGCCCTTGATTCGGTTGTAAATACATTGTTGAATTAGAAGTGTTTTGTAATAAACTGAGTGATATTAAATGAACACCTTCATAGGAATTATGACTGGTAAAATAATAAACTTATCTGAAGAATTGTCGTGGCGTGATATTATCACTGCCCTAAAGTTGAAATTGCCCCGCTACGAACACACGGACTCGTGGCAAACCAACCTCCAGGGTTAACACGACACTGACTCGCCGGTGTAGTACAGAGAGACAGTTTGAGAACGCTCTTAATATTGCCCAGTAATAGAGATTGTAAAAGAGAGTAGGAGGAATTTTTCTGTCCCAAAACAATTCCAGAGCCCATGTATATATAGGGATTGGGAAGAAGAAGTGGAAACAGATCATGGCTATTTTTGGGGAAGTGGAATCGGAGTAGTGGGAAGGTGGAAACAACCCACTAATAGGAAATGGAAACCAAAGCTTCTCAAGTAACCAACTCAAAAGGTAGTAGGAAGACTAATATTAATAAACTCATTACTTACCTTTGACTCTTCCTACATCGAATTACTGACCTTTCACATTCTTTTGAAGCAACTAAGAGTTTTTCTCACAACACTTATGAACAAACTCCAACAATCCCCCACATGATTCAAAAGAAGAAAACAGAAAGAATCAGGGCTGGAAAAAGAAGATATGGGCAATAGATACTCAGTTTTGTAAGCATCAATGTCTTAGAGACTTGAATTGATACCCAGCGCATACAAGTATGTCATACTGTCGTATTAGGTAGATTTCTCTTTGAACCTGCTACGGAGTTCATAATCAATACTTGCGCACTAAACCTTTTTCAAAATAAGAAACGTTCTCGCGATATATATATAAGTGCCCCACAATGCCTGGATTTTCATGAATGCTCTAGAGATCCTAAGCCTTAAAGATCTCATAGGGGATTGGGCGTAACCCCTACATTCACATAGGTAAGTTCATCAAGTTTGTACTGCTTCAAACCACTTTATCAAGGCTATGAACTTATTAAGAGCATTTTTCTCATCCTCACACATTTTACAGTAAAAACAAATACTACATCACTTTTATCAATATAGGAATGGTAGTAGTATCTAGTACTTGAGTTCTTTTATGACTTATTTTGACCCTTGAACTTAGAAAATTTCTAAGAAGGGTATCAATCATAATTCACTCCACAATAGGCTTTAAACCCATTCCTTGTGCTAACTCTAGCACCATATTTCTACAAAGGCCTTTGGTGAGAGGATCTACAATATCCCTCTCAGATTTTACATACTCATGTGATATCACAATGTATAAACACAATGTATCTATGATTTCTCATAGGAATATCCCATCTCAATGGAGTATAGACAGATTAAGGACACTCATTGCCCAATCTCATGTACAAGTGATGAATCCATCAGGTCCAATTAAAGAACCACCACATAGGCTATAGATCCATCATGGACAAACAACTCAACCTCTTAATGCATGGTGAGTACTACACAAAACATACCTGCAAAGAGACATGAAACCTGACAAACACAATATAGACCGTTAAGAAGTGGGCAATGCCATCAAATTACCCCCACAATGGGCAAAAATCTTTCAAAAGCAAGTTTTTGACTTGACTGATTCAACTATTTGAATCCTAATTCATAGTTGACTTTGCAATCCCCTCTTGCGTTGCAATTCAAACCAACGCACCAATACTCATAGAAAGTACATTGACTAAAACTGCTTTACATCAGAAACTTTCTTACTGCAAGACAACATCAAGTCAGGAACATATTACTAGCATATTAGACTTGTAACTCAGTTACATCGTCATTTAGAAAAACGCTTTCTAAAACAAATGCACAACCTTGTGGTTTATATATGGTAAGCTGACAAACTAAGTGCATAAGCAATACATGTTAAGAACAACACAAAATCATCAAGTTTAGAAAACATACTTAGGAAAACACTTATTTCCTCTAAAATCAAACCAATGGGTTTCTCAAACTTAGCTCTTAATCCATGCTCTACAAATCCATTGCTCCCTAGGCTGAGGAGGATGGTAATCAACTCAAGACACTTTGCATGATAGATTACTACAAATCCTAATCAACCAAGAGATTTAGCAATGGACCCCACACAGCACACTTAGCGGAATAAATAATCATACTTTGTATAGGCAATTAAAGTCCACACAGAAAACAAAGTAAACACATGGAAGTTTCGTTCTCCAACACTCTCAAAAGAGAGCCCAAACAACATTCCTATCTGTTTCAAACTCTAACTTACCCCCACATTGCAATATAATACAATGATAAATATTTAAATGAAAACAAGCATCTATACTAATATATAAAGCAAGAAAAATATGGACACGTGTCATTCAATCGTGCAATTGATGACGTGTCAAGTGCAGGTTAATTAGAGTGATGTGTCGCAAGCTCCTTTAATTACACATCATATCTATATCTATATTTTTAGATATTACGTGATATCTCATATTTGGACGAAATAAATTCAAAAAAGAAATGAAATACTCATGTAAACCGTGCAAAAGCTACATATACTTGAATTCTCCTAAAATCTTGCTACAAATATGGGTGATATTTTTTCTCAAAAATAAGAATAAATCTTGCTACATATATCATCTGATTAATATATCATTTCCTATAGATTAGTGATATCTTCCCCCTTAAAAAAAGGAATAAATCTTTGACATACATTTAAGAACAAATCTTGCTACATATATCACGTAAGTAATATATTTTTTCCTGTAAATTAGTGATATCTTCCCCCTTAAAAAAAGGAATAAATCTTTGACATACATTTAAGAACAAATCTTGCTACATATATCACGTAATTAATATATCATTTCCTATAGATTAGTGATATCTTCCCCCTTAAAAAAAGGAATAAATCTTTGACATACATTTAAGAACAAATCTTGCTACATATATCACGTAATTAATATATTTTTTCCTGTAAATTAGTGATATCTTCCCCCTTAAAAAAGGAATAAATCTTTGACATACATTTAAGAACAAATCTTGCTACATATATCACGTAATTAATATATTTTTTCCTATAGACGAAAAAAATGTTATTCTATTTTCTCTGTGGATAAGTTTCATATGTATTATAAGATTATATCCCATATACTTCCTCCGTTTCTTTTTAACTGCAAGGATTTGACATAAAGTAGAGAGAGAAAATGTCCAATCGTTGCAGTTAAAAAGAAACGGAGGAAGTATGTTTTTAAAAAAATTTAAGTTCGATTAATAAATCTATTTTTTGACATTAACATCAACATCTTATCATATGATCTATTATTTTGAAATCATTCTTGAATTTTTCAAATAAATTTAAGTTCGTGCAATTGGTGACGTGTCAACAGCATATTCATTATAGTAATGTGTCGCAAGCTCCTTTAATTCCGCATCATATATATACATTTTTGGAGGAAATAAATTCAAAATCTTTTGAAATTGAAATCATATATACGTGATAGAAGAATTTGGAGGAAATAAATTCAAAAAAAAATTACTTGATTTCCGCAAATATATGCTATGTACGTGATATAATATTTGGCGGAAAGTTTGCAAAAATTAGTTACCATTCATGATTTACTTGAATTCTCCTAAAATCTTGCTATCAATAATATATCTTGACAATAGTAACCATATTCCTATGGATTACGTGATATCTTCACCATCATTAAAAAAGGAATAAATATTGCTAGGGAACATATCTTTTAATATGATCATTGTATTCTTATAAACAATAATTTAATAACCAAGCGATAGCTTTTGGAAAACGTAATCACATAAACCATACCATTTAAATGAAAGATTCTACAAAAAAAGGAACAATATCTTTTTTTATAGTTATTCTTTTCCTATCAACAACTCACTAAACTAAAAAAATCAGAACCACATTAATAATTTAATTAGTAAACGTGTTTTACATAAAAAAAAATTTAATATTATTTTATTATTCAAAATTTTGAAAATCTTTACCTAATGTAGATATAAAACGATTATATCAAAAAAAAAGAATAATATCTTTCTTTTTTAGTTATTCATTTCGTATAGAATCATTTATACAAAAAAAAACATAACTGATAATATTCCAAAAATCTTTTGTTGGGTAAAAAAAAGCATAATTTTAAAAGTAAAACATCTTAAACGTAATCATCCTAAAAAAAGGAAACAGTAACACACAAAAATAACCAAGTAAAATCTTTTGTTCCTAAAAAAAGACATAAATTTTGAGGTACCTCATGTAAAACGTAATTTTCTTAACAATGTGAAACAGGAACATAGAAAAAATTACCAATTAAAATTTTGTCTCTACTTAAACGGTTTTTAGAGCCTGAATAAAATAATAAATCATTTAAGTTGATAATATTCCTAAAATCTTTTGTGGAGTAAAAAAAAGGCATAATTTTAAGTAATCATCCTAAAAAAAAGGAAATAGTACCACACAAAAATAACCAAGTAAAATCTTTTATTCCTAAAAAAGGCATATTTTTGAGGTACCTCATGTAAAACGTAATTTTTAGAAAAAAAGTAAAACAGTTACATACAAGAATTACCTTAAAATTCCGAGTATATTAAGCCATTTTTAGACCCTAAATAAACTAATGAATCATTTAAGTTCAATAATAATAACCAAGTAAAAGAAACCTATTAAGCAATTAAAAATAAGAAACTTACAAGGATGCAAATATTCAATAATAGTACCATATACCGCCTAAAATAAATATACTAAAGAATACAAAAATAATTTAAATATCTATAGCATTCAAAAAGGTTTTAACACATAAACTCAAACGGGAGGGAGAACAAACAAAAATAAGACAACGATGAGTAAACTATCAAATAGAGAGTGTCCGGATATCAGGTTAACATCGTTGAGTAATACTACAAAGATGCGCTCAATCAAAGTAAGAATTGTTCGAGTATGGTAGAACCCAGTGTTTAACAAACCGATTGAGACAGATAGTATTGAGATGGTACTCATGGATGAGGAGGTTAAATTTTTAAAAAATTGTAACGGGTTACAACAATGAGTTTGGAAAATTCACGGGTTAAACACTAGACATATTAGGGTTATCAAGTAATTCTACATAAAAATATAACATTTACTTTATTTAGGGAGTTTTGTATTTCTTTATTCAAAATTTAAAAATATGAATAGAGTTAGTTATGGAGAGAGTTGTTCCATTTAATTAGGAATTAAAAAAAGAGATACATGTGATTTTTGATGTCCCCCTCCTCTTCACTTATAGAATAGAGATTATTTTAAGTTGATTATTTAAAATAATCCAATTACGTATATTATATAAGATATTTTCTTTAAATAGAATATTTAATAACAAAGGTTGAACACGGGATGTGCAGGTGAAGACATTGGTGGGTAGTAATTATATATTATTGGATAGACATTTAATCCAAGTTTTTGTTACTTTTATGTAACTACATTGGGTAGAATTAAAAATAATAGAGTAGAACAATAAATTGCAATTTCACGGGTTAATAACACATAATATGCACGCGATGCGTACGAAATCAAGTAACTCTACTTAAAAATATAACATTTACTTTATTTAGGGTGTTTTGTATTTCTTTATTCAAAATTTAAAAATATGAAAAGAGTTAGTTATGGAGAGAGTTGTTCCATTTAATTAGGAATTAAAAAAAGAGATAAATGTGATTTTTGGTGTCCCCCTCCTCTTCACTTATAGAATAGAGATTATTTTAAGCTGATTATTTAAAATAATCCAATTACGTATATTACATTAGATATTTTCTTTAAATAGAACATTTAATAACAAGGTTGAACACGGGATGTGCAGGTTAAGGCATTGGTGGGTAGTAATTAAATATTATTGGATAGACAATTAATCCAAATTTTTGTTACTTTTATGTAACTACATTGGGTAGAATTAAAAATAATAGAGTAGAACAATAAATTGCAATTTCACGGGTTAATAACACATAATATGTACTAATATAATGACACCCCTACACTGTAGACATTCCTTTAATTTAAGACAAAAATTTCTCAAACAATTATACACCGTAGACATTCCTGTAACTTAAGACATTCCTTTTAAGTTTCATTGGGTTGAATCATTATTTAAAAAATTCAATAACTTATATATTAAACCTTTTTTTTTGAAGGATATATATTAAACCTTTTAGATAGAACCTTTGATATCCCGTGCATTTTTGCACGGGTATAAATCTAGTTGAGCATTCAATAAACATATTATGCAAGTTTAGAGTTTAATAGCATATAGGATGATCAGGAAACTTTCCTAAGCACATTGAAGTCTCGATAGCATTCCATATGCGTTTGACCGCTCTCTTTTCAACATTTGCCCTTCGAGTCATTTCATCGAACACTTGGTGTGCAATCAAGAAAATTATTCCCACACATATACCAATGATAATCTTAAAATAATAGTCTTGAAAAAGGTTTTTCGAATCAAATCCAAATTAAATTATGACTTGGAAAACTAAAACTTCTCGAAAAACACCTTTCCCAATCGAATTTGGACTCGACAGGGAAGTGTTCACTACTATGTAGTGAGTCTTTCTCAAACGCTATTTCCACCAAAAAAACACTACTTAAAAACGCAAATTGGAGACATTTGAGTTTTCGCAGATTTTCGCAGATTTCGTCAAAACCTTTCGCATAAATAAATTTGTCATTAAACCTACGAAAATCATACCATCCAACCAACCTATTCAAATTAGGGTTTACAAAACCCTAGCATATTGAAATCAAAGCACCTAGAAAATCAAATCATAGAAGATAAGATAGTTTTCACCCAAATCATAAGTTTAGCAGATGATTTTTCACAACGATGAAAACAACAGATCCAAAACATCCCAATAAATCATAACAAGATTTATGCAAAGGAAATATTAACCAACCCATGGAAAAATCTTACGGCCATTAAAAAAAATTATAAATAAATCACCTTTTAGACCACTACCAGCCATATTGAAACGATAAAACCGAGAATCAATTTCAACTTTAGATTGTAGGAATTATGACTGGTAAAATAATAAACTTATCTGAAGAATTGTCGTGGCGTGATATTATCACTGCCCTAAAGTTGAAATTGCCCCGCTACGAACACACGGACTCGTGGCAAACCAACCTCCAGGTTTAACACGACACTGACTCGCCGGTGTAGTACAGAGATACAGTTTGAGAACGCTCTTAATATTGCCCAGTAATAGAGATTGTAAAAGAGAGTAGGAGGAATTTTTCTGTCCCAAAACAATTCCAGAGCCCATGTATATATATGGATTGGGAAGAAGAAGTGGAAACAGATCATGACTATTTTTGGGGAAGTGGAATCGGAGTAGTGGGAAGGTGGAAACAACCCACTAATAGGATGAAAAAACCCACTAATAGGAAATGGAAACCAAAGCTTCTCAAGTAACCAACTCAAAAGGTAATAGGAAGACTAATATTAATAAACCCATTACTTACCTTTGACTCTTCTTATATCGAATTACTTACCTTTCACATTCTTTTGAAGCAACTAAGAGTTTTTCTCACAACACTTATGAACAAACTCCAACACAAATGTATGTTGAATGGTGTGACTGTTACCCAAAATGAAGAATACATTTCCTATATGTCGGAGGAAACAACTCCGGTTAAGGCTTATGGTGACTTGGCTTACCATTTTGATGATTCTGGTGAGACCTTAATCCTTCAAATCTACAGCTTTCTTGTTAATTGACTTCAAGTGTTTGATGTTTGATTACATATAACTGTCGATTTCAGCAATTATGACTAAGACACCTGAAGAGTGCAAAGAGTACAATTCTCAAGTAAAGCGGCGGCGAATGCTGGACTTTGATTGTACAAGTGATGATATTGGGGATGATACACCCAGCTCAACAAACCAACCACAAGTTGGTTGAAGTTTGTTTCAGTTCTGTTACAAAGCTGCCAGCTCAGACATTCTATTATTTATCTGTGTATATAAAGCAATGGGTCTTCCTTTACAAGATAATAGAATGATTACGTAAAAATTACTCTCTCAGAATAACAGATTCATACTTCTCTCTCTACTTTCTTCTTCTTACTCTTCAATGGCTGCATGAATATTGAGTATGAATTCTGAGATTCTTCATGGTATCAGAGCCTACTGACTGTTGCTCTCATTTCGCACAATACTGCAGATGTTTTGTGATGAATTCTTCATAATTTCTTGCTGATTGAATCTCGAGGTTTCTGAAGCTGATTTTCTGAAATTGAATTCTGAGATTGTTCTTCATCTCATCCAGCAATTTCTGTTCATTCATTCAAACATTTTCTGTGGTATAACCTACGTCAAACTCTTCTCATTCTGAAATTCTTAGCAACATTTGTTCAATTTCATTTGCACTTTATGTGTTTACTTTGCCTCAATCTCTTGTTCAATACTATTTACCTGACTTGATTCATCCGATTTCTTTTGATTTTCTTTCATCTGATTTGATTCATTTGTTTTTCATCTGTTTTTCTTTGAATTCTTGATATTCTTGATTCATCCTTGATTTCTGTATTGAATTCTGTCACCATGACTGATAATACCAATACCAATACCTCAACAAAATTACCTCTCAATTCTGATCCAGCTAGCATATACTATATTCATCCATCTGAAAATAGCACAAATCCTTTGAGTTCTATCAAGTTTGCTGGTAATGGCTTCACTGATTGGAAGCGTTCTGTTCTTATTACTCTTTCTGCTAGAAACAAACTCGGTTTTCTTAATGGCAATTATCCTGAACCTCACCCTAACACTCCTGAACATGCTGCTTGGCTTAGATGTAATGATTTGATTATATCTTGGCTTCTTTATTCTTTAGACACTCAAATAGCCAAATCTGTCCTTTACTTCAAAACTGCTCAAGAGATTTGGATTGATCTTGAAGAGAGGTTTGGTTATACCTCTGGAGCTCAATTGTATGACCTTGAACAACAACTATATGAATTACATCAAGGTTCTCAATCCATTTGTGAATATTACACTAAGCTCAAAGTTCTATGGGATGAACTTAACTCAGCATTTCCTTTGCCTACTTGCACCTGTAACAAGTGCACATGCAATCTTACTCAAAAGATCTTCAAAGCTCAGCAAGATCAGAGGCTTATCCAATTTCTGATGAAAGTCAATGAGCACTTTACTAATGTCAGAAGCAACATTCTGATGCAACAACCTCTTCCACCTATCTCTCATGCTTACAGACTCTTTGCACAAGAGGAGAAACACAAAGAAATCACAAATCAATCAGCATCTTCCTCTGATCACATGGCATTCAATGCACAGAGGTCTTTCTCTCCCAGGCCATATTCATCCAACAGATCTTATAATATCAATAGTCAACAGAAATACAATGGTAATTCTGGTACAGGTCAAAGGTATAATTCTGGCTATTCTGGCAATCAACAGAGGTATACTCCTGGTACTAAGAGGCCCAGCTCTTCTTACTATTGTACACATTGCAAGATCCCTGGCCACAGTAATTCACGATGCTTTGAATTACATGGTTATCCTCCTGGCTTTAAGGGCTTCAAAAATAAAAATGTTGCTGCTCTAGCTCAACAGTCCACTGAGTCACAAGATTCGCCTGACAATACTCAATCTGCCACTATTCCAATGGAAGAATACAAGTATCTACTTCAGTGCATGCACAAGCAGGACTCTCCAAACACTCAGTTTCCTTCTTCTGACATTATACACCCAGCTCAAGCTCATCTAGCAGGTAAACTTTGCTTGTTGTCTTGTATGAAATCTTCCTGGATTCTGGATAGTGGTGCAACAAATCACTTTTTCTCAGATCTCAGCATATTTGATGAATGGCAATCTGTTGATAGTAATGAAAATTTTATCACCATTCCTAATGGCACTAAAATTCCAGTCAAACATGTTGGCATTGTAACTTTGTGTGATAAAGTTAAGCTTCTTGATGTTCTTCATGTGCCAGACTTTGAGTTTAATCTCATCTCTGTACACAAGTTGTGTACTGACCTTACTTGCACAATCACCTTTTCTGGTGACAAGTGTTTTCTCCAGACTCAGAGGTTGACAGAGCCAGCACTTCTTCTTGGTAGATTGAGAGGTGGTCTATATCATATTGAGGATTCTTACTGTCACAAGAAGTTTCAGTCACCAATTCAATCTCATATCTCAAGCAAATGTTTGAATGCAACAACAGAAGCACAGTTATGGCATCTCAGACTTGGGCATCTTTCTTTCAATCAGCTAAAGTTTCTTTTCTCTCATCAACTGAAAACAGAAGACATCATCTGTAAGGTCTGTCCTCTTGCTAAACAGACTAGGTTACCTTTTGTACATAGTTCAATAAAGAGCTTGAAGCCATTTCAGTTGATACATGTAGATTTGTGGGGGCCTTACAAGGTTAAAACTCATAATGGTTTTAATCAGTTTGTTACAATTGTGGATGATTACACTAGGCATGTATGGATTACATTGATCAAATACAAGTCTGATGTGATTTCAGTTCTGAAGAATTTTATTCACTATGTTGAAACACAATTTTCATCTGCTGTTACGTGTTTAAGAAGTGATAATGCTAGAGAGATAAAGGAAGGTGAAATGAAGTTGTTCTTGCTTGCTAAGGGCATTATACATCAAACAAGTTGTCCAGAAACTCCACAGCAAAATGGAGTAGTTGAAAGAAAACATAGGCATTTGTTAGAAACTGCAAGGGCATTACATTTTCAAGCTAAATTTCCATCTAGATTGTGGGGAGAATCTGTATTATGTGCTGCTCATATAATCAATAGAATGCCACTCAAGAGTATCAATCAAACTTCACCTTATGAGAGGCTATTTGGTCAGAAACCTTCTTTACAACATCTCAAATGCTATGGTTGTCTTTGTTTTGCTTCAACATTATCTAACAACAGAACCAAGTTTGATGCAAGGGCTAGACCATGTGTCTTCCTTGGTTATCCACCACATCAGAAGGCTTACAAAGTCCTTGATCTTCTCACCAACAAAATTCATATCTCTAGGGATGTTGTCTTCCATGAGCAACATTTCCCATTTCATCACCACACTTCAACATCTGAACTTGCCTCCATTCCCTTCCATGACATCTTCCTGCCTACTGCAACTTCTCTTACATCTGACATTTCATTTGATGAACCAGATGTATTCCAAAGTCTTGACACTTCTCCAGAATACACTTATTCCTCTTCTATCCCACTAGACAATGAAACCACTCTTATCTCAGATTCATTTTCTTCTCCTGAACTCAACCCTTATTCATTTCCTGATCTGTCACATGCTTCTCCTGATAGACCTAGTTTTTCGAACAATTCATCTTCTGAGGTTAGGCAATCTAGCAGAATTCATAAACCTCCTTCATATCTCAGTGACTACCTCTGCCCCACCATTTCATCTTCTAACTTCAAGTGTAATGCAGTTGAATATTCTAGCCTACCTCAGAAACATCAAGCCTTACTAGCTCACAGCTCACAGATTCCAGAACCCACATCTTACTTAGAGGCAGCTTCTGATCCAAATTGGGTCAAAGCCATGGAACAGGAACTCAAAGCTTTGACAGAGAATGAAACTTGGGATGTTGTTCCTCTACCAGCACACAAGAAACCCATTGGTTGCAAATGGGTATATAAGCTTAAGCTCAAATCTGATGGAAGTATAGAAAGGTTTAAAGCTAGGTTAGTGGCAAAGGGGTTTACACAAAAATATGGTGTTGACTTTGAAGAAACCTTCTCACCTGTCATTAAAATGCCTACCATCAGATGTTTAATAGCATTAGCAGCACAGAAGAACTGGGGTTTATATCAATTAGATGTAAATAATGCTTTTCTTCATGGAGACCTACATGAGGAGGTCTACATGAAGATGCCTGAAGGTGTTTCAAACCCAAATGGTTATGTTTGCAAGTTGAAAAGGTCACTATATGGCTTAAAACAAGCATCAAGACAGTGGTTCTCAAAATTGGTTGAAGCGCTGCAAACTCAAGGATTTGTTCAATCTAAAAATGATTACTCTTTATTCATCAAAAGAGAGGGTGATCAGTTGACTTTGGCTGCTGTTTATGTCAAAGATATCATCCTTACAGGGAATCACACACCTACAATTCTGGCTTTGAAGGATCATTTACACACCACTTTCAGTATTAAAGACTTGGGAGCACTTAATTTTTTCCTAGGCATGGAGATATGTAAGACATCTACTGGTATAGTCTTAACACAACACAAGTTTACAAAAGAATTGTTACAGTTCAGTGGTCTTGATTTGTCCAAAAGAGCAACCACACCTCTTCCAACATCTTTCAAATTACATCCTGATGTTGGAGGGCCCTATTCTGACCCAGCTTTCTACAGATCACTGGTTGGAAAGTTAAACTTTCTCACTCATAGCAGACCTGATCTCACCTTTGCTGTTCAGACCTTGAGTCAGTTCATGCAAGATCCCAGGGTTCCTCATATGCAGGCTCTGCATCATACATTAAGATATGTTGCTGGTTCAATTGGCCAAGGTATTTTACTAAGGGCTGGTGAAAATATTTCTTTAATTGGCTATTCAGACTCTGATTGGGCTACTTGTCCAACAACTAGAAGATCCATCACTGGATACCTTGTTCTGTTTGGTGGATCTCCAGTTTCTTGGAAGAGCAAGAAACAACATACTATATCCAAATCATCATCAGAAGCTGAATATCGAGCAATGGCTGCTGTAGCTTCTGAAATTACTTGGTTGGTGCGCCTACTAGAAGAAATTGGAGTCTCAAATTTAAAACCAGTCACTATATACTGTGATAATCAATCGGCTATTAGCATTGGCAAAAATCCTGTGCAACATGAGCGTACCAAACACATTGAATAAGATGCTCATTTCACTCGAGAAAAGGTCTTAGATGGTCTTTTACAGTTGCAATATCTTCTCACTGCCCAACAACTAGCAGATGCATTCACTAAAAATTTGTCAGCTGCACAACTACAGTACCTAATGTCCAAGCTAGGCCTGGTTCAAACCTCCACCCCTAGCTTGAGGGGGGGTATTGGGGATGATACACCCAGCTCAACAAACCAACCACAAGTTGGTTGAAGTTTGTTTCAGTTCTGTTACAAAGCTGCCAGCTCAGACATTCTATTATTTATCTGTGTATATAAAGCAATGGGTCTTCCTTTACAAGATAATAGAATGATTATGTAAAAATTACTCTCTCAGAATAACAGATTCATACTTCTCTCTCTACTTTCTTCTTCTTACTCTTCAATGGCTGCATGAATATTGAGTATGAATTCTGAGATTCTTCAGATGATATTACATCCTCGTTTCGTAAATCCAAGGTTGATTTTTGACTTGTGCTTTGTTAATATCGTATGATCACTTGTCTTTAAAGGATGTTGCCACAAAACAATGTAATTGGTTAGATCTATCAGGAATATATATTTGCCTTGTCCTCGTTTTAGTAAATGCTATTAGGCTAAGTATAACTTGCCAAAGATCCATGATCCAACTTAACTCTTTTCTTGATGCTTTTACTTTAGTATCTTTGTTGAAATTTGATCCTTTTGTGGCCTTCTTAGTGCTCATTTGGCTGACATACAAAGACATGAGAAATTGCATTACCTATCAAGTACTTCTCGGTGGTAAGTGGAACTTCCCACTTTATATTATCGACCAAACAAAATTTTGCACATCATAGGAAAATGCAACTACGTGGGAAAGATGATTCCCTAGGAAAATATGACTTTCTATATTTCATCAACCGCCCACGTATTATTCTTATATTGAGACTAATTTATTTACATAGAACTGCAAACACTGAATTCAGCAGCATTCTTTTTCTGAACAGGAAAGGATTGAATCTTTCGATGTCATTGATATTCTACCTCAAATCTCACAGTGGGAAGCCTGCTTTCAAGGTTTCCTTCTAATTGTCAAAGGATTTAAATAGGGTTTTAAGACGTGTTGTAAGGCATTTTATATTTACAAATACTATTTTAGAGGTTTTGTGTATCGAGGATTTGGCTCAATCTGAAGCTTGGCTTGCCGAATACCTTAGCTCTGACGACGGGTATGTCTTATCAGTGGTTTATTGAAATAATATTCTACTATTTTGCAATCAATCATGTTGCCTACTTAAAGGGATTTTATTGAAATGCAGATATGCAGCAGTCCCTTCTGAGTTTCAGATTGTTGTCAAAGGTATGCTTTTAGTTTATGTTTGCTTGTGTGTTTATGCATTCTGCTTAAGTTTTTTGGGGTTTTAAAAGGGATTTTGTTTTGACAGAGGCTTGCAATATCACACCTGATTATGAACCTGAACCTGAACCTGAACTCGAACCCATAATGGTTCAACGATCAGTTAGAAGTTCTCGAAATATTATATTTAAAGGTACTTTGTATGTCCTCCCTTGCTTTAGCATTATTAGGTAAGAAATCTAAATACTTGAGCCCTGATGATTTATATCTATGATTTGCTGGGTTATGAAACTCAGGTAGAAAATCCTACATGCGAACACCAACAAAACTTGCTTCTTCTGTCGCTTATCCTTTTGATTTTGTTAAACCTTGAGGAGTTCGTGGAGATGTGACTCTTAAGGATATTAATCAGAGGATCTTGACCCCACCTCCATCAAAATCTAAGCAAGTCGAGGAAGATCTTGCCTACCCTACTTCAGCCTTTTCCGGGAAACCTGTTGTTGGTAAAACCAAAATTCCAACTCAGGGAGGAAAAGGTAGCATAACAATTATGAGAATTGAGAACTAAAGGATGATGATCGCTTCAGCATGTCAATTGCTTTTTTGGCATTATTTTGCAACATTGGGTTGATTAATATTCATGCATTACACAAACACACAACATATGGAAGTGGTGTATGAATCGGAAGCTGTTGCAAGATTGGAGCTGGTTTTTGTGCAAAACTTTCAGGGAAGCTACCGGTTCCTGGGTATCCTTAGGGAGGCTACCAGCTACAGGGTATTCTTAGGCCTCTTACAAGATGTGTAGCCTAGTTCTTCTTAGCCCTTAAGTTATTGAGGTGGTGTTTTTGTACATGTTATTGGTTTAACAAATACAAATTCCTTGATGTATCTATTTGATATTGCTTCTCCTTATTGGGAAGGAATTAATAGAGAAAATTGTTTCGTGAGCTCCTAGTACATATAGTTCTGAGGTAAAAATTACTTGTTGATCCTCTTAGACATTTTGTAAGATTTTTGTCTATCAAAGCACGAAATGGCTAAGAGTTTACTGTTCTTCATTATTTTGTTTTGAGAAGGTATTGTGTCAGACGCGTCTGATTATAACATTTGGTCAGACGGATTTCAGTTGGTTTCAATTTCTTTTCAGTTGTATGTATTTTGATTTTAGTTGTTCAGTGAATAAGTTCAGTTGGACCATATATTCTTTCAGTTGGACTTTATATTTTTTCAATTGAACTTTCTGTTCATTCAGTTGGATGTTTTTTATTTTAGTTGTTCAGTTGGACCTTCTATTCATTCAGTTGGAACCAACTGAAAGAATAAAGTGACCAACTGAAGGAATAAACTGACCAAATGAAAAGAATATAAGAACCAACTGAAAGACAAAAGGAACTAATTAAAAGAATAAAAAAACCAACTGAAAGAATAAAGTAACCAACTGAAAGAAACAACAACAAACATATTAAACTGTAATACATCAAATGAAACCCAAAATACGTAGTACCTTATATCAAAGCTAGTATATTGCCAAAATTTAACTGATCAACTTTGAATCCTTGAGTATTAAATCCTTTCCTTATTTAGGCCCTCTGCCATGTCCAATTGCCTATCCTGAATTCTTCATATATTCACGTTGCTAACTATTATTGGCTTGATACTACATCTTCAATTTAATTGATACTCTGTATCACAATCGATACATGAAACTATATACTTATCACGCTGGCTAAAAAGTTTGTATCAAATTGACCAAGTTTTTGGTGAGTGAAGCGGCAACGGTGGGTGAGAGTCCCCACGACTAAGAACGTAAGATTGAAGCGGTGAAGAACAAGAGAGCAGATTCAATGAACAAAGACAGAGCAACAAAGTTGGAAAGCGAGAAATCAGTGGCTGCGAGACGATAGTGTTAGGGTTAAGGTATTTGGGCTCAGCCCGTCTGACAGTAACAATTGTGTCAGACGGTCTGACCCAATACTTTCGCTTTTGTTTTCCGACAAGTGCTATGGTTCTTCGGGGATCGGAATGGTATATGGTACATTAATGCTTTTATTTTTTTTGTTGTTCTTTTAGAGACTGCAAAATGAGCGAATGAGCAAAAATATAAAATTTGAGTGTATCATGTTTGTGGTACTGTAGTTGTTTTGGTTTTTTTACTCATAGCAGGTTGGTTCTTATGTAATTTCTTATTGACGACCATATACAGTTATAAACTTATAATTTTTACGAAAAGATGATCACAGAAGGGATAAACAAAATACCGAGAGAATTTTACTCGGTATATTTTTCATTCATCCTTGCATGCATATTTATACTCCAATCATACTAATTTATGCCTACATGTTATAGCATAGGGGGATAAATTTTCTATATACATTTATAACATGTATGATACATGATAGTAGATGGCTATTCATTTTTACCCTTTAACAATAATGGGAAAGATTTAGAAAGAAAATAGAACATAAATCTCTTTTTTTTTCTCTTCCCTCTCCTTCGGCTTCTCTCCCTCCCCTCCTCCTCTGCGATCCAAACAAAGCGTAAACAACTCTATTAACGGATTTTCCATATACATTAAATAAATTAATCAAACCAACTAATCCAATTAATTGACTCAAATCATAGATTTCAACCAATATCATACAAATATATGATCAATAGATTTCCATATCTCATGTACACCCGGGTGCACGATACATACAATCTTTAGGCTCAATGAACTCAACTTCAAACTCCTAAAAAACTAACCCTTAAACACAGATTCAGGAGAAAGTGGAGGAGTATCAAGTTGATACAAATTTAACGACGGACCAACAAACCTAAACAAAATCCAACCCCCAATTATAATAAAAATCGACGCATATGCAAATTTATTCGCCCAAAATAGAAACCCTTTTTCTCCCATATACAATTCAATCGCCTTTTCTGAAAAATCCATTTCTTCCCAATTCTTCTTAATTTGAGCTTTATTTCCCATCTTCTTCGTCGATTCGTCGCTAAAATTACCCTCTTGTTCTCTCCTCCGCCGTCTTGAACCTCTTTTGAATCTTATCTCCACCGTTTCGGGTGGCGCAACTGGTGGTTGTAGGCGGTCGTTGTTGTTTTGGCCATTGTTGTTGGTGCTACGAATTGGGGATGATCTTGGGAAGTGTGATTGTGATGGTAATGAGATTTGGAATAGTGGTGTATATGTTAATGGTGATTTGAATAGTTGGGAGTAATGGTGGATTTTACTCATTTTAGTTGTGTTCATGGTGATTACATTTACTTGTGTAGTTGTGTTGAATGGATGGAGTTTCTTATCTTTTTCTAGTTGTCATTGATGAAGTTATTGGGTGTTTGTTGTTTCTTTTTGGGCCATGTCATGTGTGTTAGGCCTATTGTGGTTTTGTTTATGTTTATATTTGGGGCCTTATAGTCATAGACATAGTCCATGTTGATGTATTTACAAAAATTGGTGAATAGGTTGAAATGGAAGTGTTAGGGAGCTCCTCTATTCGATTGAAAATAGTTGAACTGAATGGGAAGGAATATTGAAATGTGGGTAAGTGTGTTCTATAAAGCCAAATTGAAATAAAAGGGAGAGCATGTCTTTAGTTTACACTTTGTCCCTCTTTTGTCTTTCACCTAGGGTTGGGGTATGCGAATATACTAGTACACTCGCTACTCTTCTTAAATTGAACGGTTGACTCTTGAAAACAAAGGGATAGAAGTAGTCTATGGAAAAACTGATCCGACATGACTCCCCAAATAACCCTACCACGTAGTCCCAAAAGTGACCCAACCCGAAGTAGACTAACCCAAACTTGACCCGACTCGAAATGACATTGATTCAGTTGAACACGAGCTAGACAGTTAACTATGGTTTTCCAATTCTAAATGAAACCAAATTTCATTTTTATTTCTTTAATTCTTTGGTATCTACTTTTATATTAGTCATATATTTTTAATTTGTAATTAATTTTCTAAAGTATCTTCTTTTAGTTATTACTACATTTTTAAATTTAATATTGATTTAACCCAAAATCGACCTAACTTGAAATGACTCAACCCGTACCCCACCGACCCGCCCTGAATGACCAGATTACCATCTATAAATCTATAAATAGAAGTTGTTAATCAACAACTTGGATTAAAAGTTTAAGTGTTGTAGATATCTAATGGCCAAAAAGAATCTAGATTTTAAAGTTTAAAAAGGAAAAAAAAACTGAGCATGGTTTACTTGTATACTTGATGTATGTTGGTTTAGAAAAAAAAATAGTTGGTCTTATAAGAGAGCGTCTAATTTAAATTTAAATTTAAAATTGGGCAACGGTCTAAGTTCAGTAGAAAAAGGAGAAAGAATCACATTTTTGAATAAAGTGATGGGCTTTTGAATAAAATGATGGTCTTTTTGAATTAAGTGATGAGCTTTTCGAATTAAGTGATGAGCTTTTCAAATTAAGTGATGAGATTAAGTTAGAAAACCTATTTTAATAACTTTTGTTGTAATTTTTTTTTGGTAAGAATAAGTGGCCTGGACCATACACTTTAAGAGAGAGGGGAATGATAAAGGAAATCCTACTCTCAAAGTGCCCATAGTGGGATTGAACCCCAACCTCAAGGTTGAAAAACTCTCTCCTTTTCATTAGACCAAGCGTTGCTTGATACTTTGTTGTAAAAATATACGTGAGGATTAAGCATCTTAATATTTATTGCTAGTATAGTAGTTTGAAAATCATATTATACCTCATCCCCATGACTATATGTAAAACTTCACTCCCATTGTCTCTTATCAGGATGAACAAAACCTTTTGGCAAAGGTTTCAGAGGATGAGATCAAAACAGCGTTCTTTGATATGAACCCACACAAAGCACCAGCTTCTGATGGCTTTGGCCCTGGATTCTATCAGAAATACTGGAATATTATCAAAAAAGATATATGCCTAGCCATAGCAAGCTTCTTCGAACATGGCCATCTTCCACCCTCCATCAATCACACCATCATCACACTACTTCCAAAAGTCCCAAATCAAGAAAAAACAAGCCATTTTAGGCCTATCAGCCTGGTAAACACAATCTACAAGGCCATCTCGAAAATCATAGTGACACGCATACATCCGATCATAGATAAAATCATTAGCCCATACCAGAACGTGTTCACCAAAGGACGCTCTATCCACGACAATGTCCTACTGGTCCAAGAGATACTTAATACTTTTAACAAATCTAACAACAAAACAGGGTGGTGCGCCCTCAAACTGGACATGGAAAAGCTTATGACAGGATTGAGTGGAATTATCTATGGGGGTGTTTGTCTAGTTTAGGCTTCCCCTACAAATGGATAGAGATCATCAAGCAATGTGTTACTTCGGTCTCTTATTCTGTAAAGGTCAATGGTCATAACACTAGCTGGTTTACGCCATCTAGGGGCCTAAGACAAGGTGACCCACTGTCTCCTTACCTTTTCATCATTTGCATGGAAGGCTTCATAAAACAACTGAACTCGGCTACAACATTAAGGAACAGTGGTGTGGGATTCCAGATAAGCCCAAACACTAGTAGAATTCCTTGTCTTCTCTTTGCTGATGACAACTTGCTTTTCTGTAAAGCCTCTAAGACTGGGTACTCCACTCTCAAGAATATCATTGATGCTTTCTGCAAAAACTCTGGGCAACTAGTTAACTTCCATAAATCGGCAATCATCTTTTCTAAACATGTGCCCAATGCTCGCAAAGTTACTTTGGCCAGCAATTTTAACATGCCACCCAAGACTTGCCTTGGTCGTTATCTTGGGATAAATTTAAGCTCTTTCCGGCCAATTAAGGCTGACTTGGCCCTTCTATCTAAAATCGACCAGCGTGTCAAATCATAGGAAGCCGGGTTGTTATCCAAAGCTGGTAGACATACCCTTATTCAATCGAACTTAGAAGCCATTCCCAATTATGCTTGCTCAGCAACCCTCTTTCAAGTCAAGACTGCGTCTACCATTGACTCCATCCACAGAAAATTCTTCTGGAATCAAGGCCCTAACAAGGAGGGCATCCCCCTAATTGCCTGGGACAAAATTTGTACACCAAAAACCGTTGGTGGGTTAGGCCTTAGAAAGACACTACCCTTAAACCAAGCTTTCCTAGCCAAACTAGCTTGGAAGGTGCTTTCTGATCCAACCAACCTTTGGGCTAATATCGTACGTCAAAAGTACCTCAAAAACACCAGTTTTTTCAAATACCTACCAAAACCATCTCACTCTTTCATTTGGAGGAAAATAATGGAACAAAGGGATCTCATTAGACGAGGGATCCGCTAGAAAATAGCCAATGGTGCCAAAAAAATTTTCTGGCTCGACAATTGGCTTACAAACAAGCCTATTCTTGAGATTCTGGATATAGAACCTCATAGGGTCAACCATGCTATCAAACTTGAAGAACTCATAACTGATAGCAGAACTTGGGATTTTCACAAGCTGAAAAGTTACCTTCCAGACAACCTCATGGCAAAGGTAAGGGGCATCCCGCTCCCAAAGAACATAGACGAGGACACTCCTGTTTGGGGTATGTCTTCCCATGGTGATTTCACAGTTAAATCTGCTAATTGGTTGGCCCACAACATAAATCCTGAAACCCCCAAATGGGAGTTTAGAGCTATCTGGAAGCTGCAAATCCCACCTAAGTTACATATTTTCATTTGGCAAACTTTAAACAAAGGAATTAGTGTGCGAGCAACCCTTCACAAGAGAAATATTATCCCTTTTCAGAATTGCCCAGCTTGCAACCCTGATTGCCCTGAAACAATAGATCACCTCTTCCTGGGTTGTCGGATATTATCTACCATTTGGTCCCTCCCTCAAGTGACAGAATGGCTAGGCTGCCCTATCAGTAGTCCTAATGTTCTAACCCTTTTCCGCCAACACTTACGAGATAAGACTACAACAGCTAAACTATCCTTTTTACTTTGGAGTATTTGGAAAGAGAGAAATGATTTAATCTTCAATAATACCAGGGTAAATATTTACAGGATCTTCCATCGAGCGAGAAACTACGCATATGAATGGAGGGTTAGAACGCATTACGATGTTTTCGCTCTCGACCCATCCAATTATGTTTCCCCTTTTCCCCCTTCCATACATACAACAACAACGACTACCCATTCAATTCAAGTAGCTTGGTTACCTCCACCTATGGGTACTATCAAGCTCAACTTCGACGGCTCGGTCAAAGACAAATCTTCAGCGGCAGGTTATATCATTAGAGATCATGAGGGAAAGGTTCTAGCAACAGAGGCTTTCAACTTAGGCCTTTCGTCAGTCACAATTGCAGAAGCTACGGCTCTGCATAGGGGGGTTCTAAAAGCTTCAACACTAAACCACTCGAAGCTCCTTGTTGAGGGTGATGACCTTCTTGTAATCAACGCAACAAACGGAAAATGCAGCACCCCATGGGAGATTGATAACATCATTGAGGACACAAAAAACAGCCTAAAAGTTTTTCAAGAGTTCCAAGTTCAGCATGTCTACCGTGAAGCCAACCAAGCGGCCGATTGGATAGCGAATGCGGGTCATCTAGCTGTAGATTCTATTTGTATTACGAATTGGAATGGTTCCCAATTAGAGAAAATCCTATGTAATGATGTGTTAGGAGTTCCCCTCGAGCGGAGGGTCTCCTAACCATCCTATCCTTTTCTCCTTACCTTTATTAAAAAAAATAAAAAAATATGTAATTAGGCCAAATCTCAAAAAGACTTCTATGTCTAATTAACAAACTATTGCTAGTATTCTAGATTTCTAGTACTACATCTACATCACATGAACTAATAGTCTAATACTAGCGTCAATATCTTGGATTGGTTTCAAGTTTCAACTACCAACTAAACGTCATTAGTGAAGTAACTCTTCCAGACATCAAGTCAAAGAACACCATCATTAGAATTAGTGAAGTATAAAATTCATTGCTCTCATTATCTAAAATTAGTTGTCACGTACTGCTCTAAGTTCTAACGCAATACAATATATAAAGTCGGAATTATTCATATTATAGAAAGGCAAGGCTACAATAAAATTGTAATCAATATAATCAGTTTAAGCTCGACCCTTTATTTTTATAAAATCTTTCTTATTTATTAATTTTTTTTGATAATAAAATCTTTCAAAAAAATACAAAGAAAATATTAGTTTTACCAAGAAAAGTAACTAATTTATATATCTCTAAATTTAAAAATTGCTTTGTATCGCCTAGTATGATTTCTCCAATGATTGTTTTTGTTGCTTTTGATGGAACACTACAAGAAAGGGTGGTTTTTAGTGTTGAACTTATAGCTAACATTTGTGGAATTTATAACTCAGAGATATAAAGAACAGAGTTACAAGAGGGATTTTCACAAGGAAATACTTCTAAGGCCCAATAAGAAGAAATGATCTCGACCACAAATAAAGGATTTTGATGCTAAACTCTATAATTATAATAGGTCGAACAACGTTGTTACAGGCATATTATCTTGCGGGCAAATCCTTGAGTTCTTCTACAAACTCAAGTCCATACAACAATTCCTTCTAATCGTTTTCCCTATCTTGATTTCTCTTGAAGTAGTCATCTCCCTTAACTTTAGGCTTAACTCAAAGCCTCACACTCTTTTACAAAGAAACTCACTCAAGTTCCTTCCCTCTTTAAACGTCACTCGATCAAAAATCTTTCTCGCGGTTATTGAGTTCCCTCAAACCTTTAACATAAACCCCAATAAATGAGTTCCCTCAAGCCTTTAACATAAACCCCAATAAATGAGTTCCCTCAACCTTTAATAACTCTGAGTACAAACTCGGTATTTGTACATAAGTTGGAATTTTGTATGGAAGGAACTTCAGAACTTAAGGTACTTGGTGATGTGACTCAACTAGGAACGTATGATGTACTTTATGCATGTGTTCCTATTAGAGATTTAAACCCTTTCTATATATAATATAATATAATGATATGAGAACATGCCCGTAGAAGAAGGGGTGCAAGCAGCCCCCATGCACAGGGCCCCCTAATCCATTAGGGCCCCTATTTAACATTTCATCAACACAAAGATGATTGCTCATTACAATTCATATAACATTGTTGTACTGCTCCTGTGAAGCAAAGCGGAGAATTTTCAATTGCCACTTGCCAACAATATTAATTAATTAATTAATTATTGTCTTGGTAATGTTTCTCACGCCACTTTCTCAATCTTTAAGTTTTTTTTCACCTTCCATTACTACAAACCTTCTATCTTCATCCTATTTTTCCAAACCAATCAAATTAAATTGTTGTATATTACCCAAATAAAACTAATTAATTGGTTCTTTGATTAGATTCCTGATTTCATGGGTTATTTAGTTCCTGCCTTCTATTTATGTAACAAATCTATCAATGAAAAAAAATCCTCCCAAATTTAGCTATTTGTCCATCGAAAATGACAACAATTAATTTCAAATCTTCCTCATTATTTTCTGTCAAATGGTTAATTTTTTGGTCTTTATAAATGAGTAATCTTTATTTTACGAAATTGTGTGTCACCCAATAACGTGTATTAATGTTGAAGGTATAAAGGACCCAACTGTTATTTTAGAACAGGGCCCCCAAAAGTTTCAAGACGGCCCTGTATGAGAAGGTAACATTTTTTATTTAAACCCCATGTACACACTCTAACTTTTCCTACTCGTACAGTCGCACTATCTCATATTCCTTCCCAAGTTACTATTAACTCATGTTTGGCAACCCATGACCACACTACGTAATGTGAAATGTAAACGTGATCCTAGAGGTCCTTCATGTTGGTTATACGTGATATACGCATTAGATATCCCCGAATTTTTTTAGAATATTCCTTCCTAAAAATAGGAATTATATCTTTATCTTTTCCTATTAACTCCCAACAACCTAATATGCACGGTTTTTATCAATGTAGGGACGCGAGTTTTGTGATTTAGACCATGAATACAATCCTAGTTCCTTATGCAGACGCAAGTTCATGTGTTCCTTGTTCCTTTCGGGCACGAGTTCCTTTACAAGAATTCTAAAACTAAAAAGGCTCTTAGCTTTGGTCTTCTTACTTTCAACTGTGTTCATGCTCTGGAACTCCACGCTCCACCCTTTCTTCCATTATGGAATAACACCAATACTTCCTGGTTTGGAATTGCAATGATGCTTCCTGTTGAGTTCCATTGTAAAGGAATGACAACATCAATACTTCCTACTCTCGAACTGTACTGACACTCCATATTGAGCTCCTTAACAATGGAGTGTACCATGAAAGATTGATGTAACACCCCGTAATTTCACTAGAAATTTCGCGTGTTAATTTATATGGTTTACATTGTTATTTATAAATCTAAATACAATTTCATTTATAAAATTATATTCTATTAAATAAATGGTCGTATTTGAAACCGGAAAATATTTCGGTGGACAATGTATTGTGCATACGTACCTTAATTTCAAAATGTGTATAGTCGGTGGACGCCTAATTATTTTACGATGCTCATAGTATTTTTATTTTATGAATTTGCATAGGTTTTACCTATTAAGCTAAATTATCTTTAAGACTACTAATTTTGATTTAGACCCTTGCTTCTTAATTTAACTTGTGTTCTTTGATTTCATTTTATGTTTTTATTAATTTATTTAGTTATATCTTATTTCTTTAAACTTATATTTTATACGGAGTAACTATCTATAAAATTTCTCCGACGAGTTGATCTGTAAATTAAGCTATATCTTAATGTTTTTTATTTTAAGTTGAGCTTATTTTGATATATGAAAATGTGATCATACATTTTATTATTTTTATTATTATTATTGAGTGTAATATTTGAGTTAGTCTTAGTTAGGCTAATGTGTTGATTTAGCTTAATCATCCTTTTTGCCGACCAACCATGTAACGAACTTTATTACACCACTTTATTCCATTAGGGACGAAAAGCTTGGCCATCTAGAGGCTCCTAGAAGACTCCAATAAAGCTGTCCATCCTTTGCTTTGTAACACTAATGCAATCCAAGGGTTACACCCCTTCATTTACCCTCATAAACTACCATAATCATGGCCATAATGTACCCTCATTAACACCTATTAAACCCCCTATTAAACCCCTCCCTTTTGCTGTCCCCTTCATCAGAAATTCAACACCCATTTCCCCTCTTTTCACACGCCATTCACCAAGCAAAAAGGAAAGGAAAAGAAAGAGAGAAAGTCTTCCCGTTTTTCCCCTGCACACCCTCACGAAAATGAAGATCGCCGGAGATCTAACCGTTGGATCGTCTTCAAATTTTTACAGCATGTTATTAACATCTAGGCCTTTATTTTGACCTGAGGAATTTTTAATCCGAGCTTTAGAGCACCGGAAATCAGGGTTGGAACGCCACTGACTGTTTTAGAGTACCCTAAAGTTGTTTAAGATGGATATACTTTGTTCAATGGAGGAGAAGTCTTCAAGGGAGAAGAAGGTTTTGATGACCCTCACGTTTTCTAGGCTATGGTATTATGTTTTGCGGCACTCCTTTCGGAGATCGAGGTAACTAGCGTTTTTCTAGTTCGATAGGGAATAGATTTTGAACTTAGGTTGTTAGAATCGCGTTAGAGAACCTAGATTCATGTTAGGTGGAACTTGGATGATTGTATGATTATGGTTTAGTGTAGTATCATGATTAGAAAGGTTGTGTTGTGGTATTTCCATGTGTGAACGTGTGGTTATGTTCATGTTGTTAGTTCTTGTTAGTCGGTTTGTCAAGTTTGATGTTTTGTTGTTATGTTGATTAGAGTAACTTGGTTAATTGTTGGAGTTTGAGTTTTGGTTGTTGGTGATGCTTAGTATCATGCTAGGGTGTTTGTTTGGTTGAGTTGGATGTGATTTGGTGTTGGTTTGGGTGCTTGAGACTTGATGTACGTTTGATGGACGAAGTGAGTGCGTACGAGCACAGCCCGCAAGCCACGAGCAGTGGCAGCTCGCGACTCACAGGCCTGCCCTCTTGGTTGCGTTTTGTTGTTGAATTTTTCCTTGACCTCACACCATGTTTATATGTTGGGTGTTGGGTTTATGCATGTATGTTAAGCATTTTTGAGTACGTTGAGTTGGTTTAAGTTGTTATATTAAGGGATTGTACCCTAGTTTGTTGGGTAGTTTTGTTGTTGCTCGGTTTGTTGGTGTTGTGGGCCTATACTTTGAGTTGTCGACGTCGAAATGCTTGGGGGAGGATAATACTGTCCTTAGCATCTCTTCGCCAAGAGTTATGTACGGGGAATATTGTGACTTAGTAATAATTGACTTCGTACCCAAACTCAGATAACGTTTTTGTGTTATACGCCTCAACATGTTTGACTTGTCTTATGGAATTGTTTTGCACGTATACCTTGCCGTGTATACCTTGAATGTTGTTTGGTCTGCCTCGTATACCTTGACGCGTATACTCATGATTTGGTTAGATGGATTTGGTGTATACCTTGTCGTGTATACCCATGTTTGTTGTTGTTTGGATTTACTATGTATACCTTGGCGTGTATACGTATGTTGGTTGTTTGAGTTGCTTGGTATACCTTGTCGTGTATACCCATGTTTGTTGTTGTTTGGATTCCTTTGTATGCCTTGGCGTGTATACATTGCTCTTTGTGTTTGATTGATCCTATGGACGGTATGGTCCTAGGAATTTGTGTTTGATTGATCCTATGGGCGGCATGGTCCTAGGAATTTTTTTGTTTCCTGAGGGGCGGTATGGTCCTAGGAATTTGTTTGTATCCTGAGGGCGGTATGGTCCTAGGATTTGGTTACTTAACCATGGGCGGTATGGTCCATTGGTTCACTCACGAGCGGTATGGTTCGTTGAGTATGCCATTTGGCAGGGCGGTATGGTCCTCGAATGTGCATTGCTATTCGGCAGGGCGGTATGGTCCTCGAATATGCATAGTAGTCCTTGGGCGGTATGGTCCAATGAGTCTACTCACAGGCGGTATGGTCTGTTGTCTTTGAATTGATATGTGCTTGGTTGTTTGTGTTATTCGATCATTGGTATTTAGTTTTCTCTCTATGTGTGTTTGATGATTATGACTCGTAGTTACATGTATTTCATGTTGTGATTATGTTTCTTTGTGATGTATGTCTTTGGCGTGCTTCTAATTTCTTTCAGTTTATTATTTGTTCCTATTTGTGCTGGGAGAACTGCTAGTTACTCCCCACTGATTGTGGAAGTTGTTGATTTATTATGCAGATGACGATGTTGTTTAGGATTGTTATGGTTTGGACCGGGAATGTACGTTTTGGCCTTGTGAGCAAGAAGGTGGTGCTTGTCATAGTGGATGAGCATTTTGAGTCAGGGATTAGGACTTACTACTTAGAGGGTCTTAAGTAGTTTTCCTTTATGTTTTGTCTTACGTTTTCAACTACGGATTTGGTTCGTTTCTTTTGATTTTGGATCACGTTACCTTGAGGTTTCTTTTGGAGTTTTCTTGGATATTTTGGAACTTTGGTTGGAAAGAGGGTATGGGACCTCATTTCCCTTTATATATGATTATCGGAAGTTGATTATCTTATTTGGAGGATTTATGTTTATTTATAGATTAATTCTACTCCTTAGAGTAGCATCTCCGTCTTAGTGGTATTTCCGCTACCACTACTTGCTTTATTTCATTTACTTTTGTCTCTTTTCTTCTTTGTATCGGACGGGATGTTACATTGATCCCGCTATTGAATTTTTCTTGATATTCATTGGAACTTCCTTTCATCCTTATCTTATTCCCAATATATATGCTTTATTACTAGGAACTTCCAAGGATTAAACAAACATTCTCAATGTTTTAGTTGTAATTTCACAATGATTCTTGCACATAAAACTTAAACCTTGTTAGTTAATTACTTTGTCATCATCAAAACCAGATTGGTTCGATAGTGTTTTGTGTGATATGAGATGCTTGTTGATTTGCAAGTAACTAAAGTCTTAACCTTGTAAAACCAATATATTTGTTAGATATCCCATTTTGTTCTTTTAATTGTTTTGACGTGGTTTCTTATTTATGAAAAATAATGAGATGCGAGAATAAGTTAGAAGAAAATGATAGTGATCTGATTGATGGAAGGAAGTAAATCATTGGGAAAATTATGATCCTTAAAAAGAATTTATATTTTCTTTATGGTGTTTGGAATTTTATAAGATCAACTAAATCAATATAAAAGATGAGTTTATAAAAACAAAGAGCTGAGATTTAACTAATTATAATAGCTATAATTTATTGGAACCATTAAAATACCCTTCCTATAGTATTCAATTCAAATTATTATTAGATTATTTTATATATGTGTATGTGATCTATAATTGTGTTAGAGCATCACAAATTGGTACAAAAGAAAACCATCATTTTTAACTTTCAACTTTAAAGTGCATTGAGCTTTGACACCTATGATATTCATCTAAGTTTCACCATTTTCTATTATTCTATATCATATTCGACCGTATACATATTATGAGTTTATCTCAAAAAATGGAAAATATTTAAATGTACGAAGTTTGACATAGCTTAATGGTAGAATAGGTGAGATTTGGGAGCTCTACCTACCTTGTGAGTTGGAGCCTCCCATAAATCTTAGCAAGATGAGTGATTAACTGATTAGGCCTTCAAATATTTCACTCATTACCAAAAAACTGTTAAAAATAGTCGAATTGGATGGCTAATGCTAAATGCTAAAAAGGCCGTCAGAGGGTCTTACGTCAAATAGGTAAAAAATTGATTGGTTTAACAACAAGACCGCATAGCGCAGTGGATTAGCGCGTTTGACTTCGGATCAAAAGGTCGTGGGTTCGACTCCCACTGTGGTCATTCAATCCAATATTTTTTTATCCCTAAAACACTTTATATTTATATATTTCACGTTAAATAAACTTTCACTCTTAAAAAAACACGTTTAGAGAACTTTCACTCTTAAAAGTTACTTAATTATCTTACTTTTCAAGATCACATATTTACTTTTCCCATAATAGTGCAGATATTTATCTCAATGAGACCACAGTATCTTATGGCCAGTCATTCGTTTCTAAAACTAATATAGTGATCAGA
Organism: Patellifolia procumbens; assembly: GCA_947645195.1. Classification (NCBI taxonomy): domain Eukaryota; kingdom Viridiplantae; phylum Streptophyta; class Magnoliopsida; order Caryophyllales; family Amaranthaceae; genus Patellifolia; species Patellifolia procumbens. The sequence goes on from CANSGD010000306.1 coordinate 97,563, forward strand.
AGTTCTTTGGATCCTAAAAGTCTTTATATTTTATACTTCAAAGTATTAAAAAGATTTACATATACAAGAATTTCTACATATCTTATATATTAAACGTTGAAAAAAACACTTTATATTTATATATTTCACGTTAAATAAACTTTCACTCTTAAAAAAACACGTTTAGAGAACTTTCACTCTTAAAAGTTACTTAATTATCTTACTTTTCAAGATCACATATTTACTTTTCCCATAATAGTGCAGATATTTATCTCAATGAGACCACAGTATCTTATGGCCAGTCATTCGTTTCTAAAACTAATATAGTGATCAGAAGTTCTTTGGATCCTAAAAGTCTTTATATTTTATACTTCAAAGTATTAAAAAGATTTACATATACAAGAATTTCTACATATCTTATATATTAAACGTTGAAAAAACTTTCACTCTTGAAAAAAACTAAACTTAATCATCATACTTTACAGGATATGAGTATTCACTTTTCCATAACAATCCACATTTTATCTCATTGAGACCACCTAGTATCTTATAATCGATCGTTGTGGCCATTCGTTTCTAAAACTAATATAGTGATGGAAAGTTTTTTGAGATTCTAAAATTCTTTATATTTATATATTAGAAGTTGTAAAACATTTTACTCTTACGAAAATTTACCTTTATCATACTTTTCAACACTGAGCATTTATATTTCTCATCATACTCCATATTTTATCTGATTGTGACCACAATACTCTTACGACCCACCATGGTCATCCTCCTCCAAAAATAATATAGTGATGAAAAGTTTTTCTGAACCGTATGTTCTTTATATTTTATATATCAAACGTTTTAGAAATCTTAACTCGTATAAAATTTACTTTTATCATATTTTTCAAGCCCAAGCATTTACTTTTCTCATAGTAGTCTACATTTTATCTCATTAAGACCGAATAATGCTCTTATGACCCGTTGTGGTCATTCGTGTCTAAAACTAATATAGTGGTGAGTTTTTTGAGCCTTTCATATTCTTTACATTTTATATATCTAAATTCTATATTATACTACTAAAAACCTCAAATTTGCTAAAAATCATTAAAACTTGAAAAAAGGATACATATGAATAGGGGTGCCAATGGAGCGAGACAACTTGTGAGCTACTCGAGCTCGACTCGGTCAAAGCCCGACCAACGCTCGACTCAAGCTCGACTCGAGACATTAATGAGACCGAGTCGAGATACACAAAACTTGACCCGAAAACTCGGATAAACTCGAATGATATAATATAGGGCTAAAATATTCAATTTTTATATACAATCGGTCTTATGGGTGTAAAACCAACTGAAAAACTTGCTAATAGCTCAAGATTGACTCGAGTCAAACTCGATTCGAACCCGTCCAAATTGGTCAAAGCTCGATCGAAACTTGACTGTCACAGACTCAAATCAAGTTCGACTCGAGATCTTAACAGGTCGAGTCGAGTTATGCAAAGCTCGACCTGATTTGGCTCGTTATCACCCCTACATATGAAATTTGTTTCCATTATGTCTGTATGAGATGACTAACTACCTTTAATAAAATAAATTTAATTAGAAAAGGAACTAGTTACTATAAATAGTGAGTAGAATCCAATCAATAAGAAGCGAAGCGCCAATTTGGAAGAAGGTTTGAGCAAATTGTCTTAAAGTGGACCAAATCAGCATATAAAAAGTAGATATTCGAGCAACAATATGTGGATATTGGTCAAAATTGTGTCTCGTTTCTAGAAGGAGTAGATTGTGTATAACCCATTCCAAAAATAATTAGTTATGGACCAAAAGGTAGACCTACAAACAAGAAACGTGGTCAATAAATTATAAATCTGAGGTTTGACGGTGGACAGGATCACAGGAGTTAGGACTACTTTCCTCTTTGGGGGCATCAACCATGAGACCAGAAATCTACTAAGGTATCAAACCAGAAACATGAAAATAAATGATTTTTGCTCACCAACTCTAGGGCGTTAATTAATACTATTAGGGTAATTTGGTAATTAGACTCTTAGTTTGTAAAAGATAGGTTTTCATAACTCTATATATATAACAGTGCCAGGCAACCTAAACAGGTTAGCCAATCATTATTCTCAATACTCGTACATGGTATCACGAGCCTAGGCTAATTTTTTTTCTCTCTTCCGCTTAATAATTTTTTTTAGGGTTTTCCTTTAACCCTAATTAATCACGCCTCACGCACAAACTCCGGCATGGCTTCTTCTCCGGCCACCACTGCCGCTCCGACAGTCTCCTCCGGCGCCGGCAGCAGCCCCCTGCAATCTCGTCTTCCCCTAGCGGCGCAGACACGTCCACTCGACGTTGCAGGCCCTTCCAACGTTGGCTTGTTCGCTGGCCACGGTGGTTTTCAATACACCACCGCCACCACAGCCCCGTTTCATGGTGGTCCGCCTCCCTTCAGTGGCGGTTTGACCAGTGCTGCGTTGTGGTCTTCACCACAGCCGACCTTGCTCCAGGAGGCGTCGCCCCTTGGCTTCCACGCAAGCCCTACTCAATTGCGGAGCCCCATGCGGTTTTCGCCCAGTTTTGAACCGACTTCGACGGTGTTTCCGGCGTACAATCAACCTCCTATGCCCACCGCCGCATCACTCACCCACCATGACATCACTCGGGCTGTGTCTATTAAGTTAGTCACTCCCGAGGATTATCTTATGTGGAAAACTCAGGTTCCATGTTTTCTTTCGACACATCAACTTCTTGGTATTGTCGAAGGTACTATTCCGATTCCTCCGTCTACTTTACTTGATAATCATGGTCGTTCTTTGCCTAATCCACTATTTTATGAGTATATGAGACTTGATCAACAAATTAAATTGTGGTTATATGCATCTATTTCCCGTGATGTTATGATGGATGTTCATGAATTGCATACTGCTGTGGAGATTTGGAATAGGTTACAGTCCCGTTTCTTACAGGCTAGTATGGCTAGGTCTATGGAACTCAAAGGTCGGTTGAGTCATATCAAGAAACCTGAACAGCAGTCTATGGAGTTTTTTCTCCGTGAGATTAAAGTTATTGTTGATTCTTTAGCTGCTATTCAGTGTCCTGTTTCTCAATATGATCTTGTTCAGTATACATTGACCTCTTTGGATAGGGATCGTGATTATGATCCTCTTGTTACCACTTTGTTGCAATTTCAATCCTCCTTGACTTTTGATGATTTATTCCCCAAACTTTTGCAACATGAGCAACGTATTAAGGCTATAGGTGCTTATGATGAGGCACCCACTGCACATCAAGCCTTGGTTGCTGTTCAGTCTGGCTCTTCGGGTTCTCAATCATCTACTTCGGGTGGTTCGAATCCTAAGGGTCAAGGGGGTGGTAAAAATAAGAACAGGAACAATCGCAACAAAGGTGGTCGTGGCAACAACAATGGTCGTAGCAATGGAGGACGGGGTGGTCGTGGCAATGCAGGCCGCGCTAATGGTATGTGTAATTCTCATGATGTTTCATATGTTGATTATTTTTGTGCCAATTATGTTGCTAATGATTTGTCTTCAACAGGAAGTAATCCATCTAACGGCAATTTAGCCAACACTCCTTCTTCAGATACTTGTGGCCTTTGTTGGTATCCAGGTCACCAAGCAGCCTATTGTCCTCAACGCTTCAATCATAGCTTTGTGCCTTCTTCTCCTGATGGTGTCACACGTGCCCTAGCTGCACTGTCTGTTGGTGGTGAAACAAATGACTCCGTTTGGTATCCAGATTCTGGAGCCGCCTCCCACATGACCTCATAGGATGGTAAGCTATCTAACGCTCTTCCTTACACTGGTTCGAGTTCTATTGTTGTTGGTGATGGCACACGACTTCCCATCAATAAACTTGGTAATTTGATTCTGTTTTCCCCTAGCTGCCCCCTTCGCCTCACAAAGGTGTGTCATGTTCCCCAGTTAAAACATAATCTGATGTCTGTTCAAAAGTTATGTCAGGATAATTCTTGCATAGTCTGTTTTGACGAGTCTTCTGTTTGTGTTAAGGACAAGACCACGGGGGTAGTTCTGTTGCGGGGAATCAGTAGGAATGGTGTCTACCCTCTTCAGCCTTCCATCCTAGAGTCAGAGTCGTCTTCCCGAGTTGGTTCAGAGTCTGCCCAGAGTCGTCTGTCCCTGCTCTCATAGCAACCAAGGAGTCTGGAGATGTTTGGCATACTCCCCTTGGTCATCCTTCTGCTAGAGTCTTAGGAAGTTTACGTTCACAAAACTTGATTTCATGTAATTCTAAGTTTCATGTCGATTGTCTTCATTGCAAAGTAGGAAAGATACATCGTTTGCCTTTTGAGTCTGTGACTCATCGTGCCCCCTATCCCTTATATTTGATACATAGTGATCTTTGGCAATCGCCAGTTAAATCTAATCAGTTTTTTCAGTATTATGTGGTTTTTGTTGATGATTATTCACGTTTTTCTTGGCGATATCCACTTAAACTGAAATATGATGTTTATTCGACCTTCTTAGCTTTTCAGAAACTTGTTGAGAACTTGATTAATTTCAAAATTAAATTTTTCCAAAGTGATGGTGGACGTGAATTTGATAACACTCCTTTACTACAACATTTCTGTGATTCGGGAATTTATTTTCGAAAGTATTATGCTCGGACTCAAGCGCAGAATGGTGTTGCAGAAAGGAAACATCGAACCATTATCGAGATGGCCCGCACTATGCTTATTCAATCTGAATTGCCACCTCGATATTGGGTTGATGCGTGTTATACGGCGGTTTATACGATAAACCGTCTTCCCAGTTCGGCATTACAGGGTTCATCCCCGTTTGCTAAACTTTTTCATCGCCCCCCCCCCCCATGAGTTTTTGAAATGTTTTAGTTGTGCCTGTTTTCCGTTGTTTTTAGATCCTAAAATCAATAAATTACAGGCTAAGTCGATTCAATGTGTTTTCATTGGCTATGCATCAAATTATAAGGGTTATCGATGTCTTGATCCTGTTTCTGGCAAAGTTTATACAAGTCGTCATGTGTTGTTTAGTGAACGGAAATTTCCTTATCGTTCCCTCGTGTCTAGCACACCCATTGGTTCGTCTTTGGACGACTCCCTTGACCCCTTGGTTTGGTTTCCGAGTCTTTCCTCGTCTAGTGAACCGAGTTTATCGTCCAATGGTCCCCCCTCTAGGTTGTCTATTGAGTCGGTCGGTCCTATGCCTTCATCCCCCGAGCCCGCCGCATCATGGGGGCACATGCAGCAACCCGCTGCCTGCCCGCAGGATGTGTGCGCACCCGGGGACATATGCCCCACAGCAACCCGCGGGCATGCTCTCCCGCGATCGCAGGATGGCGAGACGTCCAACAACAAATTGTTGCCTGCCCGCCTGGTCTCCCCGCGCCCGCAGGTTTGCGAGTTGCCGCGCCTCGTCTCCTCGCCCGCGCCCGCAGCATCTCCCCCTCCCACGTTGGTAGTTGCTGCCAGCCCGCAAGCACAACCTGCGGTCGCAGGGGTCTTCCGTGGCCCCGCCTTTCTCCCCTTCCTCGTCTTTTACCCCTCCCATCGATGTCCCACTTGTGTCATCCCCGTCTCCCATTGTTCCTCCCCCTAGGCGTCCTAGAAAGTCGTCTAAATGTTCATACGATGACCACTCGTTTAAAAGACGGAATCATTTCAACTAGAAATTTATTGGATTTAAAAACTGATGTTTGTTGAGTCTGAACCGTCTAATTTTAAGCAAGCGTCTAAAGATTCACGTTGGCAACAAGCCATGTGTGATGAGTATGAAGCATTAATTAAGAATGATACATGGGAACTTGTGCCTCGCAACAACAATAGAAACGCTCTTGGTTGTAAGTGGGTGTATAAGATTAAATATAATTCTGACGGTTCTGTGGAGCGGTTTAAGGCCAGGCTTGTTGTTTTTGGTAATCATCAGCAGGCAGGTATTGACTACTTTGAAACCTTTAGTCCTGTCATTAAGCCTACTACTGTTCGCTTAGTTTTAACTCTTGCTGCTACTTTTAAATGGCCTATTCGTCAACTCGATGTTAAAAATGCTTTCCTTCATGGTTTCCTCAATGAGGAAGTCTATATGCGACAGCCTCCTGGTTTTGAACATCCTTCTCAACCACATCATGTTTGTCGGTTACGAAAATCCATTTATGGTTTGAAACAAGCTCCTCGAGCTTGGTTCTCTTGGTTCAGCAATTTTCTTCTCTCTATTGGTTTCAAGTGCAGCAGTTGTGACACCTCCATGTTCACTCTCAAACACAGTAGTCATATTATCATTCTCTTGCTATATGTTGATGATATTGTGCTTACAGGTAGTAGTTCCTCTTTGCTTCAGAAATTTATCAGTGTTCTCTCTTCCCAGTTTGATATGAAGGATTTGGGTGATTTGCATTATTTCTTAGGCATTCAGGTTTTACGTACTCCTCAGGGTTTGATGTTGTCTCAAAACAAATATGTAGTTGATCTTCTTCAGAAATTTCACCTTCATACTGTCAAACCCGTACGTACTCCTGTTGTCTCTCGTGTCACTCTTTCTCTCTTAGATGGTGAACTTCTTGCTGATCCCACAGATTATCGTAGTATTGTTGGTGCATTACAATATTTGACTATGACTCGTCCTGATATTGCCTATACTGTTAATTCGGTTTCTCAATTTATGCATGCGCCTCGTACTACTCACCTTCATGCTGTGAAAAGAATTTTCAGGTATCTGCAGGGAACTTCTGATTATGGGCTATTTCTTCATAGTACTGGCTCTCCTACTGTGACTGTTGCCTATTCTGATGCTGATTGGGTCGGGTGTCCTGACACTCGGCGTTCTACTACTGGTTATGCTGTCTTCCTAGGGAAGAATATGATCTCCTGGCGCTCTAAGAAGAAACCTACTATTTCGAAGTCTTCTACTGAAGCTGAGTATCGTGCTGTTGCCTACACTGCGGCCGAAACAATTTGGATACGTCAATTGATGGCTGATTTAGGGTATTTTCATCAACGGCCTACCATTCTCTATTGTGACAGTGTTTCTGCTATGTATCTTACTGCCAATCCTGTTCATCATAATCGTAGTAAGCACATTGATGTTGATTATCATTTTGTTCGTGAGATGGTTGCTAAAGGCGGACTTCAGGTTAAGCACGTTCCGACACAGTTGCAGGTTGCTGATATTTTTACTAAGGGTCTTTCTTCTGATTTGTTTTGTAAACATCGTTCCAATCTATCCGTAGTTCCTCCCCGTAAAGATTGAGGGGGTGTATTAGGGTAATTTGATAATTAGACTCTTAGTTTGTAAAAGATAGGTTTTCATAACTCTATATATATAACAGTGCCAGGCAACCTAAACAGGTTAGCCAATCATTATTCTCAATACTCGTACATGGTATCACGAGCCGTAGATTACCTACTATCTGGATTATTGGATCTTAATACCGTACCGTAGATTACCTACTATGCTTTTGAGGGTTGTTAGAATTATGAGTTCACGTATATTTGACTTGGTTTCACGTAGCCAGTATAAAACAATTTTTTTTATAATAAACGCTAAATTTTATTCCATCCATGATAAATTAAGTGTTTACGTATCCAACTAATTAAGGTACAAATAGATCACACTATATTATCATAGAAAACAATTTCTTCGAATATTTTTAGTAGCAAAATCATTGATAATAGTGTCTATATCAATATTTTCTAACCTATCTTTTTCAATACATAAAATTGCCAGACCATTGATAATAGTGTTATAAATTTTCCAAAATTCCACACTTCCACAGCTTGAAAAGACTAATAATTCAAACACCAAATTCCAATTGGAACCACTGTAAAAAAAATATTGATGAAATTTTGATTAAAAATTATTATAACAAAGAATAGACGAAAATAAAAATTTACAAATTGGAAGCCTGAGAGTCATATTTCACGCAATGAAATTGAAAAGAAAAATAGAAAAAAAGCATTACCTTGAATCTAATTGACAGCCATTATACATTCAATCAATGAAGAAAATCAAGGAATCAAATTGCCTAGCATAAGAAAGCAAAACCGGGCAAAGCAAAGAAGCATACAAGTCAATATAAGTTTGGATTAGTAGTAAATAATGATTTCTTATTCAATCTCACAACACTCGATTTTTTTATTTTTATTTTCTAATAATAAACGAAGTAAAGAATTAATAGAGAGAGCTCAAGATGGAATCTTTCAATGGAGGCAAGATGTTAGCACGAAGAAGATGATTCCTTGAGTAAGAAAATTGATTTGTTAAGCAATTACCAAGAAATTTAAATTTTTAATGGTGGAATTAATTTCTTCAGAAAAAAAACTCCATTAATGAACACACTTTCAACTTGGGCTCCCTTACAGCTCTGGCCCTGGGCGGTTGCCCACCTCGCCCAGGCTAAGGGCCGGCCACACCTCCTACCCAATAATACAACAGAGGTACTAATATGAAATTTAATACAAAGGTATGCACAAAATGATTGAAGTCCATGAATGGTGGCACTAGCCTTGGACTCATGTGTCTCATCTAGAAGATTAGAAAATGGGACGTAGATCATGATGTCACTGTTCACATTAAAGGTTGTAGCATCTAAAAATATACAAATTATATTTACATGTAGAAGTCATATTAATTATTTCATGAAGATCTAGATAGATGATGCAAATCTTGAGGGGTTATAATAAGAGTTCACATGTATGTAGTGACTTTGGGTATTGGGATAAAAGTAGGTTGGGCTAGCTGACTAAAACAACAGTAATATTTGCATGTGGACTCTTTCAATTGCTTGCTTCATTCTTTGAATTTTTTGACTTTATGAAGAATTAAAGATAAGGTCGTTGGTTTTAGAGTTTGGTGTACAAATGAGTAGTGCATGTATGCACCCTTGGCTTTGTCAATGTTTGAAAGGTGTCCTACAACTTCTTCCCTACCCATTAATTTGGAGGTCTCACTCTCATATTAATGAGTAGTACTAGGTAAGATTTGACTTATGAAGATGTACCATCAAAATTTTGTATGATTTAGGCTATACTTGATCACTAAGTTTTTAATATGATTATGATGTTTGTCATATATCGTTCAATCTAATTTAGGTGTTAAATTTCATTATATAATCTACTATAAGTTATATTTTGTTGGAGATGAGAGAAATTGATCATATCATGAAAGTAAAAAAAATTTATATATTCTCCAATTATTGTTTAGTTTGACATGGCATGTAATATATTAAAAATTTGTACATGTTGGTGGTCCTACTCTTCTCTTTTTGTCAGGATGTGAGTTAGACTCCTTTTTTGTAGGACTGTTTATAACCAAATTGAACTGAAGCTATGTTCAATAAAAATGTGAAAGAAAATTGAATATAATGAAATAAAGTTAATTGAATTTCCAATAATTCAGTCTAAAATAACAACGCCTTAGACTCAATCTTGTATATTTCCAAAAATCTAACACTAACTCCGAAAATCGCTAAAATTCCAAACTTTTAGAGATTGGGGTATGCAATGGAATCTTAGCCCTTACAACATGGGGAGTCAAACATATAACTAGCAAGATAGGTTGGCACTGGGCCATCTCAATTTAGTTGTGCCTTTAGCCTGGTGTCTACCAAATTCAAAATGGTGGCTGACGACATGTCACAACAAATGTGTCAGCTGTGCTATGCTACCGTTTCTAGGCACAAATTTTGAGTTTTGCCATTATGCCAAGGCTTAAAGTTCGTGCTAAACAAGTAAACAACCAAGCTATAAAGTTGGTATAAGCATATCTCACGATCCAACATGCACAATACGAGGCCCGTCTCAATTATCTTGGAGGCCCTGTGCGATTATGACGAAATTGGGCCCTCAATTTATGAAAAGAACTTTAAAAGATTGTAACACCCTTTTTTTGTTTAAAGTTGATCGTTGCCGATCTGTATGAATCTTTTTAATTATTTATCTTTAAAAAAATCAAACATAAACTCTCTTTTAAACTGCTCATAAATTAAACATATAATAATATAATTAATGAAACTACTATCTAGTCCTAAGTTTACACATTATATTGTTGTAGACTTCACCAAAAAAAAATATTATATTGCTATAGAAAGATTGGGGTTCTCAAATTATTAAAGTGTAGTAATTACTCCACTAGGTAGTGGAGCATCATCAATTAAGCGATTATTTGTCAATAATAATATAAAAGTTTAAGAGTTTAATTTAATTAGTTAAATTGATGTATAGTTAAGCATTATTTATGACATAGCCAACAATAAAGATTCTATATTTTCAGTTATAAATGCAGTAGCATTGATTAAGGAAATGAAAAAAAGGTTATGTGGGAATTGGGATTCGAACTCCAGCCAACTATCATCATGAACTAAGTCTTTCATCTGCTAACCACTGCGCCACACTCACTAGCTTGGTTACTTACTGCAAGTAATAACAATATCTATGTTTAATTTGGAGGCCCTGTTCTAGAGCACCGGTTGGACTCCCTCTTAGCCGGGCCTGCACAATACTATGTCTGGTCATTCCTGACTTTTGCTCGTACCTTACCAAACCAAAACCATTCTACATACATCACTCCCCGCTCTCTAGAAAACGTCGAGAGACTCTAATTATAATTTTAAAGGACATAAAATCATAAGATTAAATTTTCTATTTTATTAATCTTTGAATGAGGGGATGGACAAATTTGATCTTATCTTATCTATAACAGACGTATAAAGATTACGACTAATGTGAAAAGTAGGCCCTTACAAGCTAGTCATATCCCACTATCCTATATGTGCCCTGCACAATTTTATGCTAATAAATATTAGACATAGTTTCACCAAAAAATTAACAAGAGTAAATTTTACTATATATGACCGTTAAAGAAGGAAAGTGCTCCTTAAGAAGAGTATTATGCGCGTACTCAAGCTATCCAATTAAGAAAAGGAAAATCCCCCAAAAAAAGTCCCTTGGGTGCCTCTAGAAGGTCCAGCTTGGTTGGTCATTTTGTCTGGTAATAAAAATCCAGTAGGTTTTCTTTTAGCAAACAATTAATCTATTGTGGGATACATAGCCATTGGTTACATTGAAAAAAATTCAACCGTATCAAAAATGCCCAACAAACAAGTCAAAATGGGAGGTTTTACTTTATATTGTTTTTACATTAAAACATTAGAAGAAAGTAAAACTAAAACTAAAACTAAAAATAAAAATAAAAACAAGCCCCCAAAAATCTGGCCTTTATGTTTTGTTCCTGAATGTTATACATTTATGTTCCGCATTTTTTTAATGCAAAAGCTAATGAACATCTCGGGGACATTAGATAAGGTAGTTAAAAGTAAAAATAATAAATTAACACAAATAATAATAACACCGACCTATCCGTGATTTTGCTATATATTTCAATATTAATGTCATATTAGAAAATATATTGAATGTTAATTAAAGGCACAGGGGCTTTCGTTAGCAAGATCTTTTTTTTTTAAAAAAAAGAAACAAGGTTATATACTTATATTAGTCAAAATTAAGTCAAATCGTCACCTAAAAATTTAATAGTGCATGAAAGGATTTCTCAGTTGGTATAATATTGATAGAATATTTGCAAAGATATATTCTTTTAACGAGGTTTTCAGATAGTTAAAATTTCTAAGGAATTGTTTAGAGGTTTTGAAATATTTGAATTTTAGTTTAATTACAAAGTCAACTTAATAAGTAGTGCAAATCTAATAGTATAAAAAATAGATGATCAAGATTAAAAAGTTATAATGTTTATAATTATATTGAGCTATGATAGGTATAGTATTATATTACCATACGTCCTCCGTTCCAAAGTAAATGCAACAATTCACTTTTCACGCTTCGAGACATAACTTTAACGGTTAATATCTACTATAATATATAAGTAAAAATTATAAAAAGTTGATATTACGAAAGTATTTAACGAGACGAATCTAACAAGATCCCATTTGACTATGTTTTTCATTATGTGTAAAGCTCAAATTTTAGTCAAAGTACATATAGTGAATAGGCAAAAATATTGACTGTTACATTTAATTTGGAACGGAGGAAGTATGTTGTATCTAGGCCTTGTAAATTTTAAAAATTGATTTATATAGGAGATACATAGTACTTATCTTTGTATAATTGGAAATATACCATATCTTATGAGATGGGAGGTACTCCCTCCGTTTTTTTTAATATGCACTTTCTTCTATTTTGGAGTGTTTTTTTTATTGGTACCTTTCTACCTTTTCCCATAAATAGAAAGGTTGGCCTATCTAATTATTACACTTCTCTCTCACTTTTTCTTTCCTTCTCTCTATTTTTTTCACTTTTTCTTTACTTTTACTAACCTTCTCTTTCACTTTTGCACTTTTTTCTTGGTCAAGCAAACATACATATTAAAAAAACGGAGGTAGTACGTAGTATCTGACGGGATTCTTAATTCTTTGTATTTAGTCGTTCGTTTTCGAGGTTGTAAAGAACAGAATTCATATTACACATTCTGCTTCCTTTCAGAATCTTAGGGTTTATCAATTTTCCCCTCGTTCTAAACTTCTAATAACTTAAAGTCCGTTCTTTTCAACTTATTTTGATTATACGAACTTATCCGACCTTATTAGACCTTAATAGACCATGTTCAACCTTATTAGACCTTGATCGACCTTAGTGCTCAATAGGATCAAAATCAATTAAGCCACACTAGATTATAAAATGCAACTAATTTGCCAAAAGAGAGGGGAAGAACCTCATTTTTCTTATATAAGTTGCTTATAATCTTGTCATACTAAATTACAAAATGCAACTAATTTGCAAAAAGACATTAAGCCACGAGTTCAATGGTCAGAAATAAAAATTAATAAATTAGAAACACAATAATTAATTAATTATAGAATGTGATTTTTTAAATCATAAGAAAATGACAACTTGGGTGCAATTTGTCTAAATTATTGAGTATAATAAATTTTCAGTACAACTCACAGATTATTTAATAAAATTATATTATGAAGTTAGACCACCTTAGTACACTATATTTCAAAAGGCTGCTAAGCAGAAAAAAATCGTAGGAAAATTCAATAAAGATGGCAACTATAAAACATTGTAAAATAATATTGTATCGGACCGTGTGACCAAACACTAAATAAATAACTTTTTTTATAGTTTAATTAGGAAATATCTTTTTGTGACTATTCAAGTTTGAAAGAAGTTTTTATGAAAATTTAATTATCTAATTTTTTATCCGAGATTTTCCTACAAAATTTTGATACAATTTTTGTCATATCTCTATTCTACAAAGGAATAACCGAAGAAAGGGTGGAGACAAATTTTATTTATTTATTATCCTATCCTCTTTACTAATTTGACAATTAGTTGTTTCACGAATTAAATCATTAATCGTTTTTACACGTAGCGCCGAGCACGGGTTGAGTTGGTGCGGTTTGGGACATAACCCAAACTAATCTACACAAAAACAGTTTGAAACCAACTCAAACCACACTTTGGGCCAACCCAACCCAAACCGCACCACATAAAACGGTTTGGTGCGATGCGGTTTGCGGTTTTCCCATATTTTATCTCACTAATTCTTTTCGAATTTGTAATTGTTGCTTTATTTTAGCAATATACATTTGTTCTTAAAAAATAAAAATAAACTACAAAAATCTAGAAAATACTAAAAACTTACAAAGTTGCTATAAATATTATTACTAAAGGTACAAAATTATTGGTAAGTTGAATACTGAAGGCACTTAGGTGGTTTGTGGTCCGGTTTGGTTTATAGATATAATAACCTAATCCCAAACCGCGGTCTGGTAAAAAACGCAAATCAACCCATTTTTTTGAGCACATAAACCAATCCAAACCGCGCCAAAGCGGTTTAATTTGCGGTTTGGTGCGGTCTAAGTCTAACCCAAGTTCTGCTCAGCCTTATTTACACTCATTGCGTGCATATTACACCTAACACTATTTCTTACCTATTGGCTTTGGCTCATTGAAGGGTTTCACATAGACCCCGATGGTACGTAAGGCCAAGGGAGCACTTGAGTAAAAAATAATCTCGAGCATGCCATATACTTTCTCCGTTCGTTGATAAGTGATACATTTCATGTTTTTACGTTTGCCAATACTTTATTTTAAACATTATTATCTACAATCATCATCAATAAGTAAAAATTATAAAAAGTTGATAATACATAAAAATACTATATAATTATATCACTTAGTTAAAAACAGAGAAAATATATTAAACCCGGTATATAATGAATAATGCACAAATTTTAACCGCGAACATAATTCAACAGAACCTCCCTGGAAAATGGGAAAATTCCGAATAAAATACTCTACGACTTTCAACGCCATTGAAACTTCTAAGGCCGCCCTTTAACTACTATCTGTACTATGAAACTTCCTTATTTATTCCCATTCTCACATACCTTATATAAGTCATCACCTCGTTCGTCATTCCATCATTCATTCATTCATTCATTTTTACTTCTTTTTCCTTCACTTTTGCTTTTCTTGCTCAACATATATATATTGGCAAACATAGTCGGGCCACATAACATAAAGCTATATACTCTATATATACAATCATAATATAAGATTTTAATCAACATACTTTAACACCCATTAATTCATTCTTTCTTACATTAACTTGATCATATTTTGTATCCATTCTTTTTCTCAAAGGCATTGATTAAGATTTGAAAAGAAATATGGATGGTGCTGATATATCAAAGTTTGGAGGAAGCTTAAGACGAAATAGTTCAACAGTATGGAGGAGCCAATCGTCGACTGTATTTTCGAGATCGACGAGGGAGGAAGATGATGAAGAAGCTTTAAAATGGGCTGCTCTTGAGAAACTTCCTACGTATGATCGTTTAAGGAAAGGTATTTTGACAGCTTCTCATGGAGTTGGTAATGAAATTGATGTTCAATCTCTTGGATTTCAAGAAAAGAAGAATCTTGTTCAAAGGTTGATTAATGTTACTGAGGAAGATAATGAGAAGTTCTTGTCCAAACTCAAAAATCGTATCGAAAGGTATGTTTTGTTTCTGTTTCTTTGTTAACCGTCTTACAAAACAGAAAAAGTAGTTTCCAGTTTTTTTGTTGCGAGGATTTTCAGTGATGAGTTTTTGTTGGTAATTGCAGGGTTGGGATTGATATTCCAACAATTGAAGTGAGGTTTGAGAACTTAACTGTTGACGCAGAAGTATATGTGGGAGGTAGAGCTTTACCATCATTTGTTAATTTTTTGACAAATATTGTGGAGAATTTCTTGAACTACTTACATGTACTTCCTAACCGAAAGAAGCACCTAACTATTCTTCAAGATGTTAGTGGTATGATCAAGCCAAACAGGTACTTCCTCCGTTTGTTTTTAAATCGTTACTCTTTTCTTATGTATTTTTTTAATTATTACACTTTTATTTCTATTATCTTTGATAAAGTTTCACATATATACTTCAATTTCTCATACTTATGGACCTACTTGTCCTTTTGTTTTCCCATTTAACATCCAGCCACCATGTGTTTTTTGTTTTTACAACATTCTCTTCCATACTTTATTTATTCCCTAAATAATCATAGCATAGATTTCATAACTTAGTTATGTCTAACGTAAATAGTAACAATTAAAAACAAAAAGCTGACTAAATTATAGACTCGTCAAAAAAAAAATTATAGACAAAATTAGGTGTATATTTTAGTATTTATTCAAATAAAAAATCTTCCATTTCTAACCGGTTTTATTGTGAAATTTTTGCAGGATGACATTGCTTTTGGGTCCTCCAAGCTCTGGGAAGACAACTCTGCTTTTAGCTCTGTCAGGGAAGCTTGACAAAGAGCTTAAGGTAATTACATTATTGTTTTTTTTTTCATTATTTTTGGAAATTATATATGGCAACCCTGTATTAGTTGACAATTTTTGAAAACGATCCTATTTCACATCTCAATTTTTTCTCCATTATAAAGTTTGTTTCAAAGTTCAGAGTTATTTGAAAGAATGCCCAATAACGGCAATAAGTGATGGTCATTTGAGAAAAAAGGTCATACATAATGACGTGTATAATTTCCTTTTGTTTTGAGACTTTTGGTTTTAACATATGTTATTGTGATCTTCTAATTTTCTTACATACTGGACTTGTGTTGGATACATCACAACACTTGGACACTTTATTACGAATCAAATACTTACATTTTCCTATGAAATGGCCAACTCTAACGCTCGTATATGAGTAGACACTTGTACCTAAGTTTTCGTAACAAAAAATGTAATAAAAAAGTTAGCTTAAGTCCAATTCCATTATGTTGTAACTTGTAAGAATTATACTTAATCTTACTATATGATTAATTCACATAAACAGGTGACTGGTAGAGTATCATACAACGGGCATAACATGAACGAGTTTGTACCACAAAGAACAGCAGCCTACATAAGCCAACATGATGTGCATATTGGTGAGATGACTGTGAGAGAAACTCTTGCTTATGCTGCCAGATTCCAGGGTGTTGGATATCGATATGGTTCGTTACTCTTCTTTTATTTCATGTCCATTTTATGTTACTTTGATCCTTCAAATATTATACCAAACGGTCAAGTTCCACACTAGGAGACGTATCCAAGTGAACACTGTGGTCAACTTAGACTAATATAGGTCCAAATGATGATTTTCGAGGACTAATATTTCCACATTTGGAAATATTTGCAGAAATGTTAGCTGAGTTATCTAGGAGAGAAAAAGAAGCTAATATTAAGCCCGATCGTGACATTGATCTTTTCATGAAGGTAATTTATAACTTTTTATAAAATATGGTACTTTGTTTTCTCTGTTATGAAATGAAATATTGGATCAAACTTAAAGTGTACTGAAAATCTTTACCATTTTGTAAATACTTTAGGCTTCAGCAGCTGAGGGTCAGGAAGAAAGTGTTGTTACAGATTATATTCTAAAGGTATGCAACCTTTTAACTTTTTCATTTTGTTTGATAAATTTTTCATTTCAAATTTGCAACAGCAATTATGCAATCTTATGGTGAAAATAATGTATATTGCAGATTTTGGGACTAGAAGTTTGTGCAGATACTATGGTAGGAGATGAGATGATTAGGGGTATTTCAGGAGGACAACGAAAACGAGTTACAACTGGTAAGCACACAAGCTATTATTAGCACATAGAAGTTTATGATAGGTCGTATTCTTCTGGACTTAAATTTCGTTTTTCTTGGTTCAGTTGAGTTCATTTATACTAATAAGTTTAGTTCAGTTAAAAAAACCATGGCAAAACTAGTTTAGTTCACATTGTTCATTTTATAATATAGTACATAATACTGTTTTTTTATACTTATTATAGGTGAAATGTTAGTCGGTCCAGCAAAGGCGTTGTTTATGGATGAAATATCAACTGGTTTAGATAGTTCTACAACGTTCCAAATTGTAAACTCCATCCGACAATCAGTCCACATTATGAATGGAACTGCTGTCATTTCTCTCCTACAACCAGCACCCGAAACGTACAACCTTTTTGATGATATCATCCTTCTTTCGGATGGCTATATTGTGTACCAAGGTGCTCGAGAAGATGTGCTCGGGTTCTTTGAGTCCATGGGATTCCAGTGTCCAGATAGAAAAGGTGTTGCAGACTTCTTGCAGGAAGTAAGTAAAACTAAGCAATCAACACATGACATTTCCTAAAATATAGTAATCTAATTTTTATATTTTCTAACATGGTGATTTTGGGTTAAAAGGTGACTTCAAAGAAAGATCAACAACAATATTGGGTAAGAAGAGACGAGCCATATCGTTTCATCCCATCAAAGGAATTCGCGGAGGCATTCCAGTCTTTTCATGTTGGAAGGAAGGTAGCTCAAGAGCTATCTGTATCATATGATAAGACTAAAAATCACCCTGCTGCTCTAACAACCAACAAGTATGGTGTTAGTAAAAAGGAATTCTTTAAAGCTTGCATGTCGAGAGAATTGTTACTGATGAAGCGGAATTCCTTTGTTTACATCTTTAAGCTCTTTCAGGTTTGTCTTCATTTCTACACTAGGTATAACAAGTACTAAAGAAAATTATACCATGGTACATGATTACTAATGATTGTTTGTTGAATCAAATTGATGTGCATATCAGCTTATAATAATGGCTTGCGTTGCAATGACCGTGTTCCTTCGTACTAAAATGCCTAAGAGAGACACCACAGACGGTAACATCTTCACTGGTGCACTCTTTTTCGCGGTGGTGATGATTATGTTTAATGGTATGGCGGAGATGTCAATGACAATTGCAAAACTTCCCGTATTTTACAAACATCGAGACCTCCTTTTCTTCCCAGCATGGGCGTATGCTCTTCCAAGTTGGTTCCTTAAGATCCCAATAACCTTCTTTGAAGTTGCTGTTTGGGTCTTCACCACTTACTATGTCACTGGATTTGATCCTTATATTGCAAGGTACATTCAAAAAAGCTTCTTTTCATAAGTCATTTCCATTATAGCTTAACATGTTACTAACGAAAATGTAATTTTTGGCAGGTTGTTTAAGTTTTACCTCATACTAGTACTTGTAAATCAAATGGCTTCTGCTCTATTTAGAGCCATTGGAGCACTCGGAAGAAACATGATCGTTGCAAACACATTTGGATCGTTTGCGTTGCTTACCCTCTTTGCCCTGGGTGGATTCGTTCTTTCACGAAGTACGAATCTAATAAGATCTTAATTTTTTTAGTTAAGCTCAATGTACGAAATCAAGTGCAAAGATGGTGATTATGAAAATTAATGATAAACTTCTATTTTTTTTTCTGCAGATGATGTCAAGGCATGGTGGATATGGGGTTACTGGTCTTCACCTCTGATGTATGCTCAAAATGCAGTTCTTGTCAATGAGTTTCTTGGACATAGTTGGAGTCAAGTATGTTTTCTTACACATTTAATTTTTTTACATTCTTCTTCTTTTGCCTTATTTTTGTATCTTTCTAAAATTGACTACAACTTGTTTAACATATTTTTCACTTAAATGTAACAGTTAACTGCTAACAATGTACCACTTGGAGTTGAAATCATGACAAATCGCGGCTTTTTCCCATATGCATACTGGTATTGGATTGGAGCAGGGGCTTTGGTGGGATTTGTTATTATTCTCAATATACTCTACACTGCCGCTCTTGCTTACCTCAGTCGTAAGCACATCTAATCATTCCTCACCTTGATTGTTAAATTCTTAATCTTGTTTTTTATTCTAATGTTTTGGTTTAATTAACAGCATTTGGAAAAGCTCAAGCTGTTCCTGATGACGAAAATGATAAGAAGAATAGAAGAGAAAATGCCTTGGAGTTAGTACAACAAGGAAGTTCATCAACGACTAGAAGAGCTTCTCAAGGTTATAATCAAGCTTATTCTTGACAGTTTAATGAAGAAATTAAACTATATAAACTAAATATCTCATATGTTTTGCCAGAAAATGGACATGAAATTGTTGTTGAAGAAACACAACAGAGGAAAAGAGGAATGGTTCTTCCCTTTGAGCAACATTCGATTACCTTTGATGATGTTCGGTATTCAGTTGACATGCCAGCGGTAACAAAAACTACTACTTAACTACTCCAATATCCTTCGTTGATTAGTGATTTATAAAACTAGAGTATTGGACTAAACCTAATGAAATTTGGCAGGAAATGAAAGCCCAAGGTGTGACTGAAGATAGGTTGGAACTCCTAAAAGGAGTAAGCGGAGCTTTTAGGCCCGGTGTTCTTACAGCTCTCATGGGAGTCAGTGGTGCTGGGAAAACCACTCTCATGGATGTTCTTGCTGGAAGGAAAACCGGAGGATACATTGATGGCGATATCAAGATTTCAGGCTACCCGAAACAACAACAAACTTTTGCTCGAATTTCAGGATATTGTGAACAAAATGACATCCATTCTCCCCATGTTACTGTCCATGAATCTTTGCTTTACTCTGCCTGGCTTCGTTTGTCTCCTGATGTAGATGTTCAAACAAGAGAGGTTGGATTTTTTTAATTTTTTAATGCATGTATATGCAACAAATTATATCTTACAAGAATAAAAACTTACAATTTTTTATTCATTTGTGTAGATGTTTGTGGAAGAGGTGATGGAGCTGGTTGAGCTAAGTCCATTAAGGGGGGCATTAGTAGGGCTACCAGGTGTGAACGGTCTATCAACTGAACAACGAAAAAGACTTACAATAGCGGTTGAGTTAGTTGCAAATCCGTCAATCATTTTCATGGATGAGCCAACTTCAGGGCTTGATGCAAGAGCTGCAGCTATTGTAATGAGGACCGTCAGAAACACAGTTGATACAGGAAGGACTGTTGTGTGTACCATTCACCAACCTAGCATTGACATATTTGAGGCCTTCGATGAGGTAAACATTTGTCAATAAAAACATCAAAGCTAGGCTACTATAACTTAAGAATATTACTAATGATGTGTTTCAACAATGCAGCTATTCTTGATGAGGAGGGGAGGTGAAGAGATATATGTTGGGCCATTGGGACATCATTCTTGTGAATTAATCAAGTACTTTGAGGTAATCAAGCTTATAATTAGTTAAGTTAGTGTTAAATTGTTAACTCTTCATCATATTGGTATACTAATGAAATATACATTTGGTCATTTCAGAGTGTTCAAGGAGTACAGAAAATCACAGATGGTTACAATCCCGCAACTTGGATGTTGGAAGTCTCGACTCCAGCACAAGAGGTAGCACTTGGAGTAGATTTTACAGAATTTTATAGGAATTCAGACCTATACAGGTAAATTTCGGTGAATCTTAAGCTTTATATATTACTAGCTATTGTCAATAAAATCAAAATATATGCCTAATATATGTTCATTTGTTTATAGGAGAAATAAAAC
This sequence comes from Patellifolia procumbens, assembly GCA_947645195.1. Taxonomy (NCBI): domain Eukaryota; kingdom Viridiplantae; phylum Streptophyta; class Magnoliopsida; order Caryophyllales; family Amaranthaceae; genus Patellifolia; species Patellifolia procumbens. Next base: position 118,379 of record CANSGD010000306.1, read on the forward strand.
ACTAATCCAAGAATTGGGAGTACCACGACCGGGTTCACAAGACTTGTACTTCCCTACCCAATACTCCCAAACATTCTTCTCCCAGACCTTGGCTTGCTTGTGGAAACAACGATTGTCATACTGGCGTAATACTCCTTACACTGCCGTTAGATATCTCTTCACCGTGGGCATTTCTCTTATGTTTGGGACCATCTTTTGGCAACTTGGAGGCAAAACGTAAGTTGCAACTAATTTTCTAAAAACTCAATAAAACTAATAAAATACTTGTGCATATTACTAAGAATTTTTTCATGTTTTTTCTTATTCTAGATCGAGATCACAACATTTAATTAATGCAATGGGTTCAATGTATGCCTCTGTCCTATTTCTTGGAGTGCAAAATGCATCTTCTGTCCAACCTGTTGTGGCTATCGAAAGAACTGTATTTTATAGAGAAAAGGCAGCAGGAATGTACTCAGCTTTGCCTTATGCTTTTGCTCAGGTAATTACACTTATATAAACCTATCATATTACCATGCATATATTACCATGCTAAAAGTCTAATGTAAACTTTGTATTACAGGCGTTGGTTGAGATACCATACATTTTTCTACAAGCAGCAACATATGGTATCATAGTGTATGCTATGATAGGATTTGATTGGACTGCTGCCAAATTTTTCTGGTACTTCTTCTACATGTTCTTCACCCTCCTTTACTTCACATTCTACGGCATGATGACTGTCGCGATCACCCCAAACCACCACGTTGCTGCTATTGTTGCTGCTGCTTTCTACGGAATATGGAATCTCTTTTCTGGCTTCATCGTCCCAAAACCAGTAAGTTCCTTTACTTAAACTCGTACACCTAAACTAATTCGATCTAAAAATGTTTCGGTATATGACAATTATCAGCAAGACGATAACACCACATCTGCACTGTTTCTATAATAGTTAAAAAATGTATATAATAACGTGAATTCATTGTATGACACATTAAAGATAGTACATTTTGGATTCTAAACCATTATTTTGTTGGTCATGAAACAGAGAATTCCTCATTGGTGGAGATGGTATTACTACCTATGTCCTTTGTCTTGGACCTTGTACGGATTGGTGGCATCACAATTTGGAGACGTGCAGACTATTGTTACAGATAGCACATATGCCGACAAATCAGTACAAGCATTCATCGAAAACTACTTCGATTTCAAGCATGACTTCCTAGGGGGTGTTGCGGGGATTATCGTTGCCTTCGCTCTCCTATTTGCTGCCATCTTTGCTTTCGCTGTTAAGGTCTTCAACTTCCAAAAACGATGAGAACAACGATTTCGAGGCATACTTGCCATTTTGAGCATAGTTGTATTATACAACAAGTACATAGAATTTTGTTCTTGTATTGATAAGCAATCTATCTTTATGTTAATTATGTACTATAACAAATTCTTTTGTTGAAATGAACTAGTTGTTGGACCACGCTAACGCGCGCGGCCCCCCAATATAGTCATGTAATCGGTGGGATTGTATTACTTGTCGTTTAATTAGTCTTTCTTAGGTGTGTGCAAATAGTCTTTTAAGAATGCGAGAGCACTTAATAAGTTCTAACAAATTATAATAACTTACTACTTAAGGATCTTTGTAAGCGGGGTTGATACTTTGAAAGCTGGTCATTTTTTACCCATTAACTTGTTTCTTCTTCTTAATACTTCAAAACAAAATGATGCATTCTCATGCATGTTTTAGAAATGAACCTAGACCATTCCTCTACAAAACCAAAACTTCTTAGCCTTGGTCTTCAGACTAACACTACGCTAAAAACACTTAATTACAACGTTTTTATCCATTTTCTACAATGATCTAAAAGCGTTGTAGAATAGAGGCGTTGTAGAAACTTTTATAGCGCTTCACAAAAGCGGTGCAAATTGATTACTTCTTCAACAATGCTTCTCAATTGCTCAAATAAGGCGCTAAACTTAAAAGACCATCTCCTCTTTTTTTTTTTATACTAATTTTGAATATTGTTGCTAGTTAATTTGTTCTAAATATTTTTTATGGATGATTTTTTTTCCAATATAGTATTCATTTCAATACAAGATAAAGTAATTGCTAAGACACGCACAAACTATTCAAATAAACATTTCATTTATAGTAATAAAATTTATACTACAAAAATTGTATACTTATTTTCCATTCACTATAATCAACGATGTACATATTCAATTGCTAATATTTATATACCAACTACTCAAATTTCTAACAAAAACCGTGACATATTCAATTGCTAATATTTATATAGCCACTACTCAAATTTCTAACAAAAACCGTGACGCATAACACACTTGCAATGCCACAATGATCATGAGTTGAGTTGGAAAATCCACCAATGTAATGATTCTCTCTTCAGCAATTTGCCCCATGAAGAAACATTGCAACCTATAATAAATAAATCATAATTAGTGACAATTGGAAGAAAGGATTTTATGATCTGCTAGAAGCAATAAATAGACCTTTGCTTGAACTTTTTGCCAAAATTTTGAATTAATCCAATTTGTTCTATATAAGCTCATTGCTCACTTGGTCCAAAAGTGTATAACATGATCTAGGATTATGCCCTTAGATTCGATTTGTACGGTTATGCATCTATAAGGTCGGCCATTGAGTTAGGAGAACTTTCAAAACTTAAATCTCCAAATGGACTTAAAATCAACCTCATTATCGCTGTAAATCATGAATGTGATTCAATTGCTAATTAAAAGAAATAAACTTTACTATAAAAATGATGACAAGAACCAACTAACAAATTTCAAGTTGCCAAATTGACTGGAAATAGAGAAGGGCGGAAAATAACCTGAAACTCTCGATGTGCTTCGACACGCTTGCGAACCTTAGGTGTCAACGATTCAAATATGATTCAAGTATATCAACGATGAAATTGTAACCAACTAACCATCAACTAAGATTCAAACAGAAAAATCAAACTGACATCCAATAATGGGATCAATACAAATTCAATGATAAGCAAGTTGATAAAACCAATCTTACACAGCATGATTGAGAAGACAAATAGAACTTAAGATGAAATTAGATAAAGTTAAAAAAGTAAAAATTTACCTTCTAGATATTCAGATTGTGGTCATAGGTCACCTTAATTCCCTGCTTCCTTGAAAGTGGGCATAGATGTCCATGCACAACGAAAGATTTTCAAAATTATTCACAATTTGAATAAAAATGTTAATAGAAAACCTTTTGAATCGAAGTGGTCAGAGAACCCTTAGAGCTTGTAGCATAGTGTATAAGTGATGAGATTCTTGAAGTTGAAATGAGAACCATGAACTGTCAAAAGACTTGAAGAAAACCCACCATAATCAACGGAAATGGCCAATGTTATAGTCGAAACTTCAAAATTGAAAAAGGGGAAAGGAAATACTAATTGGCGTCGTCTGCGATGAACCGATAGAAACAGGGGATATAAGCCAAACCTCGAGATCAAGGATTTAAGATAGATTCATAGAATGAAATAGAAAAACAATCAGAGATAGAATGAAAGAAGCAAGAAGTAATAATCAGGAAACAGGGGAAAAGGACAGTAAAAAGGAGCAGAATCAAACTAATAAATCAAATCAGAGGAAAAATTCTGAAGTTCCGTTGTTCTTTTCTGGTTTTGCAAGAATAATGGGGTGAAATCTCACTCAAATGTGACTCCAAAGTATTAAAGCAAAATGGCCCAATGAAGCTTCATCGCTAACTGTCAGAGTTTGATATAAACTGAAATGCTCAAAGAGATATGAGAGAATAGAGAGAAGAGAGAAAGCTTTTGTTATTATTTGTATATCTTTTTTAATACAAAACTACTTCTATATATACAATAGAGAAGAGGTAAAATGGAGGGAAAGAATCTAACAAACTCTTAACAGAATTTCAAATTAGAAACTAACTAACTAACTCTAACTAACTAGAGTTAGATAACAAACTAAAGTTGAAGCTATGTACCAACACCCCCCTCAAACTGGGGATGGGTGAAGCGAAAACCATGCCAAGTTTGGAAGATAAATGCTGATGTTGAGAGCTAGGAAGAGCCTTTGTAAACAAGTCAGCTAGTTGTTGTTGTGTAGGAAGATAGTTAAGTTGGAGTAAGCCTTCCATAACCTTGTCTCTTGTGAAATGGCAGTCTACTTCTATATGCTTGGTCCTTTCATGAAAAATAGGATTGTGTGCAATATGGATGGCAGACTGGTTATCACAATATAGAGTTATAGGTTTCAAGCCTGACATGCCAAATTCTTCCAAAAGTCTAACAACCCATGTAACTTCACTAGCTGCATGAGCCATAGCTCTATATTCTGCCTCAGAGGAACTTCTGGAGATGGTACTTTGTTTCTTAGACTTCCAGCTAATAGGAGAGGAGCCAAGAAGAAGAATGTATCCAGTAACAGATCTTCTAGTGATAGGACAAGCTGCCCAATCTGAATCACTGTATGCTTTTAAAGTGAGAGTCGTAGCAGCTTGTAAAAGAATCCCTTGACCAGCTGTACTTTTAACATATTTGAGAGTATGAGAAAGGGCTGCCAGATGAGATAATCTAGGAGAATGCATGAATTGGCTAAGAGACTGAACTGCAAATGCCAAATCAGGTCCGGTATGAGTCAAAAAATTCAGTTTGCCAACCAAACACCTATATAACTCTAGATCAGAATATAAAGGTGAATCTTCAGTGGAAAGTTTAAGATTGAGAGGAAATGGAGTGAGAGCAGGCTTAGAGAGATCAAGAGAACAACCAGTAAGCATCTCATGAGTGAATTTCTTCTGAGTAAGAATGTAACCAGAAGTGGATTTGCTGATCTCAATACCAAGGAAATAATGAAGCAACCCAGATCCTTGATGCTGAATGTCTTATGCAAATAGTGTTTGAGAGAGGAAATGATAGTTGTATTATCATCAACATAGACAGCCACTATGGTCACATCTCCATTGGTTTTGTTGAGAAACAAAGAATAATCATTCTTTGATTGAAGAAAACCTTGAGAAAGAAGAGCATCAACAAGCCTAGCAAACCATTGTCTAGATGCTTGCTTGAGGCCATATAGTGATTTTTTAAGTTTACAAACCATACCAGGAGGAGTATCAACACCTTCAGGGGGCTTCATATAGACATCCTCATGCAAATAACCATGTAAGAAGGCATTATTTACATCTAGTTGGAATAAATCCCAGTTTTGACTAGCAGCAAAAGTTATAAGACATCTTACTGTTGACATTTTCACAATAGGAGAGAATGTTTCTTGATAGTCCAAACCATATTTCTGAGTAAATCCCTTAGCAACCAGTCTAGCTTTATATCTCTCAATCGAACCATCTGCATGCTTCTTGATCTTATAAACCCATTTGCATCCTATGGCTTTCTTTCCCTGAGGAAGAGAGACATATTCCCAAGTGCCATTATCCTGAAGAGCTTGTACCTCTTTTTGCATAGCCTGAATCCAATGAGGATTATTGGCAGCTTCATGATAAGTAGAAGGTTCAACACAATCTATGTGAGAAGCTATAAAAGCTTGATGAGAAGGAGAAAGAGTATCAAAAGATACTAGGTTACACAAGTGTTTCTGAGACTGAGATTTACTGTTGACTTTGAGTTTGGGACAAACAAAATCGTTTAAGTAAGAAGGCTGTTTAGAGATTCTGGTTGTTTTTCTAGGAAAAGTAGGTGAAGATATGGTAGGTGTAATAATAGGAGAAGTATGAGGAACAGAATGAGAAGGAAAAGAAATGGGAGAAGAAGAAGAATTTGTGGAAAGTTGAGGTGAATGTATAGGAGAAATATCAGGTGAAGTAGAAGAAGTTATAGGGGTTTGAATGGATATATCAGATGGAATTGGAGAAGATATATCAGGAGTAATAGTAGGAAGAAAAAATTGTATTGAATAAGGTTTCTGAGGTGTAGATGAATAATGAAAAGGAAAGTGTTTCTCATGAAAAGTGATATCTCTTGAAATAATGATATTATTAGTAGTCAAATTGAGAACCTTGTAAGCTTTATGGTTAGAAGGATAACCAATAAAAACACAAGGATGAGATCTATTGTCAAATTTGGTTCGTTTAACAACAGAAGTTGAAACATAGCATAAACAACCAAATACTCTCAAGTGTGAAAGATCAGGTTTACTTTTAAAAAGCTTTTCATAGGGTGAATCAAACTGAATGCTTTTCAATGGCATTCTATTGATCAAATAAGTAGCTATGAGATACATTGATTCCAAAACTTAATTGGAAGTTTGGATTGAATGAGTAATGCTCTGGCTGTTTCTAGGAGATGCTTGTGCTTCCTTTCCACCACTCCATTCTGTTGAGGGGTATTACTACAGTTCTTTTGTTGTACAATCCCTTTATGATCAATCAATATCTTCATATCCCCTTCAATGAGATCAAGAGCATTGTCTGATCTCACAGCTTTAACTTTCAAACCAAATTGTGTCTCAACATATCGAAAGAAATTCTTCATAATAGCAACAGAATCTGATTTATATTTCATGAAATGTGTCCATGTCATTCTTGTAAAATCATCTACTATAGTGAGAAATTGATTACATCCAAAAGAATCACTAATCTTGTATGGACCCCATACATCTAGATGTAACAACTCAAAAGGTGTAGTTGTCTTAATACAACTTGTAGAAAAGGAAGATCTAACTTGCTTAGCCAATGGACAGATATGACAGAAACATTCAACTAAACAACCTTTAATATCCACACCTTTGACCTTCTTTATTCTTCCAAAAGAAATAAGTCCTAATCTGAGATGCCAAAGTTTGACTTCTTCAACAGCAGCTGAGTTTGAAGTAGTACTAGCAGCAACAATAGATTCTTGATCAGATTCCAAAACATACAATCCCTTTTTCATCTTACCAAGCACAATTTGCTTGTTCAAGGAAAGAACCTGAAGTATGCATTTGTTGTTAGCAAACAGGACTGATTGTGTAGCCTTTTGACAAATTTTTGAGATAGAAATGAAATTATACTGAAAACCAGGGACATGAAGCACATTTTCCAGTGTAATAACTCGTTTTATAGTTATTCTGCCTTTATGAGCAACTTTAATTTGTGTTCCATCTGGAATAGTAATCATTGGAAGTGGTTCTTGTAATTTACTATATGTGTCAAACATATGTAAATCTGAGCACATATGATCAGTTGCTCCACTATCTAATATCCACATTTTGCTATGATTAGATAATAGGCAAGTGTTACCTGTCAAGATTGAACTTGCAGCTAGATTGAGTTGTTGTTGAGAATCATTCTGATCTTGTTTCTGTTTTTCCAAGTATTCCAAGAACTCTTGATGTAGCTGTGGTGTGAAAGTAGTATGCACTAATTCTGAGCTTTCAGCAGTTTGCTGTCGTAGATCTGAATTAACTGATGCAGCAATTCTTTTGTTCTTGAAATCCTTAGGATAACCATGTAACTTCCAACACTTATCAATAGTATGATTTTTCATCTTACAATGTTCACAGAAAAACTGATTTCTGCCAGGTGTTCTAACATTTCCTGTATTAGCTCCTCTTGAAAAACGAAAGTTAGGAGGTCTAGAAGAATACAAAGCTATATTTTCAATGTTTGTTTGTAGCTTCACATTACTAAGATCTTTATGAGCCTCTTCTTGCAACAATAATCCATAAGCTTTAGAGATAGTTGGAAGAGGATTCATCATAAGAATGGTGCTTCTAGTATGAACAAACTTCTCATTAATCTTCATGAGAAACTGAATCAGCCTTTGTTTTTGTTGTGATTTTTCTAGTTTTTGTGTGAGATTACATCTACAATTGGTACACTCACAAGAAGCTAAAGGATCTAAACCATCTAATTGATCCCAAAGCATTTTGATCTTTGTAGAGAAAGTTGAAATACTTTCATCATTACCTTGTAGGATCTCATTCAGTTGTTGTTGAACAGAAAAGAGTTGAGGTCCAGAGGTTTGACTAAACCTTTCTTCAAGATCTAGCCAGATTTCCCTAGCAGTATTGAAGTATAATACACTTCTACTGATCGAAGATTCTAGAGAGTTTAAGATCCAAGAAATCACAAGATCATTGCACCTGCACCATAATCTGTAACTAGATGAACTAGGTGCTGGTTTGCTTAGAGTTCCATCAACAAAACTGATTTTATTTCTTGCTGAAAGGGCTATACTCATTGATCTCTTCCAATCATTGAAACTAGTCCCATTGAATGTAGTATTAACCAATCTTGATGAATTAACATCAGAATTGTTGAGAAAATAAACTGAGTTTGGATTTTGAGAAGGATCTAAAGTTGTTTCTGTGTTTGTGTTGGAATTTGAATTGTTTTCAGAAGCCATTTCTGAAGTTTTTAGTGAATCTTTGTTACTTTAGGAAGAGGAATATACTGAAAACTTTTGAGAAGTAGAACTGATCTTGTCTCAGATCAAAGAAACAAGAAAGAAATTGAAAGAAGAAATGAAAAATGATCTGATCTTCTGCAGGATCGAGCTAAAGCTCTGATACCATGTCAGAGTTTGACATAAACTGAAATGCTCAAAGAGATATGAGAGAATAGAGAGAAGAGAGAAAGCTTTTGTTATTATTTGTATATCTTTTATGATACAAAACTACTCCTATATATACAAGAGAGAAGAGGTAAAATGGAGGGAAATAATCTAACAAACTCTTAACAGAATTTCAAATTAGAAACTAACTAACTAACTCTAACTAACTAGAGTTAGATAACAAACTAAAGTTGAAGCTATGTACCAACACTAACTACTTTAATCACTTAACTATTTCGAAAGGACAAAAGGAAACATGGATAAATGGTACTCGACTACTCATTACACATCGAATTCACAAGCAACAGTTATTCCAGCTGGCTTTCCCTCTCAGAGTCAATATTCCAAATTTGGTTACAGAGCCTATAGGTATAAGACTTGAATACTCTGATGACATGATAAGGAAAAAAATCAATGAATATTTAACAGGAATCTAAGCTTATTTTGGATATGCTCCATATTGTGACTTTGTGAGAAAGACTTTAGATTTATACCTTTTGCTTGTGATCACCATTGACGATTCTGCTATTGTGCTCATCATCATGAAGAAGCTCCAGCCTTTCTGTTAGTTGTGGCGGGAAGACCAGATCTAACATTTACTTCTCTAAGACTTCCAATCTTATGTTCTCCACTCACAGTACATCGGCTAACAAATGTTTTATATTTTTGGGGCTGATCAAATTTCCGGACCATATACCATACCTTACCAACACAAGACACTCTCTTAGCAGTAACAAACATGAAAATAGTTACATTACCAGTGTCAGGAGAATCATAGAGAAATAAAGCCACGGCGCCACTAAAAAAACAAATATTAGAAAGAATATAATATATTCAGTGAGCTCCATCGCTATCATATACAATTTTTCGAATAATATATAATGTCTATTATCATATAACATTTAATTAAAACAAGAGTGGATGAGTGAGGGCTGCGAATTTGATCAAGCAGAAGAGAAGAAGAGCATGACCTATAGGAATTGGTGCTGGAAATGTCTCGGGTTCAATTTCAGGGGAATCATATAAATTGAAAATAGTTTTCCTTCCTAAAAGAGAGAATATATTTCCTTTCCATCATACAACTGAGTTTCCCTTGTAAAAAAGTTTTCAAGGGAAAAACGTTTTCCATGTAAATTGATATTCCGTCTAATCAAACGGAGTGAATTTCAATTCTAGTAATGCGTGACTGTTGCCGCTTTTGGCTGCTTGGAAAACTAAACCCCTTTTTGTGTGTGTGTGACTCTTTTGTTTTGTAACACTTCTTAGTTATAGAACAATTTGAAGAATTTCTACAAACTACATCTACGAATTAACTATGCAAGATCGTTCCTAAGAATCTGGATCAAACCTCTAGGAGGTTGATCAAACACACTATATTTTTCTTCTTGCTCCACACCCATGTTTGCAAGCCAATCCGCAGCTTGATTACCTTCTCGATAGCAATGAATTAGCTTCACGTTCCAATCTCTCAGTTTCAACAGTAACCGGTATTGTCTGACTATTTGAGCACATTCTCCTCCATGTAAATCTTCATTTTCTAGAATGGATATACAAGTGCTGCTATCCATCTGTATGAGTAAATGGTTAATACCTATTGACTTTGCCAACTCCAACCCCTTCAACACCGCCATCATTTCAGCACGATAGGCAGTACAACAACCAAACTTAGCAGAATACCCACGCACAAACAAACCTCTTGAGTCTCGGATGATGCCACCACCTCCTGCCTGTCCGGGTGAGCCCTTAGCAGCTCCATCTGTATTTAGAGCAAACCAGTCCATTGGTGGGCAAAACCATCTAACCAAAATCTCTTCTCTTCTAGATCTTCTAGTGGAAGATTCACCATATCTCCTCATATGGCTATTTCCATAAGCAGCAAAAATTTCTTCAAATCGACTTTGTAGAAATAAGTGTATGTCAAATGGAATTTCTTCCGTTCTATTAAAAGTCACGCAGTTTTGCCATTTCCAGTTCCACCACAAGGTTGTGGCGAAACACGCCGGCCATTTCTCCGAATAGGTCAGTCCGTCTGCTTTGAGATTTTTCACGAGCCATTCTTGTAAATTTCCAGTAAAGAAGCAATTATAGTTAGCCGATGCACCAACACAACTCCAAATATAGCGTGAAGTCGGACAATCTCTGAGCATATGAAGCAATGTTTCTTCATCGCCTCCACACCTTTTGCATCTCGGATCGTCCGTGAGATGTCGCTTGAGTCGGTTTGCATTACACAGAACTCTCTCATGCATTACCAACCATAAGAACACCCTCACTCTCTGTTGAACTGGAGCGTTCCAGACCAGGTTCCATTTTTTGTCTGCTTGTTCATCTAACTCACGACGAATAATTTTCATAGCAAACCTTATGGAAAAACCTCCTTTTGGCGATCCCCTCCAATAAATAAGATCCCCTATGTCAGTGTTTTCTACAAGTTCATGGGCAGCAATTTTCTGTAAAGTATCATTATCTAACAGTTCAGCAAATTCAGACCATTTCCACCCATTCTCCACACACCACATTTCCTCCACAGTAACACCATCCAAATGTGGGGGGATTGGTTGGCTGGAAACCTTGCGTAGAGTTCCTGGGATAGCCCAAGAGTGGTCCCAAAATAAGGTTTGTTTCCTATTTCCTAATGCCATGGCTGTACCTTCATTTAGATGACAAGCATTCTCTGTGATTCCCCTCCAAACGTTCGACATGGAAGCGACAAGAGTGAACATATCAACATCACACCTCCCTTTGCAATATTTTTGTCTCAACACCCTTGACCACAATGCATTTGGCTCTGTTAAAACTCGCCATCCCAACTTGGTGAGGAAGGCGGCATTTGCCTGCCGTGAAGAGCGAAGGCTTAAGCCTCCTTGGTCTTTTGATTTTTGTAGTGTTTCCCAAGATAATAAGTGTATTCTCCTTTGCTCATCATCCCCACCCCACACAAATCTTCTTACTCTTTTATCAATATCATCACATACTGTGCGTGGGATCTTAGCAGATTGCATTGAGTATGTCGCTATTGTGGAAAGCGTGGACTTAGCCAATGTAATTCGCCCAGCTAAGGACAAGTATTTCGTTTTCCATCCAGCAAGTCGGCGATCTATTTTTTCACAGAGATGGCTGAAAGTCTCCCTAGTGACTCGGATCGTCAATGTCGGCATTCCCAAGTATAAACCCAGGTCCTCTGTAGCTTCCATGTTAAGAGCTTCACAAATCAAATCCCTTTGCTCACCCTGGGTATTACTAGAAAAATATACTCTGGACTTAGGGAAACTAATCTTTTGCCCCGAAGAGCCACAAAATCTACTCAAACATTGACAGATAATGGTAGCTTGTTCAACCGTAGCTTCCCCAAATAGCATAATATCATCTGCGAAAAAAAGGTTAGACAAGAGAGGACCGTTTCTACTAGCTCGGATAGGCTTCCACGCCCCCTCAAGGACAGATTCTTCAATGACTTGATTGAGTCGTTCCATACAGAGGACGAATAGATAAGGGGAGAGAGGATCGCCTTGTCGGATACCACGAGAAGGGCGAAATTCTTTGGAAGGTTCACCATTCCATAGAACTCTCATAGACGTCGACGTCACGCACTCCATAATCACCTCTATCATAAGTTGTGGAAAATGCATTTCGGAAAGAGTTTACCGAATGAAAGACCACCTAATCCTGTCGTAAGCCTTTTCAAAATCAATTTTAATAGCCATAAAAGCCTTTCCATCTTGCTTACGTCTCATGGTATGAATCACCTCTTGAACAATCACTATGTTATCTGTTATTTGTCTCCCGGGAACAAAACTAGTTTGAGTATTAGACGTTATGTGAGGCATCATAGGTTTGATTCTTTCCACTAACACTTTGGAGATGATTTTATAAGTGACGTTGCAAAGGCTAATAGGCCGGAATTGAGCAGGAAGTTCCGGGTTATCAACCTTTGGGATTAAGACTAGAAAGGTTTCATTGACAGTGGGAGGAAAGCCTTTACCTTCTAACGCTGGCAACACCATGTCGTAGACATTCTCAGCCACCATCTCCCAATTTTTTTGATAGAAGAGAGCTTGGAATCCATCCGGGCCGGGGGCCTTAAGTGATCCCATGTTCATGACAGCCTTCTCGACATCTGCTTTGGTGAAAGGTCGGGTTAATTTGTTCCAGTCACTACTTGCAAATTCTGGACATATGTTAATAGGAAGTTCAAAAATTTCGTTGCTTCCTTCATCTGTGAATAGCTGAGAGAAGTAGTTGACAACCAATTCTTAAACCTTTTCTTTCTCATGTATCCAAGTACCATCACAATCTTTTATAGCAGCTATACGATTTCTCCACCTTCGGACCACTGTACTTAGGTGGAAAAATGTGGTGTTACGGTCTCCATCCTGAATCCAGTCTACTCGAGATTTTCGGTACCACAGGAGTTCTTCTTGTTCAAGAACTTCGTCAAGTTCTCTCCTCAAGCTAGCTTCTAATTTTATAAGGCTGGAATTTCGCTTGTTTATCAGAGATTTTTTCACCCCTGCTATACGCGCCAGTAGAGTTCTTTTTTTTCGAAAAATGTTGTGAAAGACTTCTTTATTCCAATCCTGAAGTTTCTTCGAAAGAGTGTGAAGTTGCAGAGCCAAATCACTCTTCTTGTTCCAATGTGACTCTATGAACTCGCTGAATTTTTCATGTGTCATCCATGCCGCTTGAAATCGGAAAGGCCGATTTAAGGAAGTTAGCGGAGCAAAGCCGTTAGGAGCAATCAAAATTGGGCAATGGTCAGAATGCAACGCAGGGAGATGCTTCATTCTTGCCTCTTCAAATAGTAAACTCCATTCTGCATTACACAAAGCTCTGTCTAGTCTAGCACTCTTTTGGGTTTCGGGGGAGTTTCCACGAGCCCAGGTATGAGAGGCACCTGAAAATTCAATCTCTAGCAGACTCATTTCCTCTATCCAATCATTAAACCTTGCACTCCGTCGAGAGGTTTCAGCACAACTGCTATTTCGTTCCCAGATTGCTCTTGTCTCATTAAAGTCTCCCGCCACCATCCATGGCTTATTGTGGCGTTCAGCAAATTCTTTCAACTCACGCCATAAATCTTGACGTTTTGCTGGATCAGGGCTTGCGTATACTGCAGTAAAATACCATGGAGTTTCCCCTGTGCGAGAAATAATCATAGTGATATATTGGTTATGCTGGTGAATAGGGTCCACAGTGACTCGTTCGGTACACCAATAGACCCAAATTCCTCCACTAAACCCTTGGGCGTCCACCCGAACATGACTATTGTAGCCAAGAATCATAGCAATTCGTTGAGCTTGAGCACCCCCCATGTGAGTCTCAACAAGTACTAGAACGCTAGGACTGTTTAGACGAATTGTCTCTCAAAGTACAGAAATGAAGGCATTGCTTCCCGCACCCTATACGTTCCACACCATACAAGTGATGGCGGAATTAGATGCTGCCAAGTTTGGGTTCCTATTCATTAAAACCATATTTGATGGAAAAGTGGTCATATAAGCTCTCGAAATATAGCTTACTGCTTCTTGGATATCATTGGGCAACTTCATGGTCACCACTAACTCTGGTGGTTTTGGCATCGGTTCAATCCAAGTGTGAAACTCTATCTCCAATTTGTGTGTCAGGGGGTCGGCTATGCCCATATAAGGGTTGTCCATCTGTCTCCCAACGCATATGATCTTCTCCGGGGGGATGTGAACCAATTGAGTGATCGGGAGTTGGCGAGACATGATTAATGTCTTGTGTGTTCAAATCAGCTTTACAGGACTGATTATGGTGTTCTAACTCTGTTGCCTCTTTAGTTGCTTGGAATAAAAGAATGGAACTTTCTTGGTTTAGTGGCTTGTTTTTGGCTTGTGGGGTCATAAAAGGGATTTCATCAGCATTAGAAATATCTTTTAAGCTCTCCCGTATCACTTTGGTGCTATCTCTTGATTTTTCCTTCCATTGCCTAATTCCATTAGGAAATTTGCCAAAAGTTGAAAACTTTCCTATTGCAAATTGGTTTTCCTTATTCTGCCCATTACTACAATGATTATTGACTTCCAAGTTAACAGTGTTATAGCTAGTAGCATTGTGCTCAAATTCTTTACCATTCTTGTACCCTGAATTCACGCCCTTATGCAATTGTTTAGGGATTTGATTGTGATGTCCTAAATCTTCCTGATTTCCTACCATATTCTCAAGTAAAGAAAATCTTGAGCCAGTTTGGCCGTTTCTAGAGTTTGGGTTCGAAAGCCCAACATCATTTAAATTTTTTGAAGCCTGATCTTTTCCCGCTTCCATTACCTGGTGGTTGCTGGGCTTTGCCTGGCGGCGCCGTGGTTGAGGCTTTTTCACCAACATCCATGAACCAAAATCTTGATTTTCTTCTGGTTTCTGTTTCAGAATTTCGTCGGCCATTCTCACATCATTACTTACCTCTTCAGCATTATCTTGTTGTTGGACATGGTGTTGGGAGCATTCCTCGCCTTTATGGCCTAATTTCCCACAATTAAAACATATCATCTTAAGTCCCTCATACTGGACTTTCCAAATTTTTCCCCGGAGCCAGAATTTTGACAATAATGGTTTTTGAAGATCAATTTCAATACTTAGTCTAGTGAACTGTCCTCGCTCTGGTGTAGCCGTCGTCTTATCAACGTGCAATACTTTTCCAATCTTGCTTCCAATTTTCTGGAGAAATTCTTCATCAAAGTATTCCACTGAAAGGTTTGGAATACGTACCCAAGCAGTGAGAAAGCGAATGGGAGCTTCATCGGGGATGAAATTGGGGATCCATTGGCGTATTGTGAGATAACTATCATCAAGTAGCCAAGGTCCCTGTGTAACAACATAGTTGTAATCATCCATGCATGAGAATCGGGCAATGAAGAATTCACATCCTATGTCTGTGAGGATTAGGCCTCCCTTCAACTGCCATTTCTTTTTTAGCCGCTTCATCAAAGCCATATATCCTATTTTCCGATCATACATCTTGATAATTAAGGAGCATTTCCAAGGCCGACGTAATCGTTGTTTTTCTTCCTTTGATAGAAGAATGATGGGGCATTTCTCATCAGCATCTACATCTAAAGGGGCTTCGTCATCATCAGACACATCCTCATCATCATTTTCCATCATGACATTGGAATTATGGGCTCCATTATGTGATGCATTCTTGAGCATATCTCTGAAAGAGGGATTGCTATTTTGGAGATTAATTTGAGATAGCCCAGTGGCTATGGATTGGTTTTGAGTGCCCAGTTGTTCTTCCATTAACTCATCCTGCCCTCTACCAAATATGAGATGCGTAATTTTCCTCTTTGGTTTCTTGTTAGATCGAAAAATTTGATCTTGTTCTTCTGTAGAATTTACTTCTTCAATGGGTTTTTCCATGGAGAGAGTTTTTAGAGAGTTTTTCAATGGCTTGCCCCTTTTGCATCAAAAAAAACAATTTAAAGAATTTCTGATGAAGATTCTGCTTGGATTTTTGGTAGGTTGGCGTTCCACCCCCATCTTCAAATCGATTACGATCTCAGTCTTTGCGCAATCGTCTTTTCCGTCGAGGAGCCCAAGCACGGCTTCCTAGATCAAATTTATCGAGGCTAAGGAGTCGTATTCATCACTATCCTAGGGGGAGGGATAGATTATTCCCTTCAGATATGAATATCGACATGGTATTACCTGCTGAATCTTATCTTAGTTTTCTGCTACTTGTTTTGATATCTCTTTTATTCGTTAATGAGCAACGAGTCCTTAATTGTGCTCACCTTAACTTATATCAAACGTTGAAGTTCTCATTCTTTGCTGCTTATTTTTTTCCTCCACGCTACGAGCTTGGCGTATATAAAGTTTTTCTATACCTGCATTTCATACTTCTATGATAGTTATATCGTCTAGTTTTACTTTTTGCATTAGTTTTGGTATATACTAGCTTTCAATCTTGTGCAATATGTCCAGGCTTACAATAGAGTAGAAGTACTTATTTGACGTTTATTAGTCTCTAAAACTGTAAGTAACTGTTATGTGCAGTATACACTTATACTACATTATATAGGGGAGTAAAACAAATACTTGATTTTATTGTTATACAATTTTTCAAGTAGTTTTTTTGAAGTCATTCTCTTACTCTTATCAATTTTTCTTATATTTTGATAACTCTTAGAAATGATGTCTTGGGAGTTGGGATGGATGTAAGGGCAAACAAATAGCTTCTACTTAAAGAACAAAGAATTATGTTGGCTGTTAGAGATGTGAATCCGCTTGTCCGTTTCTTTTCTCTTGGCAATTCAAGTCTATTTATGGCATATAACAACTCGTAGTATGGGTCTAGGGCTCTAGGCTATTGGTACATTTCAGAAAAATACATCTGAACCCATTTATTATGTTTGTTTTTTTTTAATGTCAAAACGTGTCATCTTTTTTTAAATCTATTTTGTGATATGGCATGCTCTTGCGGAATTCATGCTCTGTAAAGTGCATCTTATATAAAGATAGATAACTCTATGAAGTTTCTTTTTTTGATTCCTTGCAACTAAGATTGTAGGCTTGATCTTAAGATTGTTTTTCTACTCTTTAATCTGATTATTTTCTTATTGTTCGCGTGTGTTGGGAAACTTTGTCCATATGTATTTTGATGATGACAAACACATGTATGTTATTAACATGTTTTGGGTATGTGTCAGTGAAATAATTCTGTTCGAGCAACAAAGTCATTGGAGTTTTTGACAGTTGGATATTTAAACAAAGTATGAAAATAATTTTAGCATAATTACTTATTCTCTTAGAGTTAAGAAATGAAGTAATCATGTTAATATTATTTTCATAAAAATCTGTTTCTTGAAATAAAGATTTTGTATATAAATAAAGATAGTTTTCTAAAACTGATTATGTGATTAGTTTTGGAAAATATTATCTTCTTTTTATGTCAAAGATAAAATGATTTATTCTAAAAAGATTTTATCCTCTAGCAAAATCTCCAATGTTACATGAAGATCAGCTTTGGAAAAGATATAAGACGAGTTTGGAAAAGATAGAAGATCAAAGATTATGGCCCGGATTTTTCGGAAGAGATATTTGTCTTCAGTGGCTCTGAGCAAGGCACTGAGCATGGCACTGAGCATGGCACTGAGCTGTTATATAGCTGGAAACAGTTTTAGATCGTAACTTTCCTCATTAGCTTATCAAGAAGCACGATTTTAGAGGACTAAAATCTTTCTGTAATTTTCTTATTATAGAGAGTGTTGGGTTGGTTTGAGTATAAATCTAATTCAATTAGCAACACTTAGGGTTAAGTGTTGGGGGGCACTACTAGGGTTAGTAGTGAGGGAATCAAGTTGTATCAAGAGTTTGGTATTTTGTGATTCAATTAATAAAAGAAAAGGTAGGGTGGACGTAGATCTCAGAGGTGAGATTGAACCACGGTAAAATTGCTTGTCTCGTCTCTTTATTACTGCCTTTCTATTTACTATTCTAGAAATTCTTATCGAATTAACAATATTCATATACGCAACTCAAAAGCTCAGAGAAGGTCTCTGAGATCTCGAAAGAAAGTTCGATAAAATTTAGAAAATACCACACTCAATTCAACCCCCCTTCTTGAGTGTCTCCTTGTGATCCAACAATTGGTATCAGAGCCTAATATTCTTGTAAGGTTAATCCCTAGAGAATAGCTAGCATGAATTCACAAAATGACTCTCAAAGAAGACACTCAAAGTGCCCGTTTTTCAATGGAGAAGATTATGGATGGTGGAAGGCTAGGATGAGGATTTACATCCAAGGGTCGGATTATGAATGCTGGAAAATCATAAGAAAAGGACCCATCCTCATCCAAGTCAAAAATAATGAGGGAAAGTTGGTTGACAAAGACGAAGACAACTATGATTCAACCGACTATGCAAAGGCCGAGAAGAACTTTAAAGCTATGAATATTCTCCAATATGGAATTGGACCTGATGAATAATCAAGGATCTCTGCTTGCTCAACGGCAAAGGAAATATGGGATACTCTCGAGTTAGCCCACGAAGGCACGAATGAGGTAAAACAATCTCGCATTGATTTGTTAGTTCAACAATATGAATTGTTTACCATGGATAAAGATGAATCAATAAATGAAATGTTTACTCGCTTTACTATCATCACAAATGAATTGCGTTCTCTTGGAAAAATTTATTCTTCAGAAGAATTGGTTAGGAAAGTGTTAAGAAGTTTGACAAGTCGTTGGCTACCAAAAATAACTGCTATACAAGAAGCCAAGGACTTGTCGAAACTTCCCTAGAACAATTAATTGGTTCTTTAATGACTCATGAACTTGTTCTAGATGCTAAAAATTCTACACCAAAGAGCAAAGGTCTAGCATTAAAAACTGAATTAGAAAGTGATGATAGTGATAGTGATGAAGATGTTACTTTTCTTACTAGGAGATTCAAAATTTTTCTTAAAAAGAACAACAATAGTAATCCTAGCAAGAATGCAAATTTCAAAGGTAAGAGTACTACATCTAACTATAAGAAAAGTGCTACTAACTCTGGATGTTTTAAGTGTGGAGAATATAGCCACAGGATCAAGGAATGTCCCTTGTGGGAAAATGAGAAACCCAAAGATAAAAGAGAACAATCAAAAAGGAAGTTCAAGAAGGCCATGGTAGCAGCCGTATGGGGAGAATCTGAGTCTGATGAGGAACAGTCAGAGGCACTGAGCCAAGAGGCAAAACTTTGCCTAAATGCAACTGAAGGATCTCAGAGAAGGTCTTAGTACCTAGATGACTCGCATCTATGTCTTATGGCGAAAACACCCACCTCCCAAGATGAGGAGGACAATGCAGAGGTAAATCTCACTTCTTTGAAATCTAAGATACCTCTATTATCCAAAAACAAACTAATTGCTTTGCTTAGTAATGTAATTGACGATTGTCAAGAAATGCGTGATGAATTTATAAACATGAAAAAAGATTTGAAAAACATCACTAAGCAAAAAATTGGTTGGAATTGGAATATAAGGAATTGCTGGATGATAACAAGGACTTGGTCAAAAGAAATAAAGAAATGGACAAAACGATAAATGACCAAGTCGTTGAAATAAGTGCGCTAAAATATGAAAAAGCTCTTGCTAAAGAAATTGTAAACAGCACTGTGCCCTATACTGAGCTTGAGGCAAAGAATCTTGACTTTGAAAAACAAATAAACGTTTTGAACCTTGAACTACTGGAACTGAAAATTGAAAAGGAAAACCCTAGGGTCGACCCTATAAATGAAGGACAAGGTACAAAACTTTGTGAAGATTTTGAAAAAGCCAAACATGACTTAAACACCCTAAATGACAAAAATGAAAACTTGAAAGCAACAATTGAGTCTTTGAAGGTGCAACTGCAGAAGTGAAAAATTGCCACACCTGGTAGTAATATCCTAGACCATATGATCTCTCAAACAAAGAATCGAAACAGACATGGTTTAGGATATACTGACCAGAAGCTCAGTACAGGTCTCAGAGCTAAAAGTTGTGAAAGAGACTTTCGAAAGCAAAAATATGTTGATCTTCCTGAATATTTGATTTGCTACTTCTGTGGAAAGAATGGACATCTCATGAATGACTATAAGTGAAAGAAAGAAATCAGTGGGGCACAGTACAAGGCACAGTACAAGGCACAATACAAGGCATAGTGCCATGGACATTTTTTGAAAGAAGATAAGATCACGTTTCACAAGTTAATATTCTTTGATGGTTCTCATTAATTGACTCTATGATTTCTATATAGTCTACATCTCTTTATAAAAAAAAGGAAAATAAAAAAAAATGAAAAAGAAAAAATCCTTCCATGACATCAAAAAAATGAGATGAGACAATTCATATTAGAGTTTAATTATGAGATGATGAAAAGAGTTGTGATTACCATGTCTTTGGATTATTGAATATACGAAGCAAAGCTATCTTTGAAGGAAAGAGATTGTCCAG
The DNA here is from genome assembly GCA_947645195.1 of Patellifolia procumbens. Classification (NCBI taxonomy): domain Eukaryota; kingdom Viridiplantae; phylum Streptophyta; class Magnoliopsida; order Caryophyllales; family Amaranthaceae; genus Patellifolia; species Patellifolia procumbens. Next base: position 138,844 of record CANSGD010000306.1, read on the forward strand.
TGGCACAGTAACATATACAGTGCCGAAGTGAAGAAAGTTCCAAAATCTATGCGTGATGATGTCAAAAAGGTGAATAAGGTTTGAGCACTTGTTGAGCATATATCCAATACAAACAATTCAAGCTTGCTTACCTTATTTCTTTATCCTACCATAATTCTTCACTTTTACCTTATGATCCATAACTTTGAATTGTGAATTGGATTAACTCTTGCTTCATAGTTTCGGATTGTGAGTTGGATTAGTTCTTGTTTCAAAACTTTGGATTGTGAATTGAATCTTGACGTAGCACCAGCATCACCAGATTGATTTTTGCTTGAGCTACTATTTTGCATGGACAATTGACTTCGAACTATGATACTATGGATTTTTATGCCTCTTTTTTGATAATGCCAAAAGGGGGAAGATTTGGTATATAGCACTATGTTAATGCTAGATGTTCATTCTCACGAAATCGTATCATGTTTGCCAATGTAATATTTGCTTATGTTGAAGGGGGAACTATTATGTGTTTGTCATCATCAAAAAGGGGGAACTTTGTCCATGTGTATTTTGATGATGACAAACACATGTATGTTATTAACATGTTTTGGGTATGTGTTAGTGAAATAATTCTGTTCGAGCAACAAAGTCATTGGAGTTTTTGACAGTTGGATATTTAAACAAAGTATGAAAATAATTTTAGCATAATTACTTATTCTCTTAGAGTTAAGAAATGAAGTAATCATGTTAATATTATTTTCATAAAAATCTGTTTCTTGAAATAAAGATTTTGTATATAAATAAAGATAGTTTTCTAAAACTGATTATGTGATTAGTTTTGGAAAATATTATCTTCTTTTTATGTCAAAGATAAAATGATTTATTCTAAAAAGATTTTATCCTCTAGCAAAATCTCCAATGTTACATGAAGATCAGCTTTGGAAAAGATATAAGACGAGTTTGGAAAAGATAGAAGATCAAAGATTATGGCCCGGATTTTTCGGAAGAGATATTTGTCTTCAGTGGCTCTGAGCAAGGCACTGAGCAAGGCACTGAGCACGGCACTGAGCATGGCACTGAGCTGTTATATAGCTGGAAACAGTTTTAGATCGTAACTTTCCTCATTAGCTTATCAAGAAGCACGATTTTAGAGGACTAAAATCTTTCTGTAATTTTCTTATTATAGAGAGTGTTGGGTTGGTTTGAGTATAAATCTAATTCAATTAGCAACACTTAGGGTTAAGTGTTGGGGGGCACTACTAGGGTTAGTAGTGAGGGAATCAAGTTGTATCAAGAGTTTGGTATTTTGTGATTCAATTAATAAAAGAAAAGGTAGGGTGGACGTAGATCTCAGAGGTGAGATTGAACCACGGTAAAATTGCTTGTCTCGTCTCTTTATTACTGCCTTTATATTTACTATTCTAGAAATTCTTATCGAATTAACAATATTCATATACGCAACTCAAAAGCTCAGAGAAGGTCTCTGAGATCTCGAAAGAAAGTTCGATAAAATTTAGAAAATACCACACTCAATTCAACCCCCCTTCTTGAGTGTCTCCTTGTGATCCAACAGCGTGTTTGACTAACTGCAGAACATAATAGGCTGTGTAACTAATTTATTCTGAAGCTTAATCCATTGGCTGCTCTATTGCTGCAATGATCTCTCTCGTTATTGTTTTAACTTATCTTTGCTCTATGAATTTACATTACAATCTATGAATCTGTTGTAGAATAAAGTGTTTCCTCTTCGTACAAAATCCTGTGTAGCTTGGTAAACATTCTGTTTCACTAGCTTGCACGTATTATTTTGAAATGTTGATAAATTCTTGTCTATCTGAGCCTCGAAGGTGTATTTAGTTTCTTATCATGTTTCGAAGTTGATTGTCTCTCTCCAGCTGTTTTGTTTAACAAAAACCTTTCTTTGCATGTAGAGAATTGATTTACTAGAAACATTGGAAGCTGTGGTCAACGATGATATCAGAATGGTGAATCAACTCCTTGATTCTGATCGTGAATTTGGCGAGTAAGTCTGCATCCCCTATTCTGCAGTTTGTTCTGTGTTGTACTGTTGTGTGCTAAGCTATGTTGTTAGGACATCCTCTGGGGTATATTACCCGAATTTCTATTTTTGCTTGTGTTTGAATTGACCATAGAGCAGGCAGGTGTTTTTTTTGGAGGTTTTATTCTCCATCTTTACGTTATTTATTATACTTCCTCCGTTCTTTGATCGTTAATAACTCTAATTATGCTTAAGTAAAAATTGTAAAAAGTTGATTATAATTAAGTATATACTGAGACGAATCTAACAAGATATCACATGCCCATGTTTATCCTTTTGCATAAATCACTATAGATGGTTGAAGGGAGATGTATGAATAGCGTAAAATGAGAAATGTAGTGGTTATTAAAGAACAAGGGTAGTACTACTTTTTTTATATACTTTGTTCCTTTGTTCCTTTTGTCCTTTTTATTCACTTATTTACGAGCTCTCATGTACTGTCGAATCTATCAACCTTTCTCCATACAGTTTTTAGTCATCATTCGGTCCGGTCATTTGGTGGTAAGTGTTCTTTTTTGAGGGTAAGGTGCTCGTAGTCAAGTGCGATTGAGGTAAATTTAAGATCTGATGGTGTGCTTTTAGGCCCTTGCATAATCAACTTCGTTTATCTTGTCTACTCCTGAAAGGGCTCGAAGTATTATGTTTCACTTTTTTGGATTTCCACAGAAAGGGGTGACAGACCCTGAATATTTACGTTGGGTGGGCCTGAGAAAATATACTTAACTTTTGAAGTGCTATTCTATCTGTCTTAGTTTATTTCATGGTTTTTCTTTTGAGAGTGTATTCTTTTTATTTTTTGCTATGTACCTTTTTCGTAAACATTTTTCTCTTTAATTAATTGGCCCCTCGGCCCTGCACCCATTTTTTTAAATACTTTTTATCTGCTTTTTTCACTTTTCTAAAACTTTTGAGATAATATTAGTGGAAAATTGGATGAAGAGAGTAATATATAAACACGAGTTTACAAATATAGTTGTAAAGAACTATGAAAAAATTGGCTATTTGCTTACCCATATATCCTTTTATGTAAAAATGGGACAAAAAGCTAACTAAGGAAAGGAAAATAGGAAATATTGTAACTTAAATGAGAGGTGAAAAAAAAAGGATTTTAATGGAAAAAAGGATTTTAAAGAAGGGAAATGTAAAAGATAAAAATAATGAAAGCAGTAACTTTCGGACACTAAAAAGGTCAATATTTTGTTCATCTATGAATATAACCCGTGAACATACCTGACACTCCACGCTCTAAAACACACAACAAAACCAACTCTACTATCTTCTTTTTGTGAAAAATTGATGCACCAAGTAGGGCCCCTAGATCCGCCACTGTAGACGAGTGCTGCTTTCTAGGGGTTAGTGCTTCTAGTTATGAGCGCATATTGATCATTTTCAATATAATTTTGTGCTTCTGGCCCTCGCGAAATCAATCCTTCTTGTGTCTACTTCTCTTAGTGCTTGAAGCGAATATATTTCTCTTCTTGAAGTCCCACGGGACGGATTTAGAGTATGTCCCCTTGTCCTAGACAAAATATGACGTACATATTCCCTTCATCCCTTAAAAGTGTTACTTTACAATTGCGAATTTGCGATAGGAAAATTAAAAGACTTTCCCATCTTATCCTGTTAGATACTGAGTGCATTGATTTATTTATTTTTTCTCACAATTTTTTCTTTCTAACTCGGTCTTACTTGGTAATACTTGAATAGGTTATACTTCATAAGTTCATATACCTTCTTCAAGTGTTTTAAAGTTCCGGGTACTATGGGGATGAAGAGTATCCATATTGACTGTTGGGCTTTTATGATGCTTTAAGTGTATTATTATGTTTACTTTTCGTCAGTAGTCAGGTTGGTGTTAAAGTTATACAGCAAGCCATTTGATCTTGCGATTATTCTGTGTAGAAACGATTATGAAATTTTGTTGGCTCTTGATGACAACAATCACACACATCTTGGTGCATCAGCTGCTCAGATAGCCAACCTCCCGGAGTCCACAGTACAAGTGAGTATCATGGTAGTTGTTTAAAACGTTAAACTTGAAGAAACTTGATGACGGACTAATGAAACTCTTGGTACGTACTGAATCTGGTTTGTATACAGAACGATGGATGTGAAGATTGCTCAATTTGTCTTGAAACCCCAGTTATTGGGGATACCATGCGTCATCTGCCTTGTTTGCACAAATTTCACAAAGACGTAAGTTCTACATATATGATTGCTACTTCTCTTCTATTTTGAGTTGACTAGCTTATTTCAACAGTCATTTTAGATTTCTGATTGTTGTTGGTGGTGACGTGGCAGTGTATTGATCAATGGCTGAGAAGAAGACGAGCATGTCCAGTTTGCAAGTCTGATGTATGATTTTCCTGGACTTGGTTCGAGGTAGATTCACTTTTTTGCGTTGTGAATCTCCCGAAGGTCTCCTTGGGACCATAAAGGTAAGATGAAAATGAAAATCTAGCATCCTTGGTTTAATACTCATAGCCATCTACATAGCACACAGCATTTCCAATTACATACAAAGTAACACAATCAAAAGAACAAACTAATCAACAAAATTCACCAGATTTCATGTTCGTCTAAAAAATTCAAGCTAAAACTCTAAACCAATACGTTCTTACATTAATCGAAAATCAACAAAGTTCACCAGATTTCATGATTGTCTCAAAAAATCAATCTAAAACCCTAAAAGAATCCGTTATAAGTTAGAACACAACCTAAACCGATACATCTGTTAGTACTGTAGACGGAGATAAATCAAACCCAAAGAGCAATGTAGGTGGTCTCACTTTAACGTCTGGAAAGTCCTTTTTGGATCCAATGATACAAAAGTGAGAAGATTATCTTAAGCAAATATAAGGCTCCAAATACTGAAATAGTAATGAAACTAATTATGCATCAATGAACACTATTAAAGATTTACAGAAGAAAAGCTTACACAACAGTGTACTACTATTAAAGATTTACAGAAGAAAAGCTTACACAACAGTGTACTACTATTTACATCCCAGACGTTGAAGCAGTTGCCTTTTCCATCCATGCAGAAAACTAAGAAGCTGGTGATACAAGACTTGGAGTGGACCAAGGGCTTGGCAGAGCTAATCTGCATATATGTATTTATCACGAAATTGATTCAAGGTTGTGCATAATCTGATCCTCCAAATATTAATCTATGATCCTGATTTAGACTTGAGAGGGAGTTCCATTCACACCTACAAAACTTTTTGAGAAATAACAGCTTTCTATAAGAATCCAAATTTTCAACTCAAATGAAACTTTGCGACAGTAAGAACACAAGAACACAATTCGAAGTAGCAGATGTAAACACCATCCCACACCAATAGCATATAGCTTTAACATAAGAACATTTGGGTAAAATGTTGAGTCTTATACCCAAATGATTCATGAATTGTGGGATAGTGTTTGGTAATCATTTGGGTATAAAACTCAACTTTCCAGATCGACTTCCAGAAATAGCAGCCTTCTACTTATCTAATAAAGCATAACTTTGACATAAGAACACAATTCGAAACACAAGAACCAAACACCACCTCACACAACCGATCCACAAAATGCAAGCTATCCGACAACATTTTATAAGCCCTCTCCCCCAGCGAAACATCCTTCTTCCTAAGCTCCTTAAGAAGCTTTATAACCATAAAAACCCTTTCCATCCCTACACATTTCCTCCAACAATAGTCTTATACGTCAAAATCAATAGATGATCGTTTCCATCATTAATCAAAAACCCTAAAACATATCTTGAGACTCTGCAGGTTTGGTTGAGTGATTAGCACCCCTAGTGGAGATGTGATCTGATTAATAGAGTATGTATTCTAGAATCTGTCATGAGAGGTTATGTTTGGTGAAACTCAGGTAGAGAGGGTAGTATAAACCACCCAAAGTAGGGGCAATATGTTATCCTATAGTATTGGCCACTCCTTTCCACTTCCTGTCTACTTAATTAAGTCAAAAAGATAGGAGCAACACAACTTGGAGTCTGGCGCAAATTAATCAAACCTCGTAATTTAGCCAGTAATCAATTCTCATAATTACTACGATTCATTATCTTGGTTCATTAACCCGAAAATAACTTAATCAATAACATTTATCTGATAACATGGTCGAAATGAAGCCCTAAAAAATCAGACGGCCACACAATACAAACCCTAAAACAGGGAGAAGAAACAGCAAAAGAACCCCCCAAGATCAAAACGAATGTATATACTAAATAAAAAAGGAAGTGAAAATTGGGAAGAATGAGGACAAACCTGAATAGGTAGCAGAGATGGCGGGATCTGAACAGGGCATCGACGACGAAGATGATGAAGGAAGAGATTGGGAGGAGGGTGACAAATGAATGGATGAGCACGTGCTAAGGAAGGCGATGGCATCATCAGACACATATGAAACTCTCATGAAATTCATATGAAAATGGCGTTGATGACATATTCTGATGGCAGTGGAGATATGATGGACCAAAGGTTAGAACTTAGAACTTAGAGCTTAGAAGTAGTAGTGAAGTAGAGAAACATTAGAAAGAAAATAAAAAGAAGCCCCCCAAAAATCTGGCCTTTATGTTTTGTTCCTTAAGATTATACATTTATGTTCCGCATTTTTTAAAGCCAAACGTCTCTAATATGTTAGATAAGATAATTAAAAGTGAAAATAATCAATTAATATAAATAATAATTATATTGATTTATCCGTAATTTTGTTTTATATTTCAATATTAATGTCATATTAGAAAATATATTAAATGTTGATTAACACCACATGGCTGTCTGTTAGCAAGATACTTTTTTTAAAAAGAAACAAGGTTATATACTTATATTAGTCTAAATTAAATGAAATGGTCACCTAAAATATCATAGTGACTAAAAGGGTTTTTCAGTTGCTATAATATTGATAGAATATTTGTAAAGATACATTCTTTTGACGAGCTTTGAGATTGTTAAAATTTAAAAGGAATTATTCACAGGTTTGAATTATTTGAATTTTAGTTGTTTAATTACAAAGTCAGCTTAATAAGTAGTGCAAATCTACTACTTCCTTCATTCGTTTTTTATTAGTTGTGACACTTTCTATATAAGAAAGTTTCAAATTAGTTGTGACACAATTGGTCGATCCTACCCACAGACTCATGGTGAGCACCATGCGCACGATGAACATCACCCACTGTCCAATGAACATCACCCAATAAACACACCCAATAAACATCAACCAATGAACAATGAACGTCACAAAATGAACATCAGTTGGACATCACCCAATGAACATTAGTTGCACATCATCCATTAAACGTCACCCAATGAACATCGGTTTGTGTTAAAAGAACACTAAGTTCACACACAAACAACAATAATCAGTTCTCCAATGAACAAGACTACAAAATTGATTTGACATGAAAATTTTCAAATTTTTGAAAATGTCAACCAATGAACATCAGTTTATGTTAAAAGAACACTAAGCTCACTCAAATGAACAATAAAGTAAATCAAAAGAACATTTACAATTTTTAAATATGATTCAAACTTTTGAACTTCGAAATTTGTAACCTAACTGATGTTCATTGGGTGATGTTCATTGTTCATTAGGTGGATCATTGGGTGATGTTCATTGTCCATTAGGTGGATCATTGGGTGATGTTCATTGTTCACTGACTGATGTTCATTGTGCGCATGGTGCTGATCACATGAGTCCGTGTGTAGCATAGAATTTGCGGTTGTGACACTTTCTTATTTGGTCATTCCTTTCTCTCTATTTCTCTCCTATCACATGACTCCTCTTTTATTTCTCTCTATCTCTCTCCTTTTCAAATATAATATAGGATCCCGTGAAATAAAATGTGCCACAACTAATAAATAACGGAGATATAATGTCACAACTATTTGGTACAAAAAAAATAGATGATCAAGATTAAAAAGCTATAAAGTCTATAGTTCTATTGAGCTATGACAGGTATTATATTACCCTTATGGGCCTGTTCTGTTCAACTTATTTTCAGTTCAGTTCAGCTCCAATAAGTTCAGCTCAGTTCAGTCCAGTTCAGTTCAGTTCAGCTCTAATAAGTTCGGTTCAGTTCAGTTCACCTCCAATAAGTTCAGTTCAGTCTAATTCAGCTCCATTCCCTATAATTGAATTTAACCATTTTGTTAATATTATTATTATTGTTGCTAATTTATTTTACTTATTATTGTTGTTGTTATTATTATTATTGTAATTATTATTTTTTCTATAGCTTGTTAATATTATTATTTTTATATATTATTTTTTATATATCATTTTGTTATTATATTTACTCGATATTAATTTATTATTACTATTATTACTATGGCTAAGCATGTTTTTGTTTGGTACTCGGTTTAACCAAATTTCATGTGAATACGAGTATTTTAATTTGCAATTGTTGCTTTATTTTACCGACTAGATATTCACTAGTACATCATACAAATAAGCTACAAAAGCTAGAATATATTTAAAAATTACAAAGTTGCTGATAACACCGAAGTACTATTTAAGGTACAACATCATCGTTACGTTGAATATTAAAGATACTTTGGCAGTTTGAGGTGGCGTTTGGTTTATAAATATTATAGACCAACTCACCACAAATCGTGGTTTGGTTAAAAGCACCGACCCACGTTTTAGGCTAACTATCATTATAATTGCTAATATTTAGTATAATGGTAATATTAATTTACTTCTTATACATTATTGTTATTAAACCAATCAAGTATTAATATATTAATACTAATAATAGTAATTACTCATTATTAATTTTTTATTATTATCGGTAATTATTATTTTTAATATTAATTTATCATTTTTACTATTATTTATTTACAACTATTATCTAATAACATCAAAAAATATTATCATTATTCTTTTAATATTATTCTTCATTAGTAATTATTATTACTTAGAATTATGATTACTCGTTATTTAATATTCATAATAATTATTATTTATATATTTACTTCAATTCAATTCAGTTCAGGTCCAATAAGTTCAGTTCAGTTCCAATAAGTTCAGTTCAGTTCAGTTCAGCTCCAATAAGTTCAGTTCAGTTCAGCTCCAATAAGCTCAGTTCAGTTCAATTCAGCTCCAATAAGTTCAGTTCAGTTCACCTCCAATAAGTTCAATTCAGTTCAGTTCAGTTCAGCTAAAATTATACGAAGAGAACAAGTCTTATGTTGTATCTAGGACTTGTAAAATTTAAAAATTGATTTATATTGGAGATACATGATATCTTTGTGAAAAATGGAAATATACCATATCTTGTGTTACTGGAAATATGAAGTATCTGATGGAATTCTTAATTCTTTGTATTTAGTCAGTTGGTTTCTAGGTTGTAAAGAACAGAAAACATAACACATTATTCTTTGAACCTTAGGGTTATCAATTTCCCCCTCGTTCTAATATCGATATCGTAGGGTCAGTTCTTTTTAATTTTTTTTTGTTTATCTAACTTTATTAGGCCTTATTTGACCGTATTAAGTTTTATTAGACCTTATATGACCTTATTCGAGCTTATCTGAACGACTGAACTTTTTTGAATTTTTCTGAAGTTATATAAACTTATAATAACTGAAAATAAGTTAAAAAGTATGGACGCTTAGTGCTCAATAGGATCAAAAGTAATTAAGCCGCACCAAATTATAAGATGCAATTGATTTTCCAAAAGAGATAACCTTCATTTTTGAAAGTTGCTTATAACCCCTGTCAGGTCGTCGCCCCTACCCCGTTCGACTACAACTCCTCCGTCGGCTCCCTCGAGGCCCAACTCCAACAGGGACATACTGGTTAGCAACACCCGAGGATGCTCGGTCACTTTCAGGACGCCCAATCAAAGCGTCCCGGCGAGAGCGATCACTTCTTCCAAGACGACGCCCCCCATGCCAGAGGCGTACCATCATCTAGAAGGTCCAAATGTTGGAAATCCTCATCAACAAGATACCACGCGTCCCGACCCCACTGAAAGAAGCTTTGCCACATAGCTACGCGAATTCACCGTACACAGAGTGTATAGACGTCGTGGATATCCCTAAGAGATTTTCCACTCCCAACATGAAGCTGTATGACTGGACGACAGATCCTGACGAGCACATCGCCCAATACAAACAAAGAATGATGACCATCCTCGTTCTACAAGAAATGAGAGAAGCCTGCCTCTGCAAAGGCATTGGGTTAACTTTATCGGGTCCCGCTCTGCAGAGGCTGATCACCCTTCCTAACGGGAGCATATCCAGCTTTGCTGAGCTCGTCAACATGTTCAACCAACAATTCGTCAGCAGTCGCAGCCTGGAGAAGCAGACCAACGACCTGTACAGGGTCGTCCAGAAACAAAACGAGACGCTCAAGGAGTTTCTGAACAGGTTCAACAGGGAGAAAGGTGTCCATCCCACGATGTGACATAGCCACCGCCGTAGAAGCATTCCGACAAGGACTATTGGGCGACAACGACCTTTACAGGGACCGAACTAAATAACCTTGTTCTACTTTTGAAGATGTGCAGGCAAAAACTTTAGCTCAAATCAGGTTGGAGGAAGACCTCGACTCGAGGAAGGGATGCTCAAGCTATGACAGGTCTAACAGGAAGGCCACGTTTAGCAAAAAGCCCGACAATAGGTACAAGCCGTACGGACGAGCCAGCGGTGAAGCACAGGTCGCCCTAGTCGATGGAGAAAGCGACGACTAGAAGGAGAGCGCAGACCTGCCACCAAAAAGCCAAGAGTCCAACTTTTGCTTCGACACCTCTGGCCTGGTCAAAAACAAGATGAACATGGGGGAAGCAGTAAGATGGCCAGGGAAGTCCAACAAGCCAGGAGACAAAAAGGACCCGACAAAGTGGTGTGACTACCATCAAGACATCGGTCACCTAACTGATGAATGCATCTCCCTGAGAAAAGAAGTAGCCGACCTGCTACGCGCTGAACAGCTCAAAGACGTTATGTCAGACAAAGCCAAAAGCGTCGTGACTAGAGACTAAAATTCTTCCAAACTCAAACCTCCTCCTCCTCCTGTTCCTATTAAAACTGTTAATGTAATAACTGATGGATCTAACATTTGTGGTTGGATCTATTTTGCAGCAAAAAGGCATGTAATATGGAAAAGTCGACCCCAAGACCAAGGAAAGCGGCATACGACGACCAACCGATCACCTTCGACGAGTCGGACGCAGACGACGTGCCAGACGTCCACCATGACGAGTTAGTAATCTCCCTGACTATAGGGAACTGTCTACTCAAAAAATCCTCGTCGACAACGGAAGCTCCGCCAACATCATCACCCTGGACGCCCGAACTGAGATGGGTCTGGGCATGGACGACATCACCAAAAAGTCCACCGTATTAGTAGGATTCAGCGAAATCGCCCTCCCCACATATGCCCAAGGAGTAAACCTACAGGTAAGGTTCCTCGTAATTGATTGTAAATCGTCCTATAATGTAATCTTGGACAGGCCTTGGATACACGACATGCGAGCCGTCCCCTCCACCTACCATCAGACGATCAAATTCTCGACCAAGTGGGGGATCCAAGAAATCAAAGGTGACCAGAAGATAGCCAAATAATGTTACAAGGCGACGCTGAAACCCTGTAATATAGACGGACAGGTAGCATAGCAATTATAGAACGGCCAACAAGACGACGGTTATAGAGAACCAGAGTCGGAAAGATTAGACGATGTCGTCTTAGACCCGGCCAAACCAGATCAAGTTGTCCACATTGGTGCAGACATACCTGAAGACGTCAGGAAAGAACTGATAAGCTTTCTGAGAGAAAATGCCGACTGTTTCGCTTGGACACACGACTACATGCCAGGTATTTCCCTGAAGTCATTACGCATAAACTAAACATTGATCCTGGTTGTAAGCCTGTCAAACAAAAACGTCGAAAGTTCGCTCCAGAACGGAACAAAATCATCGACGAAGAAGTACAAAAATTCTTGAGACAGGAAAAATACGAGAAGTCCAATATCCCGATTGGTTAGCAAACGTCGTGGTGGTAAGCAAGAAAAATGGTAAGTGTTGTGTATGCATAGATTTCACTAACCTTAACAGGGCATGCCCGAAGGATCCATTTCCACTCCCTCACATCGACGCCATGGTGGACGCGACGGCTGGACACGAGATGCTGTCTTTCATGGACGCATTCAGTGGATATAACTGAATACTCATGCACCTACAGGACCAAGAAAAGACATCCTTTGTCACAAGTCGAGGTATTTTTTGTTATAAAGTTATGCCGTTTGGACTAAAAAATGCAAGAGCGACGTACCAGAGGTTAGTAAATAAGATGTTCGAAAGACAAATCTAGAAAAACGATGGAGGTGTACATCGACGACATGTTGGTCAAGTAGACAAAAGCGAAGGATCACATAAAACACCTCAGGCAATCCTTCGAAGTGTTGAGAAAACACAACATGAAACTGAACCCATCCAAATGCTCATTCGGGGTCTCGTCCAGAAAATTCCTTAGTCACGTTGTGACACAGAGGGGAATCGAGGCAAGCCCAGGCCAAATCAAAGCTATTGTCAACCTCCAATCTTCTAAATCCATCAAGGACGTCCTGCGTAAAAATAAACGTTTTGAATGGACAGATGAACATGAGGACGATTTGGAGAAACTGAAGAAGTAGCTGACACAACCACCACTGTTGGTAAAACCAATCGATGGCGAGCTCCTGTTCTCTATTTGGCTGTTGCAGAAACGGCATACAACGCCGTCTTAGCCAAGAAAGAGGATGGGACGCAGTACCCCGTCTACTATGTAAGTAAGTCATTACTTAACGCCGAAACGAGGTATTCTCAACTTGAAAAGTTAGTTCTGGCCTTAATAGTAGCATCCACTAAGTTACGTCCTTTTTTTGAATGTCATAGCATAATCGTGCGCACTAACTATCCCATGAGAACAATCATGAGGAAACCTGACCTTGCAGGGAGGATGACCATGTGGTTTATGCAGCTGAGTGGTTATAACATAACTTACCAGCCAAGAACTGCCATAAAGTCTCAAGCTCTAGTAGACTTCGTCGCGGACTTCTGTCCTCAATTAGAACCAGACGCCATCAACGAAGATAATAAGCTGGACTGTGCGTTAACGGACGGACGATGGACCTTGTTCACTGACGGAGCCTCTAATATGCGAGCCACTGTGTAATAGCCCATATTTTAAAGAGGTTTAAGTAAGTCCTAAATAAGGCTTAGTAGATTATCTTTGCCCAAGTTTTATTTTGTTAGGCTATAACTTCAGAGTGAGCGTGTAAGTTGTTAAATATTTGGTGTTAGCCTAATATCTAATAGTTTATTTGAGCCCAACTATTAATTTAATAATTTATAAAATTATGAGTGTGTTGGCAAGATATTGTACTTTTGGATTATACCATTCTTAATACTAAGTGGATGGGTATTTAATGGACAAAGGAGTAGAAAGAAGTTAAAGAAGGGAAAAATGAATTATAGAAAAATGAGATAAAGAGTAAACAGAGTTGGAGTAAAGAAAAAGGGAAAATAAAAAGAAAAAGTAGAAAAAGGAAATAAAAATGAAACAAGAAAAGAAAAAGGAAAAAAAGAAAAGACAATGATGTAAATGAAGTCAACAGACTTCACGCAGCAGAAGGAAGGAAGGAAAGAAAGGAAGGAAAGAAAGAAAGAGAAGGAAAGAAGGAAAAGAAAGAGAGGAAAGAAAGAGAGAAGGGAAGGAGCCGGTGGCTCAGTGGCGCCGCAAGGTGTGCGATCCAACCACCACGTGAAGGGATCGACAGAGTATAAAGGGGCGTAAAGGAAAACAGTCGCGCCGCTTTGAGGGCCATTTCTGGCGAGCTTCTGGTAGGGTTTTCCGGCAATCTTAGTTGGGGATTGATCGAGTTCAGTGTAAGTCTCAAAAACCCTAAGTTAATTTCTGATTTGGATGACTAATTTAATAACCCTAATTTAGACTAATCTTCATGCATGTGAAGAATTAGGGGAAATTGTTGAAGGTAAAGCATTTGGGAAGGCTTAAGAGCTAATATTGAAGCCAAATAAGGTACTACAAAGGACCTCCTTTAGCCTTGCTTACAATTTCCATATGATTAGTTTGTGAATGAATTTCATGTTTATGGGTTTTGTGTAGTATCTTTGAGTTTAAATTGACTATGATAATATATATATTCTGGAAAATGTGTTTCAGATTATGAATGAACTGACATTGAGTTTATGCACTCGTATGGATGGATTTTTAGAAGAAGTTACACTATTTTATTAAAAGAAACGATGTATAGTTTATGGTTGAACTTAAAGCTCTCACAAATGGTTTAACTACTGATTTAAGTATCTTATAAGTTTACTTAGTTATTTTTAATGATTTGGTTAAAGTATTGTGGGTTTTATGGTTGAAATGAGGTGTTTTGGTACCAATGACCTTAGTATTGACCATGGTGTTGAATATTAACCCTCGTAATAAGTTGTTAAAGCTAAAGTATTATGCGATTTAGTATTTGGATATTAGTATGGTTTTATAAATTAATTAGTAAATTCTTTTATCTACTAATTAGTAGTTTTGTTTAAAAGGATTTACGAAATGGAATGTTTTTTTTTATATATACTAAAATGTCTTGTAGAAGTTATTTGAGACGTAAGTCGCCAAATGTGAGTCAAAGTATTCATTTTACTTTTATTTAAAGGACTTAATCCTAGTGATTTATTTTAATATAAGATATATATAAACATATTGGGTTTAAGTACTAAAGTTAAGTACTTTAAGTTGATTTCTTTTTGAATTGTCAAAGGTTAATAAGATGTTTCTTAGATTAAAAAGTAGCTAATGTAAATATTGTATTATGGTATCAAATATTAAACTCTAAGACTCATTATAGATTTTACTACCAATCACTCTTTTCTTTTAGTTATTTTCAATGAGAACTTATTTTTATATATATTTGGTAAATAATAAAGTTTCATCTTTCAAATACTCCCTCCGTTTCTTTTTGTTTGTCCTACTTTCCGTTTTTGTCCGTTTCTTTTTGTTTGTCTTACTTTTTTTATCTTTCCTTATATGGAAAAATTAGATTATCCATTTACCCCCTACTTTATCACTTTTTGGTCCACATGTAACTTATAATCTTCTCTCACCTACTTTAATCACCAATTTATTATAAAATAAGGGAACTTTTTAATTGTTGTCCCCACCCACATGCCTATAACATCACTCTCCTTGGCATTTGGAGCTACAGTAAATGGGACAAACAAAAAGAAACGGAGGGAGTACTATGTTTAATACTTTAGTGGGAATGATAAATCTCATTTTCTAAGTTATATTGATTCTTGGAGTATCAAATTTAAAGATTATATTTACACATAATTCTCTTGTCTCAGTTACTACTTGGAAAGACATTTAAAAGTATAAAATAATTTATTATTTACTCTTACTCTTTATTGGTGGAAGTATACTTCTAAATATAGGATTTAAGTGGAGTTTCAAAGATTTTAATTAATTATGTGACATGATATTTCTCGTTTATTTAGGTACATTGTAATGTTACCATGGAGTAAAATCTTTATAATTGTGATTGTTATTCTCTTAAAGAAAGGCTTTGAAATGAAAGTTAAGACTTATTCAAAGTATGTGAAATGTTTCTCTGAAAGACTCGTGATTGAACAATTCTTTTCATTTCAAATAAAGTGTTTAAAAATATAATTTTGATTTAATTAGTACTACTTGATTTGGAAGAGTATTCTAGTTTTGTGAAAGAAAAATGAATTCTTTACAAAATAGTTATAGTAAATTTACGAAAATGTCGTTTTTATGCGGTGAACTATCCTAAATCCATATGGTCAAAATTGACCGATCCATGCTATGATGCTCATGTCTAATTGCAAATTGCAGGACTTGAAAGTTGTCTATATTTTACAAATACTTTGGGAAGATGCCCAAGTGAATGTATTCAAATATGGAGTTTTACTCCTTGAATTTAATAACGTATTTATCATATCTTGACAATTGAAATAAGTCAATTGATATCAAAGTGTATGAACTATATTCAAATGTGGTTTTATTGTACTCCTAAGGGAGAAAGCTATTGTACCAATTTCCAAATATTTTGGGAAAATATAATGCTTAAAAGAATGGTTGACAAGACAAATTATGGAAATGAGCAATTGAAATATTGCAAATTAATGTTTGTTTTAAGGGTAGTTGCGGTTCATAGCTTATGAACCTTAGAACTGTCAAAATAATTTAATTGTACTGGTACTGAATAATGGTGAGCGACGGCTCTCCTTGAACATCCCAACGGATAACGTATGGGTTAAAGACAGTAACTACCGTGGTTTTTGAAGTAACCTAAGAATGGTTTGGTACTTAGTAAAGTATTTAAAATGTTGTATGATTTATAAATTGAGTTTCTAACTCATAATTTGGGAAATATCTATAAAGGGTGTATTGATATTGAAAAGAGTTTTAAGCCTAACTCCAATGCACGTTTTGCTCTACTAGTTTGCCTAATGGTCTTTATATTATGGTATTGTACTTATATAATTGTGTTGAAAGTATCATTAAAGGAAGCTATTTTTCCTTAATAAACTACCACCTAAAAACGAATTTACATGAGCGTATGTGTAGTACTCAGCGTTTTCGTGCTGATATTGTTCTTTGAACCAATTGGTGCAGGTTCTTAAGGTACAAGCTATGTGTTTTCAAGTATCGAATCAACTCATGTAGAGATAATTTTGTACATTGTGTTTTTGTTCCAATTATGTATATCAAGTCTAAGATATCTGTGTTGGTAATTGTAATATAACTTTGGAACTTGGACACTGCTATCTCAGATGTTACCGTGATTTATCTAGTTTTTGTGAAGTTGGTTTTAAGTTGTGCTTGAGCATCATGAGATGACTCAAGAGACATATTTTTATGGCGCTTGTTATTGACACAAGCTGGTTATTTATTTTATTGATTTAGGTTTTTGGTCGATAACCTTGTTGCTCATTTTACAACGAAACTCTAGCGAAATTTATGCAAAATTTTATATTCTTTTTTTTTCCTCTTATAATAACATTGTTTATAAGAATAACATTTTTACAAGAATTATTGTTTTAAAGTTCGATTTTAAATTATATCTTGAATTCCACGTACTCTATTTGGATGATGTGATGGTAACGGTTTGGGTTTCTAAATTCTGTTTTCCGCTGCATCTTAAGCAAATCAATTGTGTTAAAATCCTGGGCTGTTACACACTGGCTTAGGTGTCGTCCTGACATCCCCCAAGGAGACGTCATCTCCCATTCGGTTAGATGTGAATTTCAAGCGACAAACAACGAAGCAGAATACGAAGCACTGACTATGGGACTGAAGACAGCCAAGGACATGGGAATAAAAGATCTCGAGGTAAACAGTGACTCCTTGCTAATAATCTGCCAAATTAACGGTTCTTATGCAGCTAAAATCCCAAGATGAAGGCCTACCTCGAAGTTGTCCAACGATTGACGAAACACTTAGACAAATGTCTATTCCAACAAGTGCCTCTTGAACAGAACTCCGACGCTGACGGCTTGGCAGGACTTAGGGCAATCGTCAAAGATCTCGGCGTCACCAGTATACCCATTGTTCACTTGTTACATCCAGCCATTGAAAAGGACGTCTAAGTTTGGACGACGAGACAATACCGGTCGACGACCATCCACCAAGCAGCTGGACTAAACCCTACAAAGATTGGCTACTACACGACGTCCTGCCAGCCGATAAGAAGGAGGCGAAAGCCTTCAAGGTAAAAGCCTCCCGCTTTTTTATAATCGACGATATTTCGTTCAGAGCGTCTGTTTCAGGACCATATTTGCGATGTCTCGAACCAAACGAGGCCCGACAAGTATTGAAGGACATACATGACGGCGTTTGTGGTAACCATTCTGGGGGAAGAAGCCTGTCGCTTAAAGCTCGACGCCTCGGATACTACTGGTCGACCATGAAGCGAGACGCGGCAGAATATGGCAAACGTTGCAAAGCTTGCCAAATACACACAGCCATCCTGCACCAACCGTCAGAAATGCCACATCCTATTCTGTTGCCATGGCCATTCATGAAGTGGGGGATGGATATAGTAGGCAAGCTACCTCAAGCACCGGGGCAACGAGTCTTCATGCTGGCCATGACCGATTACTTCTCCAAATGGATCTAAGCAGAACCATTTTGAACCGTCAAAGACAGAGAAGTGATTTCTTTTACCAAACGTAACATTTTGTGCAGGTTTGGAATCCCAAGTGAGATCATATGCGACAACGGATCCTTGTTCATAAGCAAGAAGACGCAAAGATTCTGCAACCAGTGGAATATCAAACTTTACAAGTCAACTCCCATGTATCCTCAATCAAACGGACAAGCAGAAGCGAGTAACAAAATAGTCATCAACAACCTGAAGAAACGCTTAGAGAAGGCGAAAGGGAAATGGGCTAAACAACTCCCCTCATTTTGTGGTCAGAAAGAACGACAACCAAGAACGCTACAGGACAGACTCCTTTCTGCTTGGTATACGGATGTGAAGTCGTCATACTCCCGGAGGTAAGTATTCCAACAGCTCGATATGGTTTAATGACGCCTGAACATAACGACCAGGCCCTCACCCACGACTTGGATACCTTCGACGAGATGAGAGACGTAACAAAAATAAGGATAGCGGCCTACCAACAAAGAATAGCGAGAAGTTATAACCAAAACGTCAGGCTAAGAACGTACCACTTAGGAGATTGGGTTCAACACAAAGTGTTTCCAAACACAAAGGACCCAAACGACGGAAAGCTCGCGCCTAATTGGGAAGGCCCATACCTAATCAGCAAGGTGGTAGGCTAGGGGGCATAGGCCCTCACAGACGAGGAAGGTAACCCTATTCCACGAAGTTGGAACACCCACAATCTCAAACTGTATCACTTCTGAACTCTTATCTCCTTTTAAGTTCTTCGTATTTTCATTTTATGTTATTTTCCTTTTACTCTCCTTCGACACATACTGGCTTGAGCGTCGAAGGACCGTTGGTCGAACCAACGGCCAGCCCGTCTACCATGACGGCATAACAGGGACAAACGCCCGTGTGACGGATGAAATTTTTTTACACAAGCAACATCGGAGCATAGGTAAATCCAGATACCAAGTATGGCACCTCACACCCAACGTCCTTACTTACACTTCTTAAATATTTACTGACTTGGGCGTCAGAGGTTCGTTGGTCTAACCAACGGCCAACCCGTCTTTTATGACGGACGCGCAGGAACCAAAATACTAACGACGCGACTATGCGAGGGCACAACGAACAGGGTGGACGTCACCTGCCTTCCGATAGGTACACGTTCTTTCTCCTTAATGAATTACTTTCTATGTCGAACGAATACTGACTTGGGCGTCGGAGCGCCGTTGGCTTGTCCAACAGCCTAGTCTCCCATTCCCCTTTGTTTTGACACAAGAACGTCAAACGGACGAAACACTCGCATCCTATGGCGCGCGACACAAAGCATACAAATATCTGCATCCTCCCCTTCTAAAGGAGGGATGACGGACACACAACAACGTTGTACACAACAGACAAGCTGTGCAGCACATAGGAACGTACGAACGACGAAACAAACGACAGACATGCAAACATTTGAAAGGGTCATAGAAAACAAAAGGTGTCATAAACCCCCTAGTATGCTTAGTTTATGCAACCGATAGTTCATCAAACACAACAATACCAAATCAAAACAATAAACGACTGCCAAATCTAAAAAACTATGAAATATTATCCAAACATACAAACCCCAAATTATCCAAAGAAATTACCTGAACAAGCTGCAAAGCGGACACAGCCGCGAAAACCAAACCGACTGGCGCACTTAGTTCTCATCCATCTTCTCCAACGCCAATGCCCCACTTCCTGCTGCTTCAGGCTGCTCGACCGCCGGTGTCTCTGATGCCTGAGCCGAGTGAACTGCTCCTTCTTCAGCCAAAATCTCCTCCTCATTCATCCCAGGAGCAGTACCTGCAAAGTCCCTCTTAAACGGGGCAATATCGTCGTCTGGCTTCCAGTCGACGTGACGTCCTTCTTTAAATTCTTTCATCAGCTCCGCCCTAGTCTTCCACGTGTAATACCCAGCCGCGTCTTCCACTTCGATCTTGACTTTGTCCACCTCGTCCTCCAGATCCTTCGACTTAGCATGTTCGAACTACAGTTGCTCCCTAGCAATCTGTAACCTAAGCTTGAGGGATTTCTCAACCTCAGCCAGACGTTTTGCCTCGGACTCAGACGAACAACTTTCTGGATGCCAACCAGGTTAGCTTGAAGACCCTGTCACACGAGGGGATTTCTTAAACACAATATCACTTACAATGAGCAAAAAGATGTGGCCTGAGCGGTACATACCCGGAATAGACATGCTGCTTCATCAGCCAAAACGTCAGCTATTGGGACGGCGTCCCATCTAGATTGCGCAGCAGGAAACAGGAGTTTGTGGACGTCAAGGAGCGTCGCCTTCTTTGACGGCGTCCCAAAATCAGCAGGAAGCTCGATGGAGAATTTCCTTTTGCCACCCACAGACGACGTAGGAGTCGTAGGAATGGGCAGAGGAACGTTGGCAGTGCGCGGTGGGGGCGGAACAAATGGGCTTCCACCAGAACTGTTACGAGAGCGACGACGGAGCAGTAGCTCTTGAGCCGACATATTGGCAGCGACAGATCTCGTCGTCCTAGTAGTCCCTACATAAGAGGCTGCAATATCAAGATGCATGAACTTTGCATTGCACAAAGACAACAGGTTAAGTAAGACTTACCACTCGACATCGGTGATTCTACTACACGTTCCGGTTTCTTGGCCTCTACAGATGGACTGACTAAAACTGATGGTGGCACCAAGATTTGGACATCTTCGTCGTCGTCGTCCTCTTCCACACTGATGGGATACGTCCTGTCGGCTTCTAGTAACTGCAAGAAGATCTTAGTGACACCTTTGGACTCCGGACGAGGAGCGAATAGCTTCAATTCAAAATCTGCAAAGACACAAAAGTGAGAACGTCAACAAAATAAGAAACGAGAAGACGACACAAAAGAGCGACAAATACCTTTCACAACCCATTCAGATCTAAACACTTTTCCTTCTTCCCCTAATCTCACTACTAGAAAAACGATCTTTAGTATCGGAAAAGAATTTTGACACTAATGTATATAAATAATATCAGAACTAATTTGTTCGATACTATTTTGTGGGTTCATAAGTGGCTAAGTCAAAAGGCAATTCAATATTATCGGAAACTTTTTGGTCTGATACTAAAGAGTTTATAGCATCGTTTATATCTGATACTAAAAAGTGGTATTGTATCATAAGCATGTTTGATGCTAAAGAATATCTATAGCGTCCAAAAGTTCCGATACTAAATGTAATTTTGGTATCCATAACATATTTCAATACTAAAAGGCCTCTTTCGCAACATAATATTTTGATACTATAGATTAATGTGGTATCAAAGGTATCTTCTGATACTAAAAGGACTCTTTAGTAACATAAACTTTCGATACTGAAGCATAATTTGGTATCGGTAATATCTCAAGTGAACATCGGTGCCTATAAGAAGTCGATAGGTGAAGAACCGGGTTTTAGAGTATGCTCGCTTCAGTAATTGTCGAGTTAGCAAAAATTTGTTTGATCAATCTATTTTTTAATAGGTTTGGTTCAACTACAGGTTCAACTATGGGTGTTAACTTTTTTGTTAAATCAAGCAAGGAGTGTTCAAACATATACGTATTAGTTCAGTTGCACGTTATTTTCAAATACTTTTGTGATATGCCAATGCCAAAGAGAACATACCCTATTTGCATATAAAGAGGATTCTATTATTATTATTATCAACTTTTTATTTATTATTATTATTATCAATTTTTTAATTATTATTTATAATTGTTATTTAATAATTTATTATTATTTGTTAATAATTACAATTCAATTCATTTCAATTTAGCTGTTGACAATATTTTTACTCTCATATTTTACTATTCTTTTTAGTTCAGTTAATTTTTGTTCACTTGGCTCTTGCACTACTGTTCGAATGCTCGCTTCTTATCGAGTTAGCGAAAAATTGTTTTAATAGCTTCAGCTACGGGTTCACGGAGTGTTAACTTTTTTTAACAATCATGCAATGTTCAAACATTTATCAATTCAGTTGCACGTTATTTTGAAATGTTATTACTATTAGTTATTTATTTATAATTCTCATTTAATAACACCTTATTATCATATTGTTTTGTGAGAAAACATCTTATATGTTATCAATTATCAATATACACCTTATTATCATTTAGGCCGAAAAAGTCTGTATTTGGGTATATTTCTTTAACTTATAAGGTCCTCAGGACAAAATTTCCTTATTATTATAATTAATTACTAATAATTATAATAATTATATATTATTCATAGTTCTTGCTTTAGTAATTTATTATTGTTTGATTATTATTTTTATTATTAATTATAGTTCAATTCAGTACATCTTACTTCATTTATTTTCGATAAAAAGAATAGATCCTTATTTAGCTGAAACTAATAGTTTTCGGTTAAATATGTTAAGTTCAGTTCGAATTAGTTTTTAGCAAAAGTTCGATTTAGTTATAAAAATAACGCAAAGAAGATAAAACAACATGAACGAATCAGTATAAATGAATTAAGTTACAATATAGTTAAATTAAATTTAATAAAAATAAGTTCATTTTTTATCACAATAAGTTCAGTTTATTTAAAATCAATTGAACTTAACCGGATCTTAGTCATGATTTGTGTGATTTATGGTAAGTAATTTGTTTTTTTATGTTATCATTTATAGAATAAATTAATAATTATACCATTAAATTGAAACAAGAAAAATTGAGCAACTACACACAAAGAGTTTTAGCCGTTGATCTTGGTTTCCTAACATTATGTAAAGATATTTTGATCTTCCCATCTCAGCAATCCATGTAAGGTGCACACGGATCGGCCTTTACGCCATTGGATGGAAGCCTCCTCTCTTATCTAACGGCTTAAAATTTTCCCTTTCTCCTTTCCATTTCCCTCTCTCTCGTTGCTCTATTAGTCTCTCTCTTCCTTCTGTTCGCCATTTCCACAACTCTGATAAGAGGATTTCAGTCTCTGTCTCTCTCTCCTTTCTATTCCTCATTAGTTGATTTCATCCTCTCTACCTATCCTAACCTCTCTTAATTCATCAGCTCTTATCTCACCCAAATAAAACTTGGCAACTCTACAATGGCGTCGCACATCGAATCGTCGATCGAAGATTTCAACTATGCAATGGTTTTATGATTCCATTCTCTCTTCGATGGTTTCACGCTCTCCTTCCGTCATTTCTCGGCCGTAAATCATACTCAAAGATGTTGATAATGAGGCATTAGTTTCGAAATTAGGTTATGTGCAACAACAATTAAGAGGTGCGAAATCATCGTTTCGGAAGATCGATGATGTAATGACGAGGAAGAAAGAGGAGGAGGATGAAGGTTTGAGTGTTGAGATCGGAATCTGGTTGGGAGGAACGAGGCGTTGATTTTTTTGGTTGTGAATTTAACCATCCGGTTTAGTATTGAAGAAAGCAAGAAATTGATGATCCAATTTCAAGAAGGGGTTGAAAGGTTGTAGAACATCTTATTACTTTTGAGAATAAGTTGCTCAATTTATTTTTTTATTATATTTTCTTTTCTCACTTTATTTTCGGTGATTTTTTTTCCTTGTTGGTGTATTGGTGTGATTTTTTTTTGGCATGAATAGCTTTGAACATTGAGGTGAAACAGGAGGACATTGGGTGCTTTTTGAAGATTGTATGGAAAGCATAGACTGTAATTTGAAATGGTGGTGGTGATGTAGATTATTTAACACAAAATTTCGAGGTTTTTTTGTACTAGAACTATATTATGACAAGTAAATATATAGCATAGAAAATCTTTTACGAGTACATTCTATCAATACTTTCCAGTGCTATGATAATTGAACATCTTTACTTCTTTAGTGACAAAGAGGACTTTCAAACCTTAATCCATGTTTTGTATTAGAATTATCCGATACTATTGGTTGTCTTTAGCAATGGAAACGTTAGATACTAAAGAATTATTATTTAGTATTAAAAAATTCTGATACTATTAGGGCTTGTTTAGCTCACGGAACGTGGGGGAGCTGAAGACCAAGTCCAAGAACGGATGAAGTTATTTGTAGGATTAGCTCAATGTTTATCCAATTACGGATTCTGTTAGGTTAATAAACGGCTAGAAAGCATGTATGTAATTAGTATAAATGGCTAGCTTAGTTCATTGTATTTTCTACGGCGGCATTCTTGCTATTAGTTATTATTATTGCAAGCATTCAATCAAACTCTCTTGCTTTAGTTTATATTATTTGCACGTTGATAATCAAAAACAAGTTGTGGTTATTGAATCGTCGGCCTTCCAAATCTCTCTGACGAATTGTCCGTCCATATTAAATTCGTCCAAAACAGACATCAAGCCACGACAATGGTCAGAAATAAAAATATTAAATTAGAAACACGATAATTAATTAATTAATATTAGAATGTGATTTTTTAAATCTTAAGAAAATGACAACTTGGGTGCAATTCATCTAAAATATTGAGTATAATAAATTTCTAACACAACTTACAGATAATTTAATAAAACTATATTATGAAGTTAGACCACCTTAGTACACTAAGGGCCTGTTTAGATTTACTGAAAACAACTGAACTGAACTGAACTGATTAGAGTTGAACTGAACTAAACTGAACTGAACTGAACAAAACTGTACTGAACTGAATTGAATTGAATTGAATTAAATTAAATTGAATTAAATTGAATTTAATAAATATATAAATAATATTTAAACAATAATTATATGAATATTAAATAATAATTATGATGATAGGTAACAATAATGAATAATTATTAATGAATAATAATAATTGTATTTTGGATATTTTTAAATGATAATTATAAATAAATAATATTAATAATCATAAATTAATAATAATAATGATTAATGATTATAATGATAATTAATAACAATTATTTTATAGTCTTTGTATTAATATATTAATACCTGATGATGATTATATAATAACAATAATATCTAAGAATTAAATTAATATTACTATTTTAATTATTAGATTTAATTATATATTAATATTTAGTAATAAAATAATGATTGGGTCGGACCGTGCAAAATTACATTATAAATCGTTTTGACGTGATTTGATTGGATTATGGGTTGAAAACGCGAGTTTATTTGTATTTTTAACCTAAACCATGTTCCTCCCTAATGATACTAGTAATAATAATGAATAAAGCAATAATAAACAAGAAAGTATACTGATAATAATAACAATAATACTTAATAATAATGATATAAAAATAAATAATAATAATAATATGAGCAATTAGTAAACTAAATTAGACCAACATAATAATATTTAACGAAATGGTTATAAAAGAACTGAACTGAACTGAACTGATTGGAGCTGAACTGAACTGAACTAAACTGATTAGAGCTGAACTGAACTGAACTGAACTGAACTGAACTGAACTGATTAGAGCTGAACAGAAAAGGCCCTAAACTTCAAATGGCTGCTAAGAAGAAAAAAATCGTAGGAAAATGCAATAAAGATGGCAACTATTAAAAAAACATTATAAAATAATATTGTAGCACACGGTGTGACCAAACACTATATGACCTGTTTTTAGTTAAACTAGTATTTAGGCCAAGACAATGCTCTAGGATTTATATGTATTACACTTTAGTATTTTTTTTGAGAGCCTCGGACCCACTTTCCTACTTTAAGACAACTATTTTGTTGTAGAAAAAAATTAATAAAAAGTTATAAATTAGTATTACTCATAAATGCAATTAATGTAACTTAATTATTGTTTTCATTGAAAACATAATGTGATTACTAAAATTGATAAAAGAAGCAACAATAATGTAGTAGCACAATGGTTGGAGCTTTGATAATCCATACTCAAGGTCACGGGTTCGAAAGTACTTACAGTTTTTAATATATATATAGATAAAAGAAGCAACAATAATGTAGTAGCGCAATGATTGGAGCATTTATAATCCATACTCAAGGTCACGGGTTCGAAACTTCTCTAGACATTTTTCACTTTTTTATGAGAATAACATTGATAAACATATTGTTGAAAAGAAGGGAGAGTGACACGTGCCGGATTGCAATCCATGCTTACGATTTTTAATATATATATATATATAGATTAGGAGATAATTTTTGTGACTATTCAAGTTTGAAAGAAATTTGGATGAATATCTAATGGTCTAACTTTATCTAAGACTTTCCCATAAAATTTTGATTTTTTTTTGTGATATCTCTATTCTATAAGAAAATAAAGGGTTACACCAAAAAAAGAAAACAAGAAAATTATTTTACAAATTAAATTATTACTCTTTTTTTGCACGCATTACGTGCATTTGACGCTTGTCCTTAGTGTACCAGGATTATATTACATCTAACACTATTTTCTTACCTATTGGCTATTGCTCATTTGAAGGGTTTCACATAGACCCCGATGATAAGGACTAGGGAGAGCTTCACTAAAAAATATCGAGCACACCATATATATTAGACCCTGATGTATAATTGATGCTTTGATCGCGTATAAAACCTATCATGGGCCTTCAACCATCAGATTAGACTTTTATTTGAGATAATTCCTTAACATGGTATTAAAGGCTTTAGAGCTAATCACTAGTGTGACACTACGACCACGAGTTTAAATCTCATCTATGATCTACCACTCCTTTCTAAATGAAATATATAGCGCCAGATATGGAGAGACTAGAGACATGAATTGCATCAACACTTCAAACCCAAAAAAAACTTGTATGAGGGGACATGATAGAGTATAAAACCTATTCCCTCCGACTCGTAAAAATTGTTAAACTCCTAAAAACCCAAAAAAAAACAAGGAAAGTGGGTATGAAAAACATGAGAATGATAGGAAAAGTAAGTTTTGGAGAGAGAATAAAGAATAAAAAATGAAAAGCATGACAAAATGGTAGAAGTGTAGCGCCACTAACATTTTAGTTGAATAAAAAACTAGTGGGCAATGCAGTTTATAGTTAAAGTTAAGTCTGTTTTTCTGAATATTCTGGGCAGTTTTTTTAAAGGGACTATTTGCAGCGAAATCATGTTGTATTGGACTTATTGGATTGACGTTGTTAAGCTCATTCCTACTCTCCCCGTTGAACATGCTATTAAACTCGTACAAAATCAACTTGATTATCCTTGTCTTACAAAGTTGGAAAGAATAGTTTTTGAAGCGTAATTAACAGATCTGATACATTTCAAACGACCCAAAGAAAGAAGAAAAGAATTTGAAAGGCAACAAAGGGAATTTGAAAGTCAACAAAGGCAAAAAAGAATTGAGAAACAATTTCAGTCCATTTTTGGGAGGGACTTTAGGACGACACCTAAAAGGTCAACTCCAATTCCACTTGCATCGCACTCTACCTCGAACAATTTGTTGAAATCTGGCAAGGCAAGAATAGGAGCATGGCAAAGTAGCTTCTTCACCTCATCAAACGCCCTTTGAGCATGAGAGTTCCAAGAAAACTCACCCTTCTTCATCAATTCAGTGATTGGAGCCATAACTGTTGAGAAATTTCGAACGAACCTTCTATAAAAGGAAGCCAAGCCGTGGAAGCTTCGATATTCAGGAGCATTAGTTGGCGCCAACCATGAGGAAATAGGTCTGACTTTCTCTGGATCAACATGTACTCCATCCCTAGATACAATATAGCCAAGAAAAGCAATACTAGGTTCAAGAAAGTCACACTACTTTTCCATCTTTCCATACAATTTTTGTTCTCTCAATTTTTCCAATAAAAGTCTTAAATGAGCTAAATGAGAATCAATACTAGTACTATACACAAGGATATCATCTAAATAGACAACAATGAACTTGTTAAGAAAGGGACGTATTACCTCATTCATAAGTCTCATAAAAGAACTAGCAGCATTGCAAAGACCAAAGGGCATCACCATCCACTCATATAGACCTTTTTTGGTCTTAAAAGCTGTTTTCCACTCATCTCCATCTCGAATTCTCATTTGGTGATATCCACTTCTTAGAACAATCTTCGAAAACACCAAGGCTCCATGTAACTCATCAAGCATGTCCTCCAATCTTGGCATAGGAAAATGATACTTCATTGTGATGTTGCTGACGCCTCTACTATTAATGCACATCCTCCATGTACCATCCTTCTTAGGAACAAGAAGGGCAGGAACGGCGCATGGACTCATGCTTTCTCTCACATAGCCTCGATCAATCAACTCTTCAATCTGCCTTTGTATCTCCTTAGAAGCCACGGGATCACATCTATAAGCTGGCTTGTTTGGCAAAGGTGCCCCTGGCACTAGATCAATAACATGCTCAATTCCTCTCAAAGGTGGTAATCCTTGAGGCAACTCTTCGGGAAAAACATCCCCAAACTTCT
Source organism: Patellifolia procumbens (assembly GCA_947645195.1). NCBI lineage: Eukaryota > Viridiplantae > Streptophyta > Magnoliopsida > Caryophyllales > Amaranthaceae > Patellifolia > Patellifolia procumbens. Next base: position 167,358 of record CANSGD010000306.1, read on the forward strand.
CTAACAAAGCTGCAAGGTTAGGATCTTTCATAGAAACATCATTAGTTAAAATACATTTCACAAACAAAGAATAACCCTGACCCTCTATTTCGACCTCTTTCTCGAACTCTTTGGATGAAAGGAACAAACTTTGTTTGCTTTCAAACCCTCTTTGGCGCAATAGTACTAGGAGACAAGGGCATAAGTCGAATCCTCTTAGACCATCAAAACAGAATACACATTCGTCTCCCCCTCATGAATAACCTTTCGATCAAATTGCCAAGGTCTACCAAGAAGAATATGACAAGCACTCATAGGAAGAACATCACCCCACAACTCATCTTTATAGTTTCCAATCGAAAAAGAAACAAGAGCTTGCTTCTTAACAGTCAAACCAGTCTTATCACCCAACCAACTCAACTTGTAAGGACAAGGATAATCTCTAACCAACAAATTCAACTTAGAGACCACATTAGACCCCCACCACATTAGTGCAAGATCCACTATCAATAATCACATTGCATGAAAACTCACCAACTCTACGTCTAGTATGAAACAAGTTCTCTCTTTGTTCATGATTAGGAGAGTGATTAACATGCAAGGTTCTCCTAATAACTCCAATCATTCTAGTGTCATCTTGAGCATAGGCATCCTCATCCCCATTCTCATCACTGTCATGGTCACTTTCTACCACATAATCATAAGTTCTCTCTTCCTCCTCCAAGGTCATGTATTGTTTTATAGTGAGGGCTTTTCTAGTAGGACAATTTGCAGCAATATGACCCCTCCCTTGACACTTAAAACACTTTCGAGTATCATCAAATTTTTCTCTCGAAATAACCATTTTAGGGCGTTCCCCCTTGGGATCCCCCTTAGAAGGAAATTCTCTCTTTTCAAAGGTCTTAGAAGAAGAAGGATAAATAGGGTTAGGGTTTTTAAAAGTGGCGCTTTTCCCCCCATAGGCTTTCTTTTCCTCAAGTTCATGACGTTCAAATTTTAAAGCCAATTGACACATCATCAAAAGTACTATAATTGGCAATATCAATCTTTCTAGGAATAGATTTATGAAGACCTCCAATAAATCTAGCAATCTTTTCTTGCTCAACCTCCTCATTACCACAAAGCAAGCATAATCTATCAAACTCCAAAGTATAGTCATGAACACTCATAGAATCTTGAGTTAAATCACGCTTTCTCATATATTGCCTTTGAATAAAATCACTTGGAATAAATCTTTCTTTCAATTTCTTTTTAAGCTTTTCCCAACTTTTAAGCTTAGGTTTTCCAAGTTTTGCCCTTTTTGACTTTAGGCTCTCTAACCAAATTCCAGCATATTTAGTTAGTCTACTGGTGGCAATTTTATATTTCTTTTCATCATCAAAACCCCTATATTCACAAATCTTTTCAAGTTGTCGAATCCATTCAAGCAAATCTTCGGGATTTGCATCACCAGTAAAATCATCCAACTTAATTCCCCTACAATTATCATAAGTGGAGTTAACATTTTGCACAACATCATGATCAGATTCATAGTCAACATGATTAATGTCATTTTTCCTTTTAACAACAATGGGCAATTTCTAGCCTTTTAGCCTTTTCTCGATCTTCTCTAGCCCTACCTCGGTCCTCTTCAGAAGTAATAAGCAAGTCATGCAACATTTTTTCTAGTTTTTCGACACTAGACATGCTTAAAGGCTTAAAGAAATAATATGACACGTAAATCAACACAAAATCACAAGCCAATAACAAAAGAATGATAGCCAAGAACCACACAAGCCCAATCAAGGATCAAGAACTAGAATGAACTAGTTTAGAATGCTTACCAAGAAAGCCGGACACTTTCTTTCCTCGCCCTCCTGGAAAAATCTGATACCAATTGATATGAATGCAACTCCAATGAGAAGTAACATTCAAGAACTCTAAAGCAAAGGATCTTAATTTTAAAGAACAAGTCCGAAAATATGTTATGTGCTTATGTGTTTATGGATATGATAATTAAATAAAGCATTCCCGAAAGATTTAATTAATTCTTAATCTCCCTTAAACCATTACCTGGAATTAAGTAGATTAACACTCAATAATAATCACTCCTGAATATTATGAATGGCCGAAAATTATTGTGTAAAAACAATAAATTCACTCAAAAATATGACTCAAAATTAATCTCTACCTTTATTAATGAAACAGGCGCCTACATATACTAGACTACTTCTAGTATTATTAGGAAACCAAAACTCTATCTAGAAAGCATATAAATCTTAATCCCTAGAAATTAGGAAAAGATAAAGATAACATAAGGAAGATAATCTAATAAGAATAATAGGAATTCGGCCCTTTCAATCTTATTCACACGCTTATCCATCCTTATCCCTTAGCTAGATCAATTCTTATCTAAAAGGAATTACAACTCAACTAGTACTCTTCATATAACCAAAATTATAACCATATTTTTGGCCATATGGACATAAAATAAAACATTAATTAAATATTTAAAATAACATGACAAAAGACTCTTAAAAAACTCTAAGTAACTAAATATGGACGCCCCATATTAGTCTTCACAACTAGGATCATCTTCCCAAGCAATCATGGTTAGAAAGGAAGCATTAGAATTGAGTTTGAATCCAAAGGCTTCAAGAACCAAGCAAATAGGTTTAACTCCAATGGATGACTTTGCCTCTTGACTTGTATCAATATTAGTCGCAAGCGTGGATTAATACTAGGAAATAGTTTAATTAAACTATGTACTTCATGGGTTTGTGCATCATGATCAAATTAAATCAATCGCAAGCGCAGAGTATGTAGCGAAAAGAATGAAACTTCATCAAGATAAGATAGATTCATGCTGTCGAATGCTTGCATGATGTAACATGAACAAAAGAAGTGAAATAAAGTTGAGAACAACAGTCAAGATAGAAATTTGCTTCTTGGATTATTTGAAAAAAATTAAAAAAAATTGAATTGATTAATAATGGGTAGATGATGTTTATCTGTTGTGAGTTCCTCGCAACAATTGACGCGCCATGACAAACACTTACTGGTTATTGATGCTCGTGAGTGACGATTAAAGAAACAGGGCAAAAAAAATAAACAAAACAGAGTATGAAGTGAAAGAGAATTACACTTAACTTTTTCACCGGATTGCAACAATTAGGAATTTAGGAAGATCATACAATTTCAACATACAATAAAGCTCAAATCTTTCCTTACACTATAACTAGATTTCTATGCACGCGATGCATGCGACAACAATTTTATCATAAATTTCATAATCTACAGTAGATAATTTTATAGATAGTCGCGCCTTACCACCTAAACTTTTCATGTTTTTAGAAACTCCCACCTTAATGATTTTTTTTTCAAAAAAATCAACCAAAGTATTTACAATTCTATTAAAAACTCCCACCATTTAACGCTTTTTTTGTCAAATTTCATTAACAAAACCATTAAGTGGGTCCCACATATACATTTTGTTAACAAAATGGAACTTGAAATAGTTGCAATTCTTTCCAAATAGTTGTAATATGTTCCAAATTTGCTCTAAATTTGTTGAGGATTTGCCCTTAAATTGATGAAAGTGACTTCAATTTCAGCGTAAACTAATAATAAAATGCATATGCGGGGGCCCACTTCATGGTTTTGTTAACGAAATTTAACAAAAATTATTAAGTGGTGGGAGTTTCTAATAAAATTGGGACTGATAGGTGGAAAATTAAAAGAAAATTTTATTAAGGTGAGAGTTTCTAAAAACGTGAAAATTTTAGGTGGTTTTGAACAAAAAATCCTTATTTTATTTGCACACGATGTGTGTTTTGGCTACTTTAACATGATAAATGTGAATGTTTTTCAAACTAAATTCATTTTGGCTTATTTTTCTTTGAAAACATCCCTTACTCCCCACTATCAACTACCATTTTTGTTCTATAGTACCCGGTAAGGTATTTTTTGCTCATTGTCCAAATGAGAAAAAAATTCAAAAGTACTTGAAAATACTTTATCATATTTCTCACTCATGCTAAAATACTTTAGCATGATCAATTTGATCAAATATGCCTTCACTCATGAACAATCAATTACTCATGTATTTTAAAATAAAAAATTTCAAAAGTATATAAAAAAAATAGCAAAGTGGGTGTCTATCTATAGATCTCAAGAAAATATAATCGTTATATTTTTTTGATTGTTTTTTCTTTGTATATTTGTATATATTTTAGTTAGAAGTTTTGAACATCTTTTATTAAACTTTTGATGGTTAAATTTGGACATAAAACTTAATTACTTAATAAACTCATTGATTTATTTTATTTATTTTTCTTTTTTTTATTTTGGTGTCCACCCCCACCTCTTCACTTATATAATAGAGATAATTCACACCCATTAGTGAACAAAACAATAACAAAAAAGACCAACTTTAAAAGGGAAGTAGAAAGAGAAAGGGAATTACATTATGAATGTTGATGGTGATGTTGATGCGCAAGAACCAAACAATTGATTTATGATTTGCTGGCGCTTTTTGATACTCACGGGATAGTCGTATACTCCTTTCTGGTAAATCTTATATAGGTTTGGGTGTCATTAAAATCCCTTCTTTAATAGGATTCAAGTTTCACGGAAACTTATCAAATATAAATAAGATATTTTATTTTCTTATCCGATTAACTAAATCTTTTAAGGTAAAAGATGATGAGGATTCTTGGATCCAAAGTCTTGTTGGAGTTATACTTAGTCTTTCCAAAAATAAAATCTCAAATCAAAATCAAATACGTCGAGACCCCGTCACAAATAAACACCTCAAAATGTGTATGTGACATAGTCTCGAGGGGGCAATTTATAGACATTAAAAGTTTATTAGTGTTTTACATTAAAATTAAATTAATTAGTTTTGAGCTAAAAGAAATATAACCCAATTTAATTAATTTAGTCCACCTAAATAAATCCCAAATTAAATAAATATAATTTGGGTTGTAAAATATTTGGGTCAGTCCATATTACTAGCCCAAAACAAATGGTTAAATGGACAAAGTAAAAAGACTACCAAGTCATAAAACAGGCCCAAACCCACACCACCAAAAGTCCATGTAGGGTTTCCATCCCCTATAAATAGACTTCTCCACCTTTAGTTGCAGAGGTAGGAAGATCATTTATTCTCAAGAACTCTCAAATTTCTCTTGGAAATCCTCTCTAGAAGTAGTCAATAAGCACATTAAATTTGTGCCGACTGTTCAGAGAGACTCAAACACATTCGACTGAGATTCAAGCTGCGTCAGCCCTCATTCGAATAAACCCCAAACAAAAAACTCAACTTAGGTTGACGTTGACAAAACGTCACCCTACACTCAAACTCAGGTTGACGTTGACAAAACGTCATCCAACACTCAAATTCAGGTTGACGTTGACAAAACGTCATCCAACACTCAAATTCAGGTTGACGTTGACAAAACGTCATCCAACAATCAAGTTTAGGTCGACGTTGACAAAACGTTGTCCTACACTCAAGTCAAGGTCGTCATCAACACGTGTCGATATCAAGTTACGGAACAGAATCAGAGGACCTTATTTATTTTAAATAAACTGTAATACATAGATTGTACCCAATACATTATCAATTTAAATTTATCTTTGTTACATTATTTCTTGGTTTATTTATTTAGACCGCGAAATTTGTTGTATACGATGATTTTTTAAATCTTAAGAAAATGACAACTTGGGTGCAATTCATCTAGAATATTGAGTATAATAAAAATCTAACACAACTTACTGATAATTTAATAAGACTATATTATGAAGTTAGACCACCTTAGTACACTAAACTTCAAATGGCTGCTAAGAAGAAAAAATCGTAGGAAAATTCAATAAAGATGGCAACTATTAAAAAAACATTATAAAATACTATTTTCTCACGGTGTGACCAAAAACTAAGGGCGTGTTCGGCAAGTAGTGGTAAAGGTAGAGGTAGTGGACCTAGTGGTTAAAGTAGGGGTCAAAATTTTAATTTATTAATTTAAGTGTTTGGCAAGGTAGTGGTAGTGGTAGCTGTTAAAGGTAGAGGTAGAGTTTTGGTAGTGGTTGTGGAGAGTTGAAAAAAGTAATAGTTGAAGGTAGAGGTAGATGTAGAGGTTGAAAAATATATAATAAAGTTTTTAATAAATAATAAAGAAAATATTTATTAACAGCTACTTCAACCGCTACTTTTACCGAACACTAGTATTTTACGTAATTACTTTGACAGCTAACAACTCACAACTATTACTACAGCTGACAGCTACACAGACAGATGACAGCTACCTCATAGCTATTGTTGCCGAACATATCCTAAATATATAACCTGTTTTTAGTTAAATCAGGAGATAATTTTTGTGACTATTTCAAGTTTGAAAGAAATTTGTATGAACATCTAATGATCTAACTTTATCTAAGACTTTCCCATAAATTTTTTTTTTTTGTCATATCTCTATTGTATAAGAAAATAAAGGGTTACACCAAAAAAACAGGAAAATTATTTTACAAATTAAATTATTACTCTTTTTTTGCACGTATTACGTGCATTTGACGCTTGTCCTTAGTGTACCAAGAGTATATTACACCTAACACTATTTTCTTACCTATTGGCTATTGCTCATATGAAGTGTTTCACATAGACCCCGATGATAAGGACTAGGGAGAGCTTCACTAAAAAAATATCGAGAACGCCATATATATTAGACCCCAATGTATAATTGATGCTTTGATCGCGTATAAAACCTATCATGGGCCTTCAACCATCAGATTAGACTTTTGTTTGAGATAATTCCTTAACATGGTATTATAGGCTTTGGAGCTAATCACTAGTATTACACTACGACCACGGCTTTAAATCTCATCTATGATCTACCACTCATTTCTACATGGAATATATAATGCCAGATATGGAGAGACTAGAGACATGGATTGCATTTACACTTCAAGCCCAAAAAAATATTGCATGAGGGGACATGCTAGAGCATAAAACCTATTCCCTCCGACTCTTAAAAATTGTTAAACTCCTAAAAACCCAGAAAAAACAAGGAAAGTGGGTATCAAAAGCATGAGAATGATAGGAAAAGTAAGTATAGGAGAGAGAATAAAAAATAAAAAAATAAAAAAATAAAAAGCATGACAAAATGATAAAAGTGTAGCGCCACTAACATTTTAGTTGAATAAAAAAACTAGTGGGCCATATATCCCGAAATGGTAAAAAGTAGAAGTGTAACGATTTTAATAAAACATATTAAAAAGGAAAGAGTAACAATTTTAACGGATGGGGCATTATTTGCCTTTTAAGCATTATCTTTGATAATGCTCATTGGGCCAGTACACCAATGCCTGCACCGTACACCCAGGTGTATGGTGAATGCTCTCTAGGATTCAATCCTAAAACAAATTGGTGATAGCTAAAGTAGCTCATTAGACTTATATTTAAATTATCCTCTCCCTCCCTCTTATATGTGGGATCACAAGTAATTATTTATCATAACAATCTTAAACTTTTAATTGACTTTCCTTAACAATAATAAATACATACAAATTTTAACCGCGAACATAATTCAACAGAACCTCCCTGGAAAATGGGAAAATTCCGAATAAAATACACTACGACTTTCAACGCCATTGAAACTTCTAAGGCCGACCTTTAACTACTAATGTACTATGAATCTTCCTTATTCATTCCCATTCCCACGTACCTTATATAAGTCATCACCTCTTTCGTGATTCCATTATTCATTCATTCATTCATTTTTACTTCTTTTTCATTCACTTTTGCTTTTCTTGCTCAAGATATATATTGGCAAACATAGTCGAGCCACATAACATAAAGCAATATCATTCTATATATATACACAATCATAATATAAGATTTTAATCAACATACCTTATACACAATCATAATATCATTCTTTCTTAGCTTACATTAAATTTTTCTAAGAAAATTGATCAAGATTTGCGAAAAATATGGATGGTGCTGATATATCAAAGTTTGGAGGAAGCTTACGACGAAATGGTTCAACAGTATGGAGGAGCCAATCATCGACTGTGTTTTCGAGATCGACGAGGGAAGAAGATGATGAAGAAGCTTTAAAATGGGCTGCTCTTGAGAAACTTCCTACGTATGATCGTTTAAGGAAAGGTATTTTGACAGCTTCTCATGGAGTTGGTAATGAGATTGATGTTCAATCTCTTGGGTTTCAAGAAAAGAAGAATCTTGTTCAAAGGTTGATTAATGTTACTGAGGAAGATAATGAGAAGTTCTTGTCCAAACTTAAGACTCGTATCGAAAGGTATGTTTTGTTTCTGTTTCTTTGTTTACTGTCATAGAAACCACAAAAAGTGGTTTTCAGTTTTTGTTGTTGTGACGAGTTTTAGTGATGAGTTTTTATTGATAATTGCAGGGTTGGGATTGATATTCCAACAATTGAAGTGAGGTTTGAGAACTTAACTGTTGAAGCAGAAGTATATGTGGGAAGTAGAGCTTTACCATCATTTGTTAATTTTTTGACAAATATTGTGGAGAATTTCTTGAACTACTTACATGTACTTCCTAACCGAAAGAAGCATCTAACTATTCTTCATGATGTTAGTGGTATGATTAAGCCAAACAGGTACTTCCTCCATTTGTTTTTAATCATTATTTTTTTCTTTTTAGAATGTATTTTTAATTATTACACTTTCATTTTTACTATCTTTAGTAAAGTTTCACATTTTTATATTTCAATTTCCCACACTCATGGACCCTTTTATCCTTTCATTTTCCCATTCAACACTCCACCACCCTGTATTTCGCATTTTTACAACATTGTCTCACATACTTTATCTATTCCCCAAATAATCCTAACATAAATTTCACAACTTAGTTATGCCCAAAGTAAATAGTAACAATACCCTTGAAAAGAGTATGTTATAACAGAGGAGGCACTAAAGAATAAATAAGAACGTAAAGGCGATAAATAACACATAGAGCTTAACGTGGTTCACTAGCAATGTGCTAGCTACGTCCACCAGACCAGAGGGAGAATAGTTTCTTAGGAGAGAAACAGAGTACAGAAAAGTGTTAGGCAACACTAATGATAAGATGAGTGAATAGGCATTCAATTCATTTAACCTAAGGGTTTATATAACACCCTTAGAGTTAACCTAAACAGACATGTGCCTAAAACCCATAACAGAATATAAGATTTGACACTAAACCTTATACCACCCGATAAGGTTTAGTCAAACCTAAACAGACAGCGAGATCTTCGTACTTGGTTATTCGAAACAACAGATATTCAAGGCATATTTAACAAATCTTCACCTTGACTTGAATTCTCCCAAATCCACCAGACCACAGACGTACCAGATGCAACTACCAAGTTGCCAGATGTATCAGATTCAACTACCAAGTTGCCAAATGTACCAGACTCTCCTCTATACCAGATTTCTCCTTAAGAGCTCAGATTCCCAGATTGCCCCATAAGTGGCCCAGACTCTCAGAAATGCTTCATCAGAAACCTGGACTCTAAGATTGCCTCTAAGGGCCCAGATGGTTCCATAAGGAACCCAGAATCCCAATTAAGGGAAATAGACTCTAATGACATAGAACATTTAGCAAGTCCAAACAATGTTGGAACTTGCCATGTGGATTAGGCTTAGTGAACATGTCTGCTGGATTATAAGCGGTACCAACCTTCTTCACCTTGATCCTCTTCTCGTTCCTCAGGAAATGATACCTCACATCAATGTGCTTAGTCCTCTCATGATGGACTTGATCCTTGGCTAAGCATATTGCACTAAGACTGTCATAATAAACCACAGCCTGATCATGATGTAAACTTAGATCACCAACTAGCCCCTTCAACCAGATTCCCTCCTTAGCAGCTTCAGTCAATGCCATGTACTCTGCCTTAGTAGTAGACAGAGTCACAATAGCCTGTAGAGTTGCCTTCCAACTCACCACTGAACCTCCAAGAGTGAACACATAGCCAGTCATATCCACATCTCCAGCATAATCAGAATCAGAATAGCTAGTGACTAAACATTGTGCATCTTTCCCATAAACAAGACCCACATTAGACGTACCTCTAAGGTACCTAAATATCCTCTTCACAACCTGTTAGTGCTCCTTTCCAGGCTGACCCATGAACGTGCTGACAACACTCACAGCATGTGCAAGATCAGCCTAGTGCAGACCATAACATACATCAAGCTACCTACTGCACTAGCATAAGGGACTCGAGACATGAACTCTTTCTCAGCTTCAGATTGAGGTGCAAACACAGCACACAGATGCACATTCACAACGATTGGAGTATCTATAGGTTTAGCTGATGACATGCCAAACCTTGACAATATCTTTTCAATGTAGCCCTTTGTGAGACAAAGAGCTTACCCAGATTCCTATCCCTATAAATCTCCATACCCAGAATTTTCTATGCAGTCCCAAGATCCTTCATCTCAAACTCTGAACTGAGAAGAACCTTCAACCTAGGTATATCAGACTTAGACTTTGCAGCTATCATTATATCATCTACATATAGGACCAGATAGATCATAGAACCATCAGCAGACTTGTTGTGATACACACAACAATCATACGGACTCCTAATGTAGCCTAACTCCACCATATAGCTGTCAAACCTCTTGTACCACTGCCTAGGAGACTTCTTGAGCCCATACAAGGACTTCTTCAGTTTGCATACATAGTCTTCTCTGTCAGGAACTTCAAACCCCTCTGGATGAGCCATATAAATCTCTTCCTCCAACTCTCCACGTAAGAAAGTTGTCTTCACATCTAGTTGCTCAAGTTCCAGATCCTAATGTGCCACCATAGTTAGTAACACCCTGATGGAAGTGTCTGACCACTGGTGAGAATATCTCATTATAGTCCACTCCATCTCTCTGTGTGAACCCTCTTGCAACCGCACGAGCTTTATATTTGATTCCCTCAAATCGTGAAATCCCTTTCTTCTTCTTGAAGGCCCATTTTCACGTGACAATCTTCCTCTCCTTAGGTCTCTTTACAAGCTCCCATGCTGATTCTTGTCCAGAGACTCTATCTCATCCCCCATTGCAACGAGCCATTGAGCAGACTCACTGCTAGAAACTGCTTCCTTGCAAGTAGATGGCTCATAAAGATCCATCTCCTCAACAACCTGTAGAGCATATGCGGCCATATTCTCAAAATTGTACCTCTTTGGAGGTGTGTCCCAACCCAGCTTCTATGGATGTCCAACTCTAACTCTTCTAGACCTGTCAGGAGCTAGACTGGGTTGAGACTCTGACTGACGAGACTCTCTCTGAGACTCTAATCTCCTCCGAGACTCTGACCTCGGAGACTCTGGCTGACGAGATTCTAACCCACCAGATTCTGGCTGGTGAGTTCCCAGACTCTCAGAATCTGCATCTCCAGACTCTAACTGATCATGTTGATTATCTTCTCCACCTTGGTGTTGTAAGTCACTCTCATCAAGAGGAACTTCCGAATCCACCTGTTTATCAACATTCCCTTCAACAGCAGACTTCACAGTGGGGTTAAGCATAGAGTTTGCATCAAATACAACATTTCTCCTAAGTATAACCCTACATTCAGAGGATGACCAGACTCTATATCCCTTAACACCATCCCCAATACCCACAAATACACCCTTCTTAACCCTAGGTTCTAACTTACCCTTATTTACATGATAGTAAACAGTACAACCAAAGACTTTCAATGAAGAATAATCAGCAGGCTTACCAGACCACACCTCATAAGGTGCTTTACAGTCAATACCAGTGTGAGGTCCTCTGTTGATCAGATAGCAAGCTATGTTAACAGCTTCTGCCCAGAATCTCCTAGCCAAACCAGCATTAGAGAGCATACATCTTGCCCTCTCCAACAGAGTCTGATTTATAAGTTCTGTTACTCCGTTCTGTTGTGTAGTATCCCTAACAGTGCGATGACGGGCAATACCTTCATCTCTGCAGAATTTATATAACTTAGACCAACAGAACTCCAGACCATTATCAGTTTGCAACCTCTTGATCTTCTTCCCAGTTTGATTCTCCACCAACGTTTTCCACTACTTGAACTTCTCGAAGGCTTCACTCTTAAGCTTCATCATAAATACCCAAGTCATTCTCGAGTAATCATCAATCATAGACACAAAATACCTGTGACCTCCAATGGATTCAACTCTGCATGGACCCCAACAATCAGAATGGATGTAATCAAGTGTGCCCTTAGTCCTATGGACACCCCGCTTGGAAAACTTGGTGCGATGAAGTTTCCCAAATACACAATGCTCACAGAATTCGAGATTCTGCAACTTGTGTCTACAAAGAAGATCCCTTTTAGCCAGAATCTGCATTCCTCTCTCACCCATATAATCCAGCCTCATGTGCCAGAGTCTGGTCATATCTTCCTTAGGAACTACAGAAGATGCAACAGCAGCACAGTTTGTCATATGACAGAGGCAAATACACTAATAGAATTAGGGCAGTATCCTCATCTTCTACTTTAACATCAAATGTTACTTAGATCTAACATAATAGAATTTAATCTATCGAGATGTTCCCTAGGAGACGTATCTTCTTGCATAAGATGAGTGAATAGGCATTTAATTCATATGGCTATGGGTTTAACCTAAGGGTGTACCCTTAGCGGTATGAATTGAATGCCTATTCACTCATCTTATTATTAGTGTTGCCTAACACTATTTTGTACTCTGTTTCTCTCCTAATAAACTATTCTCCCTCTGGTCGGGTGGACGTAGCTAGCACATTGCTAGTGAACCACGTTAAACTTTGTGTGTAATTTATCGCCTTTACGTTCTTATTTATTCTTTAGCGCCTCCTCTGTTATAACAAAGTAAATAGTAATAACAATTTAAAAGATAGACAAAATTAGGTGTATATTTTAGTATTTATTCAAAAAAAAATCCCATTTCTAACCGGTTTTAATGTGAAATGTTTGCAGGATGACATTGCTTTTGGGTCCTCCAAGTTCTGGGAAGACAACTCTGCTTTTAGCTCTGTCAGGAAAGCTTGACAAAGAGCTTAAGGTAATTACATTCTTGTTTTTATCATTATTTTTGGAAGTTATAAATGGCAATCCTGTATTTTTTGACAATTACCGAAAACGACCCTATATCACAACAAAAATATTTCTCTATTCAAAAGTATTTTTCAAAGTTCAGAGTTATTTAAAAGAATGTCCAATAAGTAAATCATTTGAGAAAAAATTCTAATATACTTACTTACTTTTGCTTTGAGACTTTTGGTTTAATTTATGTTACTCCGTTCTTACAAATTTACACCGGACTCGTATCGCGTCGGATAAGACAAGACATTTGGACACTTTATTTTGAATCAAATACTTACATTTTCCTATGAAATGGCCAACTCTAACGCTCGTATATGAGTAGACACTTGTACCTAAGTTTTCGTAACAAAAAATGTAATAAAAAAGTTAGCTTAAGTCCAATTCCATTATGTTGTAACTTGTAAGAATTATACTTAATCTTACTATATGATTAATTCACATAAACAGGTGACTGGTAGAGTATCATACAACGGGCATAACATGAACGAGTTTGTACCACAAAGAACAGCAGCCTACATAAGCCAACATGATGTGCATATTGGTGAGATGACTGTGAGAGAAACTCTTGCTTATGCTGCCAGATTCCAGGGTGTTGGATATCGATATGGTTCGTTACTCTTCTTTTATTTCATGTCCATTTTATGTTACTTTGATCCTTCAAATATTATACCAAACGGTCAAGTTCCACACTAGGAGACGTATCCAAGTGAACACTGTGGTCAACTTAGACTAATATAGGTCCAAATGATGATTTTCGAGGACTAATATTTCCACATTTGGAAATATTTGCAGAAATGTTAGCTGAGTTATCTAGGAGAGAAAAAGAAGCTAATATTAAGCCCGATCGTGACATTGATCTTTTCATGAAGGTAATTTATAACTTTTTATAAAATATGGTACTTTGTTTTCTCTGTTATGAAATGAAATATTGGATCAAACTTAAAGTGTACTGAAAATCTTTACCATTTTGTAAATACTTTAGGCTTCAGCAGCTGAGGGTCAGGAAGAAAGTGTTGTTACAGATTATATTCTAAAGGTATGCAACCTTTTAACTTTTTCATTTTGTTTGATAAATTTTTCATTTCAAATTTGCAACAGCAATTATGCAATCTTATGGTGAAAATAATGTATATTGCAGATTTTGGGACTAGAAGTTTGTGCAGATACTATGGTAGGAGATGAGATGATTAGGGGTATTTCAGGAGGACAACGAAAACGAGTTACAACTGGTAAGCACACAAGCTATTATTAGCACATAGAAGTTTATGATAGGTCGTATTCTTCTGGACTTAAATTTCGTTTTTCTTGGTTCAGTTGAGTTCATTTATACTAATAAGTTTAGTTCAGTTAAAAAAACCATGGCAAAACTAGTTTAGTTCACATTGTTCATTTTATAATATAGTACATAATACTGTTTTTTTATACTTATTATAGGTGAAATGTTAGTCGGTCCAGCAAAGGCGTTGTTTATGGATGAAATATCAACTGGTTTAGATAGTTCTACAACGTTCCAAATTGTAAACTCCATCCGACAATCAGTCCACATTATGAATGGAACTGCTGTCATTTCTCTCCTACAACCAGCACCCGAAACGTACAACCTTTTTGATGATATCATCCTTCTTTCGGATGGCTATATTGTGTACCAAGGTGCTCGAGAAGATGTGCTCGGGTTCTTTGAGTCCATGGGATTCCAGTGTCCAGATAGAAAAGGTGTTGCAGACTTCTTGCAGGAAGTAAGTAAAACTAAGCAATCAACACATGACATTTCCTAAAATATAGTAATCTAATTTTTATATTTTCTAACATGGTGATTTTGGGTTAAAAGGTGACTTCAAAGAAAGATCAACAACAATATTGGGTAAGAAGAGACGAGCCATATCGTTTCATCCCATCAAAGGAATTCGCGGAGGCATTCCAGTCTTTTCATGTTGGAAGGAAGGTAGCTCAAGAGCTATCTGTATCATATGATAAGACTAAAAATCACCCTGCTGCTCTAACAACCAACAAGTATGGTGTTAGTAAAAAGGAATTCTTTAAAGCTTGCATGTCGAGAGAATTGTTACTGATGAAGCGGAATTCCTTTGTTTACATCTTTAAGCTCTTTCAGGTTTGTCTTCATTTCTACACTAGGTATAACAAGTACTAAAGAAAATTATACCATGGTACATGATTACTAATGATTGTTTGTTGAATCAAATTGATGTGCATATCAGCTTATAATAATGGCTTGCGTTGCAATGACCGTGTTCCTTCGTACTAAAATGCCTAAGAGAGACACCACAGACGGTAACATCTTCACTGGTGCACTCTTTTTCGCGGTGGTGATGATTATGTTTAATGGTATGGCGGAGATGTCAATGACAATTGCAAAACTTCCCGTATTTTACAAACATCGAGACCTCCTTTTCTTCCCAGCATGGGCGTATGCTCTTCCAAGTTGGTTCCTTAAGATCCCAATAACCTTCTTTGAAGTTGCTGTTTGGGTCTTCACCACTTACTATGTCACTGGATTTGATCCTTATATTGCAAGGTACATTCAAAAAAGCTTCTTTTCATAAGTCATTTCCATTATAGCTTAACATGTTACTAACGAAAATGTAATTTTTGGCAGGTTGTTTAAGTTTTACCTCATACTAGTACTTGTAAATCAAATGGCTTCTGCTCTATTTAGAGCCATTGGAGCACTCGGAAGAAACATGATCGTTGCAAACACATTTGGATCGTTTGCGTTGCTTACCCTCTTTGCCCTGGGTGGATTCGTTCTTTCACGAAGTACGAATCTAATAAGATCTTAATTTTTTTAGTTAAGCTCAATGTACGAAATCAAGTGCAAAGATGGTGATTATGAAAATTAATGATAAACTTCTATTTTTTTTTCTGCAGATGATGTCAAGGCATGGTGGATATGGGGTTACTGGTCTTCACCTCTGATGTATGCTCAAAATGCAGTTCTTGTCAATGAGTTTCTTGGACATAGTTGGAGTCAAGTATGTTTTCTTACACATTTAATTTTTTTACATTCTTCTTCTTTTGCCTTATTTTTGTATCTTTCTAAAATTGACTACAACTTGTTTAACATATTTTTCACTTAAATGTAACAGTTAACTGCTAACAATGTACCACTTGGAGTTGAAATCATGACAAATCGCGGCTTTTTCCCATATGCATACTGGTATTGGATTGGAGCAGGGGCTTTGGTGGGATTTGTTATTATTCTCAATATACTCTACACTGCCGCTCTTGCTTACCTCAGTCGTAAGCACATCTAATCATTCCTCACCTTGATTGTTAAATTCTTAATCTTGTTTTTTATTCTAATGTTTTGGTTTAATTAACAGCATTTGGAAAAGCTCAAGCTGTTCCTGATGACGAAAATGATAAGAAGAATAGAAGAGAAAATGCCTTGGAGTTAGTACAACAAGGAAGTTCATCAACGACTAGAAGAGCTTCTCAAGGTTATAATCAAGCTTATTCTTGACAGTTTAATGAAGAAATTAAACTATATAAACTAAATATCTCATATGTTTTGCCAGAAAATGGACATGAAATTGTTGTTGAAGAAACACAACAGAGGAAAAGAGGAATGGTTCTTCCCTTTGAGCAACATTCGATTACCTTTGATGATGTTCGGTATTCAGTTGACATGCCAGCGGTAACAAAAACTACTACTTAACTACTCCAATATCCTTCGTTGATTAGTGATTTATAAAACTAGAGTATTGGACTAAACCTAATGAAATTTGGCAGGAAATGAAAGCCCAAGGTGTGACTGAAGATAGGTTGGAACTCCTAAAAGGAGTAAGCGGAGCTTTTAGGCCCGGTGTTCTTACAGCTCTCATGGGAGTCAGTGGTGCTGGGAAAACCACTCTCATGGATGTTCTTGCTGGAAGGAAAACCGGAGGATACATTGATGGCGATATCAAGATTTCAGGCTACCCGAAACAACAACAAACTTTTGCTCGAATTTCAGGATATTGTGAACAAAATGACATCCATTCTCCCCATGTTACTGTCCATGAATCTTTGCTTTACTCTGCCTGGCTTCGTTTGTCTCCTGATGTAGATGTTCAAACAAGAGAGGTTGGATTTTTTTTAATTTTTTAATGCATGTATATGCAACAAATTATATCTTACAAGAATAAAAACTTACAATTTTTTATTCATTTGTGTAGATGTTTGTGGAAGAGGTGATGGAGCTGGTTGAGCTAAGTCCATTAAGGGGGGCATTAGTAGGGCTACCAGGTGTGAACGGTCTATCAACTGAACAACGAAAAAGACTTACAATAGCGGTTGAGTTAGTTGCAAATCCGTCAATCATTTTCATGGATGAGCCAACTTCAGGGCTTGATGCAAGAGCTGCAGCTATTGTAATGAGGACCGTCAGAAACACAGTTGATACAGGAAGGACTGTTGTGTGTACCATTCACCAACCTAGCATTGACATATTTGAGGCCTTCGATGAGGTAAACATTTGTCAATAAAAACATCAAAGCTAGGCTACTATAACTTAAGAATATTACTAATGATGTGTTTCAACAATGCAGCTATTCTTGATGAGGAGGGGAGGTGAAGAGATATATGTTGGGCCATTGGGACATCATTCTTGTGAATTAATCAAGTACTTTGAGGTAATCAAGCTTATAATTAGTTAAGTTAGTGTTAAATTGTTAACTCTTCATCATATTGGTATACTAATGAAATATACATTTGGTCATTTCAGAGTGTTCAAGGAGTACAGAAAATCACAGATGGTTACAATCCCGCAACTTGGATGTTGGAAGTCTCGACTCCAGCACAAGAGGTAGCACTTGGAGTAGATTTTACAGAATTTTATAGGAATTCAGACCTATACAGGTAAATTTCGGTGAATCTTAAGCTTTATATATTACTAGCTATTGTCAATAAAATCAAAATATATGCCTAATATATGTTCATTTGTTTATAGGAGAAATAAAACACTAATCCAAGAATTGGGAGTACCACGACCGGGTTCACAAGACTTGTACTTCCCTACCCAATACTCCCAAACATTCTTCTCCCAGACCTTGGCTTGCTTGTGGAAACAACGATTGTCATACTGGCGTAATACTCCTTACACTGCCGTTAGATATCTCTTCACCGTGGGCATTTCTCTTATGTTTGGGACCATCTTTTGGCAACTTGGAGGCAAAACGTAAGTTGCAACTAATTTTCTAAAAACTCAATAAAACTAATAAAATCATTGTGCATATTACTAAGAATTTTTTCATGTTTTTTCTTATTCTAGATCGAGATCACAACATTTAATTAATGCAATGGGTTCAATGTTTGCCTCTGTCCTATTTCTTGGAGTGCAAAATGCATCTTCTGTCCAACCTGTTGTGGCTATCGAAAGAACTGTATTTTATAGAGAAAAGGCAGCAGGAATGTACTCAGCTTTGCCTTATGCTTTTGCTCAGGTAATTACACTTATATAAACCTATCATATTACCATGCATATATTACCATGCTAAAAGTCTAATGTAAACTTTGTATTACAGGCGTTGGTTGAGATACCATACATCTTTCTACAAGCAGCAACATATGGTATCATAGTGTATGCTATGATAGGATTTGATTGGACTGCTGCCAAATTTTTCTGGTACTTCTTCTACATGTTCTTCACCCTCCTTTACTTCACATTCTACGGCATGATGACTGTCGCGATCACCCCAAACCACCACGTTGCTGCTATTGTTGCTGCTGCTTTCTACGGAATATGGAATCTCTTTTCTGGCTACATCGTCCCAAAACCAGTAAGTTCCTTTACTTAAACTCGTACACCTAAACTAATTCGATCTAAAAATGTTTCGGTATATGACAATTATCAGCAAGACGATAACACCACATCTGCACTGTTTCTATAATAGTTAAAAAATGTATATAATAACGTGAATTCATTGTATGACACATTAAAGATAGTACATTTTGGATTCTAAACCATTATTTTGTTGGTCATGAAACAGAGAATTCCTCATTGGTGGAGATGGTATTACTACCTATGTCCTATGTCTTGGACGTTGTACGGGTTGGTGGCATCACAATTTGGAGACATGCAAACTATTGTTACAGATAGCACATATGCAGACAAATCAGTACAAGCATTCATCGAAAACTACTTCGATTTCAAGCATGACTTCCTAGGGGGTGTTGCAGGGATTATCGTTGCCTTCGCTCTCCTATTTGCCGCCATCTTTGCTTTTGCTGTTAAGGTCTTCAACTTCCAAAAACGATGAGAACAACGATTTCGAGGCATACTTGCCATTTTGAGCATAATTGTATTATACAAGTACATAGAATTTTGTTCTTGTATTGATAAGCAATCTATCTTTATGTTAATTATGTACTATAACAAATTCTTTTGTTTAAATGAACTAGTTGTTGGACCACGCTAACGCGCGCGGCCCCCCAATATAGTCATGTAATCGGTGGGATTGTATTACTTGTCGTTTAATTAGTCTTTCTTTGGTGTGTGTAAATAGTCTTTTAAGAATGCGAGAGCACTTAATAAGTTCTAACAATTTATAATAAAGTACTACTTAAGGATCTTTGTAAGCGGGGTTGATACTTTGAAAGCTGGTCATTTTTTACCCATTAACTTGTTTCTTCTTCTTAATACTTCGAAACAAAATGATGCATTCTCATGCATGTTTTAGAAATGAACCTAGACCATTCCTCTACAAAACCAAAACTTCTTAGCCTTGGTCTTCAGACTAACACTACGCTAAAAACACTTAATTACAACGTTTTTTATCCATTTTCTACAATGATCTAAAAGCGTTGTAGAATAGAGGCGTTGTAGAAACTTTTATAGCGCTTCACAAAAGCGGTGCAAATTGATTACTTCTTCAACAACGCTTCTCAATTGCTCAAATAAGGCGCTAAACTTAAAAGACCATCTCCTCTTTGTTTGTTTTTTTTACTAATTTTGAATATTGTTGCTAATTAATTTGTTCTAAATATTTTTTATGGATGATTTTTTTCCAATATAGTATTCATTTCAATACAAGATAAAGTAATTGCTAACACACGCACAAACTATTCAAATAAACATTTCATTTATAGTAATAAAATTTATACTACAAAAATTGTATACTTATGTTCCATTCAATTGCTAATAATATACCCACTACTCAAATTTCTAACAAAAACCGTGACATTCAATTGCTAATATTTATATAGCCATTACTCAAATTTCTAACAAAAACCGTGACGCATAACACACTTGCAATGCCGAGTAACTCTTGTATGGACCCGGTCCACACTAAAAATAGTATAGACCCACTCTCTCTCCTCACTCCTTCTCCTCACTGCTCTCCTTCCTCCTCTTTGAAACCACCATCACCACCACGCCAATCTGCACAGTTGCACTCCCCTTCCCCTAAACCACCACCACCCACAACCTTCCCTCACTCTCTTCACTCCCCTCAACCACACGGCACTACGGCGGGACTACGACACACCCGTTTTCCGGCGGCTTCTCCGACGCAACATCTTCCACCTCTGCCTTCTCTCTTAATCTATGATTTGAGATCTGCAGTTGGGGGAGAGAAATCGAAGAAGGGTGAGCAAAAATTAGGTATATTTAAGCATAAAATCCCCTTCTTTTAGGTTTTAATTTCATGAATTCAAATGCTTTTTACGAATTGGAATGTTAAATCCACATTTAACACCCAATCAAATCGAATTGGGGAAAAATTTAGGGTTTTATTTTGATAATAAAACCTTAACTTTTCCTTCCTAACATTTAACTTTTGATTACAAAACCTTAACTTTTGATTGTTAAACCTTAACTTTTAATTACAAAATATTAACTTTTACTTAAAAAACCTTAACTTTTCATTCATAATACTTAACTTTTGATTATAAAACCTTAACTTTTAATTAAAATTTCTTAACTTTTGATAAAGAAACCTTAACTTTTGGTGGGCAAAAATTTAACTTTTGATAAAAAAAAACCTTAACTTTTGGGACCTAGCCCTGGTCTACAATAAGTTTAGTGTAGACCGGGTTCATACTAGACTTTCTATGCAATGCCACAATGATCATGAGTTGAGTTGGAAAATCCACCAATGTAATGATTCTCTGTTCAGCAATTTGCCCCATGAAGAAACATTGCAACCTATAATAAATAAATCATAATTAGTGACAATTGGAAGAAAGGATTTTATGATCTGCTAGAAGCAATAAATAGACCTTTGCTTGAACTTTTTGCCAAAATTTTGAATTAATCCAATTTGTTCTATATAAGCTCATTGCTCACTTGGTCCAAAAGTGTATAACATGATCTAGGATTATGCCCTTAGATTCGATTTGTACGGTTATGCATCTATAAGGTCGGCCATTGAGTTAGGAGAACTTTCAAAACGTAAATCTCCAAATGGACTTAAAATCAACCTCCTTATCGCTGTAAATCATGAATGTGATTCAATTGCTAATTAAAAGAAATAAACTTTACTATAAAAATGATGACAAGAACCAACTAACAAATTTCAAGTTGCCAAATTGACTGGAAATAGAGAAGGGCGGAAAATAACCCGAAACTCTCGATGTGCTTCGACACGCTTGCGAACCTTAGGTGTCAACGATTCAAATATGATTCAAGTATATCAACGATGAAATTGTAACCAACTAACCATCAACTAAGATTCAAACAGAAAAATCAAACTGACATCCAATAAGGATCAATACAAATTCAATGATAAGCAAGTTGATAAAACCAATCTTACACAGCATGATTGAGAAGACAAATAGAAATTAAGATGAAATTAGATAAAGTTAAAAAGTAAAAATTTACCTTCTAGATATTCAGATTGTGGTCATAGGTCACCTTAATTCCCTGCTTCCTTGAAAGTGGGCATAGATGTCCATGCACAACGAAAGATTTTCAAAATTATTCACAAAAAATGTAATTATTTTGAGCTAACATGATAAAAACAATTTGAATAAAAATGTTAATAGAAAACCTTTTGAATCGAAGTGGTCGGAGAACCCTTAGAGCTTGTAGCATAGTGTATAAGTGATGAGATTCTTGAAGTTAAAATGAGAACCATGAACTGTCAAAAGACTTGAAGAAAACCCACCATAATCAACGGAAATGGCCAAAGTTATATTCGAAATTTCAAAATTGAAAAAGGGGGAAGGAAATACTAATTGGCGTCGTCTGTGATGAACCGATAGAAACAGGGGATATAAGCCAAACCTCGAGATCAAGGATTTAAGATAGATTCATAGAATGAAATAGAAAAACACTCAGAGATAGAATGAAAGAAGCAAGAAGTAATAATCAGGAAACAGGGGAAAAGGACAGTAAAAAGGAGCAGAATCAAACTAATAAATCAAATCAGAGGAAAAAATTCCGAAGTTCCGTGGTTCTTTCCTGGGTTTGCAAGAATAATGGGGTGAAATCTCACTCAAATGTGACTCCAAAGTATTAAAGCAAAATGGCCCAATGAATCTTCATCGCTAACTACTTTAATCACTTAACTATTTCGAAAGGACAAAAGGAAACATGGATAAATGGTACTCGACTACTCATTACACATCGAATTCACAAGCAACAGTTATTCCAGCTGGCTTTCCCTCTCAAGAGTCAATATTCTAAATTTGGTTACAGAGCCTATAGGTATAAGACTTGAATACTCTGATGACATGATAAGGAAAAAAATCAATGAATATTTAACAGGAATCTAAGCTTATTTTGGATATGCTCCATATTGTGACTTTGTGAGAAAGACTTTAGATTTATACCTTTTGCTTGTGATCACCATTGACGATTCTGCTATTGTGCTCATCATCATGAAGAAGCTCCAGCCTTTCTGTTAATTGTGGCGGGAAGACCAGATCTAACATTTACTTCTCTAAGACTTCCAATCTTATGTTCTCCACTCACAGTACATCGGCTAACAAACGTTTTATATTTTTGGGGCTGATCAAATTTCCGGACCATATACCATACCTTACCAACACAAGACACTCTCTTAGCAGCAACAAACATGAAAATAGTTACATTACCAGTGTCAGGAGAATCATAGAGAAATAAGCCACGGCGCCACTAAAAAAACAAATATTAGAAAGAATATAATATATTCAGTGAGCTCCATCGCTATCATATACAATTTTTCGAATAATATATAATGTCTATTATCATATAACATTTAATTAAAACAAGAGTGGATGAGTGAGGGCTAAGAATTTGATCAAGCAGAAGAGAAGAAGAGAAGAAGAGCATGACCTACAGGAATTGGTGCTGGAAATGTCTCGGGTTCAATTTCAGGGGAATCATATAAATTGAAAATAGTTTTCCTTCCTACAAGAGAGAATATATTTCCTTTCCATCATACAACTGAGTTTCCCTTGTAAAAAAGTTTTCAAGGGAAAAACGTTTTCCATGTAAATTGATATTCCGTCTAATCAAACGGAGCTAATACTCATAGCCATATACATAGCACATAGCATTTCCAATTACATACAAAGTAACACAATCAAAAGAACAAACTAATCAACAAAATTCACCATATTTCATGTTCGTCTAAAAAATTCAAGCTAAAACTCTAAACCAATACGTTCTTACATCAATCGGAAATCAACAAAGTTCACCAGATTTCATGATTGTCTCAAAAAATCAATCTAAAACCCTAAAAGAATCCGTTATAAGTTAGAACACAACCTAAACCGATACATCTGTTAGTACTGTAGACGGAGATAAATCAAACCCAAAGAGCAATGTAGGTGGTCTCACTTTAACGTCTGGAAAGTCCTTTTTGGATCCAATGATACAAAAGTGAGAAGATTATCTTAAGCAAATATAAGGCTCCAAATACTGAAATAGTAATGAAACTAATTATGCATCAATGAACACTATTAAAGATTTACAGAAGAAAAGCTTACACAACAGTGTACTACTATTAAAGATTTACAGAAGAAAAGCTTACACAACAGTGTACTACTATTTACATCCCAGACGTTGAAGCAGTTGCCTTTTCCATCCATGCAGAAAACTAAGAAGCTGGTGATACAAGACTTGGAGTGGACCAAGGGCTTGGCAGAGCTAATCTGCATATATGTATTTATCACGAAATTGATTCAAGGTTGTGCATAATCTGATCCTCCAAATATTAATCTATGATCCTGATTTAGACTTGAGAGGGAGTTCCATTCACACCTACAAAACTTTTTGAGAAATAACAGCTTTCTATAAGAATCCAAATTTTCAACTCAAATGAAACTTTGCGACAGTAAGAACACAAGAACACAATTCGAAGTAGCAGATGTAAACACCATCCCACACCAATAGCATATAGCTTTAACATAAGAACATTTGGGTAAAATGTTGAGTCTTATACCCAAATGATTCATGAATTGTGGGATAGTGTTTGGTAATCATTTGGGTATAAAACTCAACTTTCCAGATCGACTTCCAGAAATAGCAGCCTTCTACTTATCTAATAAAGCATAACTTTGACATAAGAACACAATTCGAAACACAAGAACCAAACACCACCTCACACAACCGATCCACAAAATGCAAGCTATCCGACAACATTTTATAAGCCCTCTCCCCCAGCGAAACATCCTTCTTCCTAAGCTCCTTAAGAAGCTTTATAACCATAAAAACCCTTTCCATCCCTACACATTTCCTCCAACAATAGTCTTATACGTCAAAATCAATAGATGATCGTTTCCATCATTAATCAAAAACCCTAAAACATATCTTGAGACTCTGCAGGTTTGGTTGAGTGATTAGCACCCCTAGTGGAGATGTGATCTGATTAATAGAGTATGTATTCTAGAATCTGTCATGAGAGGTTATGTTTGGTGAAACTCAGGTAGAGAGGGTAGTATAAACCACCCAAAGTAGGGGCAATATGTTATCCTATAGTATTGGCCACTCCTTTCCACTTCCTGTCTACTTAATTAAGTCAAAAAGATAGGAGCAACACAACTTGGAGTCTGGCGCAAATTAATCAAACCTCGTAATTTAGCCAGTAATCAATTCTCATAATTACTACGATTCATTATCTTGGTTCATTAACCCGAAAATAACTTAATCAATAACATTTATCTGATAACATGGTCGAAATGAAGCCCTAAAAAATCAGACGGCCACACAATACAAACCCTAAAACAGGGAGAAGAAACAGCAAAAGAACCCCCCAAGATCAAAACGAATGTATATACTAAATAAAAAAGGAAGTGAAAATTGGGAAGAATGAGGACAAACCTGAATAGGTAGCAGAGATGGCGGGATCTGAACAGGGCATCGACGACGAAGATGATGAAGGAAGAGATTGGGAGGAGGGTGACAAATGAATGGATGAGCACGTGCTAAGGAAGGCGATGGCATCATCAGACACATATGAAACTCTCATGAAATTCATATGAAAATGGCGTTGATGACATATTCTGATGGCAGTGGAGATATGATGGACCAAAGGTTAGAACTTAGAACTTAGAGCTTAGAAGTAGTAGTGAAGTAGAGAAACATTAGAAAGAAAATAAAAAGAAGCCCCCCAAAAATCTGGCCTTTATGTTTTGTTCCTTAAGATTATACATTTATGTTCCGCATTTTTAAAGCCAAACGTCTCTAATATGTTAGATAAGATAATTAAAAGTGAAAATAATCAATTAATATAAATAATAATTATATTGATTTATCCGTAATTTTGTTTTATATTTCAATATTAATGTCATATTAGAAAATATATTAAATGTTGATTAACACCACATGGCTGTCTGTTAGCAAGATACTTTTTTAAAAAGAAACAAGGTTATATACTTATATTAGTCTAAATTAAATGAAATGGTCACCTAAAATATCATAGTGACTAAAAGGGTTTTTCAGTTGCTATAATATTGATAGAATATTTGTAAAGATACATTCTTTTGACGAGCTTTGAGATTGTTAAAATTTAAAAGGAATTATTCACAGGTTTGAATTATTTGAATTTTAGTTGTTTAATTACAAAGTCAGCTTAATAAGTAGTGCAAATCTACTACTTCCTTCATTCGTTTTTTATTAGTTGTGACACTTTCTATATAAGAAAGTTTCAAATTAGTTGTGACACAATTGGTCGATCCTACCCACAGACTCATGGTGAGCACCATGCGCACGATGAACATCACCCACTGTCCAATGAACATCACCCAATAAACACACCCAATAAACATCAACCAATGAACAATGAACGTCACAAAATGAACATCAGTTGGACATCACCCAATGAACATTAGTTGCACATCATCCATTAAACGTCACCCAATGAACATCGGTTTGTGTTAAAAGAACACTAAGTTCACACACAAACAACAATAATCAGTTCTCCAATGAACAAGACTACAAAATTGATTTGACATGAAAATTTTCAAATTTTTGAAAATGTCAACCAATGAACATCAGTTTATGTTAAAAGAACACTAAGCTCACTCAAATGAACAATAAAGTAAATCAAAAGAACATTTACAATTTTTAAATATGATTCAAACTTTTGAACTTCGAAATTTGTAACCTAACTGATGTTCATTGGGTGATGTTCATTGTTCATTAGGTGGATCATTGGGTGATGTTCATTGGGTGATGTTCATTGTTCATTAGGTGGATCATTGGGTGATGTTCATTGTCCATTAGGTGGATCATTGGGTGATGTTCATTGTTCACTGACTGATGTTCATTGTGCGCATGGTGCTGATCACATGAGTCCGTGTGTAGCATAGAATTTGCGGTTGTGACACTTTCTTATTTGGTCATTCCTTTCTCTCTATTTCTCTCCTATCACATGACTCCTCTTTTATTTCTCTCTATCTCTCTCCTTTTCAAATATAATATAGGATCCCGTGAAATAAAATGTGCCACAACTAATAAATAACGGAGATATAATGTCACAACTATTTGGTACAAAAAAAATAGATGATCAAGATTAAAAAGCTATAAAGTCTATAGTTCTATTGAGCTATGACAGGTATTATATTACCCTTATGGGTCTGTTCTGTTCAACTTATTTTCAGTTCAGTTCAGCTCCAATAAGTTCAGCTCAGTTCAGTCCAGTTCAGTTCAGTTCAGCTCTAATAAGTTCGGTTCAGTTCAGTTCACCTCCAATAAGTTCAGTTCAGTCTAATTCAGCTCCATACCCTATAATTGAATTTAACCATTTTGTTAATATTATTATTATTGTTGCTAATTTATTTTACTTATTATTGTTGTTGTTATTATTATTATTGTAATTATTATTTTTTCTATAGCTTGTTAATATTATTATTTTTATATATTATTTTTTATATATCATTTTGTTATTATATTTACTCGATATTAATTTATTATTACTATTATTACTATGGCTAAGCATGTTTTTGTTTGGTACTCGGTTTAACCAAATTTCATGTGAATACGAGTATTTTAATTTGCAATTGTTGCTTTATTTTACCGACTAGATATTCACTAGTACATCATACAAATAAGCTACAAAAGCTAGAATATATTTAAAAATTACAAAGTTGCTGATAACACCGAAGTACTATTTAAGGTACAACATCATCGTTACGTTGAATATTAAAGATACTTTGGCAGTTTGAGGTGGCGTTTGGTTTATAAATATTATAGACCAACTCACCACAAATCGTGGTTTGGTTAAAAGCACCGACCCACGTTTTAGGCTAACTATCATTATAATTGCTAATATTTAGTATAATGGTAATATTAATTTACTTCTTATACATTATTGTTATTAAACCAATCAAGTATTAATATATTAATACTAATAATAGTAATTACTCATTATTAATTTTTTATTATTATCGGTAATTATTATTTTTAATATTAATTTATCATTTTTACTATTATTTATTTACAACTATTATCTAATAACATCAAAAAATATTATCATTATTCTTTTAATATTATTCTTCATTAGTAATTATTATTACTTAGAATTATGATTACTCGTTATTTAATATTCATAATAATTATTATTTATATATTTACTTCAATTCAATTCAGTTCAGGTCCAATAAGTTCAGTTCAGTTCCAATAAGTTCAGTTCAGTTCAGTTCAGCTCCAATAAGTTCAGTTCAGTTCAGCTCCAATAAGCTCAGTTCAGTTCAATTCAGCTCCAATAAGTTCAGTTCAGTTCACCTCCAATAAGTTCAATTCAGTTCAGTTCAGTTCAGCTAAAATTATACGAAGAGAACAAGTCTTATGTTGTATCTAGGACTTGTAAAATTTAAAAATTGATTTATATTGGAGATACATGATATCTTTGTGAAAAATGGAAATATACCATATCTTGTGTTACTGGAAATATGAAGTATCTGATGGAATTCTTAATTCTTTGTATCTAGTCAGTTGGTTTCTAGGTTGTAAAGAACAGAAAACATAACACATTATTCTTTGAACCTTAGGGTTATCAATTTCCCCCTCGTTCTAATATCGATATCGTAGGGTCAGTTCTTTTTAATTTTTTTTTGTTTATCTAACTTTATTAGGCCTTATTTGACCGTATTAAGTTTTATTAGACCTTATATGACCTTATTCGAGCTTATCTGAACGACTGAACTTTTTTGAATTTTTCTGAAGTTATATAAACTTATAATAACTGAAAATAAGTTAAAAAGTATGGACGCTTAGTGCTCAATAGGATCAAAAGTAATTAAGCCGCACCAAATTATAAGATGCAATTGATTTTCCAAAAGAGATAACCTTCATTTTTGAAAGTTGCTTATAACCCCTGTCAGGTCGTCGCCCCTACCCCGTTCGACTACAACTCCTCCGTCGGCTCCCTCGAGGCCCAACTCCAACAGGGACATACTGGTTAGCAACACCCGAGGATGCTCGGTCACTTTCAGGACGCCCAATCAAAGCGTCCCGGCGAGAGCGATCACTTCTTCCGAGACGACGCCCCCCATGCCAGAGGCGTACCATCATCTAGAAGGTCCAAATGTTGGAAATCCTCATCAACAAGATACCACGCGTCCCGACCCCACTGAAAGAAGCTTTGCCACATAGCTACGCGGATTCACCGTACACAGAGTGTATAGACGTCGTGGATATCCCTAAGAGATTTTCCACTCCCAACATGAAGCTGTATGACTGGACGACAGATCCTGACGAGCACATCGCCCAATACAAACAAAGAATGATGACCATCCTCGTTCTACAAGAAATGAGAGAAGCCTGCCTCTGCAAAGGCATTGGGTTAACTTTATCGGGTCCCGCTCTGCAGAGGCTGATCACCCTTCCTAACGGGAGCATATCCAGCTTTGCTGAGCTCGTCAACATGTTCAACCAACAATTCGTCAGCAGTCGCAGCCTGGAGAAGCAGACCAACGACCTGTACAGGGTCGTCCAGAAACAAAACGAGACGCTCAAGGAGTTTCTGAACAGGTTCAACAGGGAGAAAGGTGTCCATCCCACGATGTGACATAGCCACCGCCGTAGAAGCATTCCGACAAGGACTATTGGGCGACAACGACCTTTACAGGGACCGAACTAAATAACCTTGTTCTACTTTTGAAGATGTGCAGGCAAAAACTTTAGCTCAAATCAGGTTGGAGGAAGACCTCGACTCGAGGAAGGGATGCTCAAGCTATGACAGGTCTAACAGGAAGGCCACGTTTAGCAAAAAGCCCGACAATAGGTACAAGCCGTACGGACGAGCCAGCGATGAAGCACAGGTCGCCCTAGTCGATGGAGAAAGCGACGACTAGAAGGAGAGCGCAGACCTGCCACCAAAAAGCCAAGAGTCCAACTTTTGCTTCGACACCTCTGGCCTGGTCAAAAACAAGATGAACATGGGGGAAGCAGTAAGATGGCCAGGGAAGTCCAACAAGCCAGGAGACAAAAAGGACCCGACAAAGTGGTGTGACTACCATCAAGACATCGGTCACCTAACTGATGAATGCATCTCCCTGAGAAAAGAAGTAGCCGACCTGCTACGCGCTGAACAGCTCAAAGACGTTATGTCAGACAAAGCCAAAAGCGTCGTGACTAGAGACTAAAATTCTTCCAAACTCAAACCTCCTCCTCCTCCTGTTCCTATTAAAACTGTTAATGTAATAACTGATGGATCTAACATTTGTGGTTGGATCTATTTTGCAGCAAAAAGGCATGCAATATGGAAAAGTCGACCCCAAGACCAAGGAAAGCGGCATACGACGACCAACCGATCACCTTCGACGAGTCGGACGCAGACGACGTGCCAGACGTCCACCATGACGAGTTAGTAATCTCCCTGACTATAGGGAACTGTCTACTCAAAAAATCCTCGTCGACAACGGAAGCTCCGCCAACATCATCACCCTGGACGCCCGAACTGAGATGGGTCTGGGCATGGACGACATCACCAAAAAGTCCACCGTATTAGTAGGATTCAGCGAAATCGCCCTCCCCACATATGCCCAAGGAGTAAACCTACAGGTAAGGTTCCTCGTAATTGATTGTAAATCGTCCTATAATGTAATCTTGGACAGGCCTTGGATACACGACATGCGAGCCGTCCCCTCCACCTACCATCAGACGATCAAATTCTCGACCAAGTGGGGGATCCAAGAAATCAAAGGTGACCAGAAGATAGCCAAATAATGTTACAAGGCGACGCTGAAACCCTGTAATATAGACGGACAGGTAGCATAGCAATTATAGAACGGCCAACAAGACGACGGTTATAGAGAACCAGAGTCGGAAAGATTAGACGATGTCGTCTTAGACCCGGCCAAACCAGATCAAGTTGTCCACATTGGTGCAGACATACCTGAAGACGTCAGGAAAGAACTGATAAGCTTTCTGAGAGAAAATGCCGACTGTTTCGCTTGGACACACGACTACATGCCAGGTATTTCCCTGAAGTCATTACGCATAAACTAAACATTGATCCTGGTTGTAAGCCTGTCAAACAAAAACGTCGAAAGTTCGCTCCAGAACGGAACAAAATCATCGACGAAGAAGTACAAAAATTCTTGAGACAGGAAAAATACGAGAAGTCCAATATCCCGATTGGTTAGCAAACGTCGTGGTGGTAAGCAAGAAAAATGGTAAGTGTTGTGTATGCATAGATTTCACTAACCTTAACAGGGCATGCCCGAAGGATCCATTTCCACTCCCTCACATCGACGCCATGGTGGACGCGACGGCTGGACACGAGATGCTGTCTTTCATGGACGCATTCAGTGGATATAACTGAATACTCATGCACCTACAGGACCAAGAAAAGACATCCTTTGTCACAAGTCGAGGTATTTTTTGTTATAAAGTTATGCCGTTTGGACTAAAAAATGCAAGAGCGACGTACCAGAGGTTAGTAAATAAGATGTTCGAAAGACAAATCTAGAAAAACGATGGAGGTGTACATCGACGACATGTTGGTCAAGTAGACAAAAGCGAAGGATCACATAAAACACCTCAGGCAATCCTTCGAAGTGTTGAGAAAACACAACATGAAACTGAACCCATCCAAATGCTCATTCGGGGTCTCGTCCAGAAAATTCCTTAGTCACGTTGTGACACAGAGGGGAATCGAGGCAAGCCCAGGCCAAATCAAAGCTATTGTCAACCTCCAATCTTCTAAATCCATCAAGGACGTCCTGCGTAAAAATAAACGTTTTGAATGGACAGATGAACATGAGGACGATTTGGAGAAACTGAAGAAGTAGCTGACACAACCACCACTGTTGGTAAAACCAATCGATGGCGAGCTCCTGTTCTCTATTTGGCTGTTGCAGAAACGGCATACAACGCCGTCTTAGCCAAGAAAGAGGATGGGACGCAGTACCCCGTCTACTATGTAAGTAAGTCATTACTTAACGCCGAAACGAGGTATTCTCAACTTGAAAAGTTAGTTCTGGCCTTAATAGTAGCATCCACTAAGTTACGTCCTTTTTTTGAATGTCATAGCATAATCGTGCGCACTAACTATCCCATGAGAACAATCATGAGGAAACCTGACCTTGCAGGGAGGATGACCATGTGGTTTATGCAGCTGAGTGGTTATAACATAACTTACCAGCCAAGAACTGCCATAAAGTCTCAAGCTCTAGTAGACTTCGTCGCGGACTTCTGTCCTCAATTAGAACCAGACGCCATCAACGAAGATAATAAGCTGGACTGTGCGTTAACGGACGGACGATGGACCTTGTTCACTGACGGAGCCTCTAATATGCGAGCCACTGTGTAATAGCCCATATTTTAAAGAGGTTTAAGTAAGTCCTAAATAAGGCTTAGTAGATTATCTTTGCCCAAGTTTTATTTTGTTAGGCTATAACTTCAGAGTGAGCGTGTAAGTTGTTAAATATTTGGTGTTAGCCTAATATCTAATAGTTTATTTGAGCCCAACTATTAATTTAATAATTTATAAAATTATGAGTGTGTTGGCAAGATATTGTACTTTTGGATTATACCATTCTTAATACTAAGTGGATGGGTATTTAATGGACAAAGGAGTAGAAAGAAGTTAAAGAAGGGAAAAATGAATTATAGAAAAATGAGATAAAGAGTAAACAGAGTTGGAGTAAAGAAAAAGGGAAAATAAAAAGAAAAAGTAGAAAAAGGAAATAAAAATGAAACAAGAAAAGAAAAAGGAAAAAAAGAAAAGACAATGATGTAAATGAAGTCAACAGACTTCACGCAGCAGAAGGAAGGAAGGAAAGAAAGGAAGGAAAGAAAGAAAGAGAAGGAAAGAAGGAAAAGAAAGAGAGGAAAGAAAGAGAGAAGGGAAGGAGCCGGTGGCTCAGTGGCGCCGCAAGGTGTGCGATCCAACCACCACGTGAAGGGATCGACAGAGTATAAAGGGGCGTAAAGGAAAACAGTCGCGCCGCTTTGAGGGCCATTTCTGGCGAGCTTCTGGTAGGGTTTTCCGGCAATCTTAGTTGGGGATTGATCGAGTTCAGTGTAAGTCTCAAAAACCCTAAGTTAATTTCTGATTTGGATGACTAATTTAATAACCCTAATTTAGACTAATCTTCATGCATGTGAAGAATTAGGGGAAATTGTTGAAGGTAAAGCATTTGGGAAGGCTTAAGAGCTAATATTGAAGCCAAATAAGGTACTACAAAGGACCTCCTTTAGCCTTGCTTACAATTTCCATATGATTAGTTTGTGAATGAATTTCATGTTTATGGGTTTTGTGTAGTATCTTTGAGTTTAAATTGACTATGATAATATATATATTCTGGAAAATGTGTTTCAGATTATGAATGAACTGACATTGAGTTTATGCACTCGTATGGATGGATTTTTAGAAGAAGTTACACTATTTTATTAAAAGAAACGATGTATAGTTTATGGTTGAACTTAAAGCTCTCACAAATGGTTTAACTACTGATTTAAGTATCTTATAAGTTTACTTAGTTATTTTTAATGATTTGGTTAAAGTATTGTGGGTTTTATGGTTGAAATGAGGTGTTTTGGTACCAATGACCTTAGTATTGACCATGGTGTTGAATATTAACCCTCGTAATAAGTTGTTAAAGCTAAAGTATTATGCGATTTAGTATTTGGATATTAGTATGGTTTTATAAATTAATTAGTAAATTCTTTTATCTACTAATTAGTAGTTTTGTTTAAAAGGATTTACGAAATGGAATGTTTTTTTTATATATACTAAAATGTCTTGTAGAAGTTATTTGAGACGTAAGTCGCCAAATGTGAGTCAAAGTATTCATTTTACTTTTATTTAAAGGACTTAATCCTAGTGATTTATTTTAATATAAGATATATATAAACATATTGGGTTTAAGTACTAAAGTTAAGTACTTTAAGTTGATTTCTTTTTGAATTGTCAAAGGTTAATAAGATGTTTCTTAGATTAAAAAGTAGCTAATGTAAATATTGTATTATGGTATCAAATATTAAACTCTAAGACTCATTATAGATTTTACTACCAATCACTCTTTTCTTTTAGTTATTTTCAATGAGAACTTATTTTTATATATATTTGGTAAATAATAAAGTTTCATCTTTCAAATACTCCCTCCGTTTCTTTTTGTTTGTCCTACTTTCCGTTTTTGTCCGTTTCTTTTTGTTTGTCTTACTTTTTTTATCTTTCCTTATATGGAAAAATTAGATTATCCATTTACCCCCTACTTTATCACTTTTTGGTCCACATGTAACTTATAATCTTCTCTCACCTACTTTAATCACCAATTTATTATAAAATAAGGGAACTTTTTAATTGTTGTCCCCACCCACATGCCTATAACATCACTCTCCTTGGCATTTGGAGCTACAGTAAATGGGACAAACAAAAAGAAACGGAGGGAATACTATGTTTAATACTTTAGTGGGAATGATAAATCTCATTTTCTAAGTTATATTGATTCTTGGAGTATCAAATTTAAAGATTATATTTACACATAATTCTCTTGTCTCAGTTACTACTTGGAAAGACATTTAAAAGTATAAAATAATTTATTATTTACTCTTACTCTTTATTGGTGGAAGTATACTTCTAAATATAGGATTTAAGTGGAGTTTCAAAGATTTTAATTAATTATGTGACATGATATTTCTCGTTTATTTAGGTACATTGTAATGTTACCATGGAGTAAAATCTTTATAATTGTGATTGTTATTCTCTTAAAGAAAGGCTTTGAAATGAAAGTTAAGACTTATTCAAAGTATGTGAAATGTTTCTCTGAAAGACTCGTGATTGAACAATTCTTTTCATTTCAAATAAAGTGTTTAAAAATATAATTTTGATTTAATTAGTACTACTTGATTTGGAAGAGTATTCTAGTTTTGTGAAAGAAAAATGAATTCTTTACAAAATAGTTATAGTAAATTTACGAAAATGTCGTTTTTATGCGGTGAACTATCCTAAATCCATATGGTCAAAATTGACCGATCCATGCTATGATGCTCATGTCTAATTGCAAATTGCAGGACTTGAAAGTTGTCTATATTTTACAAATACTTTGGGAAGATGCCCAAGTGAATGTATTCAAATATGGAGTTTTACTCCTTGAATTTAATAACGTATTTATCATATCTTGACAATTGAAATAAGTCAATTGATATCAAAGTGTATGAACTATATTCAAATGTGGTTTTATTGTACTCCTAAGGGAGAAAGCTATTGTACCAATTTCCAAATATTTTGGGAAAACATAATGCTTAAAAGAATGGTTGACAAGACAAATTATGGAAATGAGCAATTGAAATATTGCAAATTAATGTTTGTTTTAAGGGTAGTTGCGGTTCATAGCTTATGAACCTTAGAACTGTCAAAATAATTTAATTGTACTGGTACTGAATAATGGTGAGCGACGGCTCTCCTTGAACATCCCAACGGATAACGTATGGGTTAAAGACAGTAACTACCGTGGTTTTTGAAGTAACCTAAGAATGGTTTGGTACTTAGTAAAGTATTTAAAATGTTGTATGATTTATAAATTGAGTTTCTAACTCATAATTTGGGAAATATCTATAAAGGGTGTATTGATATTGAAAAGAGTTTTAAGCCTAACTCCAATGCACGTTTTGCTCTACTAGTTTGCCTAATGGTCTTTATATTATGGTATTGTACTTATATAATTGTGTTGAAAGTATCATTAAAGGAAGCTATTTTTCCTTAATAAACTACCACCTAAAAACGAATTTACATGAGCGTATGTGTAGTACTCAGCGTTTTCGTGCTGATATTGTTCTTTGAACCAATTGGTGCAGGTTCTTAAGGTACAAGCTATGTGTTTTCAAGTATCGAATCAACTCATGTAGAGATAATTTTGTACATTGTGTTTTTGTTCCAATTATGTATATCAAGTCTAAGATATCTGTGTTGGTAATTGTAATATAACTTTGGAACTTGGACACTGCTATCTCAGATGTTACCGTGATTTATCTAGTTTTTGTGAAGTTGGTTTTAAGTTGTGCTTGAGCATCATGAGATGACTCAAGAGACATATTTTTATGGCGCTTGTTATTGACACAAGCTGGTTATTTATTTTATTGATTTAGGTTTTTGGTCGATAACCTTGTTGCTCATTTTACAACGAAACTCTAGCGAAATTTATGCAAAATTTTATATTCTTTTTTTCCTCTTATAATAACATTGTTTATAAGAATAACATTTTTACAAGAATTATTGTTTTAAAGTTCGATTTTAAATTATATCTTGAATTCCACGTACTCTATTTGGATGATGTGATGGTAACGGTTTGGGTTTCTAAATTCTGTTTTCCGCTGCATCTTAAGCAAATCAATTGTGTTAAAATCCTGGGCTGTTACACACTGGCTTAGGTGTCGTCCTGACATCCCCCAAGGAGACGTCATCTCCCATTCGGTTAGATGTGAATTTCAAGCGACAAACAACGAAGCAGAATACGAAGCACTGACTATGGGACTGAAGACAGCCAAGGACATGGGAATAAAAGATCTCGAGGTAAACAGTGACTCCTTGCTAATAATCTGCCAAATTAACGGTTCTTATGCAGCTAAAATCCCAAGATGAAGGCCTACCTCGAAGTTGTCCAACGATTGACGAAACACTTCGACAAATGTCTATTCCAACAAGTGCCTCTTGAACAGAACTCCGACGCTGACGGCTTGGCAGGACTTAGGGCAATCGTCAAAGATCTCGGCGTCACCAGTATACCCATTGTTCACTTGTTACATCCAGCCATTGAAAAGGACGTCTAAGTTTGGACGACGAGACAATACCGGTCGACGACCATCCACCAAGCAGCTGGACTAAACCCTACAAAGATTGGCTACTACACGACGTCCTGCCAGCCGATAAGAAGGAGGCGAAAGCCTTCAAGGTAAAAGCCTCCCGCTTTTTTATAATCGACGATATTTCGTTCAGAGCGTCTGTTTCAGGACCATATTTGCGATGTCTCGAACCAAACGAGGCCCGACAAGTATTGAAGGACATACATGACGGCGTTTGTGGTAACCATTCTGGGGGAAGAAGCCTGTCGCTTAAAGCTCGACGCCTCGGATACTACTGGTCGACCATGAAGCGAGACGCGGCAGAATATGGCAAACGTTGCAAAGCTTGCCAAATACACACAGCCATCCTGCACCAACCGTCAGAAATGCCACATCCTATTCTGTTGCCAAGGCCATTCATGAAGTGGGGGATGGATATAGTAGGCAAGCTACCTCAAGCACCGGGGCAACGAGTCTTCATGCTGGCCATGACCGATTACTTCTCCAAATGGATCTAAGCAGAACCATTTTGAACCGTCAAAGACAGAGAAGTGATTTCTTTTACCAAACGTAACATTTTGTGCAGGTTTGGAATCCCAAGTGAGATCATATGCGACAACGGATCCTTGTTCATAAGCAAGAAGACGCAAAGATTCTGCAACCAGTGGAATATCAAACTTTACAAGTCAACTCCCATGTATCCTCAATCAAACGGACAAGCAGAAGCGAGTAACAAAATAGTCATCAACAACCTGAAGAAACGCTTGGAGAAGGCGAAAGGGAAATGGGCTAAACAACTCCCCTCATTTTGTGGTCAGAAAGAACGACAACCAAGAACGCTACAGGACAGACTCCTTTCTGCTTGGTATACGGATGTGAAGTCGTCATACTCCCGGAGGTAAGTATTCCAACAGCTCGATATGGTTTAATGACGCCTGAACATAACGACCAGGCCCTCACCCACGACTTGGATACCTTCGACGAGATGAGAGACGTAACAAAAATAAGGATAGCGGCCTACCAACAAAGAATAGCGAGAAGTTATAACCAAAACGTCAGGCTAAGAACGTTCCACTTAGGAGATTGGGTTCAACACAAAGTGTTTCCAAACACAAAGGACCCAAACGACGGAAAGCTCGCGCCTAATTGGGAAGGCCCATACCTAATCAGCAAGGTGGTAGGCTAGGGGGCATAGGCCCTCACAGACGAGGAAGGTAACCCTATTCCACGAAGTTGGAACACCCACAATCTCAAACTGTATCACTTCTGAACTCTTATCTCCTTTTAAGTTCTTCGTATTTTCATTTTATGTTATTTTCCTTTTACTCTCCTTCGACACATACTGGCTTGAGCGTCGAAGGACCGTTGGTCGAACCAACGGCCAGCCCGTCTACCATGACGGCATAACAGGGACAAACGCCCGTGTGACGTATGAAAATTTTTTACACAAGCAACATCGGAGCATAGGTAAATCCAGATACCAAGTATGGCACCTCACACCCAACGTCCTTACTTACACTTCTTAAATATTTACTGACTTGGGCGTCAGAGGTTCGTTGGTCTAACCAACGGCCAACCCGTCTTTTATGACGGACGCGCAGGAACCAAAATACTAACGACGCGACTATGCGAGGGCACAACAAACAGGGTGGACGTCACCTGCCTTCCGATAGGTACACGTTCTTTCTCCTTAATGAATTACTTTCTATGTCGAACGAATACTGACTTGGGCGTCGGAGCGCCGTTGGCTTGTCCAACGGCCTAGTCTCCCATTCCCCTTTGTTTTGACACAAGAACGTCAAACGGACGAAACACTCGCATCCTATGGCGCGCGACACAAAGCATACAAATATCTGCATCCTCCCCTTCTAAAGGAGGGATGACGGACACACAACAACGTTGTACACAACAGACAAGCTGTGCAGCACATAGGAACGTACGAACGACGAAACAAACGACAGACATGCAAACATTTGAAAGGGTCATAGAAAACAAAAGGTGTCATAAACCCCCTAGTATGCTTAGTTTATGCAACCGATAGTTCATCAAACACAACAATACCAAATCAAAACAATAAACGACTGCCAAATCTAAAAAACTATGAAATATTATCCAAACATACAAACCCCAAATTATCCAAAGAAATTACCTGAACAAGCTGCAAAGCGGACACAGCCGCGAAAACCAAACCGACTGGCGCACTTAGTTCTCATCCATCTTCTCCAACGCCAATGCCCCACTTCCTGCTGCTTCAGGCTGCTCGACCGCCGGTGTCTCTGATGCCTGAGCCGAGTGAACTGCTCCTTCTTCAGCCAAAATCTCCTCCTCATTCATCCCAGGAGCAGTACCTGCAAAGTCCCTCTTAAACGGGGCAATATCGTCGTCTGGCTTCCAGTCGACGTGACGTCCTTCTTTAAATTCTTTCATCAGCTCCGCCCTAGTCTTCCACGTGTAATACCCAGCCGCGTCTTCCACTTCGATCTTGACTTTGTCCACCTCGTCCTCCAGATCCTTCGACTTAGCATGTTCGAACTACAGTTGCTCCCTAGCAATCTGTAACCTAAGCTTGAGGGATTTCTCAACCTCAGCCAGACGTTTTGCCTCGGACTCAGACGAACAACTTTCTGGATGCCAACCAGGTTAGCTTGAAGACCCTGTCACACGAGGGGATTTCTTAAACACAATATCACTTACAATGAGCAAAAAGATGTGGCCTGAGCGGTACATACCCGGAATAGACATGCTGCTTCATCAGCCAAAACGTCAGCTATTGGGACGGCGTCCCATCTAGATTGCGCAGCAGGAAACAGGAGTTTGTGGACGTCAAGGAGCGTCGCCTTCTTTGACGGCGTCCCAAAATCAGCAGGAAGCTCGATGGAGAATTTCCTTTTGCCACCCACAGACGACGTAGGAGTCGTAGGAATGGGCAGAGGAACGTTGGCAGTGCGCGGTGGGGGCGGAACAAATGGGCTTCCACCAGAACTGTTACGAGAGCGACGACGGAGCAGTAGCTCTTGAGCCGACATATTGGCAGCGACAGATCTCGTCGTCCTAGTAGTCCCTACATAAGAGGCTGCAATATCAAGATGCATGAACTTTGCATTGCACAAAGACAACAGGTTAAGTAATACTTACCACTCGACATCGGTGATTCTACTACACGTTCCGGTTTCTTGGCCTCTACAGATGGACTGACTAAAACTGATGGTGGCACCAAGATTTGGACGTCTTCGTCGTCGTCGTCCTCTTCCACACTGATGGGATACGTCCTGTCGGCTTCTAGTAACTGCAAGAAGATCTTAGTGACACCTTTGGACTCCGGACGAGGAGCGAATAGCTTCAATTCAAAATCTGCAAAGACACAAAAGTGAGAACGTCAACAAAATAAGAAACGAGAAGACGACACAAAAGAGCGACAAATACCTTTCACAACCCATTCAGATCTAAACACTTTTCCTTCTTCCCCTAATCTCACTACTAGAAAAACGATCTTTAGTATCGGAAAAGAATTTTGACACTAATGTATATAAATAATATCAGAACTAATTTGTTCGATACTATTTTGTGGGTTCATAAGTGGCTAAGTCAAAAGGCAATTCAATATTATCGGAAACTTTTTGGTCTGATACTAAAGAGTTTATAGCATCGTTTATATCTGATACTAAAAAGTGGTATTGTATCATAAGCATGTTTGATGCTAAAGAATATCTATAGCGTCCAAAAGTTCCGATACTAAATGTAATTTGGTATCCATAACATATTTCAATACTAAAAGGCCTCTTTCGCAACATAATATTTTGATACTATAGATTAATGTGGTATCAAAGGTATCTTCTGATACTAAAAGGACTCTTTAGTAACATAAACTTTCGATACTGAAGCATAATTTGGTATCGGTAATATCTCAAGTGAACATCGGTGCCTATAAGAAGTCGATAGGTGAAGAACCGGGTTTTAGAGTATGCTCGCTTCAGTAATTGTCGAGTTAGCAAAAATTTGTTTGATCAATCTATTTTTTAATAGGTTTGGTTCAACTACAGGTTCAACTATGGGTGTTAACTTTTTTGTTAAATCAAGCAAGGAGTGTTCAAACATATACGTATTAGTTCAGTTGCACGTTATTTTCAAATACTTTTGTGATATGCCAATGCCAAAGAGAACATACCCTATTTGCATATAAAGAGGATTCTATTATTATTATTATCAACTTTTTATTTATTATTATTATTATCAATTTTTTAATTATTATTTATAATTGTTATTTAATAATTTATTATTATTTGTTAATAATTACAATTCAATTCATTTCAATTTAGCTGTTGACAATATTTTTACTCTCATATTTTACTATTCTTTTTAGTTCAGTTAATTTTTGTTCACTTGGCTCTTGCACTACTGTTCGAATGCTCGCTTCTTATCGAGTTAGCGAAAAATTGTTTTAATAGCTTCAGCTACGGGTTCACGGAGTGTTAACTTTTTTTAACAATCATGCAATGTTCAAACATTTATCAATTCAGTTGCACGTTATTTTGAAATGTTATTACTATTAGTTATTTATTTATAATTCTCATTTAATAACACCTTATTATCATATTGTTTTGTGAGAAAACATCTTATATGTTATCAATTATCAATATACACCTTATTATCATTTAGGCCGAAAAAGTCTGTATTTGGGTATATTTCTTTAACTTATAAGGTCCTCAGGACAAAATTTCCTTATTATTATAATTAATTACTAATAATTATAATAATTATATATTATTCATAGTTCTTGCTTTAGTAATTTATTATTGTTTGATTATTATTTTTATTATTAATTATAGTTCAATTCAGTACATCTTACTTCATTTATTTTCGATAAAAAGAATAGATCCTTATTTAGCTGAAACTAATAGTTTTCGGTTAAATATGTTAAGTTCAGTTCGAATTAGTTTTTAGCAAAAGTTCGATTTAGTTATAAAAATAACGCAAAGAAGATAAAACAACATGAACGAATCAGTATAAATGAATTAAGTTACAATATAGTTAAATTAAATTTAATAAAAATAAGTTCATTTTTTATCACAATAAGTTCAGTTTATTTAAAATCAATTGAACTTAACCGGATCTTAGTCATGATTTGTGTGATTTATGGTAAGTAATTTGTTTTTTTATGTTATCATTTATAGAATAAATTAATAATTATACCATTAAATTGAAACAAGAAAAATTGAGCAACTACACACAAAGAGTTTTAGCCGTTGATCTTGGTTTCCTAACATTATGTAAAGATATTTTGATCTTCCCATCTCAGCAATCCATGTAAGGTGCACACGGATCGGCCTTTACGCCATTGGATGGAAGCCTCCTCTCTTATCTAACGGCTTAAAATTTTCCCTTTCTCCTTTCCATTTCCCTCTCTCTCGTTGCTCTATTAGTCTCTCTCTTCCTTCTGTTCGCCATTTCCACAACTCTGATAAGAGGATTTCAGTCTCTGTCTCTCTCTCCTTTCTATTCCTCATTAGTTGATTTCATCCTCTCTACCTATCCTAACCTCTCTTAATTCATCAGCTCTTATCTCACCCAAATAAAACTTGGCAACTCTACAATGGCGTCGCACATCGAATCGTCGATCGAAGATTTCAACTATGCAATGGTTTTATGATTCCATTCTCTCTTCGATGGTTTCACGCTCTCCTTCCGTCATTTCTCGGCCGTAAATCATACTCAAAGATGTTGATAATGAGGCATTAGTTTCGAAATTAGGTTATGTGCAACAACAATTAAGAGGTGCGAAATCATCGTTTCGGAAGATCGATGATGTAATGACGAGGAAGAAAGAGGAGGAGGATGAAGGTTTGAGTGTTGAGATCGGAATCTGGTTGGGAGGAACGAGGCGTTGATTTTTTTGGTTGTGAATTTAACCATCCGGTTTAGTATTGAAGAAAGCAAGAAATTGATGATCCAATTTCAAGAAGGGGTTGAAAGGTTGTAGAACATCTTATTACTTTTGAGAATAAGTTGCTCAATTTATTTTTTTATTATATTTTCTTTTCTCACTTTATTTTCGGTGATTTTTTTTCCTTGTTGGTGTATTGGTGTGATTTTTTTTTTGGCATGAATAGCTTTGAACATTGAGGTGAAACAGGAGGACATTGGGTGCTTTTTGAAGATTGTATGGAAAGCATAGACTGTAATTTGAAATGGTGGTGGTGATGTAGATTATTTAACACAAAATTTCGAGGTTTTTTTGTACTAGAACTATATTATGACAAGTAAATATATAGCATAGAAAATCTTTTACGAGTACATTCTATCAATACTTTCCAGTGCTATGATAATTGAACATCTTTACTTCTTTAGTGACAAAGAGGACTTTCAAACCTTAATCCATGTTTTGTATTAGAATTATCCGATACTATTGGTTGTCTTTAGCAATGGAAACGTTAGATACTAAAGAATTATTATTTAGTATTAAAAAATTCTGATACTATTAGGGCTTGTTTAGCTCACGGAACGTGGGGGAGCTGAAGACCAAGTCCAAGAACGGATGAAGTTATTTGTAGGATTAGCTCAATGTTTATCCAATTACGGATTCTGTTAGGTTAATAAACGGCTAGAAAGCATGTATGTAATTAGTATAAATGGCTAGCTTAGTTCATTGTATTTTCTACGGCGGCATTCTTGCTATTAGTTATTATTATTGCAAGCATTCAATCAAACTCTCTTGCTTTAGTTTATATTATTTGCACGTTGATAATCAAAAACAAGTTGTGGTTATTGAATCGTCGGCCTTCCAAATCTCTCTGACGAATTGTCCGTCCATATTAAATTCGTCCAAAACAGACATCAAGCCACGACAATGGTCAGAAATAAAAATATTAAATTAGAAACACGATAATTAATTAATTAATATTAGAATGTGATTTTTTAAATCTTAAGAAAATGACAACTTGGGTGCAATTCATCTAAAATATTGAGTATAATAAATTTCTAACACAACTTACAGATAATTTAATAAAACTATATTATGAAGTTAGACCACCTTAGTACACTAAGGGCCTGTTTAGATTTACTGAAAACAACTGAACTGAACTGAACTGATTAGAGTTGAACTGAACTAAACTGAACTGAACTGAACAAAACTGTACTGAACTGAATTGAATTGAATTGAATTAAATTAAATTGAATTAAATTGAATTTAATAAATATATAAATAATATTTAAACAATAATTATATGAATATTAAATAATAATTATGATGATAGGTAACAATAATGAATAATTATTAATGAATAATAATAATTGTATTTTGGATATTTTTAAATGATAATTATAAATAAATAATATTAATAATCATAAATTAATAATAATAATGATTAATGATTATAATGATAATTAATAACAATTATTTTATAGTCTTTGTATTAATATATTAATACCTGATGATGATTATATAATAACAATAATATCTAAGAATTAAATTAATATTACTATTTTAATTATTAGATTTAATTATATATTAATATTTAGTAATAAAATAATGATTGGGTCGGACCGTGCAAAATTACATTATAAATCGTTTTGACGTGATTTGATTGGATTATGGGTTGAAAACGCGAGTTTATTTGTATTTTTAACCTAAACCATGTTCCTCCCTAATGATACTAGTAATAATAATGAATAAAGCAATAATAAACAA
Organism: Patellifolia procumbens; assembly: GCA_947645195.1. Taxonomy (NCBI): domain Eukaryota; kingdom Viridiplantae; phylum Streptophyta; class Magnoliopsida; order Caryophyllales; family Amaranthaceae; genus Patellifolia; species Patellifolia procumbens. The sequence continues at coordinate 211,749 of CANSGD010000306.1, forward strand.
GAAAGTATACTGATAATAATAACAATAATACTTAATAATAATGATATAAAAATAAATAATAATAATAATATGAGCAATTAGTAAACTAAATTAGACCAACATAATAATATTTAACGAAATGGTTATAAAAGAACTGAACTGAACTGAACTGATTGGAGCTGAACTGAACTGAACTGAACTGAACTAAACTGATTAGAGCTGAACTGAACTGAACTGAACTGAACTGAACTGAACTGATTAGAGCTGAACAGAAAAGGCCCTAAACTTCAAATGGCTGCTAAGAAGAAAAAAATCGTAGGAAAATGCAATAAAGATGGCAACTATTAAAAAAACATTATAAAATAATATTGTAGCACACGGTGTGACCAAACACTATATGACCTGTTTTTAGTTAAACTAGTATTTAGGCCAAGACAATGCTCTAGGATTTATATGTATTACACTTTAGTATTTTTTTTTGAGAGCCTCGGACCCACTTTCCTACTTTAAGACAACTATTTTGTTGTAGAAAAAAATTAATAAAAAGTTATAAATTAGTATTACTCATAAATGCAATTAATGTAACTTAATTATTGTTTTCATTGAAAACATAATGTGATTACTAAAATTGATAAAAGAAGCAACAATAATGTAGTAGCACAATGGTTGGAGCTTTGATAATCCATACTCAAGGTCACGGGTTCGAAAGTGCTTACAGTTTTTAATATATATATAGATAAAAGAAGCAACAATAATGTAGTAGCGCAATGATTGGAGCATTTATAATCCATACTCAAGGTCACGGGTTCGAAACTTCTCTAGACATTTTTCACTTTTTTATGAGAATAACATTGATAAACATATTGTTGAAAAGAAGGGAGAGTGACACGTGCCGGATTGCAATCCATGCTTACGATTTTTAATATATATATATATATAGATTAGGAGATAATTTTTGTGACTATTCAAGTTTGAAAGAAATTTGGATGAATATCTAATGGTCTAACTTTATCTAAGACTTTCCCATAAAATTTTGATTTTTTTTGTGATATCTCTATTCTATAAGAAAATAAAGGGTTACACCAAAAAAAGAAAACAAGAAAATTATTTTACAAATTAAATTATTACTCTTTTTTTGCACGCATTACGTGCATTTGACGCTTGTCCTTAGTGTACCAGGATTATATTACATCTAACACTATTTTCTTACCTATTGGCTATTGCTCATTTGAAGGGTTTCACATAGACCCCGATGATAAGGACTAGGGAGAGCTTCACTAAAAAATATCGAGCACACCACATATATTAGACCCTGATGTATAATTGATGCTTTGATCGCGTATAAAACCTATCATGGGCCTTCAACCATCAGATTAGACTTTTATTTGAGATAATTCCTTAACATGGTATTAAAGGCTTTAGAGCTAATCACTAGTGTGACACTACGACCACGAGTTTAAATCTCATCTATGATCTACCACTCCTTTCTAAATGAAATATATAGCGCCAGATATGGAGAGACTAGAGACATGAATTGCATCAACACTTCAAACCCAAAAAAAAATTGTATGAGGGGACATGATAGAGTATAAAACCTATTCCCTCCGACTCGTAAAAATTGTTAAACTCCTAAAAACCCAAAAAAAACAAGGAAAGTGGGTATGAAAAACATGAGAATGATAGGAAAAGTAAGTTTTGGAGAGAGAATAAAGAATAAAAAATGAAAAGCATGACAAAATGGTAGAAGTGTAGCGCCACTAACATTTTAGTTGAATAAAAAACTAGTGGGCAATGCAGTTTATAGTTAAAGTTAAGTCTGTTTTTCTGAATATTCTGGGCAGTTTTTTTAAAGGGACTATTTGCAGCGAAATCATGTTGTATTGGACTTATTGGATTGACGTTGTTAAGCTCATTCCTACTCTCCCCGTTGAACATGCTATTAAACTCGTACAAAATCAACTTGATTATCCTTGTCTTACAAAGTTGGAAAGAATAGTTTTTGAAGCGTAATTAACAGATCTGATACATTTCAAACGACCCAAAGAAAGAAGAAAAGAATTTTGAAAGGCAACAAAGGGAATTTGAAAGTCAACAAAGGCAAAAAAGAATTGAGAAACAATTTCAGTCCATTTTTGGGAGGGACTTTAGGACGACACCTAAAAGGTCAACTCCAATTCCACTTGCATCGCACTCTACCTCGAACAATTTGTTGAAATCTGGCAAGGCAAGAATAGGAGCATGGCAAAGTAGCTTCTTCACCTCATCAAACGCCCTTTGAGCATGAGAGTTCCAAGAAAACTCACCCTTCTTCATCAATTCAGTGATTGGAGCCATAACTGTTGAGAAATTTCGAACGAACCTCCTATAAAAGGAAGCCAAGCCGTGGAAGCTTCGATATTCAGGAGCATTAGTTGGCGCCAACCATGAGGAAATAGGTCTGACTTTCTCTGGATCAACATGTACTCCATCCCTAGATACAATATAGCCAAGAAAAGCAATACTAGGTTCAAGAAAGTCACACTACTTTTCCATCTTTCCATACAATTTTTGTTCTCTCAATTTTTCCAATAAAAGTCTTAAATGAGCTAAATGAGAATCAATACTAGTACTATACACAAGGATATCATCTAAATAGACAACAATGAACTTGTTAAGAAAGGGACGTATTACCTCATTCATAAGTCTCATAAAAGAACTAGCAGCATTGCAAAGACCAAAGGGCATCACCATCCACTCATATAGACCTTTTTTGGTCTTAAAAGCTGTTTTCCACTCATCTCCATCTCGAATTCTCATTTGGTGATATCCACTTCTTAGAACAATCTTCGAAAACACCAAGGCTCCATGTAACTCATCAAGCATGTCCTCCAATCTTGGCATAGGAAAATGATACTTCATTGTGATGTTGCTGACGCCTCTACTATTAATGCACATCCTCCATGTACCATCCTTCTTAGGAACAAGAAGGGCAGGAACGGCGCATGGACTCATGCTTTCTCTCACATAGCCTCGATCAATCAACTCTTCAATCTGCCTTTGTATCTCCTTAGAAGCCACGGGATCACATCTATAAGCTGGCTTGTTTGGCAAAGGTGCCCCTGGCACTAGATCAATAACATGCTCAATTCCTCTCAAAGGTGGTAATCCTTGAGGCAACTCTTCGGGAAAAACATCCCCAAACTTCTCTAACAAAGCTGCAAGGTTAGGATCTTTCATAGAAACATCATTAGTTAAAATACATTTCACAAACAAAGAATAACCCTGACCCTCTATTTCGACCTCTTTCTCGAACTCTTTGGATGAAAGGAACAAACTTTGTTTGCTTTCAAACCCTCTTTGGCGCAATAGTACTAGGAGACAAGGGCATAAGTCGAATCCTCTTAGACCATCAAAACAGAATACACATTCGTCTCCCCCTCATGAATAACCTTTCGATCAAATTGCCAAGGTCTACCAAGAAGAATATGACAAGCACTCATAGGAAGAACATCACCCCACAACTCATCTTTATAGTTTCCAATCGAAAAAGAAACAAGAGCTTGCTTCTTAACAGTCAAACCAGTCTTATCACCCAACCAACTCAACTTGTAAGGACAAGGATAATCTCTAACCAACAAATTCAACTTAGAGACCACATTAGACCCCCACCACATTAGTGCAAGATCCACTATCAATAATCACATTGCATGAAAACTCACCAACTCTACGTCTAGTATGAAACAAGTTCTCTCTTTGTTCATGATTAGGAGAGTGATTAACATGCAAGGTTCTCCTAATAACTCCAATCATTCTAGTGTCATCTTGAGCATAGGCATCCTCATCCCCATTCTCATCACTGTCATGGTCACTTTCTACCACATAATCATAAGTTCTCTCTTCCTCCTCCAAGGTCATGTATTGTTTTATAGTGAGGGCTTTTCTAGTAGGACAATTTGCAGCAATATGACCCCTCCCTTGACACTTAAAACACTTTCGAGTATCATCAAATTTTTCTCTCGAAATAACCATTTTAGGGCGTTCCCCCTTGGGATCCCCCTTAGAAGGAAATTCTCTCTTTTCAAAGGTCTTAGAAGAAGAAGGATAAATAGGGTTAGGGTTTTTAAAAGTGGCGCTTTTCCCCCATAGGCTTTCTTTTCCTCAAGTTCATGACGTTCAAATTTTAAAGCCAATTGACACATCATCAAAAGTACTATAATTGGCAATATCAATCTTTCTAGGAATAGATTTATGAAGACCTCCAATAAATCTAGCAATCTTTTCTTGCTCAACCTCCTCATTACCACAAAGCAAGCATAATCTATCAAACTCCAAAGTATAGTCATGAACACTCATAGAATCTTGAGTTAAATCACGCTTTCTCATATATTGCCTTTGAATAAAATCACTTGGAATAAATCTTTCTTTCAATTTCTTTTTAAGCTTTTCCCAACTTTTAAGCTTAGGTTTTCCAAGTTTTGCCCTTTTTGACTTTAGGCTCTCTAACCAAATTCCAGCATATTTAGTTAGTCTACTGGTGGCAATTTTATATTTCTTTTCATCATCAAAACCCCTATATTCACAAATCTTTTCAAGTTGTCGAATCCATTCAAGCAAATCTTCGGGATTTGCATCACCAGTAAAATCATCCAACTTAATTCCCCTACAATTATCATAAGTGGAGTTAACATTTTGCACAACATCATGATCAGATTCATAGTCAACATGATTAATGTCATTTTTCCTTTTAACAACAATGGGCAATTTCTAGCCTTTTAGCCTTTTCTCGATCTTCTCTAGCCCTACCTCGGTCCTCTTCAGAAGTAATAAGCAAGTCATGCAACATTTTTTCTAGTTTTTCGACACTAGACATGCTTAAAGGCTTAAAGAAATAATATGACACGTAAATCAACACAAAATCACAAGCCAATAACAAAAGAATGATAGCCAAGAACCACACAAGCCCAATCAAGGATCAAGAACTAGAATGAACTAGTTTAGAATGCTTACCAAGAAAGCCGGACACTTTCTTTCCTCACCCTCCTGGAAAAATCTGATACCAATTGATATGAATGCAACTCCAATGAGAAGTAACATTCAAGAACTCTAAAGCAAAGGATCTTAATTTTAAAGAACAAGTCCGAAAATATGTTATGTGCTTATGTGTTTATGGATATGATAATTAAATAAAGCATTCCCGAAAGATTTAATTAATTCTTAATCTCCCTTAAACCATTACCTGGAATTAAGTAGATTAACACTCAATAATAATCACTCCTGAATATTATGAATGGCCGAAAATTATTGTGTAAAAACAATAAATTCACTCAAAAATATGACTCAAAATTAATCTCTACCTTTATTAATGAAACAGGCGCCTACATATACTAGACTACTTCTAGTATTATTAGGAAACCAAAACTCTATCTAGAAAGCATATAAATCTTAATCCCTAGAATTTAGGAAAAGATAAAGATAACATAAGGAAGATAATCTAATAAGAATAATAGGAATTCGGCCCTTTCAATCTTATTCACACGCTTATCCATCCTTATCCCTTAGCTAGATCAATTCTTATCTAAAAGGAATTACAACTCAACTAGTACTCTTCATATAACCAAAATTATAACCATATTTTTGGCCATATGGACATAAAATAAAACATTAATTAAATATTTAAAATAACATGACAAAAGACTCTTAAAAAACTCTAAGTAACTAAATATGGACGCCCCATATTAGTCTTCACAACTAGGATCATCTTCCCAAGCAATCATGGTTAGAAAGGAAGCATTAGAATTGAGTTTGAATCCAAAGGCTTCAAGAACCAAGCAAATAGGTTTAACTCCAATGGATGACTTTGCCTCTTGACTTGTATCAATATTAGTCGCAAGCGTGGATTAATACTAGGAAATAGTTTAATTAAACTATGTACTTCATGGGTTTGTGCATCATGATCAAATTAAATCAATCGCAAGCGCAGAGTATGTAGCGAAAAGAATGAAACTTCATCAAGATAAGATAGATTCATGCTGTCGAATGCTTGCATGATGTAACATGAACAAAAGAAGTGAAATAAAGTTGAGAACAACAGTCAAGATAGAAATTTGCTTCTTGGATTATTTGAAAAAAATTAAAAAAAATTGAATTGATTAATAATGGGTAGATGATGTTTATCTGTTGTGAGTTCCTCGCAACAATTGACGCGCCATGACAAACACTTACTGGTTATTGATGCTCGTGAGTGACGATTAAAGAAACAGGGCAAAAAAAATAAACAAAACAGAGTATGAAGTGAAAGAGAATTACACTTAACTTTTTCACCGGATTGCAACAATTAGGAATTTAGGAAGATCATACAATTTCAACATACAATAAAGCTCAAATCTTTCCTTACACTATAACTAGATTTCTATGCACGCGATGCATGCGACAACAATTTTATCATAAATTTCATAATCTACAGTAGATAATTTTATAGATAGTCGCGCCTTACCACCTAAACTTTTCATGTTTTTAGAAACTCCCACCTTAATGATTTTTTTTTCAAAAAAATCAACCAAAGTATTTACAATTCTATTAAAAACTCCCACCATTTAACGCTTTTTTTGTCAAATTTCATTAACAAAACCATTAAGTGGGTCCCACATATACATTTTGTTAACAAAATGGAACTTGAAATAGTTGCAATTCTTTCCAAATAGTTGTAATATGTTCCAAATTTGCTCTAAATTTGTTGAGGATTTGCCCTTAAATTGATGAAAGTGACTTCAATTTCAGCGTAAACTAATAATAAAATGCATATGCGGGGGCCCACTTCATGGTTTTGTTAACGAAATTTAACAAAAATTATTAAGTGGTGGGAGTTTCTAATAAAATTGGGACTGATAGGTGGAAAATTAAAAGAAAATTTTATTAAGGTGAGAGTTTCTAAAAACGTGAAAATTTTAGGTGGTTTTGAACAAAAAATTCTTATTTTATTTGCACACGATGTGTGTTTTGGCTACTTTAACATGATAAATGTGAATGTTTTTCAAACTAAATTCATTTTGGCTTATTTTTCTTTGAAAACATCCCTTACTCCCCACTATCAACTACCATTTTTGTTCTATAGTACCCGGTAAGGTATTTTTTGCTCATTGTCCAAATGAGAAAAAAATTCAAAAGTACTTGAAAATACTTTATCATATTTCTCACTCATGCTAAAATACTTTAGCATGATCAATTTGATCAAATATGCCTTCACTCATGAACAATCAATTACTCATGTATTTTAAAATAAAAAATTTCAAAAGTATATAAAAAAAATAGCAAAGTGGGTGTCTATCTATAGATCTCAAGAAAATATAATCGTTATATTTTTTTGATTGTTTTTTCTTTGTATATTTGTATATATTTTAGTTAGAAGTTTTGAACATCTTTTATTAAACTTTTGATGGTTAAATTTGGACATAAAACTTAATTACTTAATAAACTCATTGATTTATTTTATTTATTTTTCTTTTTTTTATTTTGGTGTCCACCCCCACCTCTTCACTTATATAATAGAGATAATTCACACCCATTAGTGAACAAAACAATAACAAAAAAGACCAACTTTAAAAGGGAAGTAGAAAGAGAAAGGGAATTACATTATGAATGTTGATGGTGATGTTGATGCGCAAGAACCAAACAATTGATTTATGATTTGCTGGCGCTTTTTGATACTCACGGGATAGTCGTATACTCCTTTCTGGTAAATCTTATATAGGTTTGGGTGTCATTAAAATCCCTTCTTTAATAGGATTCAAGTTTCACGGAAACTTATCAAATATAAATAAGATATTTTATTTTCTTATCCGATTAACTAAATCTTTTAAGGTAAAAGATGATGAGGATTCTTGGATCCAAAGTCTTGTTGGAGTTATACTTAGTCTTTCCAAAAATAAAATCTCAAATCAAAATCAAATACGTCGAGACCCCGTCACAAATAAACACCTCAAAATGTGTATGTGACATAGTCTCGAGGGGGCAATTTATAGACATTAAAAGTTTATTAGTGTTTTACATTAAAATTAAATTAATTAGTTTTGAGCTAAAAGAAATATAACCCAATTTAATTAATTTAGTCCACCTAAATAAATCCCAAATTAAATAAATATAATTTGGGTTGTAAAATATTTGGGTCAGTCCATATTACTAGCCCAAAACAAATGGTTAAATGGACAAAGTAAAAAGACTACCAAGTCATAAAACAGGCCCAAACCCACACCACCAAAAGTCCATGTAGGGTTTCCATCCCCTATAAATAGACTTCTCCACCTTTAGTTGCAGAGGTAGGAAGATCATTTATTCTCAAGAACTCTCAAATTTCTCTTGGAAATCCTCTCTAGAAGTAGTCAATAAGCACATTAAATTTGTGCCGACTGTTCAGAGAGACTCAAACACATTCGACTGAGATTCAAGCTGCGTCAGCCCTCATTCGAATAAACCCCAAACAAAAAACTCAACTTAGGTTGACGTTGACAAAACGTCACCCTACACTCAAACTCAGGTTGACGTTGACAAAACGTCATCCAACACTCAAATTCAGGTTGACGTTGACAAAACGTCATCCAACACTCAAATTCAGGTTGACGTTGACAAAACGTCATCCAACAATCAAGTTTAGGTCGACGTTGACAAAACGTTGTCCTACACTCAAGTCAAGGTCGTCATCAACACGTGTCGATATCAAGTTACGGAACAGAATCAGAGGACCTTATTTATTTTAAATAAACTGTAATACATAGATTGTACCCAATACATTATCAATTTAAATTTATCTTTGTTACATTATTTCTTGGTTTATTTATTTAGACCGCGAAATTTGTTGTATACGATGATTTTTTAAATCTTAAGAAAATGACAACTTGGGTGCAATTCATCTAGAATATTGAGTATAATAAAAATCTAACACAACTTACTGATAATTTAATAAGACTATATTATGAAGTTAGACCACCTTAGTACACTAAACTTCAAATGGCTGCTAAGAAGAAAAAATCGTAGGAAAATTCAATAAAGATGGCAACTATTAAAAAAACATTATAAAATAATATTTTCTCACGGTGTGACCAAAAACTAAGGGCGTGTTCGGCAAGTAGTGGTAAAGGTAGAGGTAGTGGACCTAGTGGTTAAAGTAGGGGTCAAAATTTTAATTTATTAATTTAAGTGTTTGGCAAGGTAGTGGTAGTGGTAGCTGTTAAAGGTAGAGGTAGAGTTTTGGTAGTGGTTGTGGAGAGTTGAAAAAAGTAATAGTTGAAGGTAGAGGTAGATGTAGAGGTTGAAAAATATATAATAAAGTTTTTAATAAATAATAAAGAAAATATTTATTAACAGCTACTTCAACCCCTACTTTTACCGAACACTAGTATTTTACGTAATTACTTTGACAGCTAACAACTCACAACTATTACTACAGCTGACAGCTACACAGACAGATGACAGCTACCTCATAGCTATTGTTGCCGAACATATCCTAAATATATAACCTGTTTTTAGTTAAATCAGGAGATAATTTTTGTGACTATTTCAAGTTTGAAAGAAATTTGTATGAACATCTAATGATCTAACTTTATCTAAGACTTTCCCATAAATTTTTTTTTTTTTTGTCATATCTCTATTGTATAAGAAAATAAAGGGTTACACCAAAAAAACAGGAAAATTATTTTACAAATTAAATTATTACTCTTTTTTTGCACGTATTACGTGCATTTGACGCTTGTCCTTAGTGTACCAAGAGTATATTACACCTAACACTATTTTCTTACCTATTGGCTATTGCTCATATGAAGTGTTTCACATAGACCCCGATGATAAGGACTAGGGAGAGCTTCACTAAAAAAATATCGAGAACGCCATATATATTAGACCCCAATGTATAATTGATGCTTTGATCGCGTATAAAACCTATCATGGGCCTTCAACCATCAGATTAGACTTTTGTTTGAGATAATTCCTTAACATGGTATTATAGGCTTTGGAGCTAATCACTAGTATTACACTACGACCACGGCTTTAAATCTCATCTATGATCTACCACTCATTTCTACATGGAATATATAATGCCAGATATGGAGAGACTAGAGACATGGATTGCATTTACACTTCAAGCCCAAAAAATATTGCATGAGGGGACATGCTAGAGCATAAAACCTATTCCCTCCGACTCTTAAAAATTGTTAAACTCCTAAAAACCCAGAAAAAACAAGGAAAGTGGGTATCAAAAGCATGAGAATGATAGGAAAAGTAAGTATAGGAGAGAGAATAAAAAATAAAAAAATAAAAAAATAAAAAGCATGACAAAATGATAAAAGTGTAGCGCCACTAACATTTTAGTTGAATAAAAAAACTAGTGGGCCATATATCCCGAAATGGTAAAAAGTAGAAGTGTAACGATTTTAATAAAACATATTAAAAAGGAAAGAGTAACAATTTTAACGGATGGGGCATTATTTGCCTTTTAAGCATTATCTTTGATAATGCTCATTGGGCCAGTACACCAATGCCTGCACCGTACACCCAGGTGTATGGTGAATGCTCTCTAGGATTCAATCCTAAAACAAATTGGTGATAGCTAAAGTAGCTCATTAGACTTATATTTAAATTATCCTCTCCCTCCCTCTTATATGTGGGATCACAAGTAATTATTTATCATAACAATCTTAAACTTTTAATTGACTTTCCTTAACAATAATAAATACATACAAATTTTAACCGCGAACATAATTCAACAGAACCTCCCTGGAAAATGGGAAAATTCCGAATAAAATACACTACGACTTTCAACGCCATTGAAACTTCTAAGGCCGACCTTTAACTACTAATGTACTATGAATCTTCCTTATTCATTCCCATTCCCACGTACCTTATATAAGTCATCACCTCTTTCGTGATTCCATTATTCATTCATTCATTCATTTTTACTTCTTTTTCATTCACTTTTGCTTTTCTTGCTCAAGATATATATTGGCAAACATAGTCGAGCCACATAACATAAAGCAATATCATTCTATATATATACACAATCATAATATAAGATTTTAATCAACATACCTTATACACAATCATAATATCATTCTTTCTTAGCTTACATTAAATTTTTCTAAGAAAATTGATCAAGATTTGCGAAAAATATGGATGGTGCTGATATATCAAAGTTTGGAGGAAGCTTACGACGAAATGGTTCAACAGTATGGAGGAGCCAATCATCGACTGTGTTTTCGAGATCGACGAGGGAAGAAGATGATGAAGAAGCTTTAAAATGGGCTGCTCTTGAGAAACTTCCTACGTATGATCGTTTAAGGAAAGGTATTTTGACAGCTTCTCATGGAGTTGGTAATGAGATTGATGTTCAATCTCTTGGGTTTCAAGAAAAGAAGAATCTTGTTCAAAGGTTGATTAATGTTACTGAGGAAGATAATGAGAAGTTCTTGTCCAAACTTAAGACTCGTATCGAAAGGTATGTTTTGTTTCTGTTTCTTTGTTTACTGTCATAGAAACCACAAAAAGTGGTTTTCAGTTTTTGTTGTTGTGACGAGTTTTAGTGATGAGTTTTTATTGATAATTGCAGGGTTGGGATTGATATTCCAACAATTGAAGTGAGGTTTGAGAACTTAACTGTTGAAGCAGAAGTATATGTGGGAAGTAGAGCTTTACCATCATTTGTTAATTTTTTGACAAATATTGTGGAGAATTTCTTGAACTACTTACATGTACTTCCTAACCGAAAGAAGCATCTAACTATTCTTCATGATGTTAGTGGTATGATTAAGCCAAACAGGTACTTCCTCCATTTGTTTTTAATCATTATTTTTTTCTTTTTAGAATGTATTTTTAATTATTACACTTTCATTTTTACTATCTTTAGTAAAGTTTCACATTTTTATATTTCAATTTCCCACACTCATGGACCCTTTTATCCTTTCATTTTCCCATTCAACACTCCACCACCCTGTATTTCGCATTTTTACAACATTGTCTCACATACTTTATCTATTCCCCAAATAATCCTAACATAAATTTCACAACTTAGTTATGCCCAAAGTAAATAGTAACAATACCCTTGAAAAGAGTATGTTATAACAGAGGAGGCACTAAAGAATAAATAAGAACGTAAAGGCGATAAATAACACATAGAGCTTAACGTGGTTCACTAGCAATGTGCTAGCTACGTCCACCAGACCAGAGGGAGAATAGTTTCTTAGGAGAGAAACAGAGTACAGAAAAGTGTTAGGCAACACTAATGATAAGATGAGTGAATAGGCATTCAATTCATTTAACCTAAGGGTTTATATAACACCCTTAGAGTTAACCTAAACAGACATGTGCCTAAAACCCATAACAGAATATAAGATTTGACACTAAACCTTATACCACCCGATAAGGTTTAGTCAAACCTAAACAGACAGCGAGATCTTCGTGCTTGGTTATTCGAAACAACAGATATTCAAGGCATATTTAACAAATCTTCACCTTGACTTGAATTCTCCCAAATCCACCAGACCACAGACGTACCAGATGCAACTACCAAGTTGCCAGATGTATCAGATTCAACTACCAAGTTGCCAAATGTACCAGACTCTCCCTCTATACCAGATTTCTCCTTAAGAGCTCAGATTCCCAGATTGCCCCATAAGTGGCCCAGACTCTCAGAAATGCTTCATCAGAAACCTGGACTCTAAGATTGCCTCTAAGGGCCCAGATGGTTCCATAAGGAACCCAGAATCCCAATTAAGGGAAATAGACTCTAATGACATAGAACATTTAGCAAGTCCAAACAATGTTGGAACTTGCCATGTGGATTAGGCTTAGTGAACATGTCTGCTGGATTATAAGCGGTACCAACCTTCTTCACCTTGATCCTCTTCTCGTTCCTCAGGAAATGATACCTCACATCAATGTGCTTAGTCCTCTCATGATGGACTTGATCCTTGGCTAAGCATATTGCACTAAGACTGTCATAATAAACCACAGCCTGATCATGATGTAAACTTAGATCACCAACTAGCCCCTTCAACCAGATTCCCTCCTTAGCAGCTTCAGTCAATGCCATGTACTCTGCCTTAGTAGTAGACAGAGTCACAATAGCCTGTAGAGTTGCCTTCCAACTCACCACTGAACCTCCAAGAGTGAACACATAGCCAGTCATATCCACATCTCCAGCATAATCAGAATCAGAATAGCTAGTGACTAAACATTGTGCATCTTTCCCATAAACAAGACCCACATTAGACGTACCTCTAAGGTACCTAAATATCCTCTTCACAACCTGTTAGTGCTCCTTTCCAGGCTGACCCATGAACCTGCTGACAACACTCACAGCATGTGCAAGATCAGCCTAGTGCAGACCATAACATACATCAAGCTACCTACTGCACTAGCATAAGGGACTCGAGACATGAACTCTTTCTCAGCTTCAGATTGAGGTGCAAACACAGCACACAGATGCACATTCACAACGATTGGAGTATCTATAGGTTTAGCTGATGACATGCCAAACCTTGACAATATCTTTTCAATGTAGCCCTTTGTGAGACAAAGAGCTTACCCAGATTCCTATCCCTATAAATCTCCATACCCAGAATTTTCTATGCAGTCCCAAGATCCTTCATCTCAAACTCTGAACTGAGAAGAACCTTCAACCTAGGTATATCAGACTTAGACTTTGCAGCTATCATTATATCATCTACATATAGGACCAGATAGATCATAGAACCATCAGCAGACTTGTTGTGATACACACAACAATCATACGGACTCCTAATGTAGCCTAACTCCACCATATAGCTGTCAAACCTCTTGTACCACTACCTAGGAGACTTCTTGAGCCCATACAAGGACTTCTTCAGTTTGCATACATAGTCTTCTTTGTCAGGAACTTCAAACCCCTCTGGATGAGCCATATAAATCTCTTCCTCCAACTCTCCACGTAAGAAAGTTGTCTTCACATCTAGTTGCTCAAGTTCCAGATCCTAATGTGCCACCATAGTTAGTAACACCCTGATGGAAGTGTCTGACCACTGGTGAGAATATCTCATTATAGTCCACTCCATCTCTCTGTGTGAACCCTCTTGCAACCGCACGAGCTTTATATTTGATTCCCTCAAATCGTGAAATCCTTTTCTTCTTCTTGAAGGCCCATTTTCACGTGACAATCTTCCTCTCCTTAGGTCTCTTTACAAGCTCCCATGCTGATTCTTGTCCAGAGACTCTATCTCATCCCCCATTGCAACGAGCCATTGAGTAGACTCACTGCTAGAAACTGCTTCCTTGCAAGTAGATGGCTCATAAAGATCCATCTCCTCAACAACCTGTAGAGCATATGCGGCCATATTCTCAAAATTGTACCTCTTTGGAGGTGTGTCCCAACCCAGCTTCTATGGATGTCCAACTCTAACTCTTCTAGACCTGTCAGGAGCTAGACTGGGTTGAGACTCTGACTGACGAGACTCTCTCTGAGACTCTAATCTCCTCCGAGACTCTGACCTCGGAGACTCTGGCTGACGAGATTCTAACCCACCAGATTCTGGCTGGTGAGTTCCCAGACTCTCAGAATCTGCATCTCCAGACTCTAACTGATCATGTTGATTATCTTCTCCACCTTGGTGTTGTAAGTCACTCTCATCAAGAGGAACTTCCGAATCCACCTGTTTATCAACATTCCCTTCAACAGCAGACTTCACAGTGGGGTTAAGCATAGAGTTTGCATCAAATACAACATTTCTCCTAAGTATAACCCTACATTCAGAGGATGACCAGACTCTATATCCCTTAACACCATCCCCAATACCCACAAATACACCCTTCTTAACCCTAGGTTCTAACTTACCCTTATTTACATGATAGTAAACAGTACAACCAAAGACTTTCAATGAAGAATAATCAGCAGGCTTACCAGACCACACCTCATAAGGTGCTTTACAGTCAATACCAGTGTGAGGTCCTCTGTTGATCAGATAGCAAGCTATGTTAACAGCTTCTGCCCAGAATCTCCTAGCCAAACCAGCATTAGAGAGCATACATCTTGCCCTCTCCAACAGAGTCTGATTTATACGTTCTGTTACTCCGTTCTGTTGTGTAGTATCCCTAACAGTGCGATGACGGGAAATACCTTCATCTCTGCAGAATTTATATAACTTAGACCAACAGAACTCCAGACCATTATCAGTTCGCAACCTCTTGATCTTCTTCCCAGTTTGATTCTCCACCAACGTTTTCCACTACTTGAACTTCTCGAAGGCTTCACTCTTAAGCTTCATCATAAATACCCAAGTCATTCTCGAGTAATCATCAATCATAGACACAAAATACCTGTGACCTCCAATGGATTCAACTCTGCATGGACCCCAACAATCAGAATGGATGTAATCAAGTGTGCCCTTAGTCCTATGGACACCCCGCTTGGAAAACTTGGTGCGATGAAGTTTCCCAAATACACAATGCTCACAGAATTCGAGATTCTGCAACTTGTGTCTACAAAGAAGATCCCTTTTAGCCAGAATCTGCATTCCTCTCTCACCCATATGATCCAGCCTCATGTGCCAGAGTCTGGTCATATCTTCCTTAGGAACTACAGAAGATGCAACAGCAGCACAGTTTGTCATATGACAGAGGCAAATACACTAATAGAATTAGGGCAGTATCCTCATCTTCTACTTTAACATCAAATGTTACTTAGATCTAACATAATAGAATTTAATCTATCGAGATGTTCCCTAGGAGACGTATCTTCTTGCATTAGATGAGTGAATAGGCATTTAATTCATATGGCTATGGGTTTAACCTAAGGGTGTACCCTTAGCGGTATGAATTGAATGCCTATTCACTCATCTTATTATTAGTGTTGCCTAACACTATTTTGTACTCTGTTTCTCTCCTAATAAACTATTCTCCCTCTGGTCGGGTGGACGTAGCTAGCACATTGCTAGTGAACCACGTTAAACTTTGTGTGTAATTTATCGCCTTTACGTTCTTATTTATTCTTTAGCGCCTCCTCTGTTATAACAAAGTAAATAGTAATAACAATTTAAAAGATAGACAAAATTAGGTGTATATTTTAGTATTTATTAAAAAAAAAATCCCATTTCTAACCGGTTTTAATGTGAAATGTTTGCAGGATGACATTGCTTTTGGGTCCTCCAAGTTCTGGGAAGACAACTCTGCTTTTAGCTCTGTCAGGAAAGCTTGACAAAGAGCTTAAGGTAATTACATTCTTGTTTTTATCATTATTTTTGGAAGTTATAAATGGCAATCCTGTATTTTTTGACAATTACCGAAAACGACCCTATATCACAACAAAAATATTTCTCTATTCAAAAGTATTTTTCAAAGTTCAGAGTTATTTAAAAGAATGTCCAATAAGTAAATCATTTGAGAAAAAATTCTAATATACTTACTTACTTTTGCTTTGAGACTTTTGGTTTAATTTATGTTACTCTGTTCTTACAAATTTACACCGGACTCGTATCGCGTCGGATAAGACAAGACATTTGGACACTTTATTTTGAATCAAATACTTACATTTTCCTATGAAATGGCCAACTCTAACGCTCGTATATGAGTAGACACTTGTACCTAAGTTTTCGTAACAAAAAATGTAATAAAAAAGTTAGCTTAAGTCCAATTCCATTATGTTGTAACTTGTAAGAATTATACTTAATCTTACTATATGATTAATTCACATAAACAGGTGACTGGTAGAGTATCATACAACGGGCATAACATGAACGAGTTTGTACCACAAAGAACAGCAGCCTACATAAGCCAACATGATGTGCATATTGGTGAGATGACTGTGAGAGAAACTCTTGCTTATGCTGCCAGATTCCAGGGTGTTGGATATCGATATGGTTCGTTACTCTTCTTTTATTTCATGTCCATTTTATGTTACTTTGATCCTTCAAATATTATACCAAACGGTCAAGTTCCACACTAGGAGACGTATCCAAGTGAACACTGTGGTCAACTTAGACTAATATAGGTCCAAATGATGATTTTCGAGGACTAATATTTCCACATTTGGAAATATTTGCAGAAATGTTAGCTGAGTTATCTAGGAGAGAAAAAGAAGCTAATATTAAGCCCGATCGTGACATTGATCTTTTCATGAAGGTAATTTATAACTTTTTATAAAATATGGTACTTTGTTTTCTCTGTTATGAAATGAAATATTGGATCAAACTTAAAGTGTACTGAAAATCTTTACCATTTTGTAAATACTTTAGGCTTCAGCAGCTGAGGGTCAGGAAGAAAGTGTTGTTACAGATTATATTCTAAAGGTATGCAACCTTTTAACTTTTTCATTTTGTTTGATAAATTTTTCATTTCAAATTTGCAACAGCAATTATGCAATCTTATGGTGAAAATAATGTATATTGCAGATTTTGGGACTAGAAGTTTGTGCAGATACTATGGTAGGAGATGAGATGATTAGGGGTATTTCAGGAGGACAACGAAAACGAGTTACAACTGGTAAGCACACAAGCTATTATTAGCACATAGAAGTTTATGATAGGTCGTATTCTTCTGGACTTAAATTTCGTTTTTCTTGGTTCAGTTGAGTTCATTTATACTAATAAGTTTAGTTCAGTTAAAAAAACCATGGCAAAACTAGTTTAGTTCACATTGTTCATTTTATAATATAGTACATAATACTGTTTTTTTATACTTATTATAGGTGAAATGTTAGTCGGTCCAGCAAAGGCGTTGTTTATGGATGAAATATCAACTGGTTTAGATAGTTCTACAACGTTCCAAATTGTAAACTCCATCCGACAATCAGTCCACATTATGAATGGAACTGCTGTCATTTCTCTCCTACAACCAGCACCCGAAACGTACAACCTTTTTGATGATATCATCCTTCTTTCGGATGGCTATATTGTGTACCAAGGTGCTCGAGAAGATGTGCTCGGGTTCTTTGAGTCCATGGGATTCCAGTGTCCAGATAGAAAAGGTGTTGCAGACTTCTTGCAGGAAGTAAGTAAAACTAAGCAATCAACACATGACATTTCCTAAAATATAGTAATCTAATTTTTATATTTTCTAACATGGTGATTTTGGGTTAAAAGGTGACTTCAAAGAAAGATCAACAACAATATTGGGTAAGAAGAGACGAGCCATATCGTTTCATCCCATCAAAGGAATTCGCGGAGGCATTCCAGTCTTTTCATGTTGGAAGGAAGGTAGCTCAAGAGCTATCTGTATCATATGATAAGACTAAAAATCACCCTGCTGCTCTAACAACCAACAAGTATGGTGTTAGTAAAAAGGAATTCTTTAAAGCTTGCATGTCGAGAGAATTGTTACTGATGAAGCGGAATTCCTTTGTTTACATCTTTAAGCTCTTTCAGGTTTGTCTTCATTTCTACACTAGTTATAACAAGTACTAAAGAAAATTATACCATGGTACATGATTACTAATGATTGTTTGTTGAATCAAATTGATGTGCATATCAGCTTATAATAATGGCTTGCGTTGCAATGACCGTGTTCCTTCGTACTAAAATGCCTAAGAGAGACACCACAGACGGTAACATCTTCACTGGTGCACTCTTTTTCGCGGTGGTGATGATTATGTTTAATGGTATGGCGGAGATGTCAATGACAATTGCAAAACTTCCCGTATTTTACAAACATCGAGACCTCCTTTTCTTCCCAGCATGGGCGTATGCTCTTCCAAGTTGGTTCCTTAAGATCCCAATAACCTTCTTTGAAGTTGCTGTTTGGGTCTTCACCACTTACTATGTCACTGGATTTGATCCTTATATTGCAAGGTACATTCAAAAAAGCTTCTTTTCATAAGTCATTTCCATTATAGCTTAACATGTTACTAACGAAAATGTAATTTTTGGCAGGTTGTTTAAGTTTTACCTCATACTAGTACTTGTAAATCAAATGGCTTCTGCTCTATTTAGAGCCATTGGAGCACTCGGAAGAAACATGATCGTTGCAAACACATTTGGATCGTTTGCGTTGCTTACCCTCTTTGCCCTGGGTGGATTCGTTCTTTCACGAAGTACGAATCTAATAAGATCTTAATTTTTTTAGTTAAGCTCAATGTACGAAATCAAGTGCAAAGATGGTGATTATAAAAATTAATGATAAACTTCTATTTTTTTTTCTGCAGATGATGTCAAGGCATGGTGGATATGGGGTTACTGGTCTTCACCTCTGATGTATGCTCAAAATGCAGTTCTTGTCAATGAGTTTCTTGGACATAGTTGGAGTCAAGTATGTTTTCTTACACATTTAATTTTTTTACATTCTTCTTCTTTTGCCTTATTTTTGTATCTTTCTAAAATTGACTACAACTTGTTTAACATATTTTTCACTTAAATGTAACAGTTAACTGCTAACAATGTACCACTTGGAGTTGAAATCATGACAAATCGCGGCTTTTTCCCATATGCATACTGGTATTGGATTGGAGCAGGGGCTTTGGTGGGATTTGTTATTATTCTCAATATACTCTACACTGCCGCTCTTGCTTACCTCAGTCGTAAGCACATCTAATCATTCCTCACCTTGATTGTTAAATTCTTAATCTTGTTTTTTATTCTAATGTTTTGGTTTAATTAACAGCATTTGGAAAAGCTCAAGCTGTTCCTGATGACGAAAATGATAAGAAGAATAGAAGAGAAAATGCCTTGGAGTTAGTACAACAAGGAAGTTCATCAACGACTAGAAGAGCTTCTCAAGGTTATAATCAAGCTTATTCTTGACAGTTTAATGAAGAAATTAAACTATATAAACTAAATATCTCATATGTTTTGCCAGAAAATGGACATGAAATTGTTGTTGAAGAAACACAACAGAGGAAAAGAGGAATGGTTCTTCCCTTTGAGCAACATTCGATTACCTTTGATGATGTTCGGTATTCAGTTGACATGCCAGCGGTAACAAAAACTACTACTTAACTACTCCAATATCCTTCGTTGATTAGTGATTTATAAAACTAGAGTATTGGACTAAACCTAATGAAATTTGGCAGGAAATGAAAGCCCAAGGTGTGACTGAAGATAGGTTGGAACTCCTAAAAGGAGTAAGCGGAGCTTTTAGGCCCGGTGTTCTTACAGCTCTCATGGGAGTCAGTGGTGCTGGGAAAACCACTCTCATGGATGTTCTTGCTGGAAGGAAAACCGGAGGATACATTGATGGCGATATCAAGATTTCAGGCTACCCGAAACAACAACAAACTTTTGCTCGAATTTCAGGATATTGTGAACAAAATGACATCCATTCTCCCCATGTTACTGTCCATGAATCTTTGCTTTACTCTGCCTGGCTTCGTTTGTCTCCTGATGTAGATGTTCAAACAAGAGAGGTTGGATTTTTTAATTTTTTAATGCATGTATATGCAACAAATTATATCTTACAAGAATAAAAACTTACAATTTTTTATTCATTTGTGTAGATGTTTGTGGAAGAGGTGATGGAGCTGGTTGAGCTAAGTCCATTAAGGGGGGCATTAGTAGGGCTACCAGGTGTGAACGGTCTATCAACTGAACAACGAAAAAGACTTACAATAGCGGTTGAGTTAGTTGCAAATCCGTCAATCATTTTCATGGATGAGCCAACTTCAGGGCTTGATGCAAGAGCTGCAGCTATTGTAATGAGGACCGTCAGAAACACAGTTGATACAGGAAGGACTGTTGTGTGTACCATTCACCAACCTAGCATTGACATATTTGAGGCCTTCGATGAGGTAAACATTTGTCAATAAAAACATCAAAGCTAGGCTACTATAACTTAAGAATATTACTAATGATGTGTTTCAACAATGCAGCTATTCTTGATGAGGAGGGGAGGTGAAGAGATATATGTTGGGCCATTGGGACATCATTCTTGTGAATTAATCAAGTACTTTGAGGTAATCAAGCTTATAATTAGTTAAGTTAGTGTTAAATTGTTAACTCTTCATCATATTGGTATACTAATGAAATATACATTTGGTCATTTCAGAGTGTTCAAGGAGTACAGAAAATCACAGATGGTTACAATCCCGCAACTTGGATGTTGGAAGTCTCGACTCCAGCACAAGAGGTAGCACTTGGAGTAGATTTTACAGAATTTTATAGGAATTCAGACCTATACAGGTAAATTTCGGTGAATCTTAAGCTTTATATATTACTAGCTATTGTCAATAAAATCAAAATATATGCCTAATATATGTTCATTTGTTTATAGGAGAAATAAAACACTAATCCAAGAATTGGGAGTACCACGACCGGGTTCATAAGACTTGTACTTCCCTACCCAATACTCCCAAACATTCTTCTCCCAGACCTTGGCTTGCTTGTGGAAACAACGATTGTCATACTGGCGTAATACTCCTTACACTGCCGTTAGATATCTCTTCACCGTGGGCATTTCTCTTATGTTTGGGACCATCTTTTGGCAACTTGGAGGCAAAACGTAAGTTGCAACTAATTTTCTAAAAACTCAATAAAACTAATAAAATACTTGTGCATATTACTAAGAATTTTTTCATGTTTTTTCTTATTCTAGATCGAGATCACAACATTTAATTAATGCAATGGGTTCAATGTTTGCCTCTGTCCTATTTCTTGGAGTGCAAAATGCATCTTCTGTCCAACCTGTTGTGGCTATCGAAAGAACTGTATTTTATAGAGAAAAGGCAGCAGGAATGTACTCAGCTTTGCCTTATGCTTTTGCTCAGGTAATTACACTTATATAAACCTATCATATTACCATGCATATATTACCATGCTAAAAGTCTAATGTAAACTTTGTATTACAGGCGTTGGTTGAGATACCATACATCTTTCTACAAGCAGCAACATATGGTATCATAGTGTATGCTATGATAGGATTTGATTGGACTGCTGCCAAATTTTTCTGGTACTTCTTCTACATGTTCTTCACCCTCCTTTACTTCACATTCTACGGCATGATGACTGTCGCGATCACCCCAAACCACCACGTTGCTGCTATTGTTGCTGCTGCTTTCTACGGAATATGGAATCTCTTTTCTGGCTACATCGTCCCAAAACCAGTAAGTTCCTTTACTTAAACTCGTACACCTAAACTAATTCGATCTAAAAATGTTTCGGTATATGACAATTATCAGCAAGACGATAACACCACATCTGCACTGTTTCTATAATAGTTAAAAAATGTATATAATAACGTGAATTCATTGTATGACACATTAAAGATAGTACATTTTGGATTCTAAACCATTATTTTGTTGGTCATGAAACAGAGAATTCCTCATTGGTGGAGATGGTATTACTACCTATGTCCTATGTCTTGGACGTTGTACGGGTTGGTGGCATCACAATTTGGAGACATGCAAACTATTGTTACAGATAGCACATATGCAGACAAATCAGTACAAGCATTCATCGAAAACTACTTCGATTTCAAGCATGACTTCCTAGGGGGTGTTGCAGGGATTATCGTTGCCTTCGCTCTCCTATTTGCCGCCATCTTTGCTTTTGCTGTTAAGGTCTTCAACTTCCAAAAACGATGAGAACAACGATTTCGAGGCATACTTGCCATTTTGAGCATAATTGTATTATACAAGTACATAGAATTTTGTTCTTGTATTGATAAGCAATCTATCTTTATGTTAATTATGTACTATAACAAATTCTTTTGTTTAAATGAACTAGTTGTTGGACCACGCTAACGCGCGCGGCCCCCCAATATAGTCATGTAATCGGTGGGATTGTATTACTTGTCGTTTAATTAGTCTTTCTTTGGTGTGTGTAAATAGTCTTTTAAGAATGCGAGAGCACTTAATAAGTTCTAACAATTTATAATAAAGTACTACTTAAGGATCTTTGTAAGCGGGGTTGATACTTTGAAAGCTGGTCATTTTTTACCCATTAACTTGTTTCTTCTTCTTAATACTTCGAAACAAAATGATGCATTCTCATGCATGTTTTAGAAATGAACCTAGACCATTCCTCTACAAAACCAAAACTTCTTAGCCTTGGTCTTCAGACTAACACTACGCTAAAAACACTTAATTACAACGTTTTTTATCCATTTTCTACAATGATCTAAAAGCGTTGTAGAATAGAGGCGTTGTAGAAACTTTTATAGCGCTTCACAAAAGCGGTGCAAATTGATTACTTCTTCAACAACGCTTCTCAATTGCTCAAATAAGGCGCTAAACTTAAAAGACCATCTCCTCTTTGTTTGTTTTTTTTACTAATTTTGAATATTGTTGCTAATTAATTTGTTCTAAATATTTTTTATGGATGATTTTTTTCCAATATAGTATTCATTTCAATACAAGATAAAGTAATTGCTAACACACGCACAAACTATTCAAATAAACATTTCATTTATAGTAATAAAATTTATACTACAAAAATTGTATACTTATGTTCCATTCAATTGCTAATAATATACCCACTACTCATATTTCTAACAAAAACCGTGACATTCAATTGCTAATATTTATATAGCCATTACTCAAATTTCTAACAAAAACCGTGACGCATAACACACTTGCAATGCCGAGTAACTCTTGTATGGACCCGATCCACACTAAAAATAGTATAGACCCACTCTCTCTCCTCACTCCTTCTCCTCACTGCTCTCCTTCCTCCTCTTTGAAACCACCATCACCACCACGCCAATCTGCACAGTTGCACTCCCCTTCCCCTAAACCACCACCACCCACAACCTTCCCTCACTCTCTTCACTCCCCTCAACCACACGGCACTACGGCGGGACTACGACACACCCGTTTTCCGGCGGCTTCTCCGACGCAACATCTTCCACCTCTGCCTTCTCTCTTAATCTATGATTTGAGATCTGCAGTTGGGGGAGAGAAATCGAAGAAGGGTGAGCAAAAATTAGGTATATTTAAGCATAAAATCCCCTTCTTTTAGGTTTTAATTTCATGAATTCAAATGCTTTTTACGAATTGGAATGTTAAATCCACATTTAACACCCAATCAAATCGAATTGGGGAAAAATTTAGGGTTTTATTTTGATAATAAAACCTTAACTTTTCCTTCCTAACATTTAACTTTTGATTACAAAACCTTAACTTTTGATTGTTAAACCTTAACTTTTAATTACAAAATATTAACTTTTACTTAAAAAACCTTAACTTTTCATTCATAATACTTAACTTTTGATTATAAAACCTTAACTTTTAATTAAAATTTCTTAACTTTTGATAAAGAAACCTTAACTTTTGGTGGGCAAAAATTTAACTTTTGATAAAAAAACCTTAACTTTTGGGACCTAGCCCTGGTCTACAATAAGTTTAGTGTAGACCGGGTTCATACTAGACTTTCTATGCAATGCCACAATGATCATGAGTTGAGTTGGAAAATCCACCAATGTAATGATTCTCTGTTCAGCAATTTGCCCCATGAAGAAACATTGCAACCTATAATAAATAAATCATAATTAGTGACAATTGGAAGAAAGGATTTTATGATCTGCTAGAAGCAATAAATAGACCTTTGCTTGAACTTTTTGCCAAAATTTTGAATTAATCCAATTTGTTCTATATAAGCTCATTGCTCACTTGGTCCAAAAGTGTATAACATGATCTAGGATTATGCCCTTAGATTCGATTTGTACGGTTATGCATCTATAAGGTCGGCCATTGAGTTAGGAGAACTTTCAAAACGTAAATCTCCAAATGGACTTAAAATCAACCTCCTTATCGCTGTAAATCATGAATGTGATTCAATTGCTAATTAAAAGAAATAAACTTTACTATAAAAATGATGACAAGAACCAACTAACAAATTTCAAGTTGCCAAATTGACTGGAAATAGAGAAGGGCGGAAAATAACCCGAAACTCTCGATGTGCTTCGACACGCTTGCGAACCTTAGGTGTCAACGATTCAAATATGATTCAAGTATATCAACGATGAAATTGTAACCAACTAACCATCAACTAAGATTCAAACAGAAAAATCAAACTGACATCCAATAAGGATCAATACAAATTCAATGATAAGCAAGTTGATAAAACCAATCTTACACAGCATGATTGAGAAGACAAATAGAAATTAAGATGAAATTAGATAAAGTTAAAAAAGTAAAAATTTACCTTCTAGATATTCAGATTGTGGTCATAGGTCACCTTAATTCCCTGCTTCCTTGAAAGTGGGCATAGATGTCCATGCACAACGAAAGATTTTCAAAATTATTCACAAAAAATGTAATTATTTTGAGCTAACATGATAAAAACAATTTGAATAAAAATGTTAATAGAAAACCTTTTGAATCGAAGTGGTCGGAGAACCCTTAGAGCTTGTAGCATAGTGTATAAGTGATGAGATTCTTGAAGTTAAAATGAGAACCATGAACTGTCAAAAGACTTGAAGAAAACCCACCATAATCAACGGAAATGGCCAAAGTTATATTCGAAATTTCAAAATTGAAAAAGGGGGAAGGAAATACTAATTGGCGTCGTCTGTGATGAACCGATAGAAACAGGGGATATAAGCCAAACCTCGAGATCAAGGATTTAAGATAGATTCATAGAATGAAATAGAAAAACACTCAGAGATAGAATGAAAGAAGCAAGAAGTAATAATCAGGAAACAGGGGAAAAGGACAGTAAAAAGGAGCAGAATCAAACTAATAAATCAAATCAGAGGAAAAAATTCCGAAGTTCCGTGGTTCTTTTCTGGGTTTGCAAGAATAATGGGGTGAAATCTCACTCAAATGTGACTCCAAAGTATTAAAGCAAAATGGCCCAATGAATCTTCATCGCTAACTACTTTAATCACTTAACTATTTCGAAAGGACAAAAGGAAACATGGATAAATGGTACTCGACTACTCATTACACATCGAATTCACAAGCAACAGTTATTCCAGCTGGCTTTCCCTCTCAAGAGTCAATATTCTAAATTTGGTTACAGAGCCTATAGGTATAAGACTTGAATACTCTGATGACATGATAAGGAAAAAAATCAATGAATATTTAACAGGAATCTAAGCTTATTTTGGATATGCTCCATATTGTGACTTTGTGAGAAAGACTTTAGATTTATACCTTTTGCTTGTGATCACCATTGACGATTCTGCTATTGTGCTCATCATCATGAAGAAGCTCCAGCCTTTCTGTTAATTGTGGCGGGAAGACCAGATCTAACATTTACTTCTCTAAGACTTCCAATCTTATGTTCTCCACTCACAGTACAGCGGCTAACAAACGTTTTATATTTTTGGGGCTGATCAAATTTCCGGACCATATACCATACCTTACCAACACAAGACACTCTCTTAGCAGCAACAAACATGAAAATAGTTACATTACCAGTGTCAGGAGAATCATAGAGAAATAAGCCACGGCGCCACTAAAAAAACAAATATTAGAAAGAATATAATATATTCAGTGAGCTCCATCGCTATCATATACAATTTTTCGAATAATATATAATGTCTATTATCATATAACATTTAATTAAAACAAGAGTGGATGAGTGAGGGCTAAGAATTTGATCAAGCAGAAGAGAAGAAGAGAAGAAGAGCATGACCTACAGGAATTGGTGCTGGAAATGTCTCGGGTTCAATTTCAGGGGAATCATATAAATTGAAAATAGTTTTCCTTCCTAAAAGAGAGAATATATTTCCTTTCCATCATACAACTGAGTTTCCCTTGTAAAAAAGTTTTCAAGGGAAAAACGTTTTCCATGTAAATTGATATTCCGTCTAATCAAACGGAGCTAATACTCATAGCCATATACATAGCACATAGCATTTCCAATTACATACAAAGTAACACAATCAAAAGAACAAACTAATCAACAAAATTCACCATATTTCATGTTCGTCTAAAAAATTCAAGCTAAAACTCTAAACCAATACGTTCTTACATCAATCGGAAATCAACAAAGTTCACCAAATTTCATGATTGTCTCAAAAAATCAATCTAAAACCCTAAAAGAATCCGTTATAAGTTAGAACACAACCTAAACCGATACATCTGTTAGTACTGTAGACGGAGATAAATCAAACCCAAAGAGCAATGTAGGTGGTCTCACTTTAACGTCTGGAAAGTCCTTTTTGGATCCAATGATACAAAAGTGAGAAGATTATCTTAAGCAAATATAAGGCTCCAAATACTGAAATAGTAATGAAACTAATTATGCATCAATGAACACTATTAAAGATTTACAGAAGAAAAGCTTACACAACAGTGTACTACTATTTACATCCCAGACGTTGAAGCAGTTGCCTTTTCCATCCATGCAGAAAACTAAGAAGCTGGTGATACAAGACTTGGAGTGGACCAAGGGCTTGGCAGAGCTAATCTGCATATATGTATTTATCACGAAATTGATTCAAGGTTGTGCATAATCTGATCCTCCAAATATTAATCTATGATCCTGATTTAGACTTGAGAGGGAGTTCCATTCACACCTACAAAACTTTTTGAGAAATAACAGCTTTCTATAAGAATCCAAATTTTCAACTCAAATGAAACTTTGCGACAGTAAGAACACAAGAACACAATTCGAAGTAGCAGATGTAAACACCATCCCACACCAATAGCATATAGCTTTAACATAAGAACATTTGGGTAAAATGTTGAGTCTTATACCCAAATGATTCATGAATTGTGGGATAGTGTTTGGTAATCATTTGGGTATAAAACTCAACTTTCCAGATCGACTTCCAGAAATAGCAGCCTTCTACTTATCTAATAAAGCATAACTTTGACATAAGAACACAATTCGAAACACAAGAACCAAACACCACCTCACACAACCGATCCACAAAATGCAAGCTATCCGACAACATTTTATAAGCCCTCTCCCCCAGCGAAACATCCTTCTTCCTAAGCTCCTTAAGAAGCTTTATAACCATAAAAACCCTTTCCATCCCTACACATTTCCTCCAACAATAGTCTTATACGTCAAAATCAATAGATGATCGTTTCCATCATTAATCAAAAACCCTAAAACATATCTTGAGACTCTGCAGGTTTGGTTGAGTGATTAGCACCCCTAGTGGAGATGTGATCTGATTAATAGAGTATGTATTCTAGAATCTGTCATGAGAGGTTATGTTTGGTGAAACTCAGGTAGAGAGGGTAGTATAAACCACCCAAAGTAGGGGCAATATGTTATCCTATAGTATTGGCCACTCCTTTCCACTTCCTGTCTACTTAATTAAGTCAAAAAGATAGGAGCAACACAACTTGGAGTCTGGCGCAAATTAATCAAACCTCGTAATTTAGCCAGTAATCAATTCTCATAATTACTACGATTCATTATCTTGGTTCATTAACCCGAAAATAACTTAATCAATAACATTTATCTGATAACATGGTCGAAATGAAGCCCTAAAAAATCAGACGGCCACACAATACAAACCCTAAAACAGGGAGAAGAAACAGCAAAAGAACCCCCCAAGATCAAAACGAATGTATATACTAAATAAAATATAAAAAAAAAAGGAAGTGAAATTGGGAAGAAGGAGGACAAACCTGAATACGCAATAGAGATGGCAACAGGGCATCGACGACGAAGATGATGACAAAAGAATGGATGAGAACACGCTAAGGAAGGCGATGGCATCATCAGACACTTATGAAATTCTGATGAAATTCATATGAGAGGGCAGCGGAGATATGATGGACCAAAGGTTTGCTATTTCTCATTTTTTGGACTATCCTTTTCCACCGGAATCAAAGCGGTGGTTTCAAAGAATTAATTATAGAGATGAAGAGAAACATTAGAAAGAAAATAAAAACAAGCCCCCCAAAAATCTGGCCTTTATGTTTTGTTCATCAATGTTATACATTTATGTTCCGCATTTTTGTAAAAATAATAAATTAACATAAATAATAATTACACCGATCTATCCGTAATTTTGTTATATATTTCAACTAGATTTTAAGCCCGTGCGATACACGGATTTGTTTGAATAGTTGTTTTTTCGGACACACTCTC
The DNA here is from genome assembly GCA_947645195.1 of Patellifolia procumbens. NCBI lineage: Eukaryota > Viridiplantae > Streptophyta > Magnoliopsida > Caryophyllales > Amaranthaceae > Patellifolia > Patellifolia procumbens. The sequence goes on from CANSGD010000306.1 coordinate 240,641, forward strand.
ATTTTAATTACTCGTGCACGAATTACCTTTTTTTGTGGCTACTGGGATTATCATGTGCTTAATCAGCATGGTAAATGTTTACGCTACCAATGTATATACTTTATCTATTTAATTTCTAATTCCAACGTTTGACCGATAGAACTATCACATTATGTGGTCAAGCTTAACTAAAAAGACATAACAAATATGTTGTAGTTATTTATTTTTAAAATATGTTCACTCCTTAATGTTGGTATGCCTCTACTTGTATTTTCAAAAGCAAAATCGATTAGTTTCACGATTGATATGCTACTACTATTTACTCTATAGTAAATCTCATAACTCAAAGCCAAATTCCACTATACAAGAGTAAATATTAGTTTCTTTTTATTATCTAGATTTAATTAACATAGCAAGCCAAGCATATCATGTATAAATCAAAACATATTAGAAAACTCAATAAATTACTAATTACTTTTGAGAAACAAAATAAAACAAAAAAAAATAAGGAAACATCTGTAAGTATTTAAGGGACAAATACATATGATGGTACAGGGTTTAGATAATACTCCTTGTAGTAGCACATGTTATGTTTCATTATTGTTTTAATTTTTTTTTTTTTTTGAGAGATAAAATCGTATCTTTTCATTTCCTTATTTGATAATATCATTTGTTCAATAATAATTTACCCTTTGGCATTGAGTATGTTAAATTTTAGACATTAGTTGGTTTTAATTATCAGATGTTATTTATATAAAGAGGTAAATATGACGGGATATAACATGATATCATAATCGCGGAAGAGAGAGTATGAAACCCTAAATGTTAGAATGAGAAGGAATAAATAGTATACTATTGCCACAATTAGTATTACTTGACTTGTGAATATATTTAATAAAAGTCTGCAAGCTCTTATATAATAGACAAAATATGTGTATATTCTTTTACAAAAATATAAATATAACATAATATTAACATTGAGATATGCCTTGAATTATCTGGCGCTAAGCGCGAGGTTTTTTTTTTGAAGTTTCGGTATATTCGTGCGGTTTAGTAAAACATCTATGTTTTGAGTTCGTGAATAGGTTCATTCGATCTAGGTTAATTAGAGGGGTAATATATTATCCCTATATTAACCTTTGCCCATAATTTGTAATATTGTACTCTCTCTCCTTACGATACTATAAATTGTTTCCTTTTTCATGTGGACATAGCTCATACATTGTTATTGAACTGCATTAAATATTTTTGTTTTTCTTCTCCAATTCTTTTACATAAAAATTAATGAAAAAGATTGTGATATATCTTATTTTCATATTCAAAGAATCACATAACTTTTATTAATCTTTATCTTTTTCGATAATTGATCTTTTTAAATACTTATTAACCGCCAAATAGGTTATCTAGTAATGGGTACCCCTGCGTAATAATAAGTAAAATATGTCAAAATATTTTTTTAAAGTATACTTTGATCTGAGTCCAAATGTATAAAAATTATAATTTTTTTGAATTGTATAACTAAAGTTATGATTAATTCATAAATTATAATGATTCTTGTAGTATATTCAGACTCAAACTTTATCTTTTATTTATGCAAAAGTCTAATTTATTTTTTCAAAACTCAAACTTTACCTTTTACTCCCTCCGTCTCAGAAAGCTCTATACACTTTCCTTTTCATCCGTCCCAGAAAGGTTTATACACTTCTATTTTTAGACATGACCCACTACTACTTTATTCATTTTACTTTTCAACCATGACTCACAACTCTATTACATATAAATAAAATAATATCCCACTAACTCCTATCACATCTACCTTTTTAATAAAATACAATTGATAACCAAACAACCACTTATAAACTAAAACTACATGCCGGATCAAGTGTATAAAGCTTTATGGGACGGAGGGAGTACTATTTATCCAAAGTTTGATTATCATTGAAAACTCAAACTTTATATTTTATCTATCCAAAAGTCTAATTATCTTTTTGAAAATATAATATAAATAGGTTACTGATGAGTGAGATTTATCGCACTCATAGGGTAGCTTTTTGGTCCATTTTATTGCTTTTTCTTGGTGTTTCCTTACTTCTTACATCTATTTTCATCATCTCCGTCCTATTTGGAGCTTTTCACTATTTCCTTTGATTTTCTCTCATTTTTCATGGTTTTCCCTTCTTATTTTCTATTCCATATGTTTTGTATTGTATTTTTCTTGTATATGACTAACATATAGGAAAAAGATGAGTGCAAAGCAAAGAAGATTGGAATGGAAGAAGTTGAGGGCCAATCCAAATGAAGAAAGAAAGAAAGAAAGAAAGAAGAGAGCCCAAGTCCAAGTCCAAAGAAGAGGGATGGAAGAAAAGAATGAAAGAAAGAAAAGAAAGAAGGAAGCCCAAGCCCAAAAAGAAAGGAAGTGAGGAGAAGAAGACAAAGCCACCCGGGCAGGTGGATCGCCCGAAGCCTCGTCCGATCACGGCTGTGGTTTTTCCCAGAGTTCCTGCCTCATGGTGATCGGGTGATCACAATTAAGGATCGCCCGATCATTGCGGGTTTGCGGAACCTCTATTTTATTTTCTTTTTCCCTTTTTGCCCTTAGTTGGGGGTTGTATAAATACCTTTTTGACCTAAAATTACAGGATTTTGATTTCCCTTTTTGAACTCTAGAGAGCTATTGAGAGGTTAGACTTTTGAGTGAGTTTTGGGTTTTTCCAAGGTCTTTAATGGTGTTTTGAAGAAGAAATTCAGATTTTTGAGGAGTATTAATGAAGCTTTAGTAACTTTTCTTCTCTTTGCTCTCATTTATTGCTTTAACTTTGTTAGTAGTTTTAGTTGCTCTTTTTCACTTGCTTATGCTCTTCTCTATTGCAAACATTAAAAAGCAATGATTTTTGGTTTATTAATCCCCTATTTGCATTGTAGAATTAGTTTAGTTAATATGAGAACCAACTTTGAGTAGTCTTTTAGTTAGGGGGTTGGGTGAAGGTGCAATGGACATTGTTTCATGATATGATGCCCTAAATTAGTATGTTTAGTGGGTTGGGTTAGCAAATCCATTAATTGGTTGACTAAGGTGAAGTTGAAAGGCCTAACCTTAACTCAATGAGCTAATGGATTGCCCTTTAGGTGTAGATTGTTGAGATGTACAATGAAGTTGGAATTGCTATCTCTAAGTAAGGTTGAGTGAGAAATCCCACCTCTCTTGGAGTCTCAACCCGTTCAACATCCGAAAGGCGAGATTGGGTTGAACTTAGCTAATTCCGACCCCATGTTCCATCATTGACTATCTAACCCCTTATTGAGAGTGTTGCATCACCTTGAACATCCTTGAAAGAGGAGTTCATGGTTGCAACGTCTTAATTCGATCCCCTATCACATACTCCTTTAAACTCATTTTGTAATTCAATCTCATTGCATTGGATCCCTATCACCCCCTAATGCCTATTTCCATCGATTTACAACCCTTTTATTTGACTTGTTAGTGATAATTGAGTCTGAAATCAATCAACTTCTTCTCTTCGGTTTAGCTTACATGTTCACTTACGCGCTTAGTGTCTAGTCTAGTCTCTGAGGATCTTGACCCTTACTTGCCACGTACTCGTATTTGGTTAGTTAGGTTTGATTTGGAGTTTTTGTTTAGCGACGCAAAAATTCTCTATCAAATGGCGCCGTTGCCGGGGACTAGTTATTAGCATTAGGTTTAACATAAGTTGTGTGAGTCTAAACCATTTCCTTCTATTTTATTTCTCTTGTTACTATATACATACTTGTGATTGTCATTAGTAACCCCCTTCTTAGCTTGGCGTTATATGCCCCGTTCTGATCGAGCTTTGCCATTGATTCCTCTTGACATTAAGCTCGAAAGGACGGTAAAGTCTCTCAAGCGAAAGCTAAGGAAAGATAGCCAACAAGCACAAGCTTCATCTTCAACACCATTTGTAGAGGTGGAGGGCGACACGAGCTCCACCCTCTCTAGTCCTCTGCACTCCCCCAACAACTAGCTACTCAAGTTACTCGAGTTCATTCCTTTCTTCGGACACAAATATGGAAGATAATAGAACTTTGAGGGACTATGGCACCCCAATGGCCTATGCCCCTTCTAGTGCCATTGTTCCTCCATCTACACAAGCGAATGATTTCGAGTTCAAGCCGTCTTTCATCCAACTAATCTCCAACAACCAATATGCTAGGTCTAACTATGAGTGCCCTCAAGAACATTTGAGAAAGTTCACCGAGTTTTGCTCTAGGTGAAGCACAATGCACTCAAGACTTCATCAAGCTTAGTATGTTCAAGTTCTCACTTAAGGACGACGCTTCACATTGGCTTACAACGCTCTCTCCGAACTCTTTGACTACTTGGGATGATGTCACAAGAGCCTTCCTTAGCCGTTTTTTCTCATTACAAAAGAACGCTGAAATGAGGGCAAGCATTGTGAACTTCCAAGACAAGGAGGGAGAGAGCTTATATGATGCATGGGAGAGGTTCAAGAGTTTGTTGAGGCAATGTCCACATCACAATATGGAAAAGTGGATGCAACTTCATTTCTTCTACAATGGTTACTCAACCCAAAACAAGACAAGTTTGAATGCGGGTGCCGGGGGTCCCATTATGATGAAACTGATGGATGTTGCTTTTGATTCCATTGAGAATGTGGTAAAAAATGATCGAGATTGGAGCCAAAGCGAGAGAGCATCGACCTCAACCTCCAAAAGAGGTGGAAGGTATGAAATTGATAGCATTGATGTTCTTACTTCTAAAGTAGATGCATTGATGAGTCAATTGAAGTCCACCAATATGTCCCCCTCTCCCTCTAATGTCTCTATGCTTAGTCAATCCTCTAATCCCAATTCTTATGATCCCCCTAATGTGCAACAAATGAATCAATGTGGTTATGATCCTAATGGTTTGAATTAGGGGTGTAACTGAGCTGAGTCGGCTCGTCGAGCCCTCGAGATCGGCTCGGTCAACGCTCGGCTCGAGCTCGGTCAATTTTGAGCCAGAGCCAAGCTCTAGCCCAGCCTTAGCTATCCGAGCTCGAGCTCGAGCCCAACAAGGCTCGGCTCGTTTAAGCTCGGCTCGGCTCTTTTACTTAAATATATGTTGTTATTCCTATGTTTTGAACTTTAAATAGATGATTAACATTATCGGTTGTTGAATGTTAAGTGACGTGAAGGACATTATTTACATTCAAATTATCTCTATTGAATTATGACTTAATTTTTACCTTTTTTTTGCAAGAATGTTAACCAATAACGAGGGAAAAGATACTCGAGCCGAGCTCGAGCTCGGATTTTTGCAACTGATCCGAGCTCGAGCCTTAACTTTACAAGCTCGTCGAGCTTTGAGCCGAGCCCGAGCTCGGTCAAGTTGCCACCAAGCAGAGCCGAGCTTGGTCGAGCTCGAGCTCGGCTCGGCTCGTTTACACCCCTAGTTTGAATAACAATATGCCGATGAATTGCATGTTTTGTGATATTTGTGGGTCTTATGACCATAACCCTCAACAATGTAATAGCATCGAGTCTCAACAAGGTCATTCTCCTTCAATGGAACAAGTTAATGCTTTGAACCAAAAGTTTGACCCCTTACTCTATTACTTTCAATCCGGGTTGGCGTCAAAATCTCAATTTGAGTTGGAGAAATCCAACTCAAAACGCCAACCAAGGTCAAAGTCAAGGTCAAAATAACTTTTCTCAAAATTTCAACCAAGGTCAAAATCAATTTAATCAAGGCCAATATGGATACAACCAAGGTCAATACCGTGGTTCGTATCCTAATCAAGGCCAAAATTCTCATTCAAGAGTACCACCCGGTTTTCATGGAAACTCTTCGGATTTCCAAGGAAACCAAAGGAATTCAAATGCTTTTCCTTTGAATGCTCCTCTCCAAATTGGACCACCCACCACCACTACTAGTCTCGAAAATATGATGCAATCTTTCATTACTACTCAAACTAAAGAGATTAGTGAGCTAAAAGAGAACCTCAAGCAAATGCAAGTTCACACAAAAATGCTTGAGACTCATTTAGCTCAAATGCCGGGGTCCATTAAGGAAGGATCATCAACTAAATTGCCTAGTCAAGGTGTAAATCCAAGAGAACATGCTAATGCCATTGTGACTAGAAGTGGGAAGAAATTGAATGATGTGGAATTACCAAGTGTTGAAAATGATTTTGAAAATGACCAACCGGTTGAAACTACTTGTGGTGAGGGAGATGAAATGTTGAGAAAGCAAAGAATGACCCACCTCTGTTTGTGGCAAAGTTGCCCTATCCCTCACGGTTTGCAAGTTCCAAACTTGATGATCAATTTGCCAAGTTCTTAGATGTGCTCAAGAAACTTTACATTAATATACCATTCACCGATGCCATTAAGCAAATGCCCACCTACGCCAAATTCTTGAAAGATGCGTTAAGCAAGAAAAGGGACTTAGATTGTGTGGAAACTATTAATTTGACCGAAAATTATAGTGCCATTATCCAAAATAAGTTGCCCACAAAACTTAAGGACCCCGGAAACTTTTCCATTCCGTGTGCTATAGGTGATATGACCATTGACAAGGCCTTGTGTGACTTGGGTGCTAGTGTAAGTTTGATGCCCTACTCCGTTTGCAAAAGATTGGACTTAGGTGAACTCAAGCCTACTCACATTTCACTTCAATTAGCCGATCGTTCGGTTAAGATGCCTATAGGAAAGCTTGAGGATGTACCCCTTAAGGTTGGGAAGTTCTACATTCCCGTAGACTTTGTTGTACTTGAGATGGATGAAGATCCAAATGTCCCCATAATCTTAGGGCGACCTTTCTTAGCTACGGCGGGGGCTATCATTGATGTAAAGAATGGCAAATTGAGCTTCAAGGTAGAAAGTGAAAATATTGGATTTAATCTAAACCAAATCATGAAATGTGGATGATCATTACATGCGCATTGATACTTTAGATCATGTCATTGATGAATACATAGTCATGCATTTGCATTCATCTAACAATATGCTTGAGTATGATGTGATGGAAGGCGAAGAGAAAGAAAAGCTTGATGTGGAGGTAGATGCAATTGAGGAGAATCTTGCTCTACCTCCCACTTTAGAAGCACATGAGGAGGCATATCTTTGCCTAGAAGAGGAACAAGGAAAAGATGAACCGGCCGATGAAGAAGATGCCCCCAATGTAGACCTTAAACCTCTACCTTCCAACTTGAGGTATGAATTATTGGGACCTTCTTCTACTTTTCCGGTCATTGTGAATGCAAGTTTGGATGAGGCTCAAACCTCAAAGTTATTGGATGTGTTGCGCTTGCATCGCAAAGCGTTGGGCTATAGTTTGAATGATTTGAAAGGAATAAGCCCAACACTTTGCATGCATCGCATTTCATTGGAGGATGATGCTAGGCCTTCTATTGAAAGACAAAGGAAGCTCAATCCTCCAATGATGGAAGTGGTGAAAAAGGAGATCCTCAAACTACTTGCCGTTGGTATCATCTACCCTATCTATGATAGTAGATGGGTGGCACCGGTGCAAGTAGTTCCTAAAAAGGGTGGGATGACGGTTGTTAAAACTGAAAAATCCGACCTCATCCCTATGAGGACCGTGATGGGGTGGAGGATGTGCATTGATTATAGAAGTTGAATGCCTCCACCAAGGAAGACCATTTTCCTTTACCTTTTATTGATCAAATGCTTGAAAGGTTGGCGGTGCATAAATACTTTTTCTATCTTGATGGGTTCTCGAGATTCTTTCAAATCCCAATTCATCCCGAGGACCAAGAAAAGACTACTTTCACTTGCTCTTATGGTAGTTATGCTTATCATAAGATGCCATTTGGGTTGTGTAATGCACACGCCACCTTCCAACGTTGTATGATGGTTATTTTTGCCGATATGATTGAGAAGGAGATGGAAGTTTTTATGGATGACTTCTCCGTTTATGGAGGATCCTTTGATGATTGCCTTGTGAATCTCGTTCGATGTTTGGAGAGGTGTGAGAAAGCAAACTTGGTTCTCAATTGGGAAAAATGTCACTTTATGGTGCAAGAGGGAATTGTTCTTGGCCATAAAGTGTCACATAAAGGAATTAAGGTTGACCAAGCTAAGGTTGAGGTCATTGAGAAACTACCCCCTCCCACAAATGTCAAGGGAGTGAGGTCTTTCTTGGGTCACGCTGGTTTTTACCGACGTTTGATAAAGGCTTTCTCAAAGATCGCCAAACCGCTCACATCTTTGCTCCAAAAGGAGAACGAGTTTGAATTTGATGATGTTTGTTTAGATCCCTTTGCTAGAATCAAAGTGCTCTCATTTTGGCTCCAATTGTTCAAGCACCGGATTGGGGCCTTCCCTTTGAGCTTATGTGTGATGCGAGTGATATTGCCGTTGGGGCGGTATTGGGTCAAAGAAAGGAAGGGAAGCTCCACGTCATCCACTATGCAAGCAAAACGCTCAATGATGCCCAAAAGAACTATACCACCACGGAGAAAGAACTACTAGTCGTGGTGTATGCTTTTGAGAAGTTTCGGGCATACCTTGTGGGGTCCAAGACCATTGTTTATACGGACCATTCCGCCCTCAAGTACTTGATGGCGAAAAAGGATGCCAAGCCAAGGTTGATTAGTTGGGTGTTATTGCTCCAAGAGTTTGATATTGAGGTGAGGGACAAAAAGGGGTCCGAAAATCTTGTGGCGGATCACCTCTCAAGAATAGTTTGTGATGAGAGTGATTTCCCGGCTCTTCCCATTGATGACTACATGAGAGACGACGTTCTATATGCGGTTGAGAACACAAGCTTGCCATGGTTTGCCGACATCGTCAACTACCTAGCTTGTAGTGTGATTCGTCCGGATTTCACAAAGCAACAACGTCGAAAACTTAGGCATGATGCAAAGCAATTTATTTGGGATGAGCCACTATTGTACAAGAGAGGGTCTGATGGTCTATATAGGAGATGTGTGCCTAATGAGGAAGTTCGAAGCGTCTTGGAAATGTGCCACTCTTCACCATGTGGGGGGCATATGAGCTCCAACAAGAACGTAGCCAAGATACTTCAAAGTGGTATCTATTGGCCAACCATGTTTAGAGACACTTGGAGTTTCATCAAGAGTTGTGATAGGTGCCAAAGGATGGGGAACATTTCAAGGAGACATGAGATGCCGCTCAACACTATCCTTGAACTTGAAGTGTTCGATGTATGGGCAATTGACTTCATGGCCCCATTCCCTTCCTCTTGTGGCAACCAATACATCCTAGTAGCCGTTGATTATGTGTCAAAGTGGGTCGAGGCAATTGCATCTCCAACAAATGACTCTAAAGTAGTGATGAAGATGTTCAAGAAGATTATCTTCCCAAGATTCGGTGTTCCTAAAGCCATCATAAGTGATGGTGGCTCTCACTTCGCCAAAAAGTCATTCCAATCATTACTTGCGAAATATGGAGTGAACCACAAGGTTGGGTTGGCTTATCACCCTCAAACTAGTGGTCAAGCCGAGATCTCAAATAGGGAGATTAAGACCATCTTGGAGAAGACGATAGAGAGGGCGAGAAAAGATTGGTCTTTGAAGCTCGATGATGCCTTGTGGGCATATCGAACCGCTTTTAAGACACCTATTGGAACCACCCCTTACAAGCTTGTTTATGGTAAGTCTTGTCACCTACCGGTTGAGCTAGAGCATCGAGCACAATGGGCTATCAAGCACATAAACTTTGATTTGAAGAGTGCCGGTGAGAAAAGGTGGTTGGATCTTCATGCTTTGGAGGAGCTTAGGCAAGAGGCCTATGATTGTGCAAGCATTTACAAGGCAAGAACAAAGGCCTTTCATGACAAGAACATCTTAAAGAGATAATTTGCAAAAGGGGATAAGGTGCTCCTATTCAACTCACGCTTGAAGCTTTTTCCCGGCAAGTTGAAGTCTAGGTGGAGCGGACCTTTTGGGGTGGTCAATGTGCTCCCATATGGTTCGGTGGAGATAAAGAGTGAAGCAACCGACTCCTTTCAAGTTAATGGGCAAAGATTGAAAATCTACTATGAAGGAGACCAAGTGAGAAAAGTGTTCTCCATCAATCTTGAGGAGTTTGGCACCTCATCCCAAGAGAAGTGATATCCTTTTATGGTCAAGCTAATGACCTTAAAAACAAGCGTTTATTGGGAGGCAACCCAATTTTTCTATCTTTTTTTTTCTCTTAATTTTTCGATTATTTTATTTGACACTTGTCTAACCTTGTGATTATTTGATTTTTATTTTATTTTTTTTTCTTTTTTTTGGTGTTTTGGATGTTATGCCTAGTACTTGATGAGTGTGGATAGCTATGAGCATTTGAAGTTGACAATGTGAGAGATGGTGGTTTAAGGTGAAAAGTGAGTTGAGAGATAATTAGAACAAAAACAAAAAAAAAGAGGGGAGAAAAAGGGTAATTAGAAGAAGAAAAAAAAATTAGTGAACAAATAATTTGATGGGAAAACAAAGAGAAAGAAGGAAGGAAAAGAGGAGGGAGTAAAATAGTGGAAAAGGATTGAAAAGAAAAGGAGAAAAGAAAAAAGAGGGAAGATGGAAAAGTGAAATGAAAAAAAATAATGAAAAAAAGGGGTGGACAGCACAGCAGGGCTTTCCCTGATCGCCCGATCACTTCAGCTGATCGCCCGATCAGGGGTAGGCAGTAACTCTCTCAGCTTCGCCCATTTCTGATCGTCCGATCACATAGGTGATCGCCCGATCTCTCGCCCGATCGCCTATGTGATCGGCCGATCCTTTTTTTTCTCGCCCAGCTGCATTTTTTTTAATAAAATATAAAAAATTTACCCAGCTCAAACCGTCCCCCCTCTTCTCTACCTCTCAATTCCACTCATCTCTCACTCTCATCTTCATCTTCCTATTCTACTCTTCTCAAACCCTAACCTTCATACTCTCAATTCTCCATCAATCTCACTCATTTTTCTCTCAAAATCTCACAAAAACAACCACATCCTTTACACTACTCCACAAAATCCACATTTCTTCACCATTTTCCCACTCATTTACCCAAAACACCATCAAGCCCTAAATTTCCACCATCTTCAAGAACTTCATATTTTAACAAGTTTGAAGGCAATGGAAACTTAACAAAGGTTGAAGGAACATTCCCAAGCTTCAATGAAGGATTGTACTCACTATTTGGTATACAATTTCTTCATTCTCTTTTTGTTCCTTACTCCACCATTTTTGCTCATACTCTTGTTTATTTGAGAAAAGAATTGCCTAGACTTGTTTAGTTGAACCTTGAATTGGTTATTATTGGTTTCTTTGGAGTTTTGAGTGTGAATTGGTCTTAGTTGGAGCAGTGTTAGACTAAAAATCTTGGTTGTGTGATTGTCTCCATTGAAGTGTTACATTGTTGGATTATTGATTGGTTGCCTTTGGTTGAATTGGTGTATGCTTTGGTCTTCATTGTTGGGTACCTTGAATTGTGCATTATATTTGAAGGTTTGTGATTGGGCACCTTGTTAATTGTGGTCGAGACATTCTCCATAAACTCCACACCCATCACAAAACTCCCACCCCTCACAAATGGCCCCAAAAACAAAGCTACAAAAACTTCAAAACAGGCCAAACCATCTACTTCCTCTTCAAAAACACCATGGGGGCAAATGGGCATCACCCTTACCTCAAAAATCCACCAAGAACGCTTTGTGTCTCTCTTAGGTCGTGCAATCAAGCCCACCAAATTCTTTGATGAGAGAGTCCTTCGCAATTTAGGTGTTCTTGAGGAAGCTCGTGAGCTATATAACCGTTTAGGGTGGTCCAACTTCATATCCATGCCCCCCGCCTTCACCTATGAGCGTCTTACACTTGAGTTCCTTTCCACGCTCGAGTGTACTATTGTTGACATAGATGAGGAGGACGAGGATGATGAGGGTTATCCTTAAATCACCTTCCAACTCTTTAACATTCATCGGGAGGTAAACTACGTTTTCCTTTGCAGGATTTTTGGTTGGGATGAGCAAGCTCCCTTAAACAAGTATGTCACCAATGAATTCAATGCGTATGAGTTTGAAACAACATGGGGAGATATCACGGGCAACTACAACCCATCTAAAAATCCAAAGTCTTCCCACATCATACATCTGGCCGCCCGCTACGTCTACCGTCTTCTTGTGTATTGCATATATGGACGAACGGAACTTGGTAACGCTAGCAAGGATGAGGGAAAGGCTATTTGGACCATGTGCCGCCCAAAAGTTGCGCCCGTGCCAATCGACTTTGCCGAGCACCTCATCCAAAGATTTATCATGCTCCGTGATGGTGTTCATCACCGCAAGGATATTATCATGGGCGGGATGATAACTATGATAGCAAGGTATTGGCACACCGATGAAGAGTTCAACACCATGGCACCAATATCTCAACGGATCCTTCTTGATGATGCAACATTGCATCAAATGAATTTCTACCGCTACATCGAAGGCAACCATGACCGAATCATTTGGTTAGTGCGAGAGTTCGATTATTGTCACCTTTCGAACCCCACACTAACCCGGTTTAGAGATGGAGCGCGCCCCTAGCTCATGGCTCGGGAGATCGCCCCAAGGGAAGCGGAGTTGCAAGCTCGTGCCATTGATGAGACGAGGAGACAATAACAACAACAACGTCGACAACCACAACAACGACAACCCACTCACCCCATGGACGAAGCCGGCCCATCCGGCGAAGGTACGTCCTCTTCTCATGTTTATGATTTTAGTTCTATTGGTGCGGCTATTGAGGCCATGGCTAGTGAGCAAAGCACCCATTTTCAAAATATTTACGCTCGGTTTAATAACATCAATGATCACTATGATAGCATGAGCACTAGACTTGATAGCATTGATGTTAACTACCGTGGCATGGATGCTAGGCTCAATAGCATGAGTGAGACACTTGGCACTCTACGCCAAGACGTGGATGATATACGGTTAAGGCAAGACCAAATGTACGACTATCAAGTTCGTCAACACTTTTTTCTACCTTACCCAAACTATCCCTCATGGCCCCCACACCCATTCCCTCCCCCGGAAGGTGGACAATAGATCGCCCTTGATCACCTCCACAAGTTTTCTCACTTCGTAACACCGGGACGGTGTTCATTCTAAGTTTGGGGGTCAATCATAAGGCTATCAAGGACTTGTGCTTAATGATTAGACTTGAGATATTTTGTGCCTTATCGTGTCTCATTTGCATGCATAGATGTTTTTGTGATGGTTACTGTCATGTCGTTGATTGTTGTTGATTGTTCGTGCCCTATATGTTGTTGCTTACCCCATGGTTCCTCGATTGCTAGTGCACATACTTGGTTAGGGTTGGGTCCTTATTGCGTTGATTCGTGATTGATGAGTTCGATCGCTCTAGCTCCCGCTTGAAAAAATCCAAAGTCTCCGAAACACCTTTGTACAAACTTTTCTCCCATTTTATTTTATTTTTCCCTTTCTTCTTTTGTAAAAATATTTTATTGTATTTTCCTATCTTCCTTGTAAATAAAAAAAAGGGGAAATTTATTTTAGAAAAGAAAAAAAAAGGGGAAGCTCTTAGAATAAATAAAACTCAAGAAAAACAAATACCCAAGATCGTTTCTATTTGAAAGAGTTTATGATGACCCAAGCAAGCGGAAATGAGAATGGAATTGTGTGACCTAATATTGGAACATGTGTAGATTAGGGAGTTTTGAGATGACTTAAACTTTGTTGTTTTGCCATCAAGTCAAATAACTCATAAACAAAAACAACAAAATTCTCCTTAAATAAGTCACTTAGTTCTATCCTTCATGATATAGGAAGTCCTTACTTAATTCTCATAACTCGGCTCCCCTAGTGCATTTGATAATCTACCCCAAATAGCTTGGCATTTTCACCACCCTACAAAGAAAAAAATTGGTTTCATGAAAAAGGCTAGTAGCCTAAAAAAATGAAAAAGAAACAAAAAAAAATGCATATTTTCAATAAGAGTTGCGAAAGGGTGGTTAGTAACCAAGGTCCTAGCGCATTCCAATGCTCAAGTGGGGGTTCGAAAAAGTGAAGTAGAACTCCCTAGTGACGGCGGGATCGTTGCGGCTTGAGTATGAATGTTTTTCCTCCTAGTGCGTCTCCGACCGAGTACTTGGTACCGTGCCTGAGAAACATGTCACTTCGTGAGTGGACGGACCGCACAAAGAGGGAGAAGACTAAGCCCCGCACTCCTTGGTAGTTGCATCACTATTTCACATATCTTCATCTCCATAATAATGAAAAGGCTAAGTTTGGGGGAAAAATATTCCGCACATTGAGGACTAGAGTTACTTGAGTCGGTTTTCTCATCCTATACATGAGTTTGTGAACTAAATGACCCTTGGAGCAATGGCGTTGAAAGTAGTGGAAAGTAAGAGAATTTGTTGAACTTACACCTTAGTTTAGCTCATCTCATAACCTCCTTCTCTACTCATGTGTTGTGTTGGAATTGAAAGAAAACATTCTCATATATGCTTGCTTGTGGTCCGCTCATGACTCCATCTCTCACACCTTGGTGATGTTTCCATTCTTGGGTTGTTGATTGTTTGAGTTGGTGTATTGGCTTTGTGGGTATGCCTTCTAGAAAACCTTCACGAGACCATCCTCGTTCACTAGGGTCATCCTAGGGGTTTAAAGGGCTTGTTGCATATGCTAAATGCAACCGTGGTCTCCACGAAAGTGAGTTTGTTTGGTTTCCTCCCTTTCCCCCTTTTGGTGGTCTCATTTTGTTGGTTTTATCGAGTCACCTTTGTGCATCGTCTAGTCATCCATTTTGATTTGCTTGAGGACAAGCAAAGAGTCAAGTTTGGGGGAAGTTGATGAGTGAGATTTATTGCACTCATAGGGTAGCTTTTTGGTCCATTTTATTGCTTTTTCTTGGTGTTTCCTTACTTCTTACATTTATTTTCATCATCTTCGTCCTATTTGGAGCTTTTCACTATTTCCTTTGATTTTCTCTCATTTTTCATGGTTTTCTCTTCTTATTTTCTATTCCATATGTTTTGTATTGTATTTTTCTTGTATATTACTAACATATAGGAAAAAGATGAGTGCAAAGCAAAGAAGATTGGAATGGAAGAAGTTGAGGGCCAATCCAAATGAAGAAAGAAAGAAAGAAAGAAGAGAGCCCAAGTCCAAGTCCAAAGAAGAGGGATGGAAGAAAAGAATGAAAGAAAGAAAAGAAAGAAGGAAGCCCAAGCCCAAAAAGAAAGGAAGAGAGGAGAAGAAGACAAAGCCACCCGGGCAGGTGGATCGCCCGATCCACCTATGGATCGCCCGAAGCCTCGCCCGATCACGGCTGTGGTTTTTCCCAGAGTTCCTGCCTCATGCTGATCGGGTGATCACCATTAAGGATCGCCCGATCATTGCGGGTTTGCGGAACGTCTATTTTATTATCTTTTTCCCTTTTTGCCCTTAGTTGGGGGTTGTATAAATACCTTTTTGACCTAAAATTACAGGATTCTGGTTTCCCTTTTTGAACTCTAGCGAGCTATTGAGAGGTTAGACTATTGAGTGAGCTTTGGGTATTTTCCAAGGTCTTTAATGGTGTTTTGAAGAAGAATTTCAGATTTTTGAGGAGTATTAATGAAGCTTTAGTAACTTTTCTTCTCTTTGCTCTTATTTATTGCTTTACTTTATCATTTATTCTTGCTTTTACTTTGTTAGTAGTTTCAATATCACTCATTCTCATTGAAATCTTAGTTTTAGTTGCTCTTTTTCACTTGCTTATGCTCTTCTCTATTGCAAACATTAAAAAGCAATGATTTTTGGTTTATTAATCCCCTATTTGCATTGTAGAATTAGTTTAGTTAATATGAGAACCAACTTTGAGTAGTCTTTTAGTTAGGGGGTTGGGTGAAGGTGCAATGGACGTTGTTTCATGATATGAGGCCCTAAATTAGTATGTTTAGTGGGTTGGGTTAGCAAATCCATTAATTGGTTGACTAAGGTGAAGTTGAAAGGCCTAACCTTAACTCAATGAGCTAATGGATTGCCCTTTAGGTGTAGATTGTTGAGATGTACAATGAAGTTGGAATTGCTATCTCTAAGTAAGGTTGAGTGAGAAATCCCACCTCTCTTGGAGTCTCAACCCGTTCAACATCCGAAAGGCGAGATTGGGTTGAACTTAGCTAATTCCGACCTCATGTTCCATCATTGACTATCTAACCCCTAATTGAGAGTGTTGCATCACCTTGAACATCCTTGAAAGAGGAGCTCATGGTTGCAAAGTCTTAATTCAATCCCCTATCACATACTCCTTTAAACTCATTTCGTAATTCAATCTCATTGCATTGGATCCCTATCACCCCCTAACGCCTATTTCCATCGATTTACAACCCTTTTATTTGACTTGTTAGTGATAATTGAGTCTAAAATCAATCAACTTCTTCTCTTCGGTTTAGCTTACATGTTCACTTACGTGCTTAGTGTCTAGTCTAGTCTCTGAGGATCTTGACCCTTACTTGCCACGTACTCATATTTGGTTAGTTAGGTTTGATTTGGAGTTTTTGTTTAGCGTCGAAAAAATTCTCCATCAGTTACCCAGTAATAGTTACCCGTACGTAATAATAAAATAAGTATATTTTGATATGAGTTCAAAGGTATAAAAATTTTAATGTTTTGAGTTGTATAACTAAAGTTACGATTAATTCATAAATTATAATGATTCGTGTAGTTTATTGAGACTCAAAATTTATCTTTTATACATGCAAAAGTATAATTATCTTTTTAAAAATCAAACTTTATTTTTTACTATTTATCCAAAAGTCTGATTATCTTTTTAAAAGTCAAACTTTATCTTTTATCTATCCAAAGTCTAATTATATTTTTAAAAATATAATACTAAAATTATATTTTGTGACATGGTGCGCTGAATATAATAAGAAAAGTATGTCAAAATGGATCTTATTTTGAAGTATATTTCGATCTGAGTCTGAAGGTATAAAAATTATAATTTTTTGAGTTGTATAACTAAAGTTTCGATCAATTCATAAATTATAATATCTCTTGTAGTTTATTGACGATCAAACATTATCTTTTATTTATCCAAAAGTCTGATTATCTTTTTAAAGCTCAAACTTTATCTTTTACTATTTATCAAAAGTCCGATTAAAAATCAAACATTATCTTTTATTTATCCAAAAGTATAATTATCTTTTTAAACATATAATACAAAAAATACTTTGTGACGTGAAAATCCTATGTGGCGCACCGAATGCTCCCGAAAAAAGCTTCTTTTTTTTATATATATATATATTGATATTAATGTCATATTAGAAAATATATTGAATGTTAATTAACGCCACATGGGTGTCTGTTAGCAAGACACTTTTTAAAAAAAGAAACAAGGTTATATAGTTATATTACTCTAAATTAAATGAAATGGTTACCTAAAATATCATAGTGACTGAAAGGGTTTTTTAGTTGCTATAATATTGATAGAATATTTGTAAAGATACATTCTTTTGACGAGGTTTGAGATTGTTAAAATTTAAAAGGAATTGTTCGCAGGTTTGAATTATTTCAATTTTAGTTGTTTAATTACAAAGTCAACTTAATAAGTAGTGCAAATCTAATACTTGCTTCATTCGTTTTTATTAGTTGTGACACTTTTTATATAAGGAAGTTTCATTTTAGTTGTGACAGTTTCTTATTTGGTCATTCCTTTCTCTCTATTTGTCTCCTATCACATGACTCCCTCTTTTATTTCTCTCTATCTCTCTCCTTTCCAAATATTATCTAGGATCCCGCAAAATAAAATGTGCCACAACTAATAAATAATGGAGATATAATGTCACAACTATTTGGTACAAAAAAATAGATGATCAAGATAAAAAAGCTATAAATTCTATAACTCTATTGAGCTATGACAGATATTATATTACCCTTATGGGCCTGTCTTGTTCAGCTTATTTTCAGTTCAGTTCAGTTCACCTCCAATAAGTTCAGTTCAGTTCAGCTCCAATAAGTTCAGTTCAGTTCAGCTCTAATAAGTTCAGTTCAGCTCTAATAAGTTCAGTTCAGCTCCAATAAGTTCAGTTCAGTTCAGCTCTAATAAGTTCAGTTCAGCTCTAATAAGTTCAGTTCAGTTCAGTTTAGTCTAGTTCAGCTTCATTCCTTATAATTGAATGGAAAAATTGATAAGAATAATCCGACCTTTGGCCGGTCTTCCACCAATGGTACCACCTTCAATTAATCCAAGTATAATCCGACCTTTGACACCCATATTCTCTCAATGGTATGGAATGATGACAAACTGTTTGACCAGCCAAAATGACCGTTAACTTTTTGAAAAAAAAATTTAAAAAAAGAAACCCCTCCCCCCAGCCCAGCTCACCCCCGTTCCTTCCCCCTGCCCCTACTGCCACCCCAACCCAACCCCATTTCCTCCCCCTGCCCCCACTGTCATCACATGCCACCCCACCCCCCCCCTCCCCTGCCACCCTCCTCTTCACGGCGATGATTCACGACAACCTCGCCAACAACCACGAAAACCTCGCTAGGGGAGGGGGTCACTTTGACGTTTTTGGCAGGGGGAGGGGGAGGTGGCTGCCGGGGAGGGGGATGGTGGCTGCGGAAGGGGGAGGTGGCTGCGAGGGAGGGGGAGGTGGTTGCGGGGGAGGGTGGTAGGGGAATGGGGAGGTGGCTGCGGGGGAGGGGGAGGTGGCTGCCGGGGAGGGGGATGGTGGCTGCGGAAGGGGGGAGGTTGCTGCGGGGGAGGGGGAGGTGGCTGCGGAGGAGGGGTGGTGGCTGCGGGGGAGGGGCAGGTGGCAGGGGAAGAGGGAGGGGATGGGGTGGGTTTCTTTTAATTTTACTTCTTTTATTAAATCTAATTTAAAATTTTAATTAAGAATTTAGGTTTAAATTATAGTTAATTAGCTATTAATCACGTAATTAAGAGACTTTACCTGTAATTGTAGGTCACCAACAGGTGAGGGACCATTGAGAGAATATGGGTGTCAAAGGTCAGATTATACCTGGATTAATTGAAGGTGGTACCATTGGTGGAAGACCGGCCAAAGGTCGGATTATTCTTGTCAATTTTTCCTAATTGAATTTAACCATTTTGTTTAATATTATTATTATTGTTGCTAATTTATTTTACTTATTATTGTTGTTGTTATTATTATTATTGTAATTATTATTTTTGCTATAGCTTGTTAATATTATTATTTTTATATATTATTTTTTATATATTATTTTGTTATTATATCTACTCGTTATTAATTTATTATTACTATTATTATTATTATGGCTGAGCATAGTTTGGGTTGGTACTCGGTTTAACCAAATTTCATGTCAATACAAGTATTTTAATTTGCAATTGTTGCTTTTTTTACCGACTAAATATTCACTAGTACATCATACAAATAAGCTACAAAAGCTAGAATATATTTAAAAATTACAAAGTTGCTGATAACACCGAAGTACTATTTAAGGTACAACATCATCGTTACGTTGAATATTAAAGATACTTTGGCAGTTTAAGGTGGCGTTTGGTTTATAAATATTATAGACCAACTCACCACAAATCGTGGTTTGGTTAGAAGCACCAACCCATGTTTTAAGCTAACTATCATTATAATCGCTAATATTTATTATAATAGTAATATCAATTTACTTCTTAGACATTATTGTTATTAAACCAATCAAGTAATTGGGCAGGCCTTGGATACACGACATGCGAGCCGTCCCCTCCACCTACCATCAGGCGATCAAATTCCCGACCAAGTGGGGGATCCAGGAAATTAAAGGTGACCAAAAGATAGCCACATAATGTTACAAGGCGACACTAAAACCCTCTAATATAGACGGACAGGTAGCATAGCAATTACAGAAAGGTCAACAAGACGACGGTTATAGGGAACCAGAACCCGAAAGATTAGAAGATGTCGTCTTAGACCCGGCCAAACCAGAGCAAGTTGTCCACATTGGTGCAGACATACTGGAAGACGTCAGGAAAGAACTGATAAGCTTTATGAGAGAAAATGCCGACTGTTTGGCTTGGCCACACGACTACATGCCAGGTATTTCCCTGAAGTCATTACGCATAAACTAAATGTTAATCCTTCTTGTAAGCCTGTCAAACAGAAACATCGAAAGTTCGCTCCTGAATGGAACAAAATCATCAACAACGAAGTACAAAAATTGCTCGAGACAGGAAAAATACCAGAAGTCCAATATCCCGATTGGTTAGCGAACGTCGTGGTGGTAAGCAAGAAAAATGGTAAGTGGCGTGTATGCATATATTTCACTGACCTTAACAGGACATGCCTGAAGGATCCATTTCCACTCCCTCACATAGACGCCATGGTGGACCAGACGGCTTGACACGAGATGATGTCTTTCACAGAAGCATTGAGTGATATAACCAAATACTCATGCACCCGCAGGACCAAGAAAAGACAGCCTTTGTCACAAGTCGAGGTATTTTTTGTTATAAAGTTATGTTGTTTAGACTAAAAAATGCAGGAGGGACGTACCAGAGGTTAGTCAATAAGATGTTCGAAAGACAAATCGACAAAACGATGAAGGTGTACATCGACGACATGTTGGTCAAGTCGACAAAAGCGGAGGATCACATAGAACACCTCAGGCAATCCTTCGAAGTGTTGAGAAAACACAACATGAAGCTAAACCCATCCAAATGCTCATTCGGGGTCTCAACCAGAAAATTCCTTGGTCACGTTGTGACACAGAGGGGAATCGAGGCAAGCCCAGACCAAATCAAAGCTATTGTCAACCTCCAATCTCCTAAATCCATCAAGGACATCCAGAAACTAACGGGTTGCAGCACTCAACAAATTCATCTCCCAGTCATCGGACAAATGTAAGTTATTCTATGACGTCCTGCGTAAAACCAACCGGCGAACACGAGGACGATTTGGAGAAACTGAAGAGGTACCTGACATAACCACCACTGTTGGTAAAACCAACCGATGGCGAGCCCCTGTATCTCTATTTGGCCGTTACAGAAACGGCAGTCAGCGCCGTCTTAGCCAGGAAAGAGGACGGGACGCAGTACCCCGTCTACTATGTAAGTAAGTCATTACTTAACGCCAAAACGAGGTATTCTCAACTTGAAAAGTTAGTTCTCGTCTTAATAGTAGCATCCACTAAGTTACGTCCTTATTTTGAGTGTCATAGCATAATCGTGCGCATTAACTATCCCATGAGAACAATCATGAGGAAACCGACCTTGTAAGGAGGACGACCAAGTGGTTCATGCAGCTGAGTGGTTAGACATAACTTACGAGCCAAGAACTGCCATAAAGTCTCAAGCTCTAGCAGACTTCGTCACGGATTTCTGTCCTCAATTAGAACCAGACGCCATCAACGAAGATAATAAGCTGGACTGCGCGTTAAAGGACGGACGATGGACCTTGTTCACTAATGGAGCCTCTAATATGCGATGCACTGGCTTAGGTGTCATCCTGACATCCCCCCAAGGAGACGTCATCTCCCATTCGCTTAGATGTGAATTTCAAGCGACAAACAACGAAGCAGAGTACGAAGCACTGATTATGGGATTGAAGACAGCCAAGAACATGGAAATAAAAGATCTCGAGGTAAACAGTGACTCTTTGCTAATAATCTGCCAAATTAACGGTTCTTATGCAGCTAATGATCCCAAGATGATGGCCTACCTCAAAGTTGTCCAACGATTGACGAAACACTTCGACAAATGTCTATTCCAACAAGTGCCTCGTGAACAGAACTCTCACGCTGATGCTTTAGCGGGACTGGAGGCAGTCGTTAAAGATCCCGGCGTCACCAGTATACCCATTGTTCACTTGTTACATCCAGCTATTGAAAAGGACGTCCGACTTTGGACGACTGGACAACACCTGTCGAAGACCATCCACCAAGCAGTCGGACTAAACCCTATAAAGATTGGCTACTACACGACGTCCTGCCATTCGATAAGAAGGAAGCGAAATCCTTCAAGGTAAAAGCTTCCCGCTTTTTTATAATCGACGATGTTTTGTTTAGAGCGTCTGTTTCAGGACCATATTTGCGATGTCTCGAACCAAACGAGGCCCGACAAGTATTGAAGGACATACATGACAGTGTTTGTGGTAACCATTCTGGGGGAAGAAGCCTGTCGCTTAAAGCTCGGCGCCTTAGATACTACTGGCCGACCATGAAGCGAACGCGGCGAATACTACAAAGGTTGCAAAGCTTGCCAAATACACGCAGCCATCCTGCACCAACCGTCAGAATTGTTATATCCTGTTCTGTCGCCATGGCCATTCATGAAGTGGGGGATGAATATAGTAGACAAGTTACCTCAAGCACCGGGGCAACGAGTCTTCATGCTGGACATGACCGATTACTTCTCCAAATGGATCGAAGCAGAACCATTCAGAACCGTCGAAGACAAAGAGGTAATTTCTTTTATCAAACGTAACATTTTGTGCAGGTTTGGAATCCCAAATGAGATCATATGCGACAACAGATCCCAGTTCATAAGCAAGAAGATGCAAAGATTCTGCGACCAGTGGAACATCAAACTTTACAAGTCAACTCCCAGGTATCCTCAATCAAACGGACAAGCAGAAGCGAGTAAAAAAAACAGTCATCAACAACCTGAAGAAACGCTTGGAGAAGGCGAAAGGGAAATGGGCTAAACAACTCCCCTCATTTTGTGGTGAGACAGAACGACGACCAAGAACGCTATAGGACAGACTCCATTCTGCTTGGTATACGGATGTGAAGTCGTCATACCCCCGGAGGTAAGTATTCCAACACCTCGATATGGTTTAATGACGCCTGAATAGAACGACCAGGCCCTCGCCCATGACTTGGATACTGTCGACGAGATGAGAGACGTAACTAAAATAAGGATAGCGGACGACAAAGAATAGCGAGAAGTTATAACCAAAACGTCAGGCTAAGAACATTCCAGCTAGGAGATTGGGTTCTACGCAAAGTGTTTCGAAACACAAAGGACCCAAACGACGGAAAGCTCGCGCCTAATTGGAAAGGCCCATACCAAATCAGCAAGGTGGTAGGACAGGGGCCATATGCACTCACAGACGAGGAAGGTAACCCTATTCCACGAAGTTGGAACGCCCACAATCTAAAACTGTATCACTTTTGAACTCTTATCTCCTTTTAAGTTCTTCGTATTTTCATTTTATGTTATTTTCCTTTTACTCTCCTTCGACACATACAGACTTGAGCGTCGGAGGGCCGTTGGTCGAACCAACAGCCAGCCCGTCTACCATGACGGCATAACATGGACAAACGCCCGTGTGACGGACGAAAACTTGTTACACAACCAACACCGGATGCATAGGTAAATCCAGATACCAGGTATGGCACCTCACACCCAAAGTCCTTACTTACACTTCTCAAATATTTACTGACTTGGGCGTCGGAGGGTCTTTGGTCTAACCAACGGCCAGCCTGTCTTTTATGACGGACACGTAGGAACCAAAATACTAACGACGCAACTATGCGAGGGCACAACGAACAGGGTGGACGTCACCTGCCTTCCGATAGGTACACGTTCTTTCTCCTTACTGAATTACTTTCTATGTCGAATGAATACTGACTTGGGCGTCGGAGCGCCGTTGGCTTATCCAACGGCCTAGTCTCCCACTCCCCTTTGTTTTGATACAAGAACGTTAAACGGACGACACACTCGCATCCTATGGCGTGCGACACAAAGCATACAAATATCTGCATCCTCCCCTTCTAAAGGAGGGATGACGGACACACAACAACGTTGTATACAAAGACAAGCTGCGCAGCACATACGAACGACGAAACAAACGAGAGACATGCAAACACTTGAAAGCGTCATACAAAACAAAAGGTGTCATAAACCCCCAAGCATGCTTAGTCCATGCAACCCATAGTTCATCAAGCACAACAATACTAAATTAAAACAACAAACTACTACCAAATCCAAAAAACTACGAAATATTATCCAAACATACAAACCCCAAATTATCCAAAGAAATTATCTGAACAAGCTGCACAACGAACACAGCCGCGAAAACCAAATCGACTGGCGCACTTAGTTCTCAGCCATCTTCTCCAACGCCATTGCCCCACTTCCTGCCGCTTCAGGCTGATAAACTGTCGGTGTCTCTGATGCCGGAGCCGAGTGAACTGCTCCTTCATCAGCCAAAATCTCCTCCTCATTCATCCCAGGAGCAGTACCTGCAAAGTCCCTCTCAGACGTGGCAATATCATCGTCTGGCTTCCAGTCGATGTGACGTACTTCTTTAAATTCTTTCATCAGCTCCGCCTAGTCTTCCACGTGTAATACCCAGCCGCGTCTTCCACCTCGATCTTGACTTTGTCCACCTCGTCCTCCAGATCCTTCGACTTAGCACGTTCAAACTGCAGCTGCTCTGTAGCAATTTGTAACCTAAGCTTGAGGGATTTCTCAACCTCAGCTAGCCGTTTTGTCTCGGCTTCCAGACGAGCAACTTTCTGGATGCCAACCAGGTTGCCTTGAAGACCCTGTCACACGAGGGGATATCTTAAACACAATATCACTTACAATGAGAAAAAAGATGTGGCCTGAGCGGTACATACCCGGAATAGACATGCTACTTCATCAGCCAAAACTTCAGCTACTGGGGCGACGTCCCGTCCAGATTGCGCAGCAGGAAACAGGAGTTTCTTGACATCAAGGAGCGTCGCCTTCTTTGACGGCGTCCCAAAATCAGCAGCAAGCTCGATGGAGAATTTCCTTTTGCCACCCATAGACGACGTAGGAGTCATAGGAATAGGCAGAGGAACGTTGGCAGTGCGCGGTGGGGGCGGAACAAATGGGCTTCCACTAGAACTGTTACGAGAGCAACGGCGGAGCAACAACTCTTGAGCCGACATATTGGCAGCGGCATATCTCGTCGTCCTAGTAGTCCATACATAAGAGGCTGCAATATCAAGACACATGAACTTTGCATTGCACAAAGACAACAGGTTAAGAAAGACTGACCACTCGACATCGGTGATTCTGCTACACGTTCGAGTTTCTTGGCCTCTATAGATGGACTGGCTGAAACTGATGGTGGCATCAATATTTGGACATCTTCGTCGTCTTCGTCTTCTTCCACACTGATGGGATACGTCCTGTCAGCTTCCGGTAACTACAAGAAGATCTTAGTGACACCCTGGGACTCCGGACGAGGAGCAAATAGCTTCGATTCAAAATCTGCAAAGACACAAAAGTGAGAACGTCAACAAAACAAGAAACGAGAAGACGACACAAAAGAGCGACGAATACCTTTCACAAACCATTCAGATCTAAACACTTTTCCTTCTTCCCCTAAACTCATTACTAGAAAACGATCTTTAGTATCGTAAAATTTAGTATCGGAAAAGAAGTTTGACACTAATGTATATAAATAGTATCAGAACTAATTTGTTCGATACTATTTTGTGGGTTCATAAGTGGATAAGTCAAAAGGCAACCCAATAGTATCGGAAATTTTTAGGTTTGATACTAAAGAGTTTATAGCATCGGTTATATATGATACTAAAAAGTGGTATTGTATCATAAGCATGTTTGATGCTAAAGAATATCTGTAGCGTCCAAAAGTTCCGATACTAAATGTAATTTGGTATCGATAACATATTTCAATACTAAAAGGCCTCTTTAGCAACATAATATTTTGAAACTATAGATTAATGTGGTATCAAAGGTATCTTTTGATACTAAAAGGACTCTTTAGTAACAGAAACATTCGATACTAAAGCATAGTTTGGTATCGGTAATAACTCAAGTGAACATCGGTGCCTACAAGAAGTCGATAGGTGAAAACCGGGTTTAGAGTATGCTCGCTTCAGTAATTGTCGAGTTAGCAAAAATTTGTTTGATCAATCTATTTTTTTAATAGGTTTGGTTCAACTACAGGTTCAACTATGGGTAACTTTTTTGTTAAATCAAGCAAGGAGTGTTCAAACATATACGTATTAGTTTAGTTGCACTTTATTTTCAAATACTTTTGTGATATGCCAATGCCAAAAAGAACATACCCTTTTTTAATATAAAGAGGATTCTATTATTATTATTATCAACTTTTTATTTATTATTATTACTATCAATTATTTATTTATTATTTATAATTGTTATTTAATAATTTATTATTATTTAATTATTATTTATTAATAATCTATATCTATATTAAAAAGTGTTATCAAAGATTGAAGGCCGCCACGTGTCACTCTAATTCCACACTTTGGAATCAGCCTCGTGCATCACCTTTTTAAAATATTTACAAAATGTAGCCACGGTGCTTCGAACCTACGACCTACAACTAAAATTCCAAAACTAAATCACTGCGCTAGAATTTCTTAGGTGATCCACTTAAGCTTTTTTTGATATCTAGAATAAACCCTTCAACCACAGTTACAACCTTTGTGTTTTCTTGAGCATCATTGTCAAGGAATTCCAACCTTCGCGATTATTGGAGCTCCGCCATTAAAGCTCCTCCATTAATGGTGTAGTGGCGGTATAACGTTCGTAGCGCAAAGGGATCTGCACGCGAGCCGTGGTGTGAAGGAGAAGGTGGGATGAGATGCTAACGATTAAGGTTCCGACGTTGCTAATACTCTGAAGTCAATGAAGCAATTACTGCTTGAATTACCTTATTGTAACTGCAATTTAGCGGTAAGATTCGTAAATTTATTGGGTATAGTAAGTGAAATCTTCTCCTAATTGCACCTTCTTCGTTACCCTCTTTAAATTGTGTCTTCCCTGTTATACCATTATAAATTTGAAATCAAGAAAGTTTACTACATCTTTATTTCAAAAGTTTTTTCATAAACTTACTCTGATATATGGTGAAAGTGGTTTAAATGAATTTTTTTTTGCCTTAAATATATGATTTTTTATTGAAGACAGTGCTGATGTGGTAGAGATACATCTAAACTTTTCCCTTGAAGGATGATGTGGACACAATCTGCTTGCCGAATATAAATGCAGAGCGACGACATCAATCTCTTGATTAATATGAAAGTTAAATAGTGGTGGGAAGAGGAAAGTATTAATTTTCAGTCATTAATACTAAGTGGTTGTGGATGATTCTAGCTTAACCCATTTAAAGAGTAAGATTTTTGTTGCCAATGACATTTTGTCTTTTGCTCTTATTGATTGAGATATAGAAAAAGATGAATTGTCTCAGAACTCAGAAGTCTTTGTTGGAGTAGTCCAGTCCAGGGCCTGACAGATGAAAAAGATGGACATTCTGACATGGCAAAAGTGATAAGGAGGAGCTAGAAATTAAACATGGGTCTTTCTTGTAAGATTGAGCATAGACAAGGACGAGGGCAGAGCTAATTGTGAGAATGTAGTGGAGATTACACATGGTATTAGTTGTTTAATTGGTTTTAGTAGGTAGCTAATTCTCTCTTGTGCTGATTACGTTCTCTATGTATTTCCAAACCTTTGAATCTCTCTTATTAAAAATGCATTTCAATCTGGCTTATGGTGCTTTGTTGTGAGTTGTGACTAGCAGCATCATTGAATTGGTCTTACTTATTCTTTAGCTTAGCCTCTCTTATAGAGTTATAGTTCTATGGTTGTCGGCCAACTAGATGTTGTTCATTGGTCTAAATTCTGCAAATTGGTGTGGGAGGTTTTCTACTTTTTTATTAGCTTAGTTCTGGTGGTATATTGGTGTGGGAAGATTGGGATATAGTCTAATTGATTTTGCTGGCACTCAGTTGTCATTGAACTTGTAAGAGCCAATATACTTTGAATTGTTCATATTTTCATAGTTGGAGTTATTAATACTACCAATTACATGAGAGCATTCACCATACACCCGGGTGTACGATGCATCCTCACAGTTTCTCACATCATGTGTTTTGCACATGAGCATATGGATGGAGAATGTGAGAGGGTTTACGATGCACTCGGGTGTATAAAAAAATTTGTACAATTACATTCACTCCTTTATTATAATGGTGGTAGTTTTTAGACTTTCAAGTTTCTAAGTTTCCATAATACAGTGTTTTTAATCCCTTTGTAGTTTGTATTATCAGATTGTTCTTTTAATAATCCCTTTGCTCATAGTCATTTTATGTAATTGATATTAATCAAACTCATAATCATGCACCCAATTAAGAGTAAGCGAATAACTTGATCACGGGTCTTAAACAAGACCACTTAGAAAGTGTATATGCCACGATTAATTACGGGTTATGAAATTGATTTTTTTTAATAGAAAAAAACTTACCCAATCACGCACTAAAGTATCTGGAGTAACCGAGTAACTTGAACATGGATTTTGAACACATACATCTCAAAAAGTATGTCTCTTTTAATTAATTCTACGTCATATAATTTTGATTTTTTTGGTTGCATAGAGAACGACAAAGCGCAGTGGTGTAGACGATATTCAAATTAAATCTTGACTACCACACCCACAAGACCTTACTCACGAAGCTATTCAACAATTTAGAAAATATTAATTATTGCACGTTTGCTCTATATTTCATAACTCTTACAACATACCCGTGGCAACGCCCGGGCTAAAACACTAGTTATAATTCAATTCATTTCAATTCAGTTTAGCTTTTGACAATACTTTTACTCTCCTATTTTACTATTCTTTTTAGTTCAGTTCAATTTTTTTCACTTGGCTCTTGCACTACTGTTCGGATGCTCGCTTCAGTAATTATCAAGTTAGCGAAAAATTATTTCAATAGCTTCAGCTACGGGTTCACGAAGTGTTAACTTTTTTCAACAAAATAAATGCACTAATTAGCTTGGGTACGCATGCCAAGATAAAACTTTAAAGATTAATATCTCTAATTATATATTTGTAAAAACTATAAACATTAGAACATAAAAAACTACAAGTTGAGACGAATCCAACAAGACGCCACATGACTATATTTTCCCTTATGTATAAGTCACAAATTGCGATTAAATTTAAAACTGTGAATAGTGTCAAAAGTGCAAATGGTGCGTTTATTTCGTTACGGAGGAAGTATCAATTCAGTTGCACGTTATTTTGAAATATTATTACTATTAGTTATTTATTTATAATTCTCATTTAATAACACCTTATTATCATATTTTTTGTGAGAAAACATCTTATATGTTATCAGTTATCAATATACACCTTATTATTATATTTAGGCCGAAAAAGTCAATATTTAGGTATATTTCTTTAACTTATAAGGTCTTTAGGACAAAATTTCCTTATTATTATAATTAATTACTAATAATTATAATAATTATTTATTATTCATAGTTCTCGCTTTATTAATTTATTATTGTTTGATTATTATTTATTATTAATTATAGTTCAATTCAGTACATCTTAGTTCAACTATTTTCGACAAAAAGAATAGACCCTTATTTAGCTGAAACTAATACTTTTTGGTTAAATATGTTAAGTTCAGTTCGAATTAGTTTTTAGCAAAAGTTCGATTTAGTTATAAAAATAACGCAAAGAAGATAAAAAAACATGAACGAATCAGTATAAATGAATTAAGTTACAATATAATTAAATTAAATTCAATAAAAATAAGTTCATTTTTTTATCACAATAAGTTCAGTTTATTTAAAATCAATTGAACTTAACCGGATCTTAGTTATGATTTGTGTGATTTATAGTAAGTAATTTGTTTTTTTTTGTTATCATTTATAGAATAAATTAATAATTATACCATGAAATTGAAACAAGAAAAATTGAGCAACTACACACAAAGAGTTTTAGCCGTTGATCTTGGTTTCCTAACATTATGTAAAGATATTTAGATCTTCCCATCTCGGCAATCCGTGTAAGGTGCACACGGATCGACCTTTACGCCATTGGATGGAAACCTCCTCTCTTATCTAACGGCTTAAAATTTTCCCTTTCTCCTCTCCTTTTCCCTCTCTCTTGTTGCTCTATCAGTCTCTCTCTTCCTTCTGTTCACCATTTCCACAACTCTGATGAGAGGATTTCAGTCTCTGTTGATTTCATCCTCTCTACCTATCCAAACCTCTCTTAATTCATCAGCTCTTATCTCACCAAAAAAAAACTCGGCAACTCTACAATGGCATCGCACATCGAATAGTCGATCGAAGATTTCAACTCTGCAATGGTTCTATGATTCCGTTCTTTTTCCGATGGCTTCACGCTCTCCTTCCGTCATTACTCGACCGTAAATCATACTCAATGATGTTGATAATGAGGCATTAGTTTCGAAATTAGGTTATGTGCAACAACAATTAGAAGGTGCGAAATCGTCGTTTCGGAAGATCGATGATGTGATGACGAGGAAGAAAGAGGAGGAGGATGAGTGTTTGAGTGTTGAGATCGGAATCTGGTTGGGAGGAAGGAGCCGTTGATTTTTTGGTTGTGAATTTAACCATCCGTGTTAGTATTGAAGAAAGCAAAAGATTGATGATCCAATTTCAAGAAGGGGTTGAAAGGTTGTAGAACATCTGAAGACTTTTGAGAATAAGTTGCTCAATTTATTTTTTTTAATTATATTTTCTTTTCTCACTTTATTTTCGATGATTTTTTTCCTTGTGGTGTAATGGTGTGATTTTTTTTTGGTATGAATAGCTTTGAACATTGAGGTAAAACAGGAGGACAATGGGTGCTTTTTGAAGATTGTATGGAAAGCATAGACTGTAATTTGAAATGGTGGTGGTGATGTAGATTATTTAACACAAAATTTCGAGGTTTTTTTGCACTAGAACTATATTATGACAAGTAAATATTTAGCATAGAAAATCTTTTACGGAGTACATTCTATCAATACTTTCCAGTGCTATGATAGATTGAACATCTTTACTTCTTTAGTGATAGATAGTAGGACTTTCAAACCTTAATCCATGTTTTGTATCAGAATTATCTGATACTATTCGTTGTCTTTGGCAACGGAAATAACGTTAGATACTTATGAATTATTATTTAGTTAAATTCTGATACTATTAGTTTCTTTAGTATCAGAATGATGTTTTGAAACAAAACATCATGGTTTTGCAACCGATTTTTCAGATACTAAAGGTGTCTTTAGTATCGGAAGCTAATACCGATACTAAAAAATTTCATTTTTAGTATCACATTATATTGATCCAATCTTCCGACACTAATGAGTTTTCCGATATTGAAGACACCCCTCTTTAGTTTCGGAAAAAATAACCGGTACTAATCCTTTAGCCACGGGAGTACTAGTATCAGAGAAGTTTTTTCCGATATTAAAGGTCTTTAGTATCGGAAATCCTACCTATAGTATCAGAAATTTTCTGATACTAAAGACCAATTTTCTAGTAGTAATACTCTTCCTTTCTACGAAAAAAAACCTCTCCATCCACCCCCTGTCGTTTGCAGCTATTTTTGTGACAAGGACAGTTCGACCTTTCCTCAATTTTAGGTTTATCCTCCCTTTGCCCACAATTTTGACAGAATAAGAGAAAGCTAAATCCTCTACCAGAAATTCCACTCCTGTCTTCATCGAAAGGATCTCCAGCGATCTCAAGATTCGCCAAACTTGCGACATTAATTGACAAACCGCCACGGGAACTGCTTCCAGAAAGGAGCGCACTAAGGAAGAGAAGGGAAACTTGTAACCTAAAGTAAACGGATACTTGTAAAGGGTGAACCATCCCTTGCAAAAGTAGTCTGGTCGTTGTTCCGGCGTCGGCAAACGCATGTTCACCGTCGAAGGGAACTCGTGAGTTTTCGCTATATGGAGCAGATTCGCATCATTCATGCTACAAGCCCTAGAATTCATATCCTCAAAAATACCTCGGGGCGCATTCTCTGGTTCGTCATCGTCTGAAGACGAATAGACTATTGACTTACTCGCTTTAGGGCGACTCATCTTGAATCTAACCTTGCGAGTAGCCAGATTTGTTGAATTCAAAGAGGAAGAGAAGAAAAATTCAAGCAAAGAAGAAATCAAGAAGTGAAGAGAGAGAGAAAAGAAGTTACCTGGCTCAGCGTGTGGAAGTGAAGAAGAATGATTTGATGGCTCTTTACTTTCCTCCATTTAAACCGCCCAACTACTGATATACAGGTTTTTGTAATGTTGCAGTTTTCGAGGCTTCAAATTTCGTTCCCTCCTCTTTTGTTTTCCCAACTGTTGTCAAGAGAGGGAAATTGGGGGCAATTGTTATGGGCTGAAATCCGCCATCACGTGACAAGGAGGCTGGACCAGTTTTCATTAAAGCAACGGACTTATAGCACGCCTGCGGCACGTGAGACATAACGTGGGGGAGCTGAAGACGAAGTCCAAGAAGGGATGAAGTTATTTGTAGGAGGTGGTTAGCTCAATGTTTATCCAATTAGGGATTCTGTTAGGTTAATAAACGGCTATAAAGGATGTATGTAATTAGTATAAATGCCTAGCTTAGCTCATTGCATTTTCTACGGCATTCTTGCTATTACTTACTTATTATTTCAAGCATCCAATCAAACTCTCTTGCTTTTAGTTTATATTATTTGTACGTTGATAATCAAAAACAAGTTGTGGTTATTGAATCGTCGGCCTTACAAATCTCTCCGACGAATTGCCCGTCCATATTAAATTCGTCCAAAATAGACATCAAGCCACGACAGTGGTCAGAAATAAAAAATTAAATTAGAAACACGATAATTAATTAATTGATATTAGAATGTGATTTTTTTAATCTTAAGAAAATGACAACTTGGGTGCAATTCATCTAAAATATTGAGTATAAGAAATTTCTAACACAACTTAGAGATAGTTTAATAAAACTACTAGTTTTTGATGCACGCTATGCGTGTGGCAAAATGTTAGACTAAAGTGTTACTCCATATTAAAACAAACTTTAGAAAGATAAGAATTTTTCAGAAAAAAACTAAAGATAAAAAGTTTTGTTGCTGATTTGTTGTAGTAATTTTAAAGTGAACTATATTTTCTCAAAATGTATATGAAGTACTTCGCAAAAGTTTAAAACTTGGTGGATTTTATTTTTTAAATCATTGATTTTATTTTCTTAGTCCATTAGAAAATCTTGAACGTGGGTTAGAGTTAGGATTTATTTGTTTAATTTTTATTTTATTTTTTTAGTCGGTTAGAATTTTTGAATGTGAATAGTAGGCTCGTTAGATTTTTTTTGTTTTTCTATTTTTCGTGTCCCCCACCCGTTGGCTTATATAATAGAGATAAGAGTGCCCAGTTTATATGCACACAATGTGTGCAAAAATTATATCATAGTAGTTTTTGTATTTTGAATCAGTTTTTTTTTATGTTATTTATTTATTGAGGTTGGGTGAGTGGGTGGTGGGTAGTTATTTTTTGTGATGTAGTGGGATTGTGGGATGATTATATGTGGTTTATGTATGCAATTTTCTCGTTAATTTTTTATTTATTTTTTAGATAAATTATTTTTTTCTGTAAATTAATAATTAAACAACAAAGGGTAAATTAGGCAATACATTAAGTTTGGTGTCCCTCCCCTCTTCCCTTATAGTATAGAGCAGAATTGCTAATACAATTACCAATTCAAAAAGCGAATTAAATAGAAAATTACGTAGCACAGAGCATAACGCACAGAACCCAGAAGTTTAATTCATCATCTTTCGTTATATTCAGCCAAATGACATTAATTTGAATTATCAAAAGCATGTCATATAGTACAAAATCAAAAAGAAAAAAAGCACCAAAACCTGAGAATGCAGCAAAGCATATCAAATCCAAATCCTTTACAAATGCCCAGAACAATAAAATTCACTGCGGATAATCAAATCAAATATCAAAACAAAAATTCAGATGAAACCCATTTGACATATACTCAAGAGTAAAAAAACCCAGTTTCAATTTTGACAAAATTCGATGTCAAAATTCAAGAAAATAGTAGAGAAGATTACTGGGTAGAACAGAACAAAAGAGAAGAATAAAATAATTCGATGTCAAAATTCAAGAAAATAGTAGAGAAGATTACTGGGTAGATAATCATGATGATACTGATGATGATGATGCTAAACTTGATGATGATGATGATGATGATGATTATGATTTATATGAGGCAAAGGAATAACAGGAAACGGTTGCGGCGAAGGCGGAGGACGATAAACACGAACCATAGAAGGAGGCGAAGGTGGCGGCGGAGGAACGATCAACACTCTAGGATCTCGACTAGGAATTGAAGTCGGAGTTGGAGAATGACTCTTCTTCGGACCAAACTCTGGCGCTTGAGCATTCAGTTTGGGGGGTGGTTTTAGGGGAACGGGAAGGGTGGGCAGGGGAGTTGAGGGTGAGGGTGAGGGAGTGAGTGTTGTTGAGTGTTGTTGAGGTGGTGCTGTCGGAAGGGAAGGCCGACGGTCGATCGTCGGTGATGAAACGTTTCCGGCGGTGGGGCTGGTGAGGGTGGGGTGGCAGCAGGGGAAAGGGGAGGGTGAGGGTGGGGTGGCAGCAGGGGAAAGGGGAGGGGAGGGGTGGGGTGGCAGCAGTGGGAAGGGGAGGGGATGGGGTGGTTTTTCTCTTTTTTTATACTACCTCCGTATCACAAATATTGCAACGATTTGACACTTTCTGCTCACACTTTATGTCAAATCGTTGCAATCTTTATGATACGGAGGAAGTAAGTTTTTTTTATAATTAAATTTGATTTAAAACTTTAATTTAAAATTTAAGTTTAAAATAAAAATAATTAGCTATTAATCACGTAATTAGCAATATTACCCATGATTGTAGGTCACCAACAGGTGACGGACCAATATGAGAAGATGGGGGTCAAAGGTGGGATTATTGCTGGATTAATTGAATGTGATACCAGTGGTGGAATACCGGGCAAAGGTGGGATTATTCCTATCAATTTTTCTGTGGATCAATTAGTAGTTGTTAGTATGTAATACCCCGATTTTTAATCTTATTTTATTATTAAATAATTAAGATTATTAACATAAATGTAAGCTTATTATTTTAATAAATAGGTATTTCGATTTTTTTTAAATAAAATATAATTACTTGAAATTTCAAGGTTATTTTAAATATGTATTTATAATAATGATTGATAATTGATTTGGGAGAAAAATAAATAAATTAACTTTGGATATGTAATTTCTTATGGGTCATTAGTAATGTTAAACACCAAAGTCCATGTTCCAAGCCCACCCCAAATTTTCCAACCAACCCAAAAGGAAAATTAGAAAAGGAAAAGAAAAGGAAAAATCAGAAAACTTCATCTCTTCCACCTCCACCTCCTGCTTCTTCTTTTTCTCATCCCCATTGGAGCATTCATGAGGCAAATTGATAAGCTCAAGAGAACCTACAATCAGATAAGGATGGCTATGGATTTTTAGATAAGAAGAACCCCAAATCAGTCCAATTAAGATAGAAAAGTTTCATCCTCATCCTCAACTCTCATGTTTATCTATTAAATGTAGAGTTCAAATTGAAAACCTCCATTGATTGTTCCTATCTCATTACACTATAAATACAGGAAATCTTCAAAAAAAAATCAATATAAATCCAATAACCAATTATACATGAATTCCAAGCTTTCTTTTACTTCCTTTTATTTTCCAAATAATTTCAGCCATTAAAGACTCCAACCTAAGCTGTCTGGAACCATTGAACTCACCGGAATCTGCCTGAAACTCGCCCAACACCACCGAGAACATCCACCGTCAACACCGCCAGTCCTTCCCTTCTCTTTCCACTTCGTTTATCTTCAATTTGCTGCTGCCCTGGCTGATTCGCGGACCACCACCCACACCGCCAGCAGCTCCACGTACCACCACCCACATCCGCCTACTGCCGCCAATAAATACTCCAAACACCACAGACATCGCTGCCTTGCGCCACCGTCACCGCAGCCTAGCTGCGTCTCCTTCCCTTCGTGCGTAGTGAATACAGACCACAGTGAGTTAGCAATTAGCAGGGTAAGTTAGCAGAATAAGTTTCTTAGTTTTTAAAGAGTGAAGTCAACTCCTTTATATTTGACTCTTAAGTTAATATTTTCATTATGTTTATTTAACTAATTTATGAATATTATTTCTATGATTTAAGATCATTAATAATGTTTATATTGTACTCCCTCCGTTCCCTTTTGTTGTTCCCATTTGCCTTTTCACGTTTGCCAATGCACATTTTATATCGTGTATATCTCTAACAACATGTTAATAAAAATTATAAAAGTTTGATATTCTTGATGTACTCGTCGAGACGAATAAAACAAGATCACATGACTATGTTTTTTCTTATATATTGGAAACCACTAAGAAGATTCTCTCTACTTTCAAATAGTGTAAGATTCCAAATGGGAACAACAAAAGGGAACGAAGGGAGTAATTATTATTATTATTATTATTATTATTATTATTATTATTATTATTATTATTATTACTATTATTACTACTACTACTACTTTCCAAATTAAGCATAGACATTAAGTATGTTATTTAATTATATTTCTTAAAAGTATTTTATAATATCAAACTTAGTAGATGAAAAATGATTTTTATGAGTTTATCACATTATTATGAAAACACCTTATCATACGAAATTTAAATATTTAAAAGTCTCTAACTTAATTATATAATTTCGTGTTATTAAAGAGAAAACCGCCCTCGGAGCTTAGGAGGAACTGATATCCAAGACTAAGGATTATTATTCTACAAAGCAAGGTAACAACTACTGCTAGTACCCGCAATTCCCTTGAAAATATAAGAAAGGGGTATAATGACGTAATAAATGATTTATAAGTTTTTTTGAATTGCGGGATTATTTAAAGCATGATTTTATGAATACTGGAATATTGAAAAGTATAATTGAATGACTGGAATCTGAGATACTATACCTAAAGAAGTACAGCTGAATGACTGAGAATACTGTATACTGCCTGTATATATTAAAAGAGGTGGAACATGATAAATTCAAGTGAAAGAACTGGTTTGTTGGCTGTATATATATCCTGACTGACTGATGGTCGTGCACGTACCGAGCTGTTTACTGTTATTACTGGGGCATTGGCCCGCTACTGTTATTACTGATGAGCACTGGCTCTTTTACTAGGGCACTGGCCCGTTGTGGGAGACGTTCCACCAGCTGAAATACTGCCCAACAACCGGAATGAATCTGATAAATGGGAATACTGGAATAACTGAGTTATACTGTAATCATGAATATTTTAATTATTCCCTCTCTGGTTGCAAATAAAATGAATTTCAATGAATTTACGTTGCTAGAGTAGTCTGTTACTGAGTCTCTCGGCTCATCTGTTTTTGTATTTATGTTTTAGGTACAGCTGGGGAAGACGATAACGAGTAGTGGCGGGGATTCACTCTTATAAGTTTTAGTAGTTATTACCACTTGTGTTTCTTTTTGTGAACTATAAGAACTACTAGAGTATTAGTTTACTGTTACTTAATGTAAATAAGGCTCTAATGTTATTTTGTTTTATCACTTAATCAAGTTAACGTTAAAGTTAATATCTGGATGTTGCCTTGTATTTTCCTAACGGAGAATATGGCAGCAGTAATGCCTCGACCTAATAGGGTTTTTTCGCTACTATTAATACCTTAATCAGGTAATTAGACGTCGGGGCATTACATAGTAAAATATTAAGAATCTTAATAATAACTTATATTTACTTTTATGACTAAGTGCTAAATTACTAATACCTATTACTCCTTTTCTAATTTCAAACATAGATATTTTTGCTATTAAAGTTTATTAGTAAGTGGGTAAAAATGCCTAAAATGGAATATGATTAACCAATAAAAATTAGGCATTATTAGTAGTAATATATTAATTAATAGTTTATATCATTAATTATTTAATCCATATTAGAAAATAGATATCATTAGTAATAACTTTATACTTTACATTTAAAGTATATTACCTCCGTTTTTTTTAATATGCACATTTCTCCATTTTGGGGTGTTTTTTTTTAATTGACACCTTTCTACCTTTTGCCATAAATGGAAGGTTGACCCACCTAATTATTACACTTCTCTCCTACTTTTTCTTTCTTTCTCTCTACCTTTTTCACTTTTTCCTTACTTTTACTTCCCTTCTCTCATACTTTTGCACTTTTTCCTTGGTTCTAGTGCAAAGCCTTAGGTGCATATTAAAAAAAACGGAGGGAGTACTTCTTTATAATAATAATGAATCACATTAATTGCATAGTCACACTCATCAATAATTATCAGAAATGCATGAGCACAAATTATTTAAATAGGCTGCCTGATTTTAATGTTAAAATTAGGCAGCCCAGACCTATTTTTATTGATAAGGCCCAACGTTTTTTAAGTGAGTCCAAAGAGCCCAGCAGCTTCACGATTGCATTTAACGCGCAGCTTCTTCCAGCAGGTGACGCCATCTTCCTTCCTTAATTTCAGTTTTGATGTTTAACAAAGCAGCTCTTCCTCTGCCACATCGTCTTCTTCCTCAAATTCATCATTGCGGGGCAATAACGACGTTTCTCTCTGGCTCAATTTCAACATCAAATTTATTGTGTTTCTCTCTGGCTCACTTTCAACACCAAATTTTTGTCATTTTCGTCATATTGGTTAGCATGTTTGTTCAATTTGTGTTTAAAAATACTCTATTTTTATGAATCCATAATTACGTTAAATGAGTCTGACTCCATAACCTTCACTTCAACAATCTGCAGAAAGTTCAAAAATACTCTTTTCTATGTAACTTGCTATCAATTTCATTTTTACACTTTTATGCTTGAACTCTATTCAATTCTTCCTGCATCCATTTCTTTTTTGTTTTTATGAATGTATTTTGTTATTTCTTATTGTAGATGGATACAATGTATGAAGGTTTTGAAGAATTTTTATTAGAGAATGCACAAAAGTCTGCTGAATTAGGTTCTTCTATGGGTTTGAAATCACCATTTGTTTCAAGGTTTGAAGAATTTTTGTTGGAGGCTGCACAAGATGAAGAATTGAATCCAATAGAAAATTCAGATCTTTCTATTGTTTCTGAGTCCAATGAATCAAGGTCCTTGGTTGTGCTTGATATGTTGTCTTTTTAAAGGTTTTTACAGTGGTCCCTTTTTGGCTTATAATGCTGTCTTTATGGAATAAATTGGTCAATTAATAAACTTTCATGATGTGGCAGGAGATGATGTTGCTGATGAGATTGATGTTAGCGTGGTAGTTTTCTTGGTGTGGAAAAGAATTCAATTGAGGAGATACATGAGGTATATCGGCTGCATTCCGGAGCGTGGGGATTTAGTATTAGGAAGTACACATCTAGGGTTGGTATTGGTAAATCGTGTGTAAATATGAGTAAGAAAAAATACTTTGTTTGTTCATGCCATGGAAAACCAAATGGGAAAGGTGATTTGGTTTATGTTCCTGATGTTTCTGTTGGTGATGATGGGATTGAGAGGAAGCGTAAGCAGCGTAGGGTTACTGTTACGAAGACCAATTGTAATATTATGATGAGAGCGAAGTTGAATAATAAGGGGATGTATGAAGTGATAGCTCATGTTCTTACACACAATCATGAGCTTACAAGGCCTGAGTGACAACACTTCCATCGTTCGGAGAGATCTATTGGGAAAGGGAAAGCGAAAGAGATTATGGTGATGACAGAGGCTTCAATGAGACCTGGTGTCCAATACCGTTATGAATGTCAGTAGTATGGTGGTCTAGAGGCCTTTGGGCACACTTCTCTTGACCACTTCAATTTTGTGAATATGCTAAATATGAAAGCAATTGAGGGAGGTGATGCACAGGCTGCTGTTATAGATAGACTTTGCCGAAGGGCTGCTGAAGAAGCTGATTTTTTTATAAGGTGCAGCTTGGCAACACAGGCAGGTTATGTAATTTGTTTTGGCAGGATTCTATGATGAGGCTGGATTATGAGTTGTACGGGGATGTTAGTGTGTTTGACACCACCTACCGGACTAATAGGTATAATTTGATATGTGGTGCATTTGTAGGAATAAATAATCATTGGAAGAATGTGTTGTTTGCGTATTGTTTTGTGTCCGATGAGACAATCGAGTCTTTTGTCTGGCTTTTTGAGGTTTTTAAGAAATCGATGGGAGGTGTTTCTCATGTAACTATGTTTACAGATCAACATCAAGCCATGAACAACGCACTTGCACATGTAACTTTTTTGTAGATTTACTTTCCTTTTGTTATTTTGGTCTCTATATGAATTTTTTTAGTCTCTATTAGTCTTATCCTGTCTCTTTTTGAGGTTTAGAGGTTGTTGAATATATGTTGTCACTATTAACACATATCTGATTAGAGTGGTGTCTTGTATGCTTAAAATAGTCTCTATATGGTTTTTTTGGCCCTATTAGTTTTATCCTGGTCTCTTTTGGTTTATATATTGTTGAATATATGTTGCCACTGTGGTAACATATGTCTGTTGAATCTATTTATGTTGGTCCCTTATAATTTTAAAAATGGTGTCTTATATATTTAAGTAGTCTCTAATCAAACTGTTGTAACTGAAATGCCTTTTTTCAGGTTTTTAATTCCTAATACAAGGCACAGACTATGTCAGTGGCATATCCGACAAAATGCATTGAGTTATTTCGGGACTCTGAAGAGTGATTCCACATTTATTGATGCTTTTAACAAGTGTCTTAGGGGTTGTTATGATAGTGATGAGTTTGAGAGTTGTTGGGAAGATATGATTGTAAAATATAGGTTGCAAGCGGGTACATGGTTTCAGCGTTCGTATGGCTTAAAGGATAAATGGTGCACGGCATTGAGCAAGGATTTCTTCTCGGCTGGAATTTTGTCTTCACAACGTAGTGAAAGTACCAACAATGCAATAGGATTTCAGTCTTCCAAAACAACAAGTTTGTTTTATTTATATGGGATGTTCAACAACACTGTTCTACGTTGGAGGAGCGTTGAAACCAACGATGAGTTTAAGGATTTTAAATCAGTCCCTAAATCTTATTTACCTATGGTTGGCCTTCTTAAACATGCAAGTCAAATTTATACATCTACTCTATTCAGGCATTTTGAACAAGACTTTGGATTTTCTATGGGTACTATTTCTATGTTGATGAATATGGAAGGTAGAACGATAGTGTATAAAGTTTGGCTCGAGAAGTATCCCCAACGACCACACGAAGTAGTGTTTGATTGTTTGAACAATCTTATCTCTTATTCTTGTAGAGATTTTGACGAGGTTGGGTTGTTGTGTTATCATTGCATTAAGGTGTTTCACATGCATTCGGTTGTTGAGATACCGTCCACATTATTTTAAAGCATTGGATAAAGTTTCCCAAAACAGAAGTTTAGGACCGATTGAAGCAAGAACGTATTGATATGTCATTGTTGAAGAAAAATCGCATCCCTTGGCGTTATCAAATGTGTAGGGTTTACAATAATCTTATCATGAAATGTGATGATAATGAAGAGGCAAGGAAGATTGTGGAGAAGGGCAGGCCCGTATCTGGGCCAGGGCAACCGGGGCGTGCGCCCTAGGCCCACAGATGAAGTCCTTATTTTCTTAATTTCAGGCCTGGCATTTTACAATAAAACTATATTGAATGCGAAGAAGATTGAAACCGTGTATAGTGGCATGTTGGTGATGCGTCAGAGTGCTTAAGTTTCCAGCTACACATGAGTCGCGTGCTCGATTCTACTCACTCCGTATTGCTTTATTTTACTTAACTTTTACATTTGACAACCTTTTTGTTTACTTTGGTTTTCATTTCCAAAGCTTTTGATTTTTCGAAATTCTTTATCTTTCCCAAATCATAGATCACTTTGTTTACCTCCTTTAATTAATATGGCTCTTTACAAATATTATGATGTTTTAGTCACTTATTGTTTTTATCATTTTTTGTTCTATTACAAATTAAACAAATCTCTAATTAGGCTATAATGGCTATAAATTGAAATTTGGATTAGGTATTAGATTTGGACGAATATTAGTATTAATGCAATTTGGTGGACAAAACATTTGTATCCACATGAAGTTTATATATTTTTACAAATTTTGTAATTACATTTTTAGGAATGAAATTTGTTATCATATTATAAAATTAGCTCTCTATGCACGCGATACGTGCGTAATTATATAAAATTCTGCATAAAAATGTAATACTTAGTTTGTTCAGGGTGTTCAATATTTTTTTATCAAAATTTAAAATTGTCATTTAAGTTCTTTCTTTAAAGTTCTCCTTACTTCTACTTTACTCCTAAAATGCCAAATGTTTATTCGCTTTCCACATCTCTCACAACCAAGTTTTCTCTCTTATTTAAGTAATTAAAAAGGACCCACCTTCATACTTTCTTTCCTCCTCGCCTTGATTTTTGTAGGAATAATGTATGTATGTGTCTGTATGGGTAGATCTTTAAAGATAGAGGGTGTATAAACTTCGCTAAGATGAAACATATTATACACAACTAAGTTTATTGGGCCTCAATTGTATTTTCGCCCTTAGGCCTCCGAAATCTCAGAAACGGCCCTGGAGAAGGGTTATACGCGTGATCTTGGTGCCGTGGAGACTTTGTTTTCTAACCTCAATGTGGCTGATTTAGAATCTCATTCTGTAGATCCTTCTACAGAAAGTTCTTCTGCTGTTAGTGTTTGATCCTCTTCAGTGCAAAAAGAAGGGAAGAAATGTGAGGCCAAAATCAGGGATTGAGAAAAGTAAAAAGCGAGACGGCAGATCTTCTAATATTTCTAATGCATCTAAGGAGTTTGGGTCTTACACTCCTCCTGCTAGGTTGTTGTAGCTTCTGGAAAAGTTATAGTAGTCACATAATGAATTTTGTTGGTAACATAATGGTTATTATTGGTCACTTTTTAATTTACAACATTCTGGGAACCCATACATATAATTGGAGTGAATTTTTTTATTTATGGTAAAAATAAAATGGTAACTAATTGGCATATCATGGTCTTTATTGTAGCTTATGGAAAAATTGTAGTAGTCACATAATGAATTTTGTTGGTGACAGAATGATTATTATTGGTTACATAAATTGTTTAAATTTTTGTTATTTATTATATATTGTCTTATAATTTTTTAATATTCAGTTTATATACTAAAGTGACCATCA
Source organism: Patellifolia procumbens (assembly GCA_947645195.1). Taxonomy (NCBI): domain Eukaryota; kingdom Viridiplantae; phylum Streptophyta; class Magnoliopsida; order Caryophyllales; family Amaranthaceae; genus Patellifolia; species Patellifolia procumbens. The sequence goes on from CANSGD010000306.1 coordinate 283,538, forward strand.
ATTAGCTTAAATTAAGTACTAAATGAATGTAAATAGTCAGTTATTGAATTAAGCTAGTAACTAATATCAACTTTAATGAAGTAATAAGATTCAAAATGAGTGTAAATTAAAGTAATTAGCATATAATAGATGACTAATTGGCATAAAATGGTAACTAATTGGCATATCATGGTCTCTAATTGACATATAACCTAAAGGATAATTTAAAACTTACCACCTTAACTTTTCAAGTTTTTCAAAATTACCACCTTTAATTTTTTTTCTTCAAAATTACCACCTAACATTTCCATTTTTCTTAAAAGTTCCCACCTCTAGACGATTTTTTGTAAAATTTGTTCATCAAATTTTAAAATTTGAAAGAAAATTGCAAAGAGTAAGTGATAATTTCAAGAAAAAATGCTAATACTATAATAAAACAATGCATATGTAAGACTAATTTAATGATTTAGTTAACAAATTTCAACAAAAATCGTCTAGAAGTGGGAACTTTTAAGAAAAATGGGAATGTTAGGTGGTAATTTTGAAGAAAAAAAATTAAAGGTGGTAATTTTGAAAAACTTGAAAAGTTAAGGTGGTAAGTTTTAAATAATCCTAACCTAAAGTTGAGCACCATTCAACATAACATTTGAAAAATTACCAAGCAGTGCCAATATTTGTACTTCTATCAATTACACAAACTTCTACTTTTGTTCAAAACTAACTAATCATCACTGTTAATAGTCACAATGAGTTTCTGTTCAAACTATTTTTTTGGAGAGGTTCTAGTTTCTTGTTCGGTTTCTTTTTTATCACCTGTAAAATGTTTGATTAGCTTGAACTAGTTGCTTGGCAAGAGGTTGATGTTGTTGTTCTCGTGTCTGTGGTGGATCGCGGAGCTCAGGTTTATTCAGGTCAAACGAAGGCACGTCTGCAACTGTTTTCTTAGTGTTTTGTAGGAGCCTCTCGATCTCATCAATTTGCTTCATCACTTCTGGATTTTCCAACAGTTGAGTCATTGTTGGTGATCCATCTTGTGCAATTTCAGCGTTCTCTTTTGCACTCTTTTTGAGCTCCTCCAACCTTCTTGTGTGCATGTTGTAGCAAACATCTAGGTCACGCCCCAACTTCAATCGAGCTTGGTCAAAGGGCTGTGCAAAAAGTGAAAGTCAAAAGTGAAATCTAATTATACTGCAAATTCATTTAAAGGGAAAACAAACTGATTCAAAATGGTTGCCAAAAACTAGTTACTTGATGAAATAAACTAAAGCAGTCCCTAAATGTACTAAACCAGTCCCTAAAAAGGAGTATACTTCAGCAAACAAACAAGTAAAAATCACACCCAACTTATCACCATAATAGAAAATCACCAATGTTTCCACACAAGCAAACACCATTGCAATTCAACTGTTATTTAACACTATAATCATTTTATCAAAAACCATATAATATATTGTTCCACCCAAAATCGGTCTTAAACACTAGATCATCACCATCATCATCATCCTACCAAAATCGACGCTTTCAAAACAAAGCCGCCATAACATTAACAACTTAACATCACAACCATGTAGAAAAATCTCTCTCAAACCCTAAATTATCCATTTTTTGAACTAAGTCATTTCACATTGCAATTATAAAAAAAATATAACATTCTATCAAAAAGCATACAATATATAATCCCATCCAAAATCCATCTCAAATCCTAGATAATCATCATCATCACAATCAAAGGTCGTCCTCGATCCTTGATAGGCTAAAGTCGTATCACCTATTCAAAGATAATTCCTACAGTCCTCTAACAATGGTAGTAAAAGGAAGTAGGGTCGAATCCACAGAGAGACGGAGTTCTAAGTTAATATTCAGCTAAAAAACTACTTCAGACAAGATCAGATAGAAACAGCTGAACTAATAATCTACTAGAAAACAATATAAAGTGGAATTTTACTCTATGAAATAAAGGTCTAGGGAATTAGTTCGGTCCACCATGCTTATACTAATCAAAGTATCAAACAACTATCAGAACCTAGGTCGAGAATCTATAGATTAGAACAATGTCAAGCTATGGTTAAGTCTCAACGTCCATAATTCAACATATGCAGCATGTTCACAAACATAATCAGAATTACTGGTGTGTACTAGGCCTCTAAAAGTAAGACAGATATGTACAAACAATTATTAACCTCAAGTAATCAAAGAAACTGCACAATAACGTTAATTACTCAATAAGAACAAATCACACCATAACCTATCTCATCAAACCCTAGAAACTAATAGCAATTCAAATAATCATGGTATAAACATGGCTTCCCTATCTAAATCCCTAGAAATTAAACTACTCATTCATAATTGAATCAACAATAAACAATCTTATATGAAACCCTAATAATTGCATCATGAATGAATAAATAATTAAGCTAAGCAATTAAGAATAATAAAAGAGATTAGAGTAGAGAAAAATACCAATTGACAGAAAGCAAGAACTTTTATTGAAATCGAATCTGAGGTCCAATCACCTTTAATCTAATATAAAGTGTTTAAACTAAATAAAACTAAACTAAGAACTATGAAAAAAATAAAACTAGAGAAAAAGATGTCTCTAAAAATATGAGGAAAAGGTATTTATAATACCCCAAAGTCTAATTAAAAAAAGAGAGAATTTCGGAAAAGAGTTGTCCGTGCTTCAGGCCCGATCGGGTCAATTCCCGCCCGATCGGGTGCGTAAACTGCAATTCTGCATCAACTTGCGAAGGCCGTATCTCTTAATCCAGAAGTCCGATCGGGGCGTGTGACTTATCATTGGAAAGCTATTGAAGTCTAGAATCCAACCCAATTATAATTTCTTGATTATAAATTTTATATCAAAAGTTATAATGAAAATAGTGAAGGTATGTCAGTTTTGGCACTTCTTTCACTAACTCTTTGCTTCATTCCAACTCAAAATTGTCCCAAACGGATGCATTGTGATCCTTGTGCAAGCTACCTTCATCTGCAATGATTAATAGGCTACATCCTTGGTACTCATGATCACTTTGTATCAAAATAACCTGAAAATCATCAAAGCACACAAACGGGGAGTAGTAGAGCACAACTTGTGTAATTCATGTCATTATGCACCTAAATGCTCAAAAAGGAGTTCTAAATGCAATCTAAATGCATCTAGAAACTATATATAAATGTGATACATCAAACTCCCCCAAGCTAAACCTTTGCTTGTCCTCAAGCAAATAAAACATGAACATGAAATAAATTGCCTCACCCCATAGATAAAAGCAATCAAAGCTCAAAACGTTTTCAAGACTAAGAATCGTTCAGGCAGGCAAAATTCAAGTTCAGCTAATCAAATCCATCCAACCACCAATCATCCAAGCAATTCATCAAATTTTAGCATCCACAAGGCATACAAATCCTGAAAGGGCTCTCACAAAGGTATCACTCTTCTCTATTTTGTGGCAGGCAAAGAACATGCCCGAACACTCACCAACCCGACCATAATTGCCCTTCCCACTCACATTCTCATGTGTTTAAGAAGGTTAAATGACGCTCATCCTAGTCAAGTCGACTCAATTAGCAGACATACTCTTTAACTTTGACAAACTGACTCAAAATCAATCCAATAAACAATGCAGACACGAGCTCAAGAGGACTTTATAGGGTTGTAATGGGGCTTAGGTAAGGGGTAGGGATATTTTTAGGAGATGTGGTGGAAAAACCGAGAAAGGGGGAGCATGAATCACTCAAACAAGGCCTAAGATGGCCTAAACAACTCCCAACAACACCATATAACCATGAAAAATAACCCAACTCTCATAAATCAATGAAAACTCACAACAAACCCAATTTTCAAGCAATGAAGTGAATTTTTTTTATGCACGTACGTGTATGAAGGACTTTGAATTCTTTTGAACTTTTATTTCATTTTTCTGAACTTCATTCACGCAACTCTAATTTTGCTTTTTCTTTTCTTTTTCTCACACTCAAACCACAACAAATATACTTTTAATTCCTCCACAACCAAACCAAACCATGAAACCAATCTCAAACTCAACCCATACAAAAGCTCCCCCAAGCTAGGCTTGGAAATAATATCGAAATGAAGGCCATGGGCTCATAATAAGGGTTTAAGTAACATGAAACAAGTCATTTGGCTCAGCGAGGCTAAGGAGGATAAAAATATATCAAAAACTCACTCTGAGGCTCAAGAATCAGGCAAAAGAACGCCTCTATCACAGCAAATGCTACAAGTCATCGAACATCAGACAAGTACGAAGTCAAAGTCAAGATCAATCAACTAAAGAGGAACTAACACACAAAAACAGACTGGATAATAATATGAATCCAATAGGCTACAAAGAGGCCTCACAGTCTAACCAATTCAGGCATGCAGCACAATGTAGTGTAATATAATCAAAACTTGCTCGAAATTATAGCAATCAAACATCAAATCATAGCCTCAAGATCACAAATGCCCAGCTATCCAGAAAACAGAGTCAAATCATATTCAATAAAAGCACAACAAGGGGCACAGGGAGGCAACTAAACCAGTCATGAGAACCATATTTTTTTTGATTTTTTCAGTATTTTCCGAAAGCAATAAATCTATCCTAGAAAGCAGTAAAAGAGATAGAGAATACAAACAGAAATCCTCCCCCAAGCTAAACTTGGCAGTGTCCTCAATGCCAAAAGCTAACAAAGGACGATGCTAAGAGGAAAAACAACGTTAGTACTCTCACTCTCTGTCACTAAAAAAAATAAGAGAAATAAAAATAAAAAAAATAATAAGGGGAAATTACGAGTTGCCTCTCGCACAGCGCTGGTTTATAATGGTCCCGCACGACCATAATACCTCCATATCTCAGATTGGAGGGGCTTGGCAGTGAGTGCCACCCTCATCAAACATTTTCCTTCTCCAAATATTCCCGCTCTTAATGGTGGGCATTGGCGGACCAGTAGGGATGCCGTCAGGATTAGGCACCCCATATGACTTCAACGATTTGGCCATAGCTGAACTTAAAGTGTCTGATTCAGAGGTGTTCAGCTGAACATACTGCTTTTCTCTCCGAATTTTCAGCAAGTTTGGACAACTTTATTTCTGTGTTGTCCGTACACCCTAGTTTCTCACGCCACATCTATGTCGCCCAAGCATCAGGATTGTCTTGCTTGGCTAGCGAGTTTTGCACAACAAGGTCCCCGGTTTTGGGCAACAAAAAGATATCATGGAAATCATCTTCTGTGATGTTACAACCTCTGGCACCATCTACTGTATGTATTGCTTCACAAGCCAATCCACCATTCCTTGATAATATGCTTTCATGTTTACTTCAAGCATGCCCCCAAATCCCATGTTCCTCACATCCGCGATTTGATCACTTGTGAGTTTCTGATTCAATGTGAACAATCCACTTGGAGAGCAATATGAAGCAATGAGAACTTCTTTAGCCCTGTAGATGAATTAGGAAGGCAGTAAGTTGATGAATTTGAAACTTCTCAGTGAAAGTATAGGGAATTTAGTTAAAGTAGTCACAAATAAACCTAAAATGTTTTCTAAATGAGTTAAAGTGGATACTTAATGTCTGTAACAGTCTTAGTTTCATTTGTAGTCTTGTTAGTGTCCATATGTTAATAAGGAGTTTCAGATATAATAATAATAAATTAATCACAAACAAATCTAAAATGGTTTCTAAATGAGTTAAAGTGGATACTTAATGTCTGTAACAATCTTAGTTTCATTTGTAGTCTAGTTAGTGTCCATATGTTATTAAGGAGTCTCATATATAATAATAATAAATTAATCACTAATCAAGTTATAGTGGGTACTAAATTGATAAAAATGATCCCAAATAGACAAAAACTTTACTCCTTTACTCCAAAAATAAATCATCAATCAAGTTTAGGTCAAATGACTTAATTGGTTCCAAAATGACTTACAGTGGTTACCAATCAATTTATATTAGGTCCTAATGTATGGAAATCATCCTCAAGTGATTGAAATTAGTGAAATCAAATTTTGGAGTATTTAATTTACATATATGAAAAAGGAGTACTTAAAATGTAAATAACTTAGTATTAAAATCAGTTTAAGTCAAATGACTTAACTGGTTCCAAAATGACTTACAGTGGTCACCAATCAAGTTATATTAGAAACTAATGTATGAAAATCATCCCCAAGTGATTGAAATTAGTGAAATCGAAATTTTGGAGTATTTAATTTACATATATGAAAAAGGAGTACTTAAAATCTAACTAACTTAGTATTAAAATCAGTAATCTCTATTATATAAGGGAAGAGGTGGGGGTGGACACCAAATACAAAATAAAGGAATTAAAAAAAGAATCTCTTAAAAACTTTATTAATTAGATAATTAATTACTTTACTAATTAAGTTTTTAACCGTTGCACGTATCACGTGCATATAAGACTAGTTATATAATAATTTAGGATATATAAATTGTGAATAACCACCTGTCAGATACACAAATTTCAAAATAACCACCCCAAATTGTTTTGCATTTAAATAACCACCTCTACTTACATTCACGTTTTGAAAGACCCACATTTTAACGGAAATCTTAACACCGTTAATTTTAGGGCTTAATTTTTTTAACTCTCTCCAAAATTTATCTAATTACCTTACTAATCTATAAGTTGACCGGTCAAATGATGATTAACATTTTAAAAATAATTTTTTATTCAATTATACAATTTTTAAAACTATATTTTTTTGATATTTGACACCGTAATGGACACAAATTTCGAGAGAATATTCAATCGCGTTTTTAATACTCAAAACGACGTTTTTTCGAAAAACGGACACCACCCCACACCCTTTATGGTCACGATTTTTGAGATTCCCTACGAAATTAGTACCTACAAGCCGGGTTTTCGGGCACATACTTCGAGACGCCTTTTTCGGACGGAATACAAAGTTTTTTCGAAAAACGGACACCGGCTTATAGGTACGGCGGTGTCCTTTTTCGAAAAAACATGTTCCATCCAAAAAAAACGTCGTCCTGAAACGCGATTAAATATTGTCTCGAAATTTGTGTCCATTACCGTGTCATATATCAAAATATATAGTTTTAAAAATTGTATAATTAAATAAAAAAAATATTTTTAAAATGTTAATCATGATTCGGGGTCCGTTTTTCAAAAAAACGTGTTCCATCCAAAAAAATTGTCTCGAAGTACGTGCCCAAAAATCCGGCTTGTAGGTACTCGTTTTGTATGGAATCTCGAAATTCGTGCCCATATAGGGCGTACGGTGGTGTCCGTTTTTCGAAAAACAGTCGTCTTGAGTATTAAAAACGCAATTAAATATGGTCTCGAAATTTGTGTCTATTATCGTGTCATCTATCAAAAATATATAGTTTAAAAAATTGTAAAATTGAATAATTTTTTTTAAAAAAATGTTAATCATGATTTGACCAGTCAAATTATAGATTAGTAAGGTAATTAGTGAAATTTTGTAGGGAGTTAAAAAAGTTGAGCCCTAAAATTAACGGTGTTAAGATTTTCCGTTAAGAGGTGGGTATTTCAAAACGTGAACGTAAGTAGAGGTGGTTATTTAAATGCAAAATAATTTGGGGTGGTTATTTTGAAATCGGTGTATCTGACAGGTAGTTATTCACAATTTATCCAATAATTTATAGTGAAAATAAATTTAAAGTTACATATCTTACCTAAGTTTACGATTTTTTTTTGGAGATTCTTCATTATGTTGTTGTTCCTCTTCTTCATCATGTGCCTCCTCTTCATTAGTTTCATTTCTTGTTTTACGGCTTTTTGGTACCCTTTTCTTTTGAACCCTTTTTCTTTTGTTTCTATTTTCCGGATTCCGTTCTTCTTCTTCCTGATGATATTCTTCCTCATTTTTCTTCTTTCTCATTTTCTTCTGTGTTTGCCGTTTTCTTCCCCTTCGTAAGTTGTTGTTTCCTTACTGCTTGTGGCCTTTTTGCTGTTGTTTCTTTTATTTATTCTCCTGCCCTTCATCATCATTTCTCTCATGTCCCTCTTCATCATTATCTTTCTTTTGTTCCTCATTTACTTGGTTTTCCTCCTGATCCTGATTCTCTTAGTTTTCCCCGTTACTGTTTTGGTTTTCCTCCAGACTAGGTTATAGTTTTCTTTGTATTGGTGGCCTTTTTGGCGTTTTTGCTGCAGCTTCTGCTTTTTCTCGGCTTACATTTTTTTCTTTTCCAATACTGCCATTTTTTTCTTTTCCAATGCTGCCATTTTCTTCTTCCCATCCAGCTGTTGTGCTATAGTTTTGTAGTTATAATTGTTTTTACCTATAATAAATGTTGACATTAGATATATTGGTTAAAATAGTAATCCAAAAACTTTTGTTAACATTGTTGTCTATTAATGCTTAGATTATAGTGGTGTCTGATTGATTTATATGGGATAATGATTGATATTTAATGGTTACTAATTAAGACATAATGATTACAATATTTTGTTAGTTTAGTCAGTAATGAAGATTCAATATGAGTGCAAATAAAATAGCAAATGAATAGATGACTTATTGGCATATCATGGTTTCTCATTAACATATAACAGTTACTTAAGATCCAATGTTTGTACTTCTATGAATTACAAAAACTAACTTCTAGTTGTTGAATTATGTACCTTGAGGTTGATCTTCATCTTCAGCTTCATTTTCAAAGGTCCTATTCATAACTTTACGCTTAGGTCTTGCCATTTTGTTTGCAATTAACCTGCAAATACACACATATATCTTAAGGTTGGTGTTTACACTCAATGACTCATTAATTTGGTCTCTAATGTAACTGAACATGATACTATTCGAAATTAACTACTGCCTTATTGTCCAGAGCAACAATTTCTATTATAAACTAATTTGATGTTGTAAAACCTTTCTAATCAGTTAAACATTATAGTAGTTACTAATGAAGCTAAAAAAGCAAATTTCTGACATCAAACTAGTCTCTAATTGCCAACAACAACAATATCTTTTCTACATCACAATAGCTTATTCAAAACCAAAATCAGTCATTCTAGTATAGCAAAATCAGTTACAAAAGCTGAGATGTGTAATTTTCTAACAATCAGTTACAATAGCTGAAAATAACCTTCAAATTAACATGTCGAAAATCCTAACTTGAGAAAATTTAACATATGCACGTAAATTGATGAAGGAACGAGCTAAGAGCACATATTTTCACGAATAATCAGCTCAAAAATGCATAAAACAAGCTTTGAACTCAAAATTAGCTTAACTTATAGATTTTGAGAGTAAAATTCTGGAAAAATCGAGTGAGAAGTAGCTTCAGATGCCGCTAAGTAAGAGTTTTTTTTTGCATCTTATAGGTGCAGTTTTAGCAGAGAGAGTGAAGAGAGGAGAGAGAAAGAAGTTTTGAATGAGAGTGGAGGGAGAGAATATTTTGTTTTTGACGTGGAGAGAGTGGAGCGCGTGGAATTCGATTTCATTTAATTAGTTATATGGACTGTATTGCTATTAGACCTGCCTAATTTTAACCTTAAAATTAGGCGATATTTTGCAAGACGAGCTGATGCATGAGAAGGTAAAATATAAAACTCTTTGAATTTTCTCACCATCCAAATTGAGAAAGATATAAAAAAACAAAAACGCCGTTGCCGGGGATCGAACCCGGGTCACCCGCGTGACAGGCGGGAATACTTACCACTATACTACAACGACTTCGATGTTAACTTTTTCTATCTCGCATTAATTATAAAATGTGTCTCTTCTGGTGCAGAAAAAAGTGTCGTTTATTGTCAGTAGAGAACGTGGGGCTCAAAACTTTCAAATCTCTGCTCATTCATGCTTGTTAAACTTTGGACCTACAGCTGAACTGCGATTTGCGATCAGAATCTGAATTAACGAACTAAATCATATAGAAGAGGATCATCATTTCTGCAATTTGGTATGTTTTTTTTGTTGATCACATTCATATGATAAATATTTGAATTCGCCGATTATGTTTTTGTTTTTTAGCAATTGCATGTTGATTAGAGAAGTTATCTGCCAGTAACATTAGATTAACTTGTTTCATTGTTTGCATAATAATGCTTACTATTTTGATCAATGTGTGTAATTGTATATGTAGTTGAATTTTATGATGGCAAGTCAAGAGAAATGGTGTATGGTTACTGGAGGTAGAGGTTTTGCTGCCAGACATTTGGTTGAAATGCTGATTCGTTACGAAATGTTTTGCGTCCGAATCGCCGATTTGAGTGATTCGATTAAGCTTGAACCGTATGAGGAGGATGGAATCCTTGGCAAAGCGTTACGTTCTGGCCGTGCTCAATATGTGTCTGCTGATCTCCGAGATAAGTCTCGAGTACTTAAAGGTTGTTTTACGAGATGTTTAGAATTGTTACACTTGTACTTTTCAAGTATGCCGATATAAAAGCTTGAGCATTAATATTTCTAAAATTTATAGAGTTTTGTTGAATACATTTGAAGATGAATCTAATAGGATCTCACGTGACTCTATTTTCCTTACGTGTACGTCTTAAATAATGGTTAAAAAGTAGAATATGTGAATAGTGACAAAAATGGTAAGTGTAACTTGTGAAACGGAGGTAGTATCAGCCATCGGTTATTATTGAATTAAGTTATACTTGGGATGATTAAATCTTGTACTTTGCAGCTTGTCAAGGAGTCTAGGTTGTTACACTTGTCTAGTTGTACTTTTCACGCATGCCGAATAAAAGCTTGAGCATTAATATTTCTAAAAGTTATAAAATTTTGATTTATGAAAAATACATGTGAAGATGAATCTAACAAGATCTCACATGATTATATTTTACTTACGTTTACGGTTTACGTCATAAACGATGGTCAAAAGTGAAATATGTGAATAGTGACAAAAATGGTAGATGTAACAATCTTTGTGAAACGGAGGTAGTATCAGCCATCGGTTATTATTGAAGTTATAGTTGGGATGATTGGTTCTTTTACTTTGCAGCTTGTCAAGGAGTTGAGGTTGTCTTTCATATGGCTGCTCCAGATTCGTCTATTAACAATTATAATCTCCATCGCTCGGTAAACGTTGAAGGTGAACTTGATTAGTTACTGGTAGAAGTATATGGATTGGATATGTTAGCTTGCCTAATTGACAAATTCTCCAATGTGACTTTAGTTTCACCATTCAAGTTTTCTTATGTAGGGACGAAGAATGTTATTGAGGCATGTGTTGAGTCGCTAGTAAAGAGATTAATCTATACTAGCTCTGCTAGTGTAGTATTTGATGGAGTTCATGGAATTTTTAATGGGGATGAATCTTTATCTTATCCAATCAAGGTATCAATCTCATGGTGCAACTCTGCATATATGAACTTTTGTAGTTCTTCATTATAGTTTCTTCGGAGCTAGACTGTTTGATATGTGTGCTTTTTGGCATATTTGTATGATGAATGATGCCATTGAAACTCTGTTTGACATAAAATTGTTGGGTATTTCTTGCCCCTTTAGATGGAAATGGAAGTGGGAGGAAATTGTTAGACAGACATTTACATTCAGAATGTATATTTTTACCTAATTTGCTTCCACTTGGGGTCTAGAAGTGTCATCATTCTACAAACACAAGTATCTTGTTCTCTTTTTTGAGGAACTTGGGAGGGGGAGCTAGTTGCTGGTGATGTTTTATTTTTTATATAACTTGTGTGTTTCGACAATAAGTGGCTGAAAAATAGTATAAAGGGCCTCATTTTGTAATAGAGTAGAGAATCTTGGAGTTCATTTTATCACCCGTTCTATCAATAATGTTCATTTTGGGCGGGGGATGATCGTATTGATCATATATCAACTCTAACCTGATGTGTCCATTGGTTACATAAGAGAAGAATATAATCTTGTTTGGCATTGTATCCTTGTTTGAAAGACACTGAGTTAAGTTGCGTACTCTACTTTTGTGTGTTTGAAAATTTTCTTCAACACTGTATGTCTCTGTTGTAGTAGTATGCTAGTCTTATTGTGCATGGCTACTTGCTTTATTCTAGGGGCAAAACAAGGTGCTTGGCTGCACTTCTTGTTACAGCCTAATTTGATTATGCTTCTGATGTGATATAATAGTGAAAATGGAGATTTATATTCTTCAACGGGGTTCCATTTTGTCTGTTAGCAACCTTTCGTAGTTTGTACATAAGCTACTGACTCATCTAATGTTGTTTCTATTAGCATAATGATTTTTATTCAGCCACGAAAGCTGAAGGAGAAGCATTGGTCTTGAAGGCAAATGGTGAAAAGGGGCTTCTCACTTGTTGCATTCGTCCAAGCGGTATATTTGGCCCTGGTGACAAGTTGCTAGTACCATCTTTAGTTGATGCTGCAAGGGCTGGGAAGTCTAAGGTATATGACTTATCATTCATATAAACCTTGACTCGTGCTGAATTATTAGTCAAAGGTTTGAAGTGCTGAAGATATGTGAAATTCTTTTGCTTTTTTTTTTTTAATCCTGAAGCACTCACATGTAGGCAGACATACTTGTGACCTTTCTAACATGCAATATTTTTGAGCAAAGAGAATAGATGGAGCAATGCACTAGACATGCCGATACATTGGCCTATAAAACTTGCGTGTAAAAGGATTTTTGAGCTATTATATGGGTCTTTACTTAATTTAAAAAATTTGAACTCAACTTGGTTTCAAATTTGGTCCTGTTTTTACTAAGTCTAGTTTACATTATTAATGAAAGAAGTGCTATGTGATTCTGATGGAATTATTAAAAAACCCATATTGTTATGCTTCATATTTCCATTAGCTGATGCAGGTTTAGTATGCCCTTTACATTTTCTATGAACGCTTTTGGGATATTTCCTTGCAGAACTGTCTATAGCTGTTCATTTAACCTCCATTTTTCTTGAGTGGATAAACATATTGTATCTTGCACCTTTTAGGTCTTTTGATTCAAAATACTTTTTAAATGTAGATTGTGGTAGATTGAGAATCATGTAGAATATTGTTAGATTTATCTTTTATATTTGAAAATAGTAACTTTTCATAGATATTTTTGGTGCTAACTTTATATAAGCTCTATTAGAACACAAATAACGATATTACTAGCGAGAGTTGGGACTGGAGACGGTGAAAAAAATGTGTTACAATTATTTGAGGTGGAAGTATAATTTAGTCTCAGCTTCACAATAAACCACAACGTGATCATAACTTTAAGTCACTTCGTTTGGGTTGGGTGGGTTATTTAGTGTTGAAACATTCAATCTTAACCTTACCCGTTTAACTAAATGGGCTAATCAGGTTGGTCCGTTAAATGAAATAGCTTGAAATTCTTAAGCCCAGCCTCCCAACCTGTGAATTCAGTTGGGGTTCAGGCTGGGTTGTTAAGTTTGATCAGCCTTTTCCAGCACTAGCTCACAACTTATCTTCTCGATGTGGCCTTGTGGGTCATTCTAGGATAGGGTCATTGGCAGTACATAACCAAGAACGCATGTTTCATAATTGATATTTATAACCCTTCATTACTTACTGAAAGTTGGTCATGAGTAGTAATCAAAATCGCGATGTGACATTCTTCAGAGTAGCTGTAATTACCATGGACATTTACGTGAGGCATCCTGTAACCTATAAACTATATATATTACTAGTGTATCAATCTATGACCTTGTATTAGAAATGCTGCAAGACAAATGGTGGTTTCTGCTACCGATTTACTCCGTTACTGTTTAGATGAATATATAATTTCTGCCTTATTCAGAAACTAAAGAAGCTCAAAGAGTACAGCTTTCATGCTCCAGATTGAGGCGTAGCTGTCCTTATCATCTCTTGTGTTATAAACTTTGCTTCATGCATTTTGTCTTCCATTTAGTTTTCTTCAAGAAAATATATTGGAGTCTGATGAGATTTTTCATGTTGCTCTTCCCCTTAAAAGTGTTTCAGCAAACAAAGCTAAACCTCGCTTGAACTTCTCTAATACATATGTGTGTTGCCGTGCTCATTCTATATCAAATTGATATGTTTCTAAGGTTAATTTTCCATGTAAATCTGTATGAAAAACAATATTTTTGTAAAAATGGTCTCCATGCCATTGACGCAACATTTCACATGGTTCTTTGTTGCAAATTTGCAATTCATTGCCTTCATGATGTGAATTGACAAATTTCACTTCACCACAATGATATCAGAGTTCTGTTACATATTTTTTATCATGCTTTAAATATATATTTTTTAGTGTCTTATATTGAAAAGTAAGTCAGAGGTTATACATATTTTTAGTCAGAGGCTATACATATTGTGTAAGAAGTTCAAAGTTTTTAATAATGTTATACCGTTATACGTGAACTTAACTGTACGAATTATTACTTAGCAACTGATTATAACAACAGATGTAATAAGTAAGACTTGATGACAGATGTTGAGGGTTGATTTGTGAACACATGTTTACAAGGCAGTTGAAAATTTCTTACAAAACTTTTGCTAATAGAACAACATTAATTGAATTCGATGCACATAACAGTTAACATTACCTTGATATAGGAAGTACTAGAAGAGTCCAGCTCAAGATCGATTGCCATCAGAGTAAAAATCAGCTTCATCTCTGAATCAAAGAAAATACTTTTGTTCCAAAAAGGTGCATACACTTAAATTATAACTATTAAAATTGTACATCAACAAGTCATTTACGAAAAATAATGCATTCGATGGCATTGCTTTTCCCCAATCATTTTTGTGCATAACTAGCTCTTTGGGCAGAAGTATGAAGAACTTAAGAATTAGCAAGAAACTAATTATTTTTGCGTATGATTACACTTTTAATGATTTATTGATTACTGTCATTTTTTCCCCTTTATGTTTTCTTTTATGTGGTCTCCCTTGTATTCTTGCTTGAAACACCCAATTGATATTGATTTTTTTGTGTCTGATGTAAATGAACAGTTTGTGAAGTATATTTTTGGTGCTTGTATATAAACAGTTTATCATTGGAGATGGCAATAATATGTATGACTTCACCTATGTTGAAAATGTCACTCATGCCCACATATGTGCTGAACGAGCTCTAGCATCTAAAGGGGAAGTTGCAGAGAAAGCTTCAGGGCAGGTATTTTGCATTCAAGTTTATATTGCCATTGTTCCGTGCTTAAACTATAATGTTAGAATCTCTACTAGAGAGATTTGCCAGATGTACTACATGGATAACAGTTTATTATCTAAGATTTTCAGATTCCTGGGAGCATTATAGGACTTTGAATGCTATATATACCAAACATTTCTGACAAAATTGGATATATAAGAAATCCATTCTTAAATTTTATTGATGTCATGTGCTTGCAACATGATGTATTAATCGGCTGTGCCTTCTATGACTTTATTCCTTTGCCCTATAAAAGTAAATAAATTGACCAACAATGATGATGAATATGTTTAACCAAAATTCCTTTTTTTGTTGCTTCTTTCCCCCTGTTATGCTATGCTATCAATTGTTTTTAACTAATCTTTTCAGGAATTTTAATTTGAAATGGCTCAGTGTTATCATTGTTTTGCAGGCATATTTCGTTACAAATATGGAGCCAATCAAATTTTGGGAATTTATGTCACTCATACTTGAGGGTCTAGGTTATGAAAGGTATCTCTCTTATTTGTGTTTCATCTTCTTCTTTGATAGTGTGAAGGTTTTATACATCCTTTGCATTCTTGGCTGTATTGCATGGAATCGGCTCGGAGGAAAGTTTTTCTCTTTACCCACCTCCCCGGGTTATAATAGTGGAAAGAAATGTATATAAAACGCCCTATAAAGTGTATCTTGACCCGCAAAATTTTAGAAAAAGCAAAATACCCCAGAATGTGTTGTTGACCTCGCAGCTAGACTAAGCTACACTATACTTTTAGAAGTGCATTCTACTAGAAAATTTACTACTAGAAATTGGGGTATTAAATGATTAGAAGAGTTAAAGGTTAGGGATCCAGTACTTGAAGTAAGGCAACATGATTTTGAAGCATCCCCACTGGTAAACCTCTTTTCTGGTATAAGGTGAGAGGAAATGCTCTTTCATATCTGTTACTCTCATAGTCTCATTCTCATAGTCTCATTACATGATGACGATATTGGTGTGCATAGGATATTGTGAACACTTCACTTCTTTTGTGGAACTAAGTTTAGTTGTCTCTTATCGCGTTAATGTTACATTTTCTCAGGCCAAGGATAAAGATTCCTGCATTTGTCATGATGCCTATTGCGTATTTGGTAGCGTTTATCTATAAACTATTGGCCCCCTATGGTATGAAAGTTCCACAGCTGACACCATCAAGAATCAGACTCCTCTCACGTGACAGAACTTTTAATTCCTCTAAGGCAAAGGATCGACTTGGCTACACACCTGTTGTGTCCCTTCAGGTTCCTCTATTTCCCCTTGTTTTTATGATTTTCATCTGTTAACAGCTAACTGCACTCTTTAGCTTTCGTGTGATCCGATAGCTATAGATCCTTAAGTTTCTTTTGTGATTCTTTAACATTGGAAATGAGAAGCAGTGCTATATTTTCCTTGCAATGATTTGTAACAAAGTACCAATTTTGGTTCCGTCAATTCACGAAATACAAGAAAATAATCCTGGTAAAATAAAGTCTGTGTCTATGTGCATCATGGTTATATTTTTGTCCCAAATCGGATCTTTTAAATGCTCTAGACGATTTTTGATGGTTGAAAGTTGGATATGAGATTCTAGGAAATAAATTGCTTACACTTATGCGTATGTTAGCATGAACTCCTCATTGAATCTAGAAATGAAGCTAATTCGTGAAGAGGACGGAAATCTGTTTCACTCACGGAACTGTAAAATTAGTAAAGAAAAGAGAGATTGTTGGAATTATGTTTTCTTTTTTTTCTCCTTTTCTAACTCCTGAATATTTCCTTCGAAAGGATGTTTCTGCGCAACTAATGGGAACAGGAGGTTGTCCTTCAACACATAAAATTTATATGAGTTCAATAGTTCCATATGTCCTATAATTGTCCACTAGTCTCTTTGTCCCTGATTCTGTCAGTCTCTTGAGAAGTGGCAACATATGTTCTCTGTTAAACCTCTCTTCCTTGAGAGAAAATAAGAATCTCGTAACTCCTCACTTCCTTTGCCAATTCATGTAATCTTTCCCGTGTACATAACCAACACCACAACTTAAGAACTTGTAGATGGTTAAGGAACCTTGTTTAGTTGTATGTGGCTTGCTGCCAATGGAGTCCCTTTCGAAAGTCTTTCTTAATATTTCTTACCCTTTTCTCGTCTCCTACCATAAAAGTGATATCATGATATCACTGGTCCAAGTTTTATTTTGAAGAAACTAATGACCGTGATGTGCATAGTATCTCATCCTCTGATGGAGCAAAAAACGGTCGAGAGAAAGAGAGAAGGGAGAGGGGGGTAGGTAAAGCTTGTGAGGCCACTAAAACTCCATCTCGGTGATGGTTATGGTGTAAAGGGAGGGAGTCAGGTGGTGGAGGGATGTATTTCTAATCCAAAAAGCTCAACTGCTCAGGAGCAAATTAGTTTGCCACTTGAGTAGAGGTTAATAGCACTACTTATAAACACTTCATCCGATCAAGCCTGCAAATTATCCATATGAATTCCCAAGGGAAAGTGTTTCTTCTTCTGGGGGTGTATTTTCCCCTCACTTTGTATTAATTTGGCCTTGTCATTCCAGGTTTTGATAAATATTCAGTAAAATCAGTTTTAATATCAGAAAATATCAATTTGGATCAGCAAAATCAGTTTCAATCCGTAATTTTTTTTTGTAAAAGTAAATTCTAGTCAGTAACTATCACTTTAATTTAAATAAGCTTTAATCAATAAAATATTTTTGGTCTCCTATATTATGCAAGTAACTCATAAAATTAGTATCCATAAGCGATTATGCACAAAATCGACCCCACATACACAAGATCCTGTAGAAAGAAAAACTCAACTGAAAACAGGACAAAGTTCATTACAATCTCTCTTGCACATGTCATCAACCATCAGAACTTAGATAGACACCCTCCTCCCCCCTGTTTTCTCTCTCTCCTTCTTCTCCTCTCAATCCCTCATACTACTCCCTTCAGCAGTATTTACATAAGCAAACTCTGTTACTGTTCAGTGATTCCATCTCATTAATGGCAGCAACCTCGTTAAACGGGAATGTTGATATGCTGGAGGTCGTTGAAGTGAATGGACTCGCTTCCACTGCCTGTCCAACCGGTGTCACTTGGTCTCCAAGACAATTAGATTTAAGGCCACCGGCTCGTGGTGGTGCTGATGTTGGAAATCCAGTGACGATCAAATAACAAAAAGACTTACGATTTAAGTCAGGGAAGGAGGAGCAAGAATTGGTAGATTAGGAGGAATCAGAGGCCAAATTTTATATCATGGACCCCGGACTAAGATGAGCGTCGTGGTCTTGAATGAACATTAAGTTAAAAAGGCAAAACTTTTGAAGATGAAGAATATCCACTTAAACACACTCGTCTAGTGCGCTTGTTTTTGGGACCTTGGTGTGCATGTTAGTCTTCAAACCATCATATATAATTTGTGAAGTAGGAAGGAGTTAAGTGTTCGGGACATTCGAAGCATGAAATCAAAATCTCGGCCGTTCTACTATGTAATTGCCATTATGTAATGGATCTTGAACTTGTGATCCGCAATAAAAATTATGTCCTTCTTGTCGCATCATTTGTTTTATATCGGGACTTACCGTCTTAAAACTTATATCTACTGATACATCCATTCCTTGCCGGATTTGGGTTACCGGTAGCGTAATCGCAATCATATCCGTCTTTCCCCCCCTTAATTCCCAAATCTCAAATGAGCTGTAGACCTTTTAAGAATAAGATGACAATGATTGAAACCGGAGAAAAGGGATTTCTTTGTTTGGGGGAAGGTATGATATTGATGTAGCTGTTATTACAACAACAACAACTAAAGCCTTATTCCCAAAGTGATTTGGGGTCGGCTAACATGAATCGTCAATTGAAACCGTTGCCAAAGGAGAAGGCATCGACAAGAGTGATAAAAAGTTTTTAAAAGGGTTTAAGTTTTAAGAATTTTTAAAAAATTTTTGAAAACAAGGTTTACACCATAAAGTTTTAAAAGAGGTTTTCAAAAGGTTTGAGATACCAACACAATTGAGAAAAAGAAATAAATGCAGTAATCACACCTCTTCCTCCACATGGATACTGCCCCTCCACCCACTTCTATCCAACGCCATGCTCTCCTCAATCCCAAGTAGCCTCATATCACTTTCAATTACCTTCATCCAAGTCATCTTAGGTCTACCCCTACCCCTTACAATTTGATTACTCCTCCACTCTTCAATTCTTCTCACCGGTGCATCACCTGATCTCCTTTTCACATGACCAAACCATCTTAACCGATTCTCCCTCATCTTTTCTTCAATTGATGCAACTCTAACTTTTTCCCGAATCACTTCATTTCTTAATCGGTCCTTCCTTGTGTGGCCACACATCCACCGCAACATACGCATATCCGCCACGTTCATCTTCACCGCCCAACATTCGGTGCCATATAAGTAGCTGTTATTGTTTATAAAAAAATTCAATCTTAATTTTCTTACTTATATTTGGTTATTTGTCATATTAGGTCATTAAATATAAAAAACGCTTGTATTTCATATAAATGCTTTTTTGTTGATGAGAAGTTACCCCTCTAGGAAAATGTTAGCTAACTCAAGCTCATAAGTCACTAGTATATTTAGAAGTTAGCTTATTTTCATTGTCATCAACTCATATTTTCGTTGAAGTTACTACTTCCTCCGTTTCTTTTTAGCTGCAACAATTGAATACTTTACCTCTCACAAATATTCCCAATTGTTGCGTGTAAAAAACACGGAGGAAGTATTAGATTAAAATGTTTAATCTATGGTCTGTGTAATTTTTTCCCTTTTCCTTTGAAAAAGTGAAGTGTGCTTGAAAATCATCTTTAGCTAATAAATTGTGCCCCGATTTTAAATCAAAAGCCATCCTTTTGTGAAATAATTGCTATTCTTGAGTAAAAGAAACACTCTGTTTCCCTAGAAAAAAACACCTTTTTCTTAGAAGGAAACCTTTTTTTTTATTTAATGATTGTCCAGATTCATCATTCAACTCGAGATCTAATTTAACTTGTAAATATGACCCTTCTCTCCTCCCCTCATTAAACACAAGATCATGTAGTGTGAGCTTCCCACGGTAACCGCCTTTTCTATGTCAGTTTTTGAGATTTGAGTGTCAAATGCTATCATTACTACAAGAGTTATTTTCCAGGTTTTCTATGCCACTTATAAAATTCATCCCAAGGGTTCTGTTTCATTTCTGTAAGCATCATTTTTTGAAGTATTTTGTGTCATTTTTTGTTAGTCATTTTTCAAGTGTTTTAGTGCCATTTTCATGAGTGTCGTTTTAAAGTGTTTCATGTCATAATATCAAAAAATATTTCTGAATCGACCCTCAGTTCCTCAAAAGTTGATGACTCTTGCCTTTGACTTATATCTATGCGCCCGGTTAACTCACGAACTTATGTTTGATAAGTTAGCCAGGTCTAGTGTGCTTGAGTTTGAAGATTGCACTGTGACTATCCTGGTTTAATGACCATTTGATATTAGATTGAAGATAGATAAACTCGAGTTTTCTCGATGCAACCTGTTGTCAAAACAAAGATACTTCGTATCACTGAATGGCATACTCGCTAACTTACACCTATCTTTGATCTTTAATTGATTTCTCTGATATATCGGTTATTAGGTACCCCTCGATTTCTTTTAGTGCTTGATCATATTCCTTAAAAAGATATACTATAACCATAAGGTCCTTCTGTGCTCATGAAGTGTACCTGTAATGTGTTTGAGACTTCAAATATTGGCCTAAAGCCCCCCTTTTCAATATCATATGAACCTTTCAATTGTAAGATGCTTTTATAATTTATGAATATTGCTGGTCTTTGACGCTGCAGGAGGGTCTTGAGAGAACGATTGAGTCCTACTCACATTTGAGAGCCGAACACCAGCCTAAAAGAGATGGACCATCTAAAGTGCAGAAATATCTTGGAGGTGGAAGAGGTAGTAAAGTGTTAATCCCTATAATGTTCCTGTGTACTTCTAATTTGTTTTTTCTATGCTTCTGCTGTTATATTTTGTATTAGTACAAAAATATTCTTATCTTAAGATTAAGATTAAGATTTTTTAAGTACTGGTGCAGTTGAATCCACAAAGTATTTGGAAACTTTTAATAGGATGTTGGAAAGATTTTCAAGTTGGGTAACGTATATATTGGTTCACAACACCCCTTGGATTGTATTCTTTCTATTCCACAATCAATCAGTTTCGATTTTGAAGAACGCTTAGAGAATAAAAGATGTTTCAATATGGAAGACATTGACGATATATTGATCCAAAATACACCTTGGCTTGTGTTCTCTCTAATCTACACTCATCCCAGTAATTATTATTTTTGTTTCAAAAGGTACACAAGAAGAGAAAGGGCTTTTGCATGAGAATTCCGCAATGGAGAAAGCTAAAGAGGCTTAGAGGAAGGAGAGGAAGAAGATGAGGAGGAGGAAGATGGATTTATTGGGAGATTGGGATTTTAAATGTTAGTCGGTTTTTATTCAAGGGAGAAAAAAACACATGTGACAGAAAGTCCATTTTGCACTAACAAACGACTCCATGCTTTATATAGCAAAGTGGCAAAGGATCAAGTTTTTCTATTTTTCATCCAGTTCCTAAAGGTCTAATTGGCCATTCAAAGGCTAATGAACAGTGATCATGCTTGAGTTTCCTTCTTATCTAGGCAGTGTTGAAATCTGCTGGATCATTTTCTATCTTGCTTGAAGAGAATAACTGTTTGTAACTCTGTATATTGTGCCTTATTGTGCAAACAATTGCTAATTGTCTGAAATGCACTGTGCTTACTGCTTAGCAGTAGCTTATAAGGTTGCAATGCTGTTTTTCAAATATGTTACCCTTTTCAAAATGCCATTGGTTTAGCATGTGTATCCTTGTGATCTTAGAAGTGAGGAGCAATCACTTAAGCCAGGCAGAATTCGCCAGGAAGATAGAAGACTACCTGTATATGTCAGATGCTTGATCATGTATTATACTAGTTTACAGGCGTATCCCAAATGTTGACTATCACTCTAGCTGGAGAAGATAGCATCAGTTTACGTAATCTTTGTCTGTATGTAATGTGGCAGCTCAAAATCTTAAGTTTCCGGCCTATCACTCAATAGGTATTGTTAACTTTGTTGGACAATATCTTTCACTGGATCTTATGGGAAAAAAAAGATAAATGTTGGAGAAGCAATCTTCTTGGAGTATTGTTTTGTTTTTTTTTAATTTTTATGTTTTCATTATTTATCTGAAAATTCTAATAAAATTCTAATGACCCATCTTCTTATCGGCATAAGATCAAGTTTGGCTGCTCATCTTATTGATAAGAAGTATACTGGTATTTGACCTCCTGCAGTTGCTGATCTACTGCTATGGAAGGAAAAAAAGCAAAGCTTAGTCACCGTGCTATTACTCCTTGCAATTTACTGCAACTTCATTGCACCTGGATCGACCATTGTGGCAACAATTTCCAAGCTCATTTTGTTGGCAGCAGTTTTCCTCTACATTCATGCCTATATGCCTGAAAGAATGTATGGTTGGTTTGTTCTCTCTATCTTTGCTTCATTCTTCCCCTTGCCCCTCTCCAAATTCATCCCTCCTAGATGCTTTTACTCCCTTCCCCTTACAGAAAAAAGATAAAAGAAAGAAGGAATATGAGAAAGGAAGCCTGCTGTTCCATGTGAATAATTGTTGCTCTCACATCCATCAGTTGGGTTGTAAATGCATATATGAAGTAATTTGGTTTTTTTAATTCTGAATTCAAATTCAAACCGCATATATTGACATAAGGCTTTGTTTGGTTCGACGAAAAAAAAAATTCAGTGGAAAGTGAATTTCAATGAAACGGTAAACACAATTTAAACTAAGTTTTTCTTTGGTTAGTTCTTTGCAGAAAAATCTAGAGATAAAGGAAAAATGGAAATGGAAGGAAGATGATGGTTGGGAGGAGAGAAAGAGGAATAAAAGTTCTAGGGAGGAAAATTGAAGTTTACTTAAAACAGTGATAAGGTGTTTTTATTGGAATAATACAACTTATAGATTAAAGAATAGATGAACTGAAGAACGTTCAGGTGGAGTTCTATAAGGAAATATTTTTTGTGCAGATTTGGATGTACTGTTGAGAAAGTTCCTGTATCAGCTTTCTACTACTCTGAGGAGAAATCACAAAGAGCTGCTCTTTCAGTTGTCTCTCAGTGGAATGTTGCAGTGGGTGTCTTAAAACTACTTTGCAGGGGCAATGACTGGATATTGTTTCTCAAGGTTACTATCCCCTTTTTGGTTTAATGCCTTTAGCTCATAGTTTTACTTTCTGTTTGCGGTGAAAGTATTATCTGTCAAATTCTCTCAAATTTTGTTTTGAGTGTATATTATAATCCGTATGTACTAGGAATACAGGATAGAGATCATGTGTGACTTTTGCAGGCCTGTTTTTTTCTTCTTTTTGGTTACTTTTGGACGTAACACAGGTGTCTGGCTTAACCACACCAATACCAGATCTTTGATCCCAAAAGAAGGGGGGGTATATACAGAATTGTGGACTTGGGAAAATGTTTTTATTCATTTTGAAGTTTAACATTGAGCTACACTACCAAAAGAGTGATACAGTATGGCACGATAGATGCTTGGTAATCAGTTATGTCTACATGCCGTGGAAAATTAGTATCACTTGGAAGAGCCTGAAGGAAGGAAGGAGAATTATATGGGATGTAAATTTGGTGGAGAAACTTCCATTTTATTCTTCAAGGTTTACAATGTGCTCCACTTGTATAATTCAAAGATATTTAAGCGATGGAGTTCAATGCTAAATTCGAACGATGGAGTTCAATGCTAAATTCGAACGATGGAGGCAAACACTGAAACCTCTAAGGTTTAGGCTATGTAAAGCAAAATGTAGTACGTGGAGAGCACTTTAGTAACAAGAGGGAGGGGCAATTTAGGGTGTGGTACCATTGAATGGAAAGGAGCTGTCCACTAGTAAGTGTTCATAGTACCTTGGTTGATCTTGTAGAGGAATGGTTGATAGGAAGATTTTATAGGATACTTTAGGGTGTGGTAACATTGAATGGAAAGGAGCTGCCCACTAGTAAGTGTTCTAAGTACCTAGGTTGATCTCATAGAGGATGGGGATTTTGTCTAAGATGTGACTCATAGGATTCATTTGGGACTTTGTGCTATTGTAGTGTAACTCTAAGGTTGAAAGGAAGATTTCACAGGACACGTATGAGGCCAGTGCAATTATAAGGGTCTAAGTGTTGGCTTTTAAGAAGTATCATATTAGGAAGATGGAGGTAGCAGCGATGTGTAGGTTGAGATGGATCATGGATGTTTGGAAACATTTAGAGAGATTATTATGTACGAGGATATTCGAATGAGGGATCTAGTTGTAGTTAATAGCCAGGCCTTGAGGATAAGATAAGAGAGAAACTGTTGTGGTGGGTTGGGCATGTGAGATGCCATCTCGAGTATCCACTAGTGGAAAAATTCCTAAGTGGGACTCTTTCGTATAGGTTTGATTGTTTGGTGTTGAGGCTGCTTCTTTTAAGATTCGGAAAATCTGCGTTGTATTAAGATTGCTGGGGTTATTATGCGCCTTTGGTAATAATGTAAGAGACTGAGGTTATTATGCGCCTTTGGGGTTATTATGTGTTGCATCCAATTTCACGATCTTGCTTTCCCTTTTATCCTATACTGTCTGTGATCACTGTTAGAGGCATCTCATTGGGAGATCGAACGGCTGGTGTGCTTGATACATAAAGAAATCATTGGCAGACTCTTATCTTTGGTTTTTGTGTTTGAGGTCAGGTGCTTCATGGGAAAGCAACAAGAATATCCACAAGTGATTATTTCACACAACACTACTATTAGCGACATCGATGCTGATGAGAAAAACAACAAAGAAGGCAAACACAAACCAAAAGATGAGGTCATGTATTATGAGCACAGCTGGGTTGCTGTCTGGGTTATGCAGCAGGTTATTTCCAATAATAGTGCAATTATGTTGGTTAAGAAAAATATACATTTTATATCTGTTAGTTGTGGATTTAGCGAGTTCTGGCCAATTATTTGGGTAGGAAGTTACAAAATGGCTAATGGTTGGAACTTTGTGGAAGAATATAGTACAAGGAGGTCATAGTGGAAGTTTGAGTCTTAACCATTAAACTACTTTAGTTGTGGTGACCGATTGATTAGTTATGCTAGGCTTGCTAGCACAGTTACTTTGATGTTTCTCTTGATGATGATGAGAGATTGCAGTTTGCTGCTGAGAACTAGTAAGCAAATTGTATTGATAAAAATAGTGTTGTTCTACCACTCACAACTGGTAAACATTGAGAGAATTAGGTTTTCCACAAAGGGCAGATACAATTAATATATATCTGAATGAATTCTCATTCTCCCTAGCTCTATATATAAAGTCTCTTCGCTTGCTTTACTAAGAAACCAACAAAATTTGTTTTTTCTCCTATATTCCTTTGCCTAGTTTCTAATGACTTCATATAATTAAGTCTGTTATGTGTGTTGCTCATCAGTTCATCACCCTTCTTGTTGTTCCTCTTCTAGAGTATGTAAGTAGCACTGGGGGCCCAGACTGATTCACTGCCCCCTCACCCACTCCGCCACTTAGTCACTTACCCTCGAGGTGTACGTGAGGGAAGTGATGAAAAGTTGAAGAGAGATCCTTCCAGGAACTTCGTTAGCAGGGAGTCCCGTCTACTGGAGAAGCACTTCCATGGTACCTGTATCTCTCAAGTCTCAAGGACCCATTTCTGACCCCAAAACAGCTTAAGGCCCCATCTAATGACAAATAACTGTCCAGGCATCTGATGAGATTCTACCATATATCCAATAGCTTTTTTGAGTTGTAAGATGTGGAAAATTGGATGAAGTTTGCTAGTGTCAGAGAGAGGTATTTGATAAGCAACTCAACCCACTCTTTGGATCATTTCAAGGAACCAAAAACCCAGTAGCCCATTTCTCATCGAGCCTTATGCTATTGCCCCTCCGCAGAAAGGAAAGGAAAAGTTTATCCGCTCATAATGATTGTAGATTATATTCGGGTTGGAGGTCTAGTAGTAGTCACATCAAGTCCTCCCCCTCTTGCTATATGGCTGAAGTTTGAGATAGACCGAATCGCCCGCTGCATAAGTGAATGCCCTCTTTTTGGTAGTTTCCTGTAGTTTCATTTGCTGCTGGGCCTTGAAGAAATAAGCTGTCCAATCATCTAAGATAGCACCCTTTTCGAACAATGATTTTTCCAAGGAAGACAGAAAGGGTGCTGCCTCTCTGGAATCTGATAAGTGGGGTTGGATCTTGATCATAAAGAGCCCTGAATGGGGTACAGGCAATGTCAGTAGGTATCATACGAGACTTTGAATTCTTGAGAAATCCAAGAGGGCCATAATTTAGGTTTGCCATTAATGAAACACCTAAGGTATTTTCCACACTCTCATTGACCACCTCAGTAGGATGATAAGAGGTGCTCTTGGTGAAAGAGATACCGTAAGAGTTCAATAGCTCGTTTTCTAAAAGAGGCTCATGGAGCTATTGTCCGTATCTGATACTATAATAAAGGGGTATCCATGTAATCTGAAGTACTTTCTTGGTGAAAAGTTGGGCCAGAGAGTGGGCTGAGAAAGGGTATTTCTAACTCAAGAAATGGGCATACTTGATGTTATCTGACCACCACTATAAGATGGTGTCTACATCATGGATTCTTGGCAGTCACTCCACAAAGTTCATGAAGGTCTCTTCCTAAGCTTGTGAAGAGATAGGGAGAGGCTGCAATAGGGAAGAGGTCTTCTATTGCTCGGAAGTGGGGCAAGCAAACACACATTGGCTAAATATATCCTCATACCTGGCACTCTGGCACCACTCTCTGCCAGGGCTTGGGTTTATGAACCTAGGAAGCTTCTTATAGTTAGTAGTTTATACGGGTCCTGGGCAGGGTCTAGGTTTGAAATACATTGGACCAGTACCCTACACGATCACACCAAGACCGATACCTACCCTTAATCACAGAGTCCATAAAAATTAGACCCATACCCTTTTAATAGGGTAGTGTCCTAGTGGTTAGGATAGGATCTGAGGACCATTGCCATCCCCACCTCTGTGAGTGTTTATAGGGCCTCACACTAAGTGGATCTACCCTTTCTTTTAACACAATAGCATGCTCAAGAAACCTAAAGAAAGGTCCCCCTTGTAAGGTGACTATTTTGAACCCATTTGGATTATATCTGGGTCTTCCACTTGATGGTCATGCAACCGAGATTTTTTGACCATGGGATGCCCAAAATAAAGCTTGCATTACCTGATGGCAGGGGCAAGTATTCCTCCACAACTTAACGTCTTGCAATAATCACTCACTTTGGCTCTCATCAAGAGTAGTCACCAAATATGCATGAAGGACCGATAGTTGCCCCTATAGACCAAAACAAGTCTTTCCGACACTATTTTTTTTTTGACTCATGAGGTCACCGATCCCAATGCTACTCTCAGTGCAATATCTTAGCACACGAGCTCCCTGAAAAGAGAAGATGCACCTTGTTAATATGGATAGTATAACAAGATCCTTTTAAAGCAACCATGGGGGTAGTACACTCCCCACTTGAGGACAACAACACCTGTAGACTTCACATTTCGGCCATTAGGCTTGTGATTTTTACATTGTAGACGAATATATGTTTTAACAATTCAATGATGAAAATCGTAAAATTATTGCTACAACAGTACAACTTTACATTTGCCATTATGGAAGTCTTGCCAGAACCATTTTCAAAGCTTCTAATGTTAGAAACAAAAAGGTTAAGTGGCCTATGTCCTTGATGAGTTCTTTCGTTGCTTAATTTCTTTTGAAAGAACAACATGGATTTGATCATTGGAAACCTTGTTAATTGGTTATTGTAAATGATACAGGTTGTTGTGATGCTTCTGGTTGTTAGTTTACTGGGGCTCTTCTCTTTTCAGCGGTTATATTTGGCTGGTGTGCTTCCTTTCAAACCCTCACTTGGTAGTTTTGGCTGTATCTATAGTGTTCTAGATGTTTTTTCCCATGTTTTTGTCCAGCTAACTTGGATCTAATTGTCATTTTACCTCATAGGAATGCTGATAAACTTCATAGCATTCTTCATCTATGAGAAGAAAGAAGAAGAAATTGACCACCTGATTTCAAGGATTACCAGATTTGGTTGCAAGCTGAACTCCCACACGAGGAAAAAGGATTCATAGATCAATTTTGCTCGTTAATGGCATACACATGCTTTTCAGGCATCACTTGCTTTGAGTCTTAGATGACATGAATCATGAAGGGCCTGTGTTTTGGCCCCTTTTCTTCATCAACAGTCTTCAGTATTGTGCAGGTAAAGGAACATATATGTCAGTTCTTTTCAACCCTTTTGTTCGTTTTGTGGTAATCACAAGATGGCTGTAGCCTTAGGGCTTGATATTCTTTTTTTAAATCTTAATATGGGCTTCATATTTCTGTTGATTAATAAAAATTTCCTGAAATAGAGCTTGTGTGTGTGTGTGTGTGTGTGTGGGGGGGGGGGGGGGTACGAAATCATTGGCATTCAGCAGTCTTTTTTCAGTCAGAAGTTATGTTCTTACTGCCCGTGCTTGGTTGTATTGTTGTTTCTCAAATGAACAATTGCTTATTCTTCTTCAATGTCTATCTAGGGGGGTGGTTAAGGCATAACATAGCTTCGCAAATTTGATGGACTTTAATTTCATCGGGTTCATTTCCAAGAAAGTTCACTATTCCTGTTTGCACATTTGGCTTCCGCTAATGCAGAATCACCTTGAAAGATGTGCATCTATTTAAAACTGTATTTTCAACTTGTAAGCGAGTTGAAATATCATGGTAGGATCCAGAATCACCTTGAATACATTTCTTTGCAATACCTGTGTTGGTAGGATGCTTATAATTGAGAAATTTTGGGCATGTTCGGCTGAAGTGGTGTTTTGGTAGCTTAAACGTTCACTATTAGAGCTTGGCTGTCAAAAAAGCCTTTTGAAACTGTATTGTTGGATAAAACTGGCTATTGGATTAGTATTGAAATGAAAAAAAATAACTCTTTTAGCTTCTAAACATAGCTTCGCAAAACACCACTTTTCACCTGTTATAGGAATTTGACTTTGTCAACCTCTACAATGTAGCTGAAAAGATGTTGTCTATTAAGCCCTTTGTTTAGAATACAAACTTTCAGGTGTCAAGTTTTTACCTTTTCGAAGAATCTGCTTAGAGGAATTGAATCATGTTGTTGGAAGTTCTTATGCTTAGGCATCATTGATCCTGCAAAGGGACAAGAACTTTGTGCTTAATGCTGCAGGGTCCTGACATCGTTAAAAATCGATACAATTGGAACATGGCCACAGTTACCAAGTTACCATGAAATGGATCCTACTTAACTTATTTTTGTGTGGGAAAAAAAATATGGGATGGTTGAGGGGACTACAGGATGCAAAAGGCAATTAAGTGCTTGCATGTTTTCTGGCAATTTTCTCTATGAAGAAATGTATTATTAACTTTATAGTACTTTCCCTAATGAACTATTAGTCATAAAGGGTTATTTACTGACTTCAGAATAGGCTAGCTATTATTGATACAGTGCATAAATGAATTTGTTTTGTAGTTTAAGCAGCTGGTATCGAACAGAAGATATATCTGCCTGAGTATTCCGTCTTTGTGTGCCCTTACGCCCCTGAAAGTTGGCGGAGTTTTTGCTGTTGTTAGAGTGTGCTGTATTTGCTTTGTGTTTCGAAGCAGACTTTCGAGATGGACAGGAAGAAAGGTGTGACTGAAAACTGTCATTTTCATTGTGTGAGACTCTAAAATGTATAGTTGCATAGAAATATGAAGAACATAGGGGCTGGTTAGTTGAGAGCCTGAGAGGTAAAACATTCATTGGAGCATTCAGTTTCCCAATTTCTTAATTTGGTTTGTACACAATAGCGATCCCAAGGGTAGGAAATATTAATGGCAGAGTATTTTGATGAAATATTTGGAAAATTTGTTCACTAGTACTATTGTCAATCATATTCTGCTAATTTCTACTTCAAATAGTTTTCTTTTGATGACTAATACTTCCTCCATGTTTTTAGAATGGCATATTTTTTTATGTAGAAGTTCAAAATTAATTGCAATCTTAAGTTTGAGTAAAAGTTACTTCTATCGATCTTTCTCTTCAATCGAATTGGTTCATTTTTATATCTCTCTTTTACTATAGTTCATCTTTTATGTCTTTTGTTTCTCTTTTTTCATGTGGTCTACTTAAATTGTGTACCAAAGTTGGATATTGTATTAAAAGTTTGGAGGAAGAAATATTTTAAAATCACTCAAGAAATATTTTGCAATACTAACCAATTTGACCTTGGGTCATGAGACTAAACTTCTATGACAATTTGCCCCTCAAAAAAAAGAAATAAAATCTATGACGGATTTAGGGCAAAGACTCTTATACTTTTAACAACCATGAAATCATATGTGAAAAACCGATATTTATTGTCATGTTAACGAAATCACATTCCCCAACCATCTGATTTTGTTTACGACTAAAAATTTCATTTCCGCTTAATATCACAACTAGAATGGTAATGCAAGAAATGCCAATTCATAAAGTAAACGCCTGTTTGAGATTTATTTCCAATACCACGGACATTGATTAGTTTCTTCTGTTCATTTTAAAACTACACTATAGTTAATTACTACTATTAAACTGGCTAAAAAGGCTTGAACTGTTAGGCTCAACTCATAACTCATTGACATGCAAGAATGAAACATCTTGTCATATTAGTTTTGATCAATGTGCATCTTCACGGTATGAACTTTTGCTAACTAAAGATAATAACGGCCGAGTAGTAGTAACATTGATACGAAGCAACCCAAAAAAAAGAAGTCCGTCAAACGATTTTGTACTTGATGCTATAAAGTCTTTTATGACCATTGTGCTTCTGGACATAGTTGTATTGGTCATTGTTGTTTACTTATCAAGGAAGGAAAAAAAAAAGGAAAAACGCAGGTGACCTGGGTTGCGTGACAGGCGGGAATACTTACCACTATACTACAACGACTTTGTTGAAAGTGAATCTTAATTCACTGTATTTAAAATAAAGTACTTGTTAACGATATTAGATGAGTGACTTGCAACCTTTGCAGGTACTGTTTCCTCTTCTTTGTTGTTTCTTGTTAATTCCTAATGTTCTTAAACAGAAAATTAGCTAAAATTAATATGAAATTTTAATTAATAGATAGTGCAAAATATACTAATGCGCGCTTACTTACAACATTTCTAACAATATACTTTCAGAAAACTAACAAAAAAAGCTATGTTTAAGGTTTATATTTTTTTTTTATAATAATGTTGATATATATGAATTTATTTTATATTTTATAAGGTTTTCAACATAATATACTTGGAATATTTTGTCGATTGCGAGCCCCATATTGATGTTAATGGTGTGCACAGCTAATAATAAAGTTTATATGATTTAGATCAAATAGTAAAGTTCGTAACTTCGTATCATTGATATCAAACATCTATTTCGTTAATATTTTGTGTTGTTGTTGCCCAACTTAAAGTCTGTGTGTTGCCGCATATTATAAATTGTCCACCCAAATTCAAAACAGGTGCATTCTTTCGACCTTGCTCGTGCCCGCCTTGTACACACGAGCTCCACGATCTACCCTCTTCCCGTTTGTTGCCACTACAACGCCTTTCAGATATCGAAGTGCTCGTGCTTCAACGAGCCTCAAAAGTCCCATTTCTGCAAGAAGGCTAGTGCACATGCCGACATAAAGCAAGGGCAATGCCGCATGATCCGAGGTCAAAACACTTATACCGTGACACATAGACTGCCCTATCAACGAACCTTTAAAATCTGTCGTATGTTTTGTAAAACTAAGTAATCATTACTTCCTTGGCTACATGTTGAATACAATTCAAAGAAAAAGACAGGTGAATTGTATAGCTTTAGATATGTTATGTGATAATAAGATACCCCATAACCTGAATTTAGATGTCATATGCAAATAATTCATTGATTGGTATTTTTTTTGTTAAAGAACTCGGCAAAAATGCTCTTGCCTAGGATCTCCCTTACAGGAAGTGGAGGTTACATCACTTGACTTAGGCTCAATTGGTTAATATATGCAAATAATATAGCAAAGCATACGAAAATAAATACTCACCCATCAAATACTAATAATGGTTCTTGAATAAGGACTGCTAAATCCTTTTACCCTTTATTATCTACATAACAAATATCTGTATACAGTACTTATATTCTCTTAAAACTCAGATTTTCTTTGTGTTCATTGTCAGTATTTGTGTCATAATATTAGTAGTAGTATTTGCATGTCTTTTTCTTGAGTAAAATCATGCCCTTCTGTGTGATTGCATAGCATGGACACCCACCTTACTAGGATCATAGGATATGTCAATAAGATTTTTCTACCTCCTGATAATGTAGTGCACTACACCAGTACTCTGTAGTCTGTACACTATATTACCAGTTTTATCTGTCTTGTAGAATAACGATGTCTCCCATTAGTAATATGTTTTGGTTGAACAACATTTCGTGCATTGCAGACGATGTTGATTCACTATATTTGGCGATTATGTTACATGACATACCTTAAATTATAATATGACTATGTGCCTAGTTTTTAAGTAACTGACTACATTGCTACAATCTTATTTCACTGATGTCCTTTTTCTTGTTGTCAGAGTACTTGCTAAGATTTTGTTCAATGCATTTGTTGATGAAATGCACAAGTTTTAGCTCGTAGTTGTTAGTAGTAGTACAGTAATACTGAACAATCGAAGACACCGAGAATCCTTGTTTCCGAATTCAAGAAAAAATTGATAGGCAGCTTAGACTATCATTGTCCTTGTATAGGATTCTGTGGACCATTGTGAATCCTATTTGGATTCCATGCATAAACATAAGTGCAAACTGTGTAATGAACTTATTGCTTTAGGGAACTTACTGCTGCTTTAGATGCTTTATGTTTTCCTTAGAGTGGGCTAAATTAGTTGTTTCTTGTGAAATTAGTGGCTCGAAAGTCGAAAGTCGAAAGTCGAAAGGATGTTTTAGGACTGTTAGCAGCAAGGAATTGCAATAACAATCACTGAATTTAAGTTTAGTTCTATTACTTGTTGCAAATCTGCGGAAATTTTCGAGAAAAGGTCCCATCCTGCAATATCATGATTGGGGCAACCAGGCCAGATCATGAGTCAAATATCATGATCGGTTTTTTTTTGGTTGCTGCCATTTGATTGTGTCGAACAAGTTTGGGCATTCAGATATATATATAGTCAGTTTAAGTTGATCTTAACCATTTTCAGAATTGTAATTGTTTTTACTGAATCATTGATGTTGTTTTGAACTTATTTTGCTTTTTAAGCTTATTTTTACCGAATATTATCATTTTAAGGTGGACTGAACAAGACTAGTCCTCTATATTTGCTCGGATTAAGTTACCTGTAAATTTTTATGTATTTACATGGAGGAATAGAAACAGTTTCAAGACCTCTTGGCAAGGGGAGAAATAATATAATGGATCTCTCACTCTCATTATAGAAGCAATAATGTTAGCAGATAAACATTCGAAAAGATAGCTTACTGTAAACATGTTCAACTCTTAGTAGGAGTTTGCAATTTTTATTTTATGTCGGAGTGTATCATTGTAATTTGAAAGATACATGTAAGTTTTTTTTTTTACTCATTTGTTTCCTCTAATGCACATCTCTAACCTTAATTATGCATTACTTCTATACTATTATAGAACTTAGATATTTTGATAAAAGCAGAAGGAGGTCGTATGCATGTACTAACTACTAACATCATTAGGATGTATGAAGCACTTTCAAAGCTCCAACAAATAAATATATTTTCTTTCAAACAATGATGTCTTGCATCTAGAAAAAGATATTATGAAAACATAAAATTTCTTGTCCCCACAAATAATTTAGATGTCGAGTTTGATTTCTGGTGCAAAGTCCATACACTACACTTATGTATGATGTATGGGCCATGACTCTAGCAATGCCCGACAAGATAATACCGATAATCAGTCTAAATTAAGATGTATACACTGTATTCTATTAACTTATATGAAGATTTCTATGTTAAAAATTGTTTTTCACAAACTAATTAAACACCAGTTAAGTGTTAGGTGTGCTTATTTGTGTCTAGGGCTATTTTAAACATACATTAAGATGTCCTAATTTAGTTCTCATGTCTGAGTTTCCTGATCAACTGTGTTGCACATAAACGGGCTCAGATTGCTTTGAGTTTTGGTTTTCAAAATGTGTCAGCATAAAAAGATCAATCTCAAGCAAGGTTTTTGTTAGAATTACAAGCCAATATTATTAGTCCATTACATTGTCGAAAATCAACCAAGTGAAGACGTGGTTCATGAATCTATGAGCTTGTCAGTTGAGCTGACAAAGGTGATCAAATTTGAATTTGTGAATAGAGCTTACAAAGGTGATTAAATCTGAAAGACCGAAACGGAATAAATTGGTTTGAGAGTTCAAAATGAACATGAAATCCATGAACCGAACTCGTCCCAAGACCTGAAATAAACCAAATTGATCTGGACTTGACACGAAATTAATTTGAATTGACTTAAACGGATTCTCACCCGAAACCAAGTACTATTTGAAGTTAAATTAACCCGAATATAATTGATGCAAAACCCGATGTTATACAATGACATACCCGATATGACCCAAAATTTTATTATTTTCGTATTATGTTTTTCACGTTTGTAATTATTACAATTTGGTTGATAAAAATGGTTATAATTAGTATTGTAATTATATTAAATAAATATAACACTTATATAGAATGACTAGTTAAACTCTAATTCAATAAAATTGGAGGTTGATCCGAATTAATACAAATTGGCCACATGTAAAACAAATCTTGAAAACAAAAAGATATTATGCTTTATAAAATTTAATCAATAAAAAACTGATTTATACCTGAAATAAATCAACAATATATAGTCGAGCCGACCCGATAAGTATCGGACTTGAATAAATCTTATCCAAAAACAATCTTATCCAAAAACAATCTCATCCAATATTGATCTAATCGTGAAATTTGTAACCCGATTCGATCATCCATAGAACTGAATCAAACCAAAAGTCGAAGTAACC
Organism: Patellifolia procumbens; assembly: GCA_947645195.1. Lineage (NCBI taxonomy): Eukaryota > Viridiplantae > Streptophyta > Magnoliopsida > Caryophyllales > Amaranthaceae > Patellifolia > Patellifolia procumbens. The sequence goes on from CANSGD010000306.1 coordinate 318,741, forward strand.
TTAACTGAATCGAATCCGAACCACAAATAGCATAGGCCTGAAAATGACCCAATCCAAAACGATACGACCCAAATCTAAACTGAATCACCCTTTTTCTAGTATAGCTGTGAGCACCGAAAGTGAGATATAGATCCTTACAAGTTACAATTAATACTAATACCAAACAAGAATAATATTTGTTGTATTTTTCATGATTGGAATGAAAATACATAACAGCTAGTGAAGAAGATTATATATGTTTGCATGTTGTGAGGTCGTAAGATAATGTAAACAATATTCATAAAAAGTAAGATTGAACTTGTATTTGTACTCATGCACCTTGTTTTTAATATTTTAACCAATTATTTTTTGATATTAGTATCTTTAAATTATTTGACATAATTGATAGATGATTAGATGCTTCCCTTTTCTTCTAGTTTCCTCCAATGCAGCTTCAGCCAGCTATACATGATAAGAAATTTTGAAAACAAACAAAATTAACGTGAAAAACTGCCAATTCTTCAAGGGAAGGTTTCCTAAATGCCTATTGAAGATGATCTACATATGTTTTTGAAATGCACATGGTTGCAGACCCAATTATTTGCTTCCTTCTCTACATTGGTCCTTGAAATGACTACAACCCTTTGCCTGTTATAAAAGCCAGTCATCTTTTCAATGGTTCATTTTTCTTGTTGGAAGTCACAATGGTTGTTGTTTGTTATTTGCTTCATAGTTGAACTTTCCATAATTTACCTCTAATCTTATTTTCCTCATTCTTTGTCGAAAGTTGTACATTGATGAATAAATGTTCAATTTTTGCAAAATTCAAGTAATAAATAAAGTACTTCCTTTCCTAAAACTATCTAAAGATTTGTTGGACATGTAGTTTAAGTGGACAAGTTATAACGTGATTATCATAAATTATTTTATTAAAAAAAGTTGATGTGATAGGAGTTATTGGTGATGTATTTTTATTAGAAGAGTGAGAAAGTTGGATGAGTTTTTAGTGATAAAGGTAAAGTGTGTGCCATTGGAGTGTAGAAAACTATACTATAAAATTATTTTGCCTAATTTGCTCGTTTATACCATTAAATCTTTTCCTGGTGCAAAATGACTTGTTACAATCTTTTTGATACGGAAGAAGTATTTTCTTAGACTAGAAAATGTCAACCGAACTCAGGCTCAACTACACAAGCAAGACCTTTGAAATAAGAGGAAGGATGAAGAAATCCTCAATCATCCTCCAACTACCCTTAGCAGGGTTTGGTTTTGTGAGATACAAACCTTACAAACGACCATAACTACTTGGCACACCCATGCTATATTGTTTGTATATTAATGTTGCAGGGCAATGGTCACAACTCACAAGTCACAATTCACAGATAGACGTTAGAATATGAAAATTGAAATTTTTTCAGTAATAGAACATTGCACCCATGAACATGCTCAAGATGCATCCTTAACGAGACATACCCACATCCTAAAAGTGATCCTACTACCTACAAGGTTCAATGTAAACAATTATAGTGTGGCAAACTGAACGTAGACGTAGTCATTTTATTGATGGATCCAATCAGGCAATCATTTGTAGGAAAAATATGCTCAATGTGCTTAATTTGGTGAAACCTTGGTAAATGATATATATGGAGAATTGGAGAAAATGGGATGGACGAGATCAAGGTTTAGATGCACATAATTACATTGTCTTAATTATCTAGTACAATGGAAAAGACTTTCACGTGAAATCACTTTTGAAGTATAAATATATTGTTGACCAATTTTGTTGTTGTTTGGTTCATTGCAAGAAAATTTGTTGAAAAAAAAAATGACAATTGAGAGGAGAGGATGGATGGAACTTGAAAGGAAGGAGAGAAAAGTAAAGAATATGGAAAAATTGTGGCATGCCTTCCTTAAAGAAGAATAGTATACTTTACTATTTTTAACCCAAACAAACGATAACAATGAATACGTTTTCTAGCTTAGGAAGAGTTTGTCTGATGCGTCGTATACTTAAGTCATGGTGTGACATTATGAGTAACCCATATATATAGTATAAATAACTCCCCTCGAGCTTGTTTTGTAATCTCACATATGCATTACGAGTAACATCATTCTACTCCCAATAATTCTTATTGATAACCTCATATATATATATTATCTGTAATTTGTTTATGCTAATTAATAACCCACCCATACCATCAACCAGTAGTGTGATGGGTCGCATCTAAAAATTTGTATTTGCATAATATTTTTTTTTCTCGCAATCAAGCGCTCTCTTAATCTAGGAGGCGATCCTGTTTTTATCTCTTAAAATTTTCATTAAATTCTCCGCCAGGTCACGCTATTCAGCATCAGGCAAAATCTGATATGGTTATGTGTGTTAAAGTTCCAAAATTGACAGATTTCATTATCTCCTTGTCTTGCTAACTTTACTGTTGTTAGTGATCCCTTTCTAATCAATGTCAAAACAAATTCTAGACAAATTGCTTATCAATGTGTCTAAAGTGTCATTCATTCCTGACCATATTAATATCACTGTGATTTTGGTCTGCTTTGTTTATATAAATACTTCCTCCGTTTTTTTTTACTTGCATCATTTCCCAATTTTGAAAGTTGCAAATTACTTGCATCATTTCCTTTTATGAAAATATTTTCTCTCTACCTCTCTCCAATCACATGGGTCCCATTTTTCCCCTCTCTCAATCTCTCTCATCTCCTTAAATCATGTACACATGCTCAATGATGCGAGTATAAAAAAACGGAGGAAGTATATGTTTTTGTGCTTGATTTGCACTAATGCTCGCTGTATGTTTGGATAGTAGTAGACTTTTAGGTGACATATTCATCCTCAAAAAATCCTATCTTGTACTATCTAGAAATTGCGATATAGTCAGTTTATCACTACAGAAAACATGTGATCGAGCACTGAGTTAGGTTCATAAAAACATTATGTTTTCTACCCCGTTCCTAGATAACAGTTACACTTTAGCTTTTTTACGCTTATTTATACAAATGTTTGAACATTAACATCTCTAGTTGTGTATTTGTAAAAATTATAAAAATCATAATTCATAAATAATATATATCCAAAAGTAAATATCGAGACGAATCGAACAAGATTTACATGAATATATCTTTCCTTATCCATAAATCACAAATGATAGTCAAAGAGTGAAATTTGTGAAAAGTGGCAAAAATTAAAGTGTAACCATTAAAAAGAAATGGAGGTGGCATATTATTCCTTTCTATTTCTTTGATTACTACCTTGTTTTTCCCAATCTTTCTTAAAATTTGGCATAGTATTCAAACTTAAAGATTTTAGTTACTAGACCTCGTTACTTTATCTTAAAAGATAATATTAGTTAAATAAGTTCTTTTTTAATAAAAATAAGTTGTTAAAAAAATCCGCTTCGATAAAATTAAGTTCATACAAAGAAGAAACACACTAGAGAGTCATTAAATACAAGATCGGCCCAGTAAAATTAGTTCAGCTTAGTTAAGCAATAAGTTTAACTCAGCTTAGTTTAACTCAATAAATAAGTTCGAAAAATCTCATATCGTTTTTGTGTGGGTTTCTTTTGGGTTATGTCCCCAACCACACCAATCAAAACCATGCTCAGCCCTAATTATAGTAATAATGACGAGTAATATAAAGCTATAATAAAAAAATATATACACATAGCAACAACAACAATAATAGTAGCAAGAGGAATTAGTAAATTAAATTAGATCAACAATAATTATAACATTAACACAACGGTTAAATAATGAATCAAGGTGAACCGAGTGGAGTTTAACTGAATGTCTGAACCGAACTGATTAAAGCTAAACTAAATTGAACTGAAAAAAGTTGAAGAGAACAAGCCCTTAATCCAGCTACGTAAAAATAAATTCAATTCAACTAACATAATGTGAAGTGAACGTAGCCTGAACTAAAAGTGATTTAGTTCGTTACGTGTATATAATTTACACCTAAGTTAATGTAATCATATACTAGCAAGTTTGAGGGTATTGCCTGAAATTTAAGATAGCTTGGACTACAATGTAGAAATGAAAGAAAGGCAAGGGTATGCCATAGAAGATATCCACAAATTTGATACAAGTAATTCCAACTTTCACTTATAATCTCATCATAATCCTAAAATTTATTTATAGCAAATGTTATACATAACCCTTAGGGCTATGTATAAACGTTTAATATTTTTCAAAGCCAGTAAACACAAATAATTGCCAGTAAATTCTCAATTGAACACCATTTTGGATAAAATATTTAATGTATATACATAGCCCGAAGGACGGCTATGAATAATTGTACAAGTAATAGAGGTATGAAAAACTATCTTTACAAGACTAAGAGTCTAATTGCCAAATTACCCTAATACACCCTCTCAATCTTTATGGGGAGGAATCACGGATATTGGAACGATGTTTACAAAACAACTCAGAAGAAAGACCGTTAGTAAATATAACAGCAACCTGCAACTGTGTCAAAACGTGCTTGACCTGAAGTCCACGTTTAGCAACTATCTCACGAACAAAATGATAATCAACATCAATGTGCTTACTACGATCGTGATGAACAGGATTGGCAGTAAGATACATAGCAGAAACATTGTCACAATAGAGAATGGTAGGCCGTTGATGAAAATACCCTAAATCAGCCAACAATTGACGTATCCAATTTGCTTCGGCAGTAGTGTAGGCAACAGCACGATACTCAACTGCAATAGAAGACTTCGAAACAGTAGGTTGCTTCTTAGAGCTCCAGGAGATCAAATTCTTCCCTAGGAAGACAGCATAACCAGTAGTAGAGCGCCGAGTGTCAGGTTACCCGGCCCAATCAGCATCAGAATAGGCAACAGTCACAGTAGGGGAGCCAGTACTATGAAGAAAAAGCCCATAATCAGAAGTTCCTAGCAGATACCTGAAAATTCTTTTCACAACATGAAGGTGAGTAGTACGAGGCGCATGCATAAATTGAGAAACCATGATGATGAGAGACAACAGTACGTACGGGTTTGACAGTATGAAGATGAAATTTCTGAAGAAGATCAACTACATATTTGTTTTGAGACAAAAGCAAACCCTGAGGAGTACGTAAAACCTTAATGCCTAAGAAATAATGCAAATCACCCAAATCCTTCATAGCAAACTGGGCATAGAGAACACTGATAAATTTCTGAAGCGAGAAGGAACTACTACCTGTAAGCACAATATCATCAACATAGAGCAAGAGAATGATAATATGACCACTGTGTTTGAGAGTGAACATGGAGGTGTCACAACTGCTGCACTTAAAACCAATAGAGAGTAGAAAATTGCTGAAACGAGAAAACCAAGCTCGAGGAGCTTGCTTCAAACCATAAATGGATTTTCGTAACCGACAAACATGATGTGGTTGAGAAGGATGTTCAAAACCAGGAGGCTGACGCATATAGACTTCCTCATTGAGGAAACCATGAAGGAAAGCATTTTTAACATCAAGTTGACGAATAGGCCATTTAAAAGTAGCAGCAATAGTGAGAACTAAGCGAACAGTAGTAGGCTTAATGACAGGACTAAAGTTTTCAAAGTAGTCAATACCTGTCTGCTGATGATTACCAAAAACAACAAGTCTGGCCTTAAACTGCTCCACAGAACCGTCAGAATTATATTTAATCTTATACACCCACTTACAACCAAGAGCGTTTCTATTGTTGTTGCGAGGCATAAGTTCCCATGTATGATTCTTAATTAATGCTTCATACTCATCACGCATGGCTTGTTGCCAGCGAGAATCTTTAGACGCTTGCTTAAAATTAGACGGTTCAGACTCAACAACATCGGTTTTCAAATTCATTAAATTCCTAGTTGAAATAATGTCGTCTTTTAAACGAGTTGTCATGGTATGGACATTAGTAGGATCGACACACTTAGACGACTTTCTAGGACGCCTAGGGGAGGGACTATAGGAGACGGGGAGGACTCAAGACTAGACGAGGAGGACACAACACACGCGTCGTGTGGGACGTCTTGTGCTGAGGGGGGGGCAGCAGGCCTCCCGCGGGCGCAGGAGAGTGCTGCGGGCTGGCAGCATGTTGTGGCGTAAGCACACAACATGCTGCGGGCGAGGGACTACGGACCTGCGGGTAACTGATGTATCACATTTATATATAGTTTCTAGATGCATTTAGATTGCATTTAGAACTCCTTTTTGAGCATTTAGGTGCATAATGACATGAATTACACAAGTTGTGCTCTACTACTCCCCGTTTGTGTGTTTCGATGATTTTCAGGTTATTTTGATACAAAGTGATCATGAGTACTAAGGATGTAGCCTATTAATCATTGAAGATGAAGGTAGCTTGCACAAGGATCACAATGCATCCGTTTGGGACAATTTTGAGTTGGAATGAAGCAAAAAGTTAGTGAAAGAAGTGCCAAAACTGACACACCTTCACTATTTTCATTATAACTTTTGATAGAAAGTGATAATCAAGAAATTCTAATTGGGTTGAATTCTAGACTTCAAGATCATTCCAATGATAGGTCACACGCCCCAATCGGACTTCTGGTTTGAGAGATACGGCCTTCGCAAGTTGATGCAGAATTGCAGTTTACCCACCCGATCGGGCGGGAATTGACCCGATCGGGCCTGCAGCACGGACAACTCTTTTCCGGACTTCTATCTTTTTTTAATTAGACTTTGGGCTATTATAAATAGCTATCCTTCATTATTTTTAGAGACATCTTTTTATTCAGTTTTATTCCATAGTTCTTAGCTTAGTTTTATTTTAGTTAAAACACTTTAGATTAGATTAAAGGTGATTGAACCTCGGATTTGATTTCAATTAAAGTTCTTTCTTTCCGTCAATTGGTATTCTTCTCTACTTTAATCTCTTTAATTTATTTTGATTGCTTAGTTTAATTATTCAATTTCTTCATGATGTTGAAATTAGGGTTTCTTATTAGAATTGTTATTATTGATTTAATTATGTCTGAGTAGTTTAAATTCTAGGGATTTAGAGAGGGAAGCCATGTTTATACCATGATTCATATTTGAATTGCTATTAGTTTCTAGGTTTTGATTAGATTGATTATGGTGTGATTTGTTCTTGATGAGTGATTGATGTTATTGCGCAGTTTTATTGATTGCTTGTGGTTAATAATTGTTTGCACAGACTCGTCTTACTTTTAGAGGCCTTAGTACACATCAGTAATTAAGATTTTGTTAGTGAACATGCGGCATATGTTGAATTATGGGCGTTGAGACTTAACCATAGCTTGACACGTGCTCTAATCTATCAATTCTTGACCTAGGTTCTGATAGTTGTTTGATCCTTTGATTGGTATAAGCATGGTAGACCGAACTAATTTCCTAGACCTTTATTTCATAGATTAAAATCTCTCTTTATATTGCTTTCTAGTGTTTGATTAGTAGTTCAGCTGATTCTTGTCTGATTCTTGTCTGATCTTGTCTGAAGTAGCTGTTTAGCTGAATTTCAACTTAGAAACTCCGTCTCTCTGTGGATTCGACCCTACTTCCCTTGACTACCATTGTTAGAGGACTTAGGATTTATCTTTGATTAGGTGATACGACTTTATCCTATCAGTAGCTAGGGGAAGTCCGCAAAGGCGCGGGCGCGGGAGAGTCACGCGGGCAGGCAACAGCTAGGCGAGCTCGGCAAGGCGTGGTTGATAGGCCGTAGTCGAGCCTACCAAAAATAAAAACTTAACTCAGTCTCTCTAACTAGGTAGAAAGGGCAAGTAAGGGTCGATCCCACAAGGACTAAGGAGAGCACCGAAAAGTAATGACTTATGATAAGCTAGGTCGAGTCTCATTTTTTTGGAGTAAGATTTATGGGTGAAAATAAGAAAAAGAAACGATATTAAAAGGGTCTTGGGAAAGGGTATCCACCAAATGATTCATTCATAAATCGAGCAATCAAAATAAGGGATCAACAATGGGGATCAATTGAGGGGAATAGTTCATCCAACAGTATTCAAACCACTCTTTCGAGCTAGTTAGATTGGCTTAACCTCCTACCAAAGACCTATTTTCATGGCTAAGGCATTCAACCAAGCATATCCATAAACATGATGAACAAAAACAAGCAAACAAATCCCCTAGGCTAGGCAATCCCTATTTTCATGGTCCTTCAAGCCTAAAAATTGATTTGAGGCAAACCCTTAATTTCATCTTTCGATCCTTCATTAAGGGTGCCCAAATTATGCTTTTATGATGGCCAATCATACAAACATACATAAAAATCCCAAATCAATCAACCAAAATTAACCCAAGTCAAAGCCCAATGTTCAATTTCAAGGTTTATGAACTCATCAATGGCTTCAACCTTTTCCCAAAAAAGAACTACTCACACATCATGAAAAACTATAAAATAAAGACATTAACAACTAAATATCCTGAAAACAAACACTAATCTAAGGTAGACAAATAAATTAAAGAGAAGATAGATGTAAATAAGTAAACAAAGCAATAAAACATAAGAAAGAGTAAGAAATTCTCATTAATATTGCAAGGATGCTCAAAATCTTCAAGTCTCCTTCTTAGAATCTTCAAATTCAAGCTCTATTTGAGTTTTTCTCACGTTCTCTCTAAACTAATCTATGGAGGCTAATCCTCTTTTTGAAACCCTAACTAAGTTATCCCCCACTCAATGGAGGCTAATCCTCTCAAAAGCCCCCTCAAAAGTTTGGGGTTCGTCCCTTCTAAGGAGTACAAAAATCATTCATTAAACGGGCCTAAAAACCGCAAAACAGGAACTCCCGGCGGACTCGGAGCGCCCGCTCCAACCAAAAGCGGAGCGCCCGCTCCCACTGGCCAGACAGCCCAACTTCGAACGCTCATATCTCTCTCGTCTTTTATCGGAATTAGGCTCATGACCAGTCATTGGAAAGATCTCGATACAATCTTTCATCTCCAATTGGAATCACCTGAAAATGTTGAGTGATCTGGGAGATATGTTCATTTGAAATTGATCCTTGTGCACGAACACCTCCAAAATGTGTTATTTTGCTTTGATTAAGTCTTTTATACTCGGTGTGTGGGATGCCAACCTTCAAGTTCGATCCTAAAACATCAAATACACAAGGAATCAATATAGACCCTGTAAAGATAATCAAAATATCTAATATTTACAAATGAGTTATAGTTTACTCAATTATTCTAAAATAAGCAAAATAAGCTAGAAAATACAAAAGAGGAGGATAAAAGACTCTAAACAAGGGGGGGGGAATAGGGGTTTATCTTGGTATAAATATCACTCATCAGTGGTTGCGGGCGCGGGGATAGTATCCTGCGGGCTGCTGGACGTGGAACCAACTAATGGGGTCGTGGGTGCGGATTGAAGTCGCGGACTAGACACACTAGGAGTTGAGCCCAAAGACAAGGGGGACACACTAGACGTTGATCGAGTCGGAAACAACACCAAGGGGTCTAAGTCATCGACAACGGAGGAGTCAAGAGATGTGGTCGACACAACAGAGCGATACGGAAATTTACGTTCAAGAAACAACACATGACAACTTGTGTAAACTTTGCCAGAAACAGGATCAAGACATCGATAACCCTTATAATTTGACGCATAGCCAATGAAAACACATTGAATCGACTTGGCTTGTAATTTGTTGATCTTAGGATCTAAAAACAACGGAAAACAAGCACAACCAAAACATTTTAAAAACTCATAGGAAGGGGGACGATGAAAAAGTTTAGCATACAGGGATGAACCCTGCAATGCCGAACTCGGAATACGATTAATCGTATAAACAGCAGTATAACACACATCAACCCAATATCGAGGTGGCAACTCAGATTGAATAAGCATAGTACGTGCCATCTCGATAATGGTTCGATGTTTCCTTTCCGCAACACCATTTTGCGCTTGAGTCCGAGCACAAGACTTCTGAAAATAAATTCCCGAATCACAGAAATGTTGCAATAAAGGAGTGTTATCAAACTCACGTCCACCATCACTTTGGAAAAACTTAATTTTGGAGTTGAAAAGATTCTCAACAAGTTTTTGAAACGCTAAGAAAGTCGAATAGACATCAGATTTCAGCTTTAGTGGATACAGCTTTGAAAAACGTGAATAATCATCAACAAAGACCACATAATACTGAAAAAATTGATTTGATTTAATAGGCGACTGCCAAAGATCACTATGTATCAAATATAAGGGATAAGGGGCACGATGAGTCACAGACTCAAACGGTAAACGATGTATCTTTCCTACTTTGCAATGAACACAATTGTCATGAAACTTTAAAGTACATAAAATCAAAATTTGAGAACGTAAATTTCCTAAAACTTTAGCAGAAGTATGACCAAGGCGAGCATGCCAAACATCTCCAGACTCCTTGGTTGCAATGAGAGCAGGGACAGACGACTCTGGGCAGACTCGGGAAGACTCTGAACAAACTCGGGAAGACGACTCTGACTCAAGAATCTGAGGCTGAAGAGGATAAACACCATTCCTACTGATTTCCCGCAACAGAACCGCCCCCGTGGTCTTGTCCTTAACACAAACAGAAGACTCGTCAAAACAAACTATGCAAGAATTATCCTGACACAACTTTTGAACGGACATCAAATTATGTTTTAACTGGGGAACATGACACACCTTCGTGAGACGAAGGGGGCGACTAGGGGAAGACAGCGTCAAATTGCCAAGTTTATTAATGGAAAGTCGTGTGCCATCACCAACAACAATAGAACTCGAACCAGTGTAAGGAAGAGCATTAGATAGCTTACCATCCTGTGAGGTCATGTGGGAGGCGGCTTTAGAATCAGGATACCAAACGAAGTCATTTGTTTCACCACCAACAGACAGTGCAGCTAGGGCACGTGTGACACCATAAGGAGAAGAAGGCACAAAGCTATGATTGAAACGCTGAGGACAACAGGCTGCTTGGTGACCTGGATACCAACAAAGACCACAAGTATCGGAGGAAGGGGTATTGGCTAAAGTGTCGTTAGAGGGATTACTTCCTGCTGAAGATAAATCATTACCAATGTAGTTGGCACAAGAATAATCAACATATGAAACATTATGAAAATTACCCATACCATTATTTCATCCTGCATTTCCATGACCACCCTGTCCTCCATTGCCACGACCATTGTTGTTGCCACGACCACCTTTGTTGCGATTGTTCCTATTCTTGTTCTTTCCACCCCCTTGACCCTTAGAAGTCGAACCACCCGAAGGAGATGGTTGAGAACCCGAAGAGCAAGACTGGACAGCAACCAAGGCTTGATGCGCAGTGGGTGCCTCATCATAAGCACGTATATCCTTAAGACGTTGCTCATGTTGTAAACGTTTGGGGCGAAGATCATCAAAAGTCAAGGAAGATTGAAATTGCAACAAAGTGGTAACAAGAGGATCATAATCACGATCCCTATCCAAAGAAGTCAAGGTATACTGAACAAGATCATATTGAGAGACAGGACACTGAATAGCAGCTAAAGAATCAACAATTACTTTAATCTCACGGAGAAACAACTCCATAGACTGTTGTTCAGGTTTCCTTATATGACTCAAACGACCTAGCCATACTAGCCTGTAAGAAAGGTGACTGTAACCTATTCCAAATCTCCACAGCAGTATGCAATTCATGAACATCCATCATAACATTACGGGAAATAGAAGCATATAACCACAATTTAATTTGTTGATCAAGTCTCTATACTCGTAAAATTGTGGATTAGGCAAAGAACGACCATGATTATCAAGTAAAGTAGACCGAGGAATCGGAATAGTACCTTCAATAATACCAAGTAATTGATGTGTCGAAAGGAAACACGTAACCTGAGTTTTCCACATAAGATAATCTTTTGGAGTAGATAATTTAATAGAAACAACCTGAGTGATGTCATGATGAGTGAGTGATGCGGCGGTGGGAAGGGACGGTTGACTATATGCCGGGAAAACCGAGGAGGGTTTAAACCCTGGCGGAAACCGTGAAGGAGTCCTCATGGACGTAGGGCTTGTGTGCAAACCGGTGCTCGTTGCCTCATGGAGCAAGGATGGCTGCGTTGGATACCACATTCACACATTGGTGCGCCCTGCAGCCCGCCGCTGAAGGCAGACGAAACACCAAGGAATGGTGTTGTGAAGGCGGGGGAGTAGGCGAACCCTCCCTGGCCAGCGAAGAGGCCTTCGGTGGGCGGTGCGGCGGCAGCGAACGGTCGTGTCTGTGACACGAGGGGCAGACGGGGCTGCGGTGTATTGCTGCTGGTGGCGCCGGTGGCCGGAGCAGCGGCAGAGGTGGCCGGTGATTGTGACATGCCGGCGGGAAGAACAAAACTAGGGTTTAGGGTTTAGATAAAATCCCTAAAAAATAATAATAAGCGGAAGAGAAAAAAATTAACCTAGGCTCGTGATACCATATACGAGTAATGAGAATGATTGGCTAACCTATTTAGGGTTCCTGGCATTATTATATATATAGAGGTATGAAAAACCATCTTTACAAGACTAAGAGTCTAATTACCAAATTACCCTTATAGTAACAAAATACTTTTTTTATTTAGGAATAATCAAAGTGTTGAGAAAGCTTGTCAAAATAATTCAGAATGTCGTTCTTCTATGTATAATAAGCTTTGCTTTGAGAAGATCCCTACCAGAGTTTGAGATGATTAATAAATAATTGGAAGTTGGAATTTTCTTAGAAAATAGCCGAAAAATGGAGTTAGTAATAGAGTAATGACACATATATAATTTTTAGGATTGTATATAAACATTAGATACATTAATTGAAATGGTACTATGCTGGAAAAATGTTGGAAAGTTACTTAAATTTTCAAAATTACGCGTGAATCAAAGTTACTAATGTTGGAAAGTTATTTAAATTTCTTTTTTGGTAGTTTAAATACAACTTATTTATATTAGTTTTTTTTTCTAAAAATAATTGCCCCGCAACGGTGTTGTCTAAATAAAGATTTTTTTTTCATGATATCTAAAAATTGGTTACAATTCCCCCATTCCAAACAATTATACTATATCCCAAAATAATTGCTACATTAGGTTTTGGCACAAGTTTTAAGAGAACTAAAAAAAGTAGGCCAGTGAATACAGGGTCCAATTTGAAGAAAAAGTAGAAAGAAAAACTTTTACTAAAAAGAAATGTAGCGATTCATTTAGACGGGGTGGTCAATTTTAATTCTTAAAATTTATTGTTTCGTGAACATATGAGTGTAGTACTATAGAATATTCCCTCTATTTTAATATAATAGAGAAATTTGTATTTTACCCTTATCAATTCATAGTTTAACTATGAATATTTGTAATTAGACATGACTAAAAATTATAAGAAGTTGATAGTAGAAAAGTGAGCATTAAGATGAATAAACAAGATTCTAGATAGCTATGTTTTTTCTCACGTATAAATTACATAAGATGGTCAAAAGATAACATATACTCCCTCCGTTTTCTAAAAATTGTTACACTCCCAAAAACCCAATAACCAAGGAAATGAGTATGAAAAGCATGACATGATAGGAAAAGTAAGTTTAGAAGAGAGAATAAAAAATAAAAAATAAAAAGTATGAAAAAATGGTAAAAGTTTAGGACCCACTAATAATTTAGTTGAATTAAAAACTAGCGGGCCATATATCCCAAAATGGTAAAAGTAGAAGAGCGTGTTCGGCAAGTAGTGGTAAGGGTAGAGGTAGTGGTTAAAGTACAAGTTAAAATTTTAATTTATTAATTTAAGTGTTTGGCAAGGTAGTGGTAGAGGTAGCTGTTAGAGGTAGAGGTAGAGTTTAGGTAGTGTTTGTGGAAAGCTAAAAAAAAGTAGTGGTTGAAGGTAGATGTAGAGGTTGGAAAATATATAATAAAGTTTTTAATAAATAAAGAAAATATTTATTAACAGCTACTCCAACCGCTACTTTTACCGAACACTAATATTTTACGCAGTTACTTTGACAACTAACAACTCACAGCTACTACTACAGCAGCTACCTTCACAGCTATTGTTGCCGAACAGGCCCGAAGTGTAACAATTTTTATGAAACGTATTAAAAAAGAAAGTGTACCAATTTTTGAGAAATGGAGGGAGTAGTAAATAACAAAACCAAAATAATATTCATATTAAATAAAAACGAGTAGCGCCATAGGGTTAGAAGCAAACCCAATTGGACGGATTTGGTCATTTGGACCCAACTCAGTTCAGAGATTTGTTTGCATAGATCCAATCGTGGCTGCAGATCTAATTTTATCTAAATGTTTCAAATGAAGTCTATGTCCAAGTCTTATATAGTTATATAGTTATGTCTTTAGACTTGTACAGTTGTACTAGATCCACATACTTATCAAATTAATAAACTTTTCTAGCCAATTTTATTGATGATATCTAGTCCGAATTCAAACAAGTTCAACTCAATTTGAAATAAAAATTTAAGTCAAATATAAGAAATTGGAAATCTGCTTTGAATTAGTTCCTTCGTTTTGTATTATCGCATCATTTTTAATTATGGCAATTGCATATTAATTGCATCATACATATATTGAAAACTTTTCCTCCCTTTTGTATAAAGTAGTAGTTGCAAACTCCTCTCTTCTATACTTTTTCCTTTTCTGTATCATACCCATATAATACAATATAAAAATACGGAGGAAGTATATAGGTGATAAAGCTTTGGTGAGATCCGAGAAATGTAGTGCAAGTCCAATCACTAGTACCAACTCATCAAATTATAGCTTAGAAATTACTCCCAATGTTTTTTTATTAGGCACATCTTGTCATGTAGGGTTGTTTTATTTTTTTTAAATATAATCTCATTTATAAGTATGAGATTATATTAAGGTAAGAAAAATAATCCATTGGGCTGCCTTCGCACAGGACCCCCACCCAGAGGCCCATTACAAACAATAATCCCCCAACCCTCCCTCCCCCCAAATCTCAAGCAAATGATTGGGGTAAGAATTGATCCATAGACCAAGCTAGAGATGATGGGAAGACTCACAACTTGAGCCAACCCCAATCCTTAGGGTTGTTTTATATAAATACGAATAATTCTATATTTTTCCGTAAATGGTATATTGACTCACCTAATTATTAGACATCTCTCTTACTTTCAGTCTCCTTCTTCCTAATTTTTTCACTTTTCCTTACTTATATTATCCTTCTCTCGACCTTTTCTACTTTTTCCTTGGTCCGTGCGAAAAAGAAAACGTATTTTTCCAATTTTACGACCTCACGGGTTTAATCACATTCATCCTCCTTTCCAAATGGAATATTTAGCGTCAGGTGCCCATGTATGAGGAGGCATGTGATGCATCCTCACTTCAAGGACAAAGGGCTCTTGTATGAGGGGACACGATAGATTATAAAACTATTTATAGGACTCACACGAAGAAGCCTTCTCACATGAGCTCATCTCTCTCTCTCTCTTTCTCTCTCTCGGATATGATATATACATATATAATTAGGATCAAATGAGAAGATTCTTAAACTGAAAAGGATTTTTGCATATTTTTGAATCTAAATGTGGATACTTTTTAAACTAGATGTGCAACTTTTTTTTTATCATATTCATTTGTTTGAATTGAATGTACAACTTATCTTTCAAGATCATATACTTACAGCTCGAGAAGTGAAATATGCATATCCAGTGTAAAAAAATATGCACATCTATTTCAAAAAATATGCACACCGATCCTTCTCACTCTTGTCATTTTAAGTCCTTCTCATTGGATCACAAAAGAGATCAGACTTTTGATAGATACTACTAAAAAGATATAGTATTCCTAATATCGTACTAATCATATGATTCATACGCACTCTCAATTAAGTGAAAAACTATGGCAACATGACCACGGTACAATACCATCAATTCACCACAAATATCATGTCAATAATACATAAACATCTTGAAAATATAGAATGAAATAATGTCAATCGACACAAAATATTATGTCACTGCAATACTCTATCTATCCACCATTCGTTTTCTTAATTTGTACTCCGTATATATAAGGGAAGAGGGGTGGACACACAAAAAAAATCTTAATTGTTTTACTAATTAGATAATTAATCACGCTATTAATTAAGTTTTTAACCGTTTACACGCATCACATGCATATGAAACTAGTTACTATTAACTAAAGGAACAACTCAATAGTTTGGCGAGAACAACTTTTTACTATTCAAATATTCTATTTTAATGTTCTTTTTCAATGGTTAATCAAGTCCTTTATCTTAATTTAAGCCGGAATTTCAAAAAAATATCCCCTTTTATGTTTTGATGACAATCTAAGATTGCGTCATAATTTTATTGTGCTTTTGAGATATACAAGATTTTTCTTATATTTGAATGGTTAATCTTACCCTTCGATCCAATATAAGATATGGATGTATTCATTCGATCTTGTAAATTTTAGCATGGCCATTTATCTTTACGTGATCCTATATGGATTCCCATAGTAGGGAAAAAATGCAAAAGAAATCCTATGTGGCTGAAACTGAAAGAAGGGCATTATTGAGAATATAATCACCTGGTGATGGTTGAGAAACATTATAGTGCCAAAAAAAGCCAGCCTTGAGGATTTAAAGATTGTTAGACTAAGCCACTTAGGGTGTCACTCTTATGATGTTTCACTTTCATAACGCCTGGATTATTGACGACACTATATACCCACAATTTAAAAAGCTTATCGAAAATTATTTCAAGTAGGGACTAGAGAAGCATATGACAATCATATAAAATCAGAAATTACGACTTAAATATCCAAATTGCAAGTTCATATTTTAAAGAATATTCAAAATTTAATTCAAATTTCTTAAGCTTATAAATTGGTTTATTTTGAATTTGTTTTCTTCTCCAAATTAATTACACCCAAAGGTAATTGTTAATTCGTTATTTTAGTATCAATGGATATGATTTAGATACTCGTAAATATCCACCCTCCCTTTAGTCTCACTTTGAAACCCGAGCCAAAGCGGCCATCACAAATTAAATTTGGGGTTACCATCGATAAAAAAAAGTTCAAATAAGTTTTGATAAGTTATAAAAACAAGTTCACAAAAATAAGTTGAGCATAATACTATCTTAGTTTTGGGAGGCTCTCTTTCTGGGATCGATGAAGAGAAGTTGGAAAATATGAGTTAGCCGATATCTGAATAAGACATAGTAATAAGATAAATTTAAAAAGCACAATAGCCTATAACCTAACTAACGCGATACCTAAAGGTACTAGTTTGAAGACAAAATTTTAAATGCTCAAAAATCCCAAAATTCATTGACTTATAAAGAAATTGAACAACATCTGATGTTAGGAATGGCAATGGACCGGACTTACCAAACTCCAAGTCCGCTCCATTTCAATCGGACTATGATTTTTACGCTCCTATTAGGATTTGGACTAAATATTCTCGGATTCGGACTTGGACTTTTTCCTTCGGATTGTTTCGGACTCGGATCGGATTCGGATTAAATTACCATATTAAATAACCAAACACAACTTTAATATAAATTTTTTAATGTTTTACTTAATTTCTTATAATGTAAATCTATTATTTCTATTAAAATGTACTTTCAATCTATTAGTTGACGAGGTAACAAGTAATAATCGGACTCTATTCGGATTCGGATCAGATCTTACCTAGGTCCAAATCCTATCGGATTTCATTCGGACTTTTATGTTTTCGGATTCGGATCGGACTTTTTCCTTCGGATCGAGTCGGACTCGGGTCGAAGTCGGACTGAATTGCCATCCCTATCTGATGTCATGGATAAACATGTAAAACAACATTGAGCATTTAAATATGAGAAGGTATTGTGTCAGACGCGTCTGACTATAAGTTATGGTCAGACGGACTTCAGTTGGTTCCAATTTTTTTTCAGTTGGATGTATTTTGATTTTAGTTGTTCAGTGAATATGTTCAGTTAGACCTTATATTCTTTCAGTTGGTCGTTCTATTTTTTCAGTTGGACCTTTCTATTCTTTCAGCTGAACCTTCTCTTCATTTAGTTGGACTTTCTATTCATTCAATTGGTTGTATTTTAATTTGATTGTTACCAACTGAAAGAATAAAAGAACCAACTGAAAGAAAAAAGGAACTAACTGAAAGAATAAAGTGACCAACTGAAAGAATAAAGTGACTAACTAAAAGAATAAAATGACCAACTGAAAAGATAAACCAACCAACTGAAAAAAAACAACACCCAACTGAAACAAAACAATACCTAACTGAAACAAAACAAATACCAAATGAAACAAAACAAAACAAAACAAATGAAAAAAAACAAAACAAAACAAATGAAAAAAAACAAAACAAAGACCATCCATTCTTTACCCAGTACCTGAGCTGCTACCTAAAGGTCTGCCAAGCTCCATTGTTGTAATTCGAAGATCATTTTCATTATCCTTCTTAATGGACATAGATAGCCAAGGCATATGAAGATTCTCTGTTTAGTGAGATTGCTGTGATTTTGGGTAATGGAAATCTTGTACTCACTAAAACCACATCTTAGTATCATTTACCTGATTTGATCTTGGTTGATTTTGCCGGAACCTGATATTGCACACCAAGTGTTTGTGAAAATGCCCAAGTGAAAATTGAGGGTAAGAATGAAGAGGGGGTTGTTATTGCGAGAAGAGAAGATGTACCGGGTTCAGCCCGTCTGACAGTAAACAATGCGTCAGACGGTCTGACCCAATACTTTCACTTTAAATATACACAAACCAAGACTATTGAGTCAATACTAATTTATCACATACTTCTCCCTCGTTGCACTATTAAAGTGGTCTTAACCTTCTAAGAAATTCAAACAATTCCCAATTTCCCACATCCTTCGCAGACAATGTTTGGACTTAGAAACTCTTCAAAAAAGTTAAATGGGGTTTCATGGTTCCTCACAAGAAACCCTTTAAACACAAAAAAAATGCCTAGTCAAATATTTACATTATAATGTAAAGTCCAAACTCAAAATCATCAAATAACACATTTTCAAGGTTTCAAACTGATTGGCCCAACCAAACCTCTTTAGAAAACCACCTTCAAAAAATTAACACAATTTTTCCCATGAAACCACTTTTATTGACATCAAAAGATGCACAACTTAGAAACTCAAGTCTCTTGAATCTTTAGGTGATAAAACGATTTCCAATATCAATATCAACATCAAACGATTTCCTTTGGTCATCATTATAGAACTATAAGGAATTTTAAGAAATTGTAGTGTTTAATGAAAAAATTACTCTTTTATAAGTAAGTCAAATTGTGAGCAGCCTATCAGGAATGAAGCAAACCACTTTAAACACGAAAGGAAAGGAGCTAGTCTTGTAATAGACCGTCCATTTTTAAATTACAAATAGGCAACGGCTCAAGTCAAATATTAATAAGAGCACGAACTTTCTTTCTAAATAAGTGAATAGTTTTCTTGACTAGTTTAATCTATTTAATATTCACAATTTTCGATTCAATCAGTGACTGGTTTAATCCATCTAGTGACTAGTTTACTTCATTCGGTAAGTCTGCTAGATTATTTTTTTGCAAAATTTGTTATAGTTCAAGATTAAAAGTAGAAGGAAAAAAAGGACGACTAGGTTAGAGCAAGATGTCTAGGAACAATGTTGGATTACGCTATGCGTGCGAAATAGTAACATATAAGGATTTTGGAGAAATAAAAAAATATGGTTAAAAGATTGACATTTTCTAAGAAAAAAGAAAAATTAAAAACTTACCTTCCTTGATTATAGCAGTTTTAACTGCCTTAATTTATTTATTTATTTATTTTTTTTATTTTCGGCGTCCACCCTCCCTCTTCCCTTATATTATAGAGCTATTTCGAAAAGTACCAATGAATATATTTAAAAGTCTTTTTGTTTGGTCAAACTGTTTCAATGAAAACTCACTCCGCTTTAACTGAACCCAAAAATTCATTAACTGTACTAAGCTGAATAATCTAAGATACAACTGAACAAATCAAAACTTAACTGAACTAAACTGAATAATCTAAGATCCAACTGAACAAATCAAAAGTTAACTGAACTAAACTGAATAATCTAAGATACAAGTGAACAAATCAAAACTTAACTGAACAAAAGAACACTACAACTGAAAATCAATATAAACAACAATAACTTGAACATTTACCAGATCCATGAAATTAATATGTAACTGAAATAAAGAACAGCTTAACTGAGACAAAAGAAAAGCTAACTAAACAAATAAAGAACTAACTGAAACAAAAGTAAAACTAACTTAGAAAAAATACAATGCAACTGAATTTAAATTATATTCGGACAATAAACATTGTGTCAGACAAGCTAACTCAATAGTTTCACTTGAAGAAAAATTATTTTCTTATGTTCTGAGCTTAGCCCGGGCAGACTACTTTTGGCCCGAGCTACCTTTGGCTCGAGCGGACTCCCTTCTGTGTTGTTTGTTCACCACTCGATTCTAACCTGGTTTTAATTCAATTTTGTTTGGGTTTATAAAAGACTTCTTTGAGCCTTTTAAAACTCTATGATTCATTTTTAGCACACCAAGAACCTTTACTCTCTTCTCTTATCTTGTTTTCTCCCTCCATTGTAATTCTCTCCTCCGTTGAAGTTGGAATAAAAATTCCAAACTGCTAACGGTGGATGTAGGTCACACCGACTGAACCACAGTAAATTTGTGTGTCATGCTTTTCTATTCTTTTGTTTTTCCTCTTTCAATGTTTTAGTAATCCTAGTATCTATTGTTGCTCATAATCAATTACTAGCAAACCATAAGTCCTTGTCAAATTGCATTCATTTATTGCTAACAAAACCCTAAAACCTTTTCTTTTAAAATTTGGTCCCAAAATCCGAAAAAACTTTAATCCCCAATTCCCCCCACAAAGATAGCTCCATTCTTGTATGAAAGGGGTATATCTCAAGAAATTGTACTTTGAAATTTAATGCAGTCAGATATTGAAAGAGAAAAACATGAGATGCTGCAACTAGGTGGGGAGATAGCTTATTTCAAGAAAGTGATCCAAGTCCAGTAATAGCCACTGAAATAATATCTATCTTTTTCTAAACTTTTTTGCTCTTATTTTTTTTTGGGATGATCATTAAACTAACATAGCTTCATAATCCTGATTATTGTCTTATTCCTTGGCTAAGGATCTTCCTTGCAATCTGGGTCTGAAAGTTTGTCGGATTATTTTGTCTTTAAGCTAAATATTTAATTCTGTATTTCGCCTGTCTTATCTCTATCTTGTTAATTAATTAAAATTGAAAATAAATGAAAAAAATGATACATGCATGATTTCTCTGTTTGCATTGATTTGTAAGGTTTGGTAACTTCAAGTGGCTCAATAAGAAGTAAAAAAAGTGGGCATCTCAAAGCATACTTCATATAGTAATTTGAGGAATCAAACAAAGATCAGAAGCTACTAAACAATATAGGCTTAGTTAACCACATGCAGAGTTTATCCGACATTGAAGCAATAGAGGAAGTAAGATATATATAATTCTAGCGGACTACTCCACTTATCACCAATTGATTTTGGGATGAAACCTCGTCTGCTTTGAGCTTATGATGGTCAAACTCTCAAAGATTTAATTTCACTTAGAGGCAGAGTGCACAATCATTCTATATATAACGTTATAGATCTAATTTAATTTCTAAAAGCCCCTTGTATATGTGGTTGTTGTGATATAGCTAGTACCATTTGGTGTAACGTTATATTTCTTTTTGTCTTGTATTAGGTGCATGACTAGTTTTATTTCAAAAGCAATTCAATCTTATTACTTGTGTGTGGCATAGGCTGATAATTGTTGATAGTCTCTCCATTAAACTTTGATTACACATTCGTATTAATATGTAATAATATTTTTTTTGTTTGATCTTGTTGAGTTCATTCTAATAACTAGTTTTATCTTTTTTATCATATAATTAGAGACATTAATGATCAAAGTTGTGTGTTAGAGAATTCTGTAATGTGAATAAGTTGCATCAATGGAGAGAGTACAAAAATTAGCATGAGATTTTCTTACATAACATCCATTTATAAGCTATCAAAAGAAATACTCAGATTGTACAAACTTACGAACCGACCATGAGATCAAGACTGACACCTTAATTTCAAGATCAACTTAGTCTTGAAAAAAAGAAAAAAAAATCTCAAGATGAACCAAACGACAATAATTGCTAACAACAACAACCCAATATATGAACCCTTCTAACGTAGGATCTACAACCAAGTGACAAAAATGTGATAATCTAGCTAACTAAAACCAACTTTTAATTTTAAGCAAATGCAGCAAGAATTGTATTATCAGAATCAATCTTGATGCTTTTAGGCTCATCACTCGTTATTAGTCCGTTGATCGGAGGATAATTATTGTTATTATTTAGTCGAATTTGTGAAAGGGCCTTGTTAAAATGCTCGCCTTTGATGCTCAAGTATTCACTCCATGTAACCGATCTATATAAAGGTGGGTGGGTGGCATCAGTGAGCTCTGAAAGTGGTTGGATCCGGACCCCGGAAGCGGGCCCATAAAGATAAGCAACCGAAAGACGATGTTGGACCCGATTTACCATGGCACGATGGTATACACTAGGGTATTGCCCATTTGATAAAATGTGCAATAGATCACCAATATTTATAACAAGGCCACCCGAAAGGGGTGGGACCGTGATCCAACCAATCCGTTCCTTGAAGACTTGGAGCCCCGTCGTTCTACTTTGGTGAAGAATTGTAAGGAGGGTTGAGTCGGTATGGGCAGCCAAACCCATGGCCCGATTTGGGTCCGGACAAATTGGGTACGAGTTAAGTTGTATGGCTCCATTTGCCCCTTTGAGTAGATCGAGCCGTCTCAATATATCTTGATTGGATATACCCAATGAACCCAAAATTAGTTTCATGAGCTTGTTGGCAAGCTGATCCATTTCCTTTTGGTACTCCTCAATAATGTCACTGAAAAAATATGGATAAGATAG
This sequence comes from Patellifolia procumbens, assembly GCA_947645195.1. Classification (NCBI taxonomy): domain Eukaryota; kingdom Viridiplantae; phylum Streptophyta; class Magnoliopsida; order Caryophyllales; family Amaranthaceae; genus Patellifolia; species Patellifolia procumbens. Next base: position 341,643 of record CANSGD010000306.1, read on the forward strand.
AAAGTAAGAAACCCATTAATACATAATCATGTCCCAAACATGGCCTCAAATCTAGCAAAAGAAAGGTAATTATCAAAATCTTCTTTTCTTGTTAGTGGACCATAGAGATAACTTTTGTCTCACGACATGCCATTGCAATACTGCATACCACAAATAAAAAGTAATTGATCTTTTTAATGGTTGATTACGTATTTTGGTAATTAGTAACTTTGTTAAAGATCATGTACTTCCTCCTTCTTTTAGTTGTTACGTTTTGACGTTTTACATCTTTTACAAATTTCATTTAAGTCCCCTTTATATAAGAACAAACATATTTTTGTTGGATCTTATACTTGCCGTCTCAATATTTTTTAAGATATCAACTTCTTATAATTTTTAATCATATATAATAGCGATCTTAATAGTTAAACTTTAACTTTGATAAATATTCCAAGTCAAAACGTAACAACTAAAAAGACAAAACTACCACAAGTTATAGATATTTTCAGGTAGTAGTTATAATTTGTTGCATGAGTTTGCATGTTAAAAGGAGTACCTACCAAAAATTTTGATAATCATCAGGCCAAAGTTGACGAGCATGGTCAAAAGGAGAGCCCAAAATAGTAAAGCCCTCGGACCACATCCTCTTGGGAAAAAAGGACGAGATACGGGCCGGGCCATAACCTGTAGTACCATTAGATGACCGGGCCGCTTTGAGTTTTTGGTGGATGGGTAAAGCAAAAAGACTTTTACCCGCAATCTCAATGTTATCTAACAAACTCTTTGATATACCATGGTTAGTTATTTGAAACACTCCCCATGATTTGCATGCAAGACCAATTTTTTGTTGGGCTCTCGGATCCTCGAGATTAATAATGGGAACGTAATCAGATATGAGGCCACTTGACTCGATCGAACACGGATCTCCAAGTGGGTCCCATTCAAAAGAGTCGGGTAACTCCTTCAAAGATTGAAAGTCTAAGAAGGATTTGTTGGAATGATGGATCAAATGAGGTTGCCTTACAACGTGGGACGGTCTAGAAGGCATTGTGTTTGTGCTAAGATGGTTATAAATAAGGAGGATAGAAGGGAGAATTGAAAGTAGTATTAACAAAATAGGTTGATAAAGAGGAAGTTGTTTTAATATTGGAAGAAAGAGTAGTTGTGGCACTAGAATAAGTGGGATTGTAGAAGTTGTACAAAATGATGGGTGCAATTTGTTAAGAAGAAATGAAATCATAGGAATTAAGACGAAATCTTGGTATGAGAATTGAGAGGACTAAAAAAGATGGAAAATGAGTGGAATATATATAGAGAAAAGTAATGGGAGGGATGGAACCAAAGTTGTAGTGGTTTTTGGCGGTAAGGTGTTACGAGGGAGAGGACAAAGAAGTGAAAAGGAGAGGGGCATCATATGTGACAATAGAAAAAACGAAATAAGGACCATCTTGTCCTCTTCACACAATACTTCATTTTTCTCCTCATATATTCAATGCAAGTGTTTGGAGGGATTTCTTGTCGAGGTGGTAAATAGGTCGGATCGGATCGAGACAAATTTGTATTGGGTTTTTTTTGGTAAGTAGGTCGATTTACATTTTAAAAAGCTGACTTGTTTATTAAACGTGTAACAAACCTTTGATCTTCACCCAACCTGTTTATCAAAAGGGTTAACTAATTCATTTATCAAGCATATATGTATATATATATACCAAACAAACTAGGTAAATTTCCTAATTCCTAACCCATTTTCTATATAGGTATATCATGTTGTGATGATCAAGTACAACCAAAACATGAATCTAATTATATAGTGTAGAAAAAACTACAACTCATTGCAGGCCCCATATATAATATTCAAAACAGTCTTGCAACTAAAGGGGTTATCGTGTCCAGTTCAAATATACAAGTTTAACTCTAATTTAACTCATATTCTAACATGAATAATATTGTTCAACACACTTATTTAAAAAGGTCAAAAACTTCAACCTAGACTGGTTAATTTTTTTTGTTGAATTCATATCGAGTTGTCGAGTAGCAGAAGTGTTTGCTAACTCCAATTTCTTCACCAATTATTTAGAAAACAATGTCATTAAATTCTAAAAATGTTCTCTTGAAACAGAATGTGGCATACTAAAAAAATTGATACCAACCATGTATATACTTATAAAAGGGTAGTATCTATATCCTCGTAGAATTGTCAATTTACTTGTATCCTAAATTCCTAACCGTTTTATTTTCTAGAATTTAAACCTTATTTATACTCTCTTCAATCCTAGGGGTGAAATGGACGATATGGAGCCGCATTAAATACGTGTTCATACTTTTTAATATATAGATAGTATGTATTCGAATCTTTGTGTTTGTTGTAATAAGAAAATCCATTTAGACAGGGTCAAATAACCCCATACATTGCAATGTAACTCTCCCCCTAGATACTTACTATTGTAACATAAGGCACCTTCTATTTTTTTAGATATATATATATATATATATATATATATATATCGCAAGTACACAAAGAAATTAGGGGTAGTATATTTAATGAATAAGATAGTATATTTATTTGAAGATTAAAATAGTATGTTTAATGAATGAGGTAGTATATTTACAAATTCAAGATAAATTTATTCAAGTATATTTTTAAAGCAAGGTAGTATATTTTGCACCGAAAGAGATATTATTCATTGAACAGTATATCTACCGGGTACTAACTAGGCACCTCTGGACAGGATTAGCCATAGCTAAACTCCAAGCCTAGTCCACAATATGTTAAATTCGAATATTTGAGTCTAAATCCAAAATTCACTTCAATTCAATTGAAAGAAAATTTTCCGAGTCAAAATTAAAAACTTTTTAATTGATATTTTTTCCCCAAATTAGACCCAATAAAAACAAGTTATTATCAAATCTTTAACCTCATATTAGCCCAATATTTTTACTTTGATATATCGGAGTTGGTAGTTGCAACTTGCAAGCAACATAACATAACTATAGAAATTGTCAGTGAATATTATGATTAAATATAAGACTTTAGAAAGTAGCAATTTTTAAGGCAGCTTGTTTTGTAAGCGGCCGTCTACTTTTAAATTAAAATTAGGCAGACCCAAGCTTCATAGTAAAAAGAGAACAAACCGTCTTTCCGGAATTAATGACTAGCTCAATCCATTTTGTGATCTGTTTAATCCATTGCGTGACCTATTTAATCTATTCAACAACCACAATGGTTAATTCATTATGTAACTAGGTTAATCCATTAATGACAAGTTAGTTTAATTCATTCTGTAAGTCTGATGGGTTTTTAAGAAAAACTATTGTAGTTCGAGACTAAAAGTGAATTAAAGAAATGAGAAAAGAAGAGTTGGTGTGAAATGTCTAAGGATAGTGTTGGGCTAGAGTTTAATGAAATGGGCTTGTTAAAATAATGTGGGTTTAGGTTGATCTAATTCAAAGTTAAAATTAAACCGCCTCTTTTAATAACTTGCATTTTTAAGATACTTGCATATTACACACGGCTATGTACTCTTAAAAGGACAATCTCATTAACTCATTAATTAATTATAACGCATTCTACAAGGGAAAAAAATAATACTTCCTCCGTTCCAAATTAAATGCAACAATTGCCGAGACATAACTTTAACGGTTAATATCTACTATAATATATAAGTAAAAATTATAAAAAGTTGATATTACAAAAGTATTTAACGAGATGAATCTAACAAGATCTCACTTGACTATGTTTTTCATTATGTGTAAAGTTCAAATTTTAGTCAAAGTACATACTATGAATAGTGCAAAATATTAACTGTTGCATTTAATTTGGAACGGAGGAAGTACTACATTCGTATTCAATCAATTGCAATCCTTTCTATATTAGAAAATTTCTAAATAGTTGCAACACTTCTTCTTTGGTAAAAAATTTCTTTCAAATTCTTTCTAATCACATGGTGCCCACTTATTTTTACTCTCTATCTCTCTCATACCAGAAATTGTCTAAAAGTACGTGAAAAAAATGTTTCAACTATTTGAATACAGTGATAGTAATAATTTGTTGTCTTGAAAGTAAATAAAATTATCTATTTTAAGGTGTATATTACAAGAGTTGCCAAAAAAGGTTAAGTCCGACTCCACTTTAGGTTGGACTCAAAAAATAAGTTGAAATCTAGCTAGTTCGAACTTTCCTCCTTCGATCCAATTCGATCTGATTAATTTAGATTGAGTTGGGATGAATTCTATACAATTCTTAGTCCACTTAGGCCAACATACTATTTAAACAAAATCAACCCAATATATTAAACAAATCATGCCGAATCAGCAAGATACCTAATAAAAAAGAAAAGGCAGAGGGTGAGCACTCGGAAAACTTATCTTATTAATTTCATAAAATCTCTACCAATATCTCTAATATAAATAGAGCTATGTAGCCTTTGGCGTACATAGAGCTATATACTCTCAACAAACATTTTCATTGATTTATTCATTTTTCTCTTGTGGGTATATTAAATAAAAATGAATAAAATAATAAGATTGTATATTTGAAGCACGTAGCTCTACAAACATCAAGATGTAACAAATAAATTGGCAGTATCCATGAATTTACCATTCTCATAAACTCTTAATTCTTAGGAAGATTTCAAAATGGTATAGTTGAATGCACGAACTTGTAAACCTGTAGGAATTTCTACTTGGGGACTTGGTAATAAATTTCCCCCATTTCAAGGAAAGTAGAAATTCTCATAACATAAAAATCCTTGTATTTTAGTTAACAAACAACTTACCAATTTTTTCCGGGGATTTTCAATTCTCATGCATTTGTTTGTTAATCAAACGACTATGAGGTGTCAGACGAGTCATTTAAATATCGAATTTGATTCATCCATATACCGTATCTAAACATAAGTTATCTAAATCTAATTTCAGGAACTGAAGGCAATCTACGTAAATATATATTCAAATTTATTGATTTTCTTTATTGAAAAAAAATTATTGATAAATTTTTAAATATATATATATCAATGAGATAGATATGCATTAATTTACCAACAATTTAATTTACCTTACCTGTTTTAGCTCTCAACTCTTACCTAGCTCTTCCATTCATGTGCCATTGTCTTGTCCTCAAGTAGTAACATAACAATTGGCCTTGGAATTTGCTCCAAGACGGAAAATGGAAGGGCCAGCTTGTTATCAAGACCAAATAGCCCTTACCTTTTGGAACTGTAGGGAGTCATTTCATGTATATGAAATATGATCCAATTAGCTTGTCAGGGATAAAAGTTTTTTGAATTGTATTGAACTTGGTAATTTTTCAATTGTTTTGGCACAATATATAATAATTAATTAGTAATTTTCTTGACTGAAGTCCTTCATATAAAGGGAATGATTTTGGGATGTGTGAGATAAGGAAACTCATTCGTTTATTTCAACCAATCATCTAGTTGTATGATGTATATGAGATGCAAGTAGGGAGGGCAATGTGTCGGGTTTGGGTAGAATTTACCTAGATCCTTATTTTTACCCTAGTACTTGTAGGGTCTAAATTTTTTAACAATCATACTGGTATCGTGGGGTCTGCTGGATATAGGGAAGGTTTGGGTCTGAAATGAGTCCGATACTTATATTTTTTCAAAAAAAAATCGTCAATTCTTCCTATAAGCAGTAGCAGGCATAAAAGTAATACATAGTCATTGGCATATCAATGCAAATACATGAGTAAGTTATTAGCCAGCCAAAGCATACAAGAACCATTAAAACATAAAGGTTGTCGAATGACGTGGTGGAGTTTCACAATAATCGTGCAGATTAGGAAGGTTGGAATTGTCTACTAAGTGAGAGAGTATAGATATACTACCTCTGTTCCATATGTATTGTAACCTTTGACATTTTCACTATTCATAAACTTCCCTTTGATCTTCTTTTGTGATTTATATATAAGGATTTATATAGTCATGTAGGATCTTGTTAGATTCGTCTCGATATATGCTTAATTAATATGAACTTTCTAATTTTTACATAAATAAAATTAGAGATATTATCGTCTAAATTAGTGCATTGGGATGCGTAAAACTCCCTATGTTACAATAAATTTGGAACGGAGGTACTATGAATTTTTGTGTCAACTGCGGAAGATTTGAATTTATAAACTTAAGAAATTTTCTACTATTATTAGATTATTAGGATCTTAGTAGGGTATGGTTTGATAACATTGGACACTTACCCTTACTCTACCCGATCATTCCAAAACTCATACCTTACCCTATCCATTGGGTCCAAAAAGACAACACTCGTACCTTTAAAATAGGGCAGGGTCCAATTGGATTAAGGTAGAGTCTAGGACTCGTTGCCACCCTAGATACAAGAAGTTTTGTGTGCCAATCACTAAGCAAGCAAACGTTTATCGGTGACAAATTTTGAAAATTTTTGGACCTGGATTTAGGATCTGTTTTTCGGACTCGATGGAGCTTAACTGAATTGAATTGGACTGAAACTAATGAGCTGAAATGAACTGAGTTAGAGCGAATAGAACTGAATTGAGATGAATTATATGTAATTGAAATGAAATGAACTTAAAGGAACTACTCATTTCGTAACTTTTTTGGAGCGGGAGATTTAGGATATGTATTTTGGACTGGATGGATCGTTTATTTTATATTATTATTTATATGAATATTATTAGTTATATAATTATATTATTCAGGATCAATGATATTAAGTTATATTATAAATATCATTGTTAGCACTACTCATTTCATAAATATATAAGTTAAGTTAAGTTCGGTTCAGACCAGTCCAGTCCACTTCAATCCAGTTCAGCTTCATTAATTTCAGCTCAGTTTCGTTCAGCTTCATTAAGTCCCAGAGACATAGCCTTTAACAATGTGCGTGTTTGGTAGGCAGGATTTAGATAGAGAAGAAAGAAAGGAGAAAGGAAAAGTACATTATCCTATGTTTGGTGAAAATAAATAAGAGGGATTCAATCGTAAAGGAGAGGGAATGGAAAGAAAATAAGATTGTCAAATCTTTACTTTCTTTTCCCGCAAATTAGACCTTACACTCGAGTGTATGATGAGCATCATACACTCGAGTGAAAACGGCAGCGTATTACATTTGCAAGTGGTCCCAAAAAATTAAAGTGGCCCCAAAATTTTGGAGTGGTCCCAAAAATTTCAAGTGGTCCCAAATTTTGGGTAACTTTTGGCGGTTTTCCAAATATTCAAAAGCTGACTAATTCCTCTTACCTCAGCTTGTACTATAAGTACTCGATTTTATTTCTCTCTCCTATGAAACCCTCTTCATATTTATTCTACCATCTTTGTTTCTCTTCCCATAATTCTGTGCAAAAATTGTTGTATTAAATTCTGCATTTAATACAGAAAATTGTTTTTTTTTTTTTGTTTTATGTACATTATACTTAGTTGTTTGTTGTTCATAAAAGATGGATGGTTTAGATGGAAGTGGTGATGTAAATGAGGTAGATGTTAATGATGGTGATGGTTGGAATGGTTCTGATAATACTAACTTGAATAAATAATTGGATGATGGAGTTAATCATGGTAGTGAAGATGCAAATCCAGATGACATATCTGGTAATGTTAAAAAATACAACACATTTATGAACAATACATTGTCTATGGTTTGTACAATGAACATATATTGGTGGAAATGGAACATGTTCTGAACATGAATGTACTTATTTGTCAATGTGATTATTCATAGTATTATAGTTTGATAGTACAATGTACATACAACTGTGACAAATTGAACATGTTTTTAGAGTTAGTGTACCTTTTTGTTTTTATCATGGTTATTGCCAACATTAGTGAGTTTGTGATATATTGTATGACTAAACCAAATTTGAGTGTTCCTTATAATGTGTGATTTAGATTTAAATTTTCAAATATAATTTAGCTTATTGTCATGTGCTTTTTATGCTTATTATGTTTAGAAATATTCTATATGTGTTTTTGTGTTGTTTTATTTATATTAACGTGTACACATTTTTCTTGTTATGGTTAGAGTTTCACGAGGCGGAGGTGTCTGAATTGTTATTGAAAGAGGTAGCCAATGATGATGAAGCATATAAGCTGTACAATGATTATGCATTTAGGAAAGGGTTTGGGGTACGTAAGGACAAAATTTCTTGGAGACTTGGTGGTAAAGTAATGAGGCAACGTATTTTTGTTTGTAGCCGAGAAGGCGTTAAGAAAGTTGATATTGGATCTCCCAAGGTATTGAGTGAATATATGTTGTTTTAAATTTATAAACTTAGTAGATAACTGTATTGATATGAAGAAATATATAATGAAATGAATATGTTGAAACATATCTTGTAAATTTGGACAAATAGTCAATGTACAGGTTTCATGTTTATATTAATAATGTACATATTTTAAAGAAGCTAGGTATATTATATTTAAATGAGTTGTACAATGAAGGTAATTAGATGGACATATGAGTGCAGGTAGTGAACATATAGTATCCAAATGGTGACATTGCATTATTGTCATTGTCCATGTATATAGTGAAATGTACATTTAAGTTGATTGGCATCATTATTTAATGTACACATATTGTTTAGTAAGATGGCCATTTTGTTGAAAAAGATGTACATATGTGTACAGGGCATGAACATATTTGTTTTAATGTTTTCCATCTTTGCGTAGTAATATATAGAAATTATGGGATGTACATTTAACTTAATAGGATGATCATATGGTTCCAAGAAAAGAACATGTTATGGAATATGAACACACCATAGTTTTAATGTTTTCCATCTTTGCGTAGTAATATATAGAAATTATGGGATGTACATTTAACTTAATTGGATGATCATATGGTTCCAAGAAAAGAACATATGTTATGGAATATGAACACACCATAGTTGTCAATGTACATAAGTGTAACTTGTATGAACATTTAATTTTATATGGTTTCCCAGGCATATGTGAAGCTTGATCAGCAGTTGTGGTTGTAAAGCATTTGTTCAATTTGATGTTGTAAAAGAAAGTGGTGTTTTCATTGTTGTCAAGCATCACATGATTCACAATCATCCAATGGTACCACATAGTCAAAGACATTTGGTAAGGTCTCATAGACATGTGAGTAATGAGCAGCTAGATAGGATAAACAATATGAGAAGAAGTGGACTTGGCATCGCGCAAGCAGTGCGTGTTTTGAGGAATGAAGCTTGCGGATCACAGAATTTAGGGTTTATGAGCAGAGATGCCTATGAAGCAGTGGCCACCCGAAAGAAGAAGGAGTTAGATGGATGCGATACTAATCAATTGATCAAGTACTTTACTCAGAGACAAGCGGAGAAAAGTGATTTTTATTATGATTTTCAGTTAGACAAAGGAGGTCATCTAGTGAATTTTTTTTGGAGAGATGGAAGGATGAGAAAAGACTATGAGGTGTTTGGTGACTTAGTTGTCCATGACACGACATATCGCACTAACAGATATGGTATGATATGTGGACCATTTGTTGGGATGAACCATCATCAGAGGAATGTGATGTTTGGTGTTGGGTTTATATTGAATGAGACGACTGATTCTTTTGTTTGGCTTTTTAGTTCCTTTTTAAAGAGCATGGGGGGAAGCCACCTATTACCGTAATGACTGATCAAGATTTTGCTATGGCGAATACTCTGAAAATTGTCTTCCCTAATGCCATACATCGCTTGTGTTTATGGCATATTGGCAAAAAATCGATAAATAATATTAAGGGTTTGAGGTCGAAGGACGGGTTTGTGGATCTCTTCAATTATGTTCTAAAATATTGTGAAACAAAGAGTAAATTTAAACACTACTGGAAGAGGTAACACCTCCTTTTTATATAAGAATTTGATCCTATTCATTCATTTTCCATATTTAAATAATATATGTTCAATTTCATTGTCTAATTGTACACTTATTTCAAATGCATGTTCAATGGTACTGATGGTATGTGCACCCTTATGTGGTGTAGACATTAAAATATCCTTGATCACTGAATGAAAATGTGTGTTTATTTTCCCTGATTACATGTTCATTTTATTATACAGTATGATCACCAAGTACAAATGTGCTGAAAACCCTTGGTTGTTTAGGCTGTATAAGCTAAGAAAGTTGTGGTGTCCTGTTTACACAAAAGAGTATTTTTCTGGTGGGGTGCTGTCTTCGCAACGAAGTGAGACGACGAACCATTCGCTAAACCAGAGGCTTCATATCATGCAAGGTTTGTGTGACTTTTACAAAGTTTTTGTTGATGTTGTGAATGAATGGAGAGAAAAGGAAAATGGCGAGGATTACCAAGCACTCAATGGGAATAGGTATCTAGCCTTTGTAGATGTGAAGCTACTTAACCTTGCAAAGGAGTTGTTCACTGTGGCTGTGTACTTGGTATTTGAGGAAAATTTTCTTAGAGGTGCATCATATTGTAAAAAATTAATTAAGTATGACCCGCCAGTATTCGAATACCACGTTGGGCGGACGGACAATGCATTCTTGATGCATACTGTGAAATTTGATAGTCATAATATGTTAGTTGAATGTACATGTAAGTATTTCACTGAAATGGGAATTTTATGCTCCCACTGTTTGCGGATATTCCACATTCATAATGTGGAGGAAATCCCAAAGATGTACATTGTGGGTAGATGGACAAAGGCGGCTATGTGTACAAGAGTGCATGATGTGGACCAAAACGCAAATGTTGTCCAGACATCGGTGTGGCGTGTACAAACAACAAGGAATGCCATGGCTCTGATAAACTCGAGTCAACATGACACGATGGTTCAGAGTGTTGTGGAGCAAGCATTAAGTGAGTTGAAGTTAAAGGTTGAGACACTTATTGGTAAGCTTGATGAATCTGTAACGACAGAGGAGGTGAGGAATATGATTTTTCCAGTTGTCAAAGATCCTCCTAATAAAAGGAAGAAAGGTTCAAGAGATATAAGGATGAAGAGAACAATTGAGAAGAAAGTAAACAAGCTGAAAGGTTGGAAGAAAACTGCTGAAAAGGCAGCAATTAGATCAAAGGCAAAAGCACAGAAAAACGTAAAGGTATGATGTGACACTTAAGATTAATGTACATCATGCCATCTTCATATGTACATTTAGTGCGTGAATATGTTCATCATCATTCATTTTGTTTTGAAAATACCCTCTTATAACTGATTTGAAGATGCATAAGCTATGATCAATGATTTATTGTATATGTACATTGGCATCATGAATTTGTACAATGATTTATTGTATAAGCTATGTATGCCTTTGGTAACCTTGTGCACTTGTTTTGATTAGGTGTTTACTAATACATGCCTCATGTACATCATCATTGTGTATGTACATTGATATTAATAATTTACAACTTATTTAAATATAATGATCATTGATTTATTGTCTATGTAAATTTGTATTCATAACCTGTTCATTAAAAAGGAGTCTTTCTAATACATTGGATTGACAATCAGTGTGCATTGGTTTTGAGTAATTGTTCACTAGTATTTGCCAAATGTTCATCATCATTTGGTTAAATGATAAAAATATTTCTTACTAATATTTAATATGGATTTTCAGGAGTACATTGATGTTCCTGATGATGGCAGCATAGCTCACTCAACATCTAAAAGTTCACTGTTGGATGTATATGTTCCAGATGACTACTTTGCAGTGAACATTATTTTATGAAGTATGATTTTTGCTTGTATTTGATTATGTTCATTAGACTTAGGTTTTGTTGTAAATGTTGGTAGGACGTAATCCATTTTGTAACTATGTGGCTCATTCATGTTGTACTAGGTTATGATGTTTGTTGTACTAAGTCCACCATGAATGAGTTATCAAGAACGATGAATATATTGATGATCAGTTGAAAGTACAATGAATATATTAATAGTCCATTTTGTAACTTAGATTGTAATTTTTACTCAATATGTACATTATGCACTATACATATGTTCATTTATTGAACCAATATGTTCATCATCACTCCTTCCTTTTATTTTTGTAAAACACACTCATATAAACAATGGTTAGTGAATCAAAGTTTATGTACATCATCACTCTTTTTCTTATGGAATGCACTGATAGTACATTCTATTGAACATGTTTATTTTGTATAGATTAAGTGCACATTATGTTCAATATGTAGACAATGTAAGATAATATTATCAGTATATAGTTAATAACTATGCAGTTTTTGCCAAAAGGAGCACCTACTTAATTTACATTGAAATTATATAGATATTGTTGTCAGACTAAATATTGTTATATCTGCCTATATTGCAGATCACACAAAGATGAAACTAACTAAGTTAGATAATATTGTATCATAAGATAAATAGATTACATAATATCAAATTGCTAAGTGTTCTTGGCAGCAAACTCCTTAGCAGACTTCTCAACTGTTGATGCTAGGTTATTCATACTGCTTGTCAACATCTCAATGCAGTATTGGATCCTCAGCTCCTTGATCTTGTCAAACTGGTAGGCAAATGAGAAGATGACATTCAGTGGACATTTTAATATATATGGTGTACATAAAGTAGAATGGAATGCACATGGTATATATTGGTTATTAAGATAAAATGTACATCTTCAGGCATAAGATTTACAGGTAAATAGTTAGGATGTACATAGATGTTGAGCATCAGAATATGGGCTAAATGAAAGTAAACATTACTTGCATAGGATTGTACATGCAATATACATAAATGTAGTTTAAATAAAAATTAATTAAATACTTACATTATCAACGACTAGCCCAGTTTCGAAGTTCTCTTCCCAATCCCCTATGTATTTTTCCATATGGCGCATAGCATAGATACCACAGTCTGTAGTATTGACATTGTTTCGCCAAGGCATCTGCACAACTCTTGTCTTCATTGAACCGAGGGTGTGAACTCTTGTTTGGATGCCTTTTTGAATCAAAAACCTACCGAAAGCGCAGGCCTGTTATAAATATTTGTAAAAGGGGTATATCAGTTTATTATCGTTAAAACCATATCGGAAAAAAGGGGTATGTCAAAATGGCACTTACAAGTTTAGTAGGGTAGTCATGGTATTTGTTGGATAGGGGGATGTTTGCCGGCAGGATTCTATTGTCTAGTATGTCTATTGTCCCTTTTATGAAGTTGAGACAGAAGACATAGAAATGTTCGCCGGCAACTACGGGGAAGAAGACCTACATAAAAAGATATTTTATATGGATATCATATACAAATTTGTTATACAAATTAAAAACTGGCAGAAGAAGATTGTACATTCACAAAACCTAAATGTACTTTTCATATTGATCAATGTACATCCCAATGATCAGTTTATTGTGTACATGAATCCTATGATCATATATGGCAGTTCAATGTACATTTACATAATTTTAAATGTATTCTATTTGTCTAGTCCAATTATTAAAAAGGTTCATTAGAAAGAGACCAATGTGCAAAGGAAGTATTAGATTGTACGAACAAAATGGTAAAATGTGCAATTATATAACCTAAATTTATGTTTAATATTAATCAATGTACATTCCAATGATTAAAATGATCACTAAGAAAATTCTGTTGTGCAAGGGAACTACTAAAGTGTACAAGGGAATCCTAAGATGGACATGACAGCATTTGAAATACAATATGAATGTTATGATCATATATGCCAGTTCAATGTACATTTACGTAACTTAAATGCACTTTTAAGATTGGGGAATGTACATTATCTGCCTCGTCCAATTACTAATATGTTCATTACAAGGAGTCCAATGTGCAAAGGAAGATGAAACACATAACTAATATGTCTAATGGAATTAAAAAAATGTTCAGGTGATGTTAAGATTACCAAATCATATGGATCGACGGATGTGATACCCTGATCAGCACACTCGTAGGTCAGTCGTTGCTGGAAGTCCTCCATCCTTGCTGGTTCTGAGTCCCTTAATTGTTGTTTAATTTCTTCTTGAGTCCCCGTAAGAGGAATTGATGCATGAGGATGCAGTAGGTGCTTCAAGAGAAAAAACATTTAAGTTAGATGACCTTGATTGATAATAATAAAGTGAAATGAAACTTAGAAGCAAATATGTTTTACATGGGCAGTTGTTGTGAAGAATAGTCGTTTTGGTGTAGCTGAAACGTTCTGAGTCATCCTCTGGTTAAGGATGCATGCCCATGCATCAAGTATAGAGTTGAAGATTTCCTTGTCATCACCAAGCACAAGGAAAGCTTCTCTGGTAATGAAAGTGAAGGGATCATGGTACAACAATTCCCTGCAAATCCAGGGTGGAAAGTAAGTATTGATAGTAAATGGGTTATTAAAATTGGAAGTGGGGGCGGGAGGGAGACTTACTCTACATCTAGTGCCGCAAAAGCATAGTCGGCGATGTACGTGTAATCAACCGACTTTCGGCCTCTCTTTGTTTTTATGAGATGGGAGTATTGCACCAAGTATGGTGACTTGAAGATGGCTGTCTTTTGAATACGTCGAGCTGGTCGCCCTTTCGTCAAGCCTTCCTCCTCTACTTTTTGTTTTCTGCATGTTGATATATATATAATATCATATTACAAACAACTGAAAATGATAACTTATATCATACAGCAATTACCTTTTGTTTTGTGGGTCCTCTTTTTTGTTTGTTCTTTGTGGGCTTCCTATGAAGCAATCTGCTTCAAATCCTTGGACATTGTGAAGTGGACTGGCCCAAAAAAAATGTTTATTGAATATTTGAGAAGGAACATGTCTAGCATTAGAATGTATATGAAAACAAATATAGTGAACAATTATTTGAATCAAATGAACGTTTTAATTAATTCTGTGACCTTTGTAATTTACATTAACCAAATGAACATTAATACAAGTATAGTGAACAATCAATTGAAGCAAATGAACATGATTGGCACAAACCATAATGTGAGAAGGAACATGTCTAGCATTAGAATGTATATGAAAACAAATATAGTGGACAATTATTTGAATCAAATGAACATTGTAATTAATTCTGTGACCTTTGTAATTTACATCAACCAAATGAACAATAATACTTACATAGTGAACAATCAATTGAAGCAAATGAACATGATTGGCATACACCATAATGTGTTAAATGTGCAAATATATAGTGGCAAGGAACATATTAGTCAGTAAAATGTACATTGAATATGTGAGAATGAACATGTCTAGCATTAGAATGTATATGAAAACAAATATAGTGAACAATTATTTGAATCAAATGAACATTGTAATTAATTATGTGACCTTTGTAATTTTCATCAACCAAATGAACATTAATACAAGCATAGTGAACAATCAATTGAAGCAAATGAACATGATTGGCATATACCATAATGTGTTAAATGTACAAATAAATAGTGTCAAGGAACATATTAGTTAGTAAAATGTACATGGAACAATGAACACAGATAGCACTCTTATACATTCTTTCAATTATAATGAACATCCCAGAGAATAAAATGTACACCAGGGCAAACACATGTGTATGGGACAAATTACCTTTGTTCTGTTTCTTTGTGAATATGCTGATCAGATAGATCTACAGCATCTTCGGAACTGGGGTAGCATGAGGCATGAGTCAAATGAAATATTATTATACAATATAACAAATCACAAATAATACAGAATAGCTGGTCAAGTGGCAACTGAAATATTTTTTCACGAATATTTGTTTAACAAATTTTGAATACCAAAGTAGTATTTCATATACATTCAGTTCACAATGAACATTCAGTTTCAGTTAAAATGTGCATTCAGTATATGATAAATGTATATTAACTTTGCAAAAATGGCCAATATGGACATTATATATTCCGTGTATGTGGACAACATTGGCTGGTGTACACTTACATCAACTATATGTGCACATGATTCACATAGATGTACCCATGATTTACATAGGTGTACACTTACATCAATTTACTTACTGAATCACAAATGTTCATCTCTAAAAAAATAGTAAACACTCAGCTTATGTTAAGTGTACATTCAGTTCATCTTAGATTTATATCAAGTAAATGTATACTTTCAGTCCATGGTAAATGTACATTCAGCAGAGGTTTTGAACATTACCTGAATATCCTGTCCCTGTTGTTGTGGTTGCTGTTGATGTTGTTGCTGTTGTTGTTGCTGGTGTTGCTGTTACTGCTGTTGGTCTTGTTGTTGTTGTTGCTGATGTTGTTGTTGTTGTTGTTGTTGTTGTTGTTGCTGATGTTGTTGTTGCTGTTGGATTTGTTGATGTTGCTGTTGCTGTTGCTGTTGTTCCTGTTGTTGTTGTTGGTAATGCTGTTGCTGTTGTTCCTGTTGCTGTTGTTGTTGTTGTTGTTGTTGTTGCTGCTGCTGTTCTTGCTGTAGTTGTTCCATCTCTTGCTGCTGGTTATTAGGCATGAGCATAATTTCAGTTGAAATTCTTGCTTTATCATAAATTGTTCCTATATCGTTTTGATCTATTCAATGTGCATGAAGTTTATGTGTTTCATATATTTACCTGCTGTAGAAACCTATTTCCTTCGGCACTACAGATCCGCCCCAGAATGGTCCCAATGCCGAATCCATCTTGCTTCTCAATGTCCAGCCTCCGCTTGATCAACTCTTTACCCCAGACTGATATGAGGGGGAATGCACGAGGAGCCTTGAGAAGTGCCTTATGACATCTATCAAGATAGCATATCTACAAAATACATGTGTTTAATTTAAACAGTAATTAACAATATGATGTATGATGTACATATTAATGAAACAGATATACTTGTTGTAATGGAAATGAACACAATAATGAAACAGATGTACATTAGTTTTAAAATTAACAATATGATGGACAAATGTACATACTAATGAAACAGATTCACATACTGCAATGAGAAATGTACATATATGAAAATTATGGAATAACATATGTACATTAGTTTTTAAAATTAACAATATGATGGACAGATGTACATAGTGCATAAAAAAATGTACCTGTTGCAACTAGAAATGTACATAGATGAAATGCAACTAGAAATGTACGTATTAATGCAACTAGAAATGTACGTTGAAATGCAACTAGAAATGTACATTAGTCCTTTACCAAAAGAAGGTGCAAATAACAATATTTTTAATACAACATGAATCTTATTGTGTACTTTCAATCAGGAATGGAAGTGGTCTAGTGAAAAAGCGACTTGGAGTGTGCTGCCAAGCACGAACACCCTGGAGGAGGGAGTCTATTGTGTACTTACACCAGTTGTACTGACATATTTCCCGGACATCTATAGCAGCAGTGAGGCAGAGGGTTTGAGGTTGGGAATTGGTGGTTGACTTGGTGCAGCTATTAACTAGCACAAGGAGGAAAGTCCTTTGCCAGTTGTCTGATAGCGGGACAGCTGCATCACAGAGAAGGTCCGTCAATGTGGAGAGGTAGGGCATGTTTTTTTCTATGCCATAGTACTCTCTAAACTCAGTCAGCATGTCCTGGTACTCATTTGTAATTTCCAGTTCTTCTTGAATGGGCCTCCCACCAAGTGCAAACCCGTACACCAAGTGTACGTCTATCTCCTCAACCTTGATCTCCCTCCCTCGGCGGGGCATGAGGGAACTGCTTCTGCGGCGAACTTCGAGACAAGATCAGCTGCAAAACTCGCTTCATTTTTTCCGAAGTCCAGTTGAAACAGTGACCCGAAACCCATAGCGATGACCGTCTCCCTCTTCTCTGTCATCTTGCTAATTGCTTCCAAAACAGCCTGCAATGACAGTACAATATGCCTCGGTTTCAGCTGGATCCGTTGATCAACTGGCACAACTTCCACTACTTCATCATCCTCCGTTGTCTTTGGTATCTTCTTCTTCCTTTGAATAGCCTGGGAACTAGTGTGGGAAAGAATAGTAATGTACAGATTAGTTAATTTAGTTGCACATTTGTTGGTGTAGATAATTCTCCAACATGTAATTTAGGGTTTCAACTACTTGTACACAATATACAACAACATGTACACTTGAATATAATGTCATGTACATTCTGTGCATAATGAACATTCAGTTCACTTAAAATGTACATTCAGTATATGTTAAATGTACATTAACTTTGGAATAATGGCCAATATGAACATGATATATTTAGTATAGCATATGGACAACATTTTCAGTTATACACCTACATGAACTATATGTACACATGATTCAGATAGATGTACACATCACTCCAAAATTATATGCTCACTCACAAATGTACATATCCTATAAAATTATAAACAGTGAGTTTATGTTAAATGTACATTCAGTTAATCTTAGATTTATATCAAGTAAATGTATATATTTAAAATGAACATTATTACTAGGGACCCTTAAAGATGTCTTTTTACCTTTCTTCAACTTTCACTACTGAGGCCTTCTGTGAAGCCTCAACTTTCACTCGTGGCCTTTTCTTCGACTTCTCTACCGGCATAGCAGCCGGTGGTTGGGTTGTTGTTTTGCTGTCTTGAGACTCCCTGTGTACATTACTTAACATTCATTAAAGACACCAAAGACAACCAGAGAATGGTGAACATGTTTACAATATTTATGAACATGCAATAAAGACAACCAGATTGGTGAACATATATTATATATAAGAACATGTAAATGTACATTCACACAACAGGATTGGTGAATTCAATATAAGAACATGTAACCAATATAAATGAACACACAATATATATAAATGCACATACTAGAAATGTACGTATTTACAAGATTGGTGAACATACAGTGTACACCAATGAACAAAGGCATGAAACTTCTATGTACACATTTTTACATGTTAAATTATAATTTAAATGAACATACCTCATCTAAAATTGTGCATACTATTTATATATATGTACATGCTTTCTAAACAAGTCATACGTTTTACAAAAGGGAGTTCATTGTGAACATATCTAAAAGAATGGTGTACATTCTTCGTACATCAAATGAACTCAATCTATGAGCACAATTTTACATCATGAACATACTTTATTTGAAATTGGACATTCATTATATATAAGTGCACATGGTTTGAACACTACATCAATGAATTAAGACATAAAACCTCTATGTACACAAAAGATATTTCAATGTACACAATTTTAAATGAACATACTTCACCTAAAAACGAATACACAATTTATATACATGTACATGCTTTCTTGGTTGGAAAACAACAAGCCAGAAGTTTTACATAAGGAATTTCATTGTGAACATACCTAAAAGAAGGAAAAATTGCATATTACCACCTTTTATGTACCACTTTTTGTAAATTACCACCTTGATTTTTTTTTTTAAAATTACCACCTTTTGGTTACAAAAATCATAAATTCCCACCACATAACGGATTCCGTCATGTTTACCGTTATGTGGGGCCCACATTTCTCTCTCCTAATTTTCCACCACCCTCTCCCCCAACAAACCAGCCCTAACCACCAGATACACCACCCTCACCGGCCACCGCACACCCAGATACTTCACCCACCACAACACCAACCTCCTATTTCGTTAGCCACCACAACAACAACCCACTCCGGTAACACCAACCGAACATCATAGCTACTCCTCTGTCTCTTACTCCCTTCTCTCTACTCTACTTCCCCTTTTTCCCCACCACATACACTGCCAAACCACCATCACAACAACCACCAAAACTCTGTGGAGAGAGATGGTCTTAATGGTGGTGGTTTGCTTGGCCATGGTGGGGCTAGATGCATCGGGCGACTACGGGTGCTGGTGGCCCGCACCACCGTGGTGCAGTGGTAGGAAAAAGGGGAAGCAGAGCAACGAGAGGGGATTGAGATAAAGAGGAGCAGCCATGGGTGTCGGGTTGGAGTTACCGGAGGGGTGTTGTGGTGGGTGGCTGACGAAATCGAAGGTTGGTGTTGTGGTGGCTGAAGAATCTGGGTGTGCGGTGGCCGTTGAGGGTGGTGTTTCTGGTGGTTAGAGCTGGTTTGTTAGGGGAGAGGATGGTGGAAAACTAGGAGAGAGAAATATGGGCCCCACATAACGGTAAACCTGACGGAATCCGTTATGTGGTGGGAGTTTATGAATTTTTGTAACCAAAAGGTGGTAATTTAAAAAAAATAAAAATTAAGGTGGTAATTTACAAAAAGAGGTACATAAAAGGTGTAAATATACAATTTTTCCCTAAAAGAATAGTGTACATGCTTTGTAGAACAATGAACCTAACCATGAAAAACTTATGTACACAATTGAACTCAATCAATGAGCACATTTTTACACCATGAACATACTTTATTTCAAAATGGACATACATTATATATAAATGTACATGCTTTCTAAAATGGAAGACATTAAGACAAGTATATAGTGTACATGCATTGTAGACCGATGAACATACTTTATGTATAAATATATGTACACAAATGACAACTATGAACATACTTTCAACCATGAATTATAATATGTATGAACATACTTTTTTTAAAAGTGTACATACATGAAAATTTTTAATCCAAAACAATTGTTTAACCTAGATGTTCTGAGTGAACACACATATACTGAGGATGGCCAACTACGCAACCTAAATGTACATGCATGTAAGTGTGGATAAATGTACATCCTTTAGCATAAT
This sequence comes from Patellifolia procumbens, assembly GCA_947645195.1. Taxonomy (NCBI): domain Eukaryota; kingdom Viridiplantae; phylum Streptophyta; class Magnoliopsida; order Caryophyllales; family Amaranthaceae; genus Patellifolia; species Patellifolia procumbens. The sequence continues at coordinate 362,178 of CANSGD010000306.1, forward strand.
CAGACAAGAAATTGTACTAACATTTTAGTTTGTGGTCCATGTTCTTGGTAAAGTTCTTCCAAGATTTTTGGGTCCACAAATGTTTCCGAAGCTTCTCCCTTCTTTTTTTGCCTTTTATACTTTAAAAAACTGGACAGTGGGACTTCTTCATCATCAATCCCACTACAGAACAAAAAACAAAATATTCTACATCAGTTTATATAAAAACATGTCTAATAAACAACATATATTCTTCAAATAATGAGTTTTAAATTGTTTTTTTCCAAAGAATACCTTGTTGTTTTCTTGTTTTTGTTTGGGCTTGAATCTGGTTGCCTAGACATCTCTTCTTCCTGTTTTTTTCTGGGTTTTGAAAAAAAAAAGCCCCCTTTTTTTTGAAGCAGATGAAACTACTAACAACTTGAAGAAATATCGAGTTTTTTTAAGGAAATTCTGCACGGTAAATGGTGGAAAATATGAGAAAGTTGAAGAAGATGAAGGGATTTCAGAGGAAACGTAATAGAGAGAGAGTTGCAGTTGAGAGAGAAAACAGGAGAGAGAAAGTTATGGGGGATTGTGAAATGGAAAAAGTCGGTTCACTTTCTATTTCTCCTATATATATGTGCCCAAACAGTAACTGTCAAATCAGTTTTTTTTTAATTTTACATGTTCACCCATGTAAGGCCCATGTACATTTGCAATCCCGCCCATTTAAATTGAGCAGCGTTTTAATAACATGGGCCTGCGTTTTGCAACGAGAGTATGATGCTCATCATACACTCGAGTGCAAGGTTTACCTATGGTTCTTTTCCTCCCAAAATCAGAGCGAATAAACTTTTCACTCTTTTTCCTCTTTCTTTCCCTTCCTTTCCTTTATTAATAATTACTCCCTCCGTCCCCCAAAGGATTTCCCATTTCCTTGGGGCACAAAGTTTAAGGAGTGATGTTGATGTGGAGCTTAGTTTACATTTTAAAATGAAAAAGTAAGGTAATGGGTATTTTATAGAATTGTTTATTAAGAGAGAGAGTGTGAGGTTAAATACTTTTTGTAAGGAAAATAATATTATAGTAGGTGGGCCATATCCAAATAAGGAAATGGGAAATGTAATTGGGACAAACATAAATGGAAAAATGGGAAATCCTTTGGGAACGGAGGGAGTAATCAAATATTTAATGTCTTTCCAATCCACCAAAAATACCAAACAATGGAAACTTTTACTTTCTTTTCTCTTCCCTTGTCTTCCCTTCCTTTCCTTTACTTGCTAAAAATCAAACAAAGAAGCTTCAAACGAAATCTTTACCAAAAACAAAATGAAAAAGTGGAAAAGGAAAATTGTAGGTTAATTTGAACAATTTCAAAGACATTCGACTATAGTCGAACGCAAAACCTGTGAGCTTGCTAAGAGACCAACTACCGCTAGGCCAAATTAGCATTCAATCTATCATGGTTCATTAATTCATTCATATAGAAATTTTCTTATTTTTCTTATTACTACCCCGTCATTTGTGTATTACTTTTTACTTAAATTAACCTTTTTAATTAGAAGAAACATATTAAAAATTTCTCTATTAATGTAATATTCAATATAAAAAACAATTGAGGAGATGGAGGTGATTTTTACTTTTTTTGAATTTTAAAAAACTTTTTTAGTTAAAAAATATTAAATCAATGGGTGGAAATTCTTTTTTGTGAAGAAATGGGTTATTGCTCCTTTACATTTTGAGAATAATAAGTTTGATCTGTTTTATGGAGAAGGTCTATTGTTCGAGTCCATATAGCTCTGGTCAATTTATATGCAATCTAATAAATATTAATAATTTATTAAACTGTAAAAAAGAAAAAGATTTTTTCACTTGTTCAATTTAGATCAAGGATTGCTGGTCGAAGATGGTTAGCAAAGTTTAAATTATTCTCTATTTCCTTACAAGTGGGATTGATATAAGCGCAGGACTTAATGTTTGATTAATTATTAAATCAATTTTTTCATTAATCAAATCGTTTATACTTCTTTTTAGTAATCACTCCCATGTCTCCATCCCTTCCAACTTAATTTTAACGACCCATTATGCCACAAATTTAAGAAAAAGTGAAACAAATATACACTTAAAATCTGATAACTTCTGCATAATTTAAAATTTATAAAACTCATAAGGTAAGTTTTTAAACCTATAGCTTGTTTTTTTGACAGTGATGGGCAAAAGAATCACTAATAATGTATCTATATAAGTTGATAAATATGCCTTGTAAACTGATAGTTTATGCTTATAAACTGATAATTTTATGTAAGTATATAGATTGATAAATACGTAGTATATCTTATACTTATAAACTGATAATTCTACTTTTATAAACTGATAGTTTATGTCCATAAACTCATAAGTCATAACTACATCATAAAATTTAAAGGACTTTATTGAATGAAAAAAACCCTATAAACTGATGACAAAGTGTCAAAAAATGAAACTCGTCTCAATAAATTAATTTAGCGTGATGTGTCTCACTCAAGTAGGGATGTCAATGGGGCGGGCGCGGCGGGGCGGATGTTGGCATTTCTATCCCCATTCCCGCCTAATAAACTCATCCCCATTCCCGCCCTATCACCCATGGCGGGGGAAAATCTTATCCCAATCCCCGCCCCAATGGGACACACCAAAAACTATCTCCGTCCCATCACACGCGTGGATCCCCATACCCGCCTTACCCCTGCTAGCCCCGCCCCAACCCCGTCTCATCCCCGCCCCATCCCCATCCCAATGCCGGTTTACTAAATTTTTTAGGCCTAGAGAAACAAATGGTAAAAACTTTTAAAAAAGATAAACTACATTAAAAAATAAATTTCTTCAATACATGGGGATAAAGCGGGGCGGGCGGGGCTGGGGATGGGCGGGCGGGGATGGGGCGGGCCAATCCAACATCCACACCCGCCCCATCACCCACGGTGGGTACTGTTTTCATCTCCATCCTCGCCTCATCACCCGCGAAACCTTCCCTAATCCCCGCCTAACTGGGGCAAATGCGGGGCGGGCTCCACGAAACTCGTCCCACTGACATCCCTACACTCAAGACCTTTTCCTCGATATATACTTCTAAATATCAACTTTTTATATTTTTACTTGTATAATTGATAATTTTCAATGGTTAAATGTGTATTATGGAAACCCGAATTTTTATATGTTGCAATTATTAGGATTCTGCCGAGAAAAAGAATGAGGGTTGGCCTTGCCAGTAATTTACAAAATCTAATATGATTCTTACTAATTAAAGTTTGTGCGCAACGAAAATATAATTTGTTGAAAAACTACGAAGTTTTCAGAATAAAGTTATAATACGTTTCTTACTAAAGTTTAACTAAGAAGTTTTCACGATTTTTTCTACTATAAAGGATTATGTAAACTTTTTCAAAGTTTATTGAAAGATGCAGTCTAATTTTAAAATAAAATTAGACTAAATGAATCCCACATTCTATTAACAAGCTCATGACTTACCGAATGGATTAACCTAGTTACTAAAGAATTAAATTTAGTAACGGAATGATTTAAAAATTGTAATTAATTAGTAAATGGATTAAACTGGTCACGAAAGAATTAAACTAATCACTTAATGAATTGAAAATTGTGATTACTAAATGGATAAAATTGGTCACGAAATGAATTAAACTAGTCACTATATTAAAAAAAGGCGAATTATTTCTCTTCATAATGCTGGACTTGAGCCGTTGCCTAATTTAAAGTTCAAATTATATATTTTTAAATGCATTCATATATTTTTTTTTAATGCCAACTCAAACTTATTTACATGAAACCTAAGTAAAAAATAGAATTTCTAAATGCAATCATTTTTTTTTTTGTTAATTTGTTCGTTTAAACAAGCAGAAAAAAGACAATCCACATGTTGGATTGAAATGATTTGACACTCCAAGAAGCTACATTTTGTCATTTCGAACTGAAATATCATGTAAATTGTCATTTTGAATTGAAATGCTTCATTTTTCCTACTTTGGGTCATGGTCTCATGGACATGTTCTTAGGGTTTTTAGCCCATTAGGTTTTACATGATTAGTTTTCTTATTCATTCAATGTTCTATATCACTTCTATCATCTATTTAAAAAGAAAATAAGATAAAATTTGGAGAGATATGCATAAAAATTCACATGCCTCTAGTAGTTAGATTTTCCAAAAACTATCAAATAGGTTGGTCGGATTTAGGTCATTAGTAGGGTGGACGATGCTCCTTCAAAAATCAAAGCATTCATGTTGATTCAACATGCATGCATGTGAAGAGGTTTAGCATACATCTTTCGTTTCTTTTTGTTGTTTTCATTCGGACTCTACACTATTAGTAAGTAGAGAGAATCTTTCAAATTGTTTTCAATATATAAGAAAAAAAACATAGTCATGTGGAATTAGGGGGGTCTTGTCTGATTCGTCTCGATAAATACATGTAGAATATCAAACTTTTATAAATTTTAGGAAAAATTGACGAGAAAAATCCGACCTTTGGCCGGTCTTCCACCATTGGTACCACCTTCAATTAATCCAGCAATAATCCCACCTTTTACCCCCATCTGCTCATATTGGTCCGTCACCTGTTGGTGACCTACGATTACAGGTAAACTCTCTTAATTACGTGACTAATACCTAATTAAATATAATTTAAACCTAAATTCTTAATTAACCACTAATTAAGTAGTATTTATGCATTAACTTTAAAAACAAAAAAAAAACTCAAAAAAAGAACTCCCCCACCCCCTGCCAGCCTATCTCCCTCACCTCACCTCACCTCACCTCAACCGCCACCGGAGACGAAGGCGATGAAATCAGAGTAAGAACCATCTGAGGTCATAGATTCCGGCCATGGAGAATGATAGCTGTCGACGTTCTTTTATCCAATTCAAGCGACAATCAAATTCCATAATTTTTTACGTTTACAGTGTGTTTATTATGATGATGTTGAGTCAAAAATCAAAACTTTTCACAAATTCACTCCATTGCAGCTCAAAACTCGTTTCAGGTAGTGTGGTTGCAACAAAAATCAAATTCCATCATTTAGTATAGTTTAGTACATTTTTTATTGTGGCTGCAACAATAGTCAAAATAATGTTTGTTTAGGTATTGTTAAAGTTTGATTCTTAATTAATGGATGCTAGTAGAAGAATCGTACTGTGTTTGAAAAATTTTCATGCTTCTACCGCTAAAAAGCTAAAAAGAGAAATTTGATTCTGTGGTTCTGATATTAGTTTAGGCTTTTCCTAAATTGTGGACTTCAATTTGGCTTTCTAGCGTTTTGATGATTTGTTTCAAATTGTGGGTCAGATTCATAGCTGCAAAATGGTGGAAATTGAGAGGAGAGAGAAGGAGGGGGAGGGTGGCAGGGGAAGGGGAGGGGAGGGGAGGGGGAGGGGGTGGGTGGCAGCAGGGGGGAAGGGGAGGGCTGGGGGGAGGGTTTTCGTTTTAACTTTTTTTAAAAAAAAGTCAACGGTAATTTTGGCCGGTCAAATAGGTTGCCATCATCCCATACCAATGAGAGAATATGAGTGTCAAAGGTCGGATTATATCTGGATTAATTGAAGGTGGTACCAGTGGTGGAAGACCGGTCAAAGGTGGGATTTTTCCTGTTAATTTTTCCTAAATTTTACTAACATAGTTGAAGATATTCATTGTATACAATGTACATTGCCAAATGTAGAAAAGCAAACAAATATAGCATTTTTAGGAAGGGAGGGGTATTTTTTATCTATTTATTTTTTATTTTTAGGCGCAATATTTATATATATAACCGTCTAATAAGATGTATAAGTGACGTACAACATATTGCCTATTATGTTAGAGGGTATAAAACCTAAAGTCCATCAAATAGGTGCAATTTCCTAATTGCCTTTATTACAAAAAGCATTTTCCTGAAAAAAGTACATATATGATAACTTTATAGATTATAGTATAATATATCTAATTTTAGGGGTCAATGTATATAATGAGCACTGGGCCTGCATGTAATATGTTTAAGGTTGTCACAAATAATAGTAACCTAATTTCAATAAACCATTTAAATTGATAATTATAACCAATTTCCAACAAAAACCATTCATAGATAATGATATGCCCCAAATAGAAGTGATAACAAAATATTTCTTTATACCCAAATTCAACCATATGTAAAATTGATATATAAGTGCAAGTGTACAACAAAAGCTTGCTCTACATGATTTACATATCTAAGAATAAAAGGGGATGTTTTGCCTTAAAACTAGATATGAAAAATGCATACCCAAAACCACTTGGTCAAGTGGTATCATGTTCTTCCTCCCCACACGGAAGACTTGGATTTGATCCCAAGTGGATCACGCTTTTGTGGTATGGGGGGATTTAGGTGGTAATACTATAACTTGAGCTTTCATGCCTGTTTTCTGTCTAAAAGTGTTGTACCTATTTTCGAGAGATTTAAGCGGTCCGAGTCCGAGCTCCGGCCAAGAACCTGCAAATGAACCCCAAACCCTCCGGGGTGTCCCGGGGACGGGGCTTTCGACGCACAAGTCAATACTCATTTTAGATAGAGAGTGTGTGGATGTAGGGAGAGAGAATGGAAGCTCAAATATGAGTCCATGTGAGAGTGGATTCTAGGATCCCTTTACCTTAGCCCTATGAGAGGCTTATATAGTGGAATGATCTTGGGCCTTGTGCATTTGGGCCTTGGATCGTATATTCGGGAGAGGGTATTTATACCCATACAATTTGCCCCCCTAGTTCGGGTGTTAATCGATGATTGAACTTGAACTATATTGGGCTTATTCACTTGGTTCCTCATGGTAATAGACATGTATGTCTTCATGATGACCTTTGTGCGTGATCGAGTCTCTGATGTGAGATATAGCCTCTTTAGTCAGAGAGCTAGCTTCAATGAGCTAAGGCGTATCATCCTCTAATTGAGGATCTTCTCATATAATAAGAGACGCAACTTCCTTTGCTTAGGAGTCGGCTAACGATAATATGCCGTGTAGCATCCTCTAATAAAGGTCTGCTCACGTAGTCTGTAATATTGCTTCACCAATATGAGATTATATTTTGATGAGCAAGAATGTAGCATCGTCTAGAGCCTCTGCTAGTTTTGTATTTTTTTGCGTTCTTTTGAGTAGTTTTTGAAAGAAAATATTCTATTTCTTTGCTACTTTCTTCCTCCAACCATGCGTATCCTAGCCCCCTAGTCTGTCTGCTTTGCTTGCAGCAGAGGAGGCAGACTGAGATTAAAAATTCTACAGACAAGTCCGCAATAACGATGATACGTGGACATGTAATAATGATGAGCAGGATCCTTCGTCTGAAGCGAGGATTTTCTTATATGATAATGAGCATGATCCTCTGTCTGAAGTGAGGATCTTCTTATAATAGTGATGGCAGAGCCCCTCTGAGATGGGGTCTTATGTCTGAAGCGAGGATCTGCTATAATAAGGAGCATGATCCTCTGTCTGAAGCGAGGATCTGCTAATGATAATAATGGCAGATACCTCTGTCTGAGATGGGATCTACAATAACAATAAGGAGCAAGAACCTCTGTCTGAAGCGAGGATCTGCAATAATAATAAGGAGCATGATCCTCTGTTTGAAGCGAGGATCTGCTAATGATAATAAGGAGCAGGATCCTCTGTCTGAAGCGAGGATCTGCAATAATAATGAGCATGATCCTCTGTCTGAAGCGAGGATCTGCTATAATGACAATAGCAGAGCCCTCTGTGTGAGATGGGGTCTGCAATAATAATAAGGAGCAAGATCCTCTGTCTGAAGCGAGGATCTGCAATAATAAGGAGCATGATCCTCTATCTAAAGCGAGGATCTTTAATGATAATGGCAGAGGGTTCCTCTCATTGGGATGAGGAGCGACGAATGATGATAGAAGGATCTCAGTGCTGGGACTAATGATCGGCAATGATGATGAAATACGTCTCTACTGACTTTAGAGCCTACTGAAGTCTTCAATAAAATAAGCAACATCCTTTGTCTAATCTAAGGATCTGTAGTAATAATGATAAGACACCTCTCTAGCGGCTTTAGGCCTGCCAGCGTCCTCGGTAAAATAAGGATGGGAAGGATCTTTTCCGAGCTAAGGATCGACAGATAATAATGGGAAGATCAGTAATAGTGGTAGGCAATATCCGTGGGATCTGCGTATGAATAAATGTAACCTTGGGGCCCTTTAATCTTCGGACTAGCCTGCTGACTCTAGGGCTACAACGAGGTCAGCTGAGCGAATTATTTTGACGTCCAAGTCACGTCAGTGCGAGGCTCATAAGGTCAGCCCTCTTCGGGTCTGATCACTCATACCTACAGCATGCGCCCTTTTTCGGGGTGCACTTGGTCCTTATTTTAAACTCCGCTATCCCCATCAACCTTAGGTGTCTCTGACTTATCCTCGCTGCTTTCTGGACCTTTGGCCCTGCAGAAATTGGGGATAGAGGTCTATGACATCGCTAAGTCGAGCCGACAACCGATTCACTCCACTGGCTCGGGGCTCTGGTGGGTGTTTTATCTTACGGTCGACCCCCTTTTTGTGCAGACAGTCTTTGCGCTCTGAGGACCTCTTCGGTCTCCGCTCTGGCTCAGACCTGTTCTGCTCTGCCAGCCTAGGGGGTTTTCCCCCTCCTAGTCTGCCAGTGGTTAATATTGTTGGTGCTATGATAATGGAGAGCATGATCCTCTCTGCGACAATAATAAGGAGCAGGATCCTCTATTTGAAGCGAGGATCTGCTCTGATAATAGTGGCAGAGCCCTCTAAAATGGGGTTTGCAATGATAATAAGGTGCAGGATCCTCTGTTTGAAGCGAGGATCTGTTGTAATAATAATGTGCATGGTCCTCTATCTGAAGCGAGGATCTGCTTATAAAAATAATGAGCATGATCCTCTGTCTGAAGCAAGGATCTGCTTACAAAAATAATGGCAGAGCCCTCCGTCTGAGATGAGGTCTGCAATAATAACAAGGAGCGGGATCCTCTGTCTGAAGCGAGGATCTGTTGTAATAATAATGAGCATGATCCTCTATCTGAGGTGAGGATATGTAATGATAGTAATGGCAGGAAACTTAGCTCTTCGCTTAAGTCCTTCACTCTGTTTCTTCAGTAGAGCTCTCTGCTTCTTCAGCAGAGCTCAATTCATAACTATAACTTTAGCTAATCGCTTAAGTCTTTCCAGCGGCTAAGTAGCTCACTGGAGTCTTCAATAAAATAAGTCTTTCCAGCGGCTTAATAGCTCGCTGGAGTCGTCTGTAAAATAAGTCTTTCCAGCGGCTTAAGAGCTCGCTAGAGTCTTCAATAAAAATAAGAGGCATGATCCTCTGTCTGAAGTGAGGATCTGCAATAATGATAAGGGCAGAGCCCTCTGTCTGAGATGGGGTATGCAATAATAATAAGGAGTAGAATCCTCTGTCTGAAGCGAGGATCTGCTATAATAATGGTGGCAGAGCCCTCTGTCTGAGATGGGATCTGCAACAACAATAAGGAGCAGGATCCTTTGTCTGAAGCGAAGATCTGCTAATGATAATAATGGCAGAGCCCTCTGTCTAAGATGGGGTCTGCAATAATAATAACATAATACCTCTTTAGCAGGTTTAAGCCTGCTAACGTCTTCGATAAGATGTGTCTGCAATAATAATAACATAATATATCTTTTCAGCGGCTTAATAGCCTGCTGAAGCCTTCAATAATATGTCCAGACTCAAAAATAGGTGCTTTCATGATCAAGCACTATAATGAATATTGCAAGTTGGGTCACGTATACTCGAGCACTACAATGTATATTACAATCAAATTTCCCATCAAGTTGGGTCACATATACTCATTTGCGCCCCCATTCTTAAGTTGAACTTGGGTCAATTTGAGAGTAGTATATTCCCAACTAGACATACGTAAAGGTCGAAAGACATCATTTGATCATGTCATGTAATCAAATAAAGTGAATGTTGGCTCCTCTTTTGATAATCATCGACAAACTATAATAATCAATTTTTGAAGCTTATAATATAAAGTAAGTGCACCATCCATCATGATATTCAATCTATTTTTGCGTCAAAATAAGCAAAATTAATATCAATAGTAGTGGAAGCCAAGCACTTACCTTGAGGTTTTTTCCTCCGGGAGAAGTCGGAGCAATAATATTTGAAGAATAAATCCCTCATTAAAAGTCCTTGAAACTGAACTAGTGTAGACCACCAAGTCTGCCACGCCGAGTCTGGTTGCAGATTGAAGTCATTGGCCTGATGGGTTGGCGAAGAGTAGAAGCAAGCCAAGACTAATATTGCGAGCTAGTTTGCAGAAAGTGACAAGAATATGCAGATTGCATAGCGGTATCGCAGACTCAGGGCGATTGAGCGAGCTTATATAGTGTTCTACTAGGTGCAGATTGACACATGGGTCTGCTCTGTCGTAGAGAGTGGTTTTGCCCGAGCTCTTTCCGCTATCTTCTCCTTTTTTTAATCTGAAGATTACAGACCAAGGGTGATGTCTCTCAAGCTAAGTTTGTAGATCATGCCTCACTCTCATGGTCTGAATTTGCTTCTGCTAACTGCATCAGTTTGCTTAGTCTACAGGCTGGTTTTGTCAGCCAAGCCAAGCTGGTTCTTGTCTGGGCCCTTTGGTATAGCTCTGCTCTGCAAAGGTCTGATGCAAGTCATTGGGACTTTGCTTGGTTGCAGACTGAATTCTCATACTTATTCAGGTGACTCTGCTATTATGTGCTCGAATCTGCCATTCGTTCTGCGGGTCTGTCGTTGGGTCCACTGGTGATGTTGCAGAATCTAAATATTTTAGCTTCCCATGCTAATTTTGCATATTTACGATGTTCGATATTTGACTTCGCAGATTTGCTCAATCCGGCACAGCTATGAAATCTGGTCTGCACTTTGGGTCTGCAAGCTGGATAGCCTTGGTCTATTCTGATAGTGGAGACTCTATTCCGTTGGCTCTTCGCCATTTGGTCTGGTTCCCACCTTCTGACTTTTCCACCTGATGAAGTTCACTTGATATTGCAGATTCCCAGGTTGATTTTATGAATTCGTTGATCTTGCATTGCCTGTAGATGGATATCAGTCTTGGCAACAAGTCTGCAGATTATTATGCCAAGGTTCTGCTCTGATTGACTCGAGTCTGCAATTGCCATCGACTAGATGCTATTAGTTAGCTTTGTTGGTCTGTTTAGCTTAAGGTGCTCTGCAAATTCTATGATTGATGTTGCAGACCCATTTCCTACGTCATCTCGCAGGAAATGGTGATCAATTCTTGGCATAACTCTGGTTTTCAGGCTGATTTTTTAGAAGTTACTCCCTGAAGGAACACATATCTATCCAGAACATGCTTGTGTGAAGGTCTGCCAACGAGTGTTGGCTTGTGTTCTGCCTTTTGACTTGTCGTTCTACAAAGTATTTTGCCCCTTTTTATAGTCTGACTTCAAGTAAGTATTAATTTCATCAGACACCTTGCAGGAAAGGTGAGTACACGATGTGTTCTTCTATAGTTTTATGTCTCAATTTTAGAAGCATTAGAACTAGTGCTATATTCTAGTACGATTTAACTAATTCCACCAACATATTGATGTAAGAAGTGCAAATTTATAGCTGTAATACTTAGATTTAATCGCAGATCGCGAGCGTGGCTTGTAAGCTTGATGGTGTGTGTCTCGGCAGTGGATATATAAGATGTAAGATGGCCAGCTTCATTTGCTTGAACATCAACTCCCTGGTGGTATTTAATTCCAACTCAGCTTTGCTTTTTCCTTGCAAGATCATCATGAGTCCATAGCTTTACTTTTATCTTGAGTTGTTGGCAAAGCCTACGAACCAGTGACTGAAATGAAAGTCCTTTGCTTTGTGGTGCTTACTTTTTTTTGGAGATAATTTCTACCTCTTGCCACCTCTTCGGTTTCTGGGTGATAATGAGTGAAAGGCAATTTCTAGCTTCTTGCAGTGGATGACTTGAACTCATCAAGTCTCTTCCTTTTTTTACAAAAAAAAAGAGTAGTTGTCTGATGGACCAAGTATTAGTTTGTAGATCTTGTAAATTTTAGTCTGAATTGGAGTCTTTCAGACCATAGAATAGCTGTTTGAGCAATGTAGCCATGGAAATGGTGGATTTCCATGGGCACTTTTTCTCTTCCCCTCCTTCTAGCGCCAAATTGTTTCTGTCTAAAAGTGTCGTACCTCTTTTCGGTGGATCTGAGAGGTCCGAGCTCCGGCCAAGGACCTGCAAATGAACCCTAAACCCCCGGGTGTCCCGGGAACGGGGCCTCCGACGCTCAAGTCAGTACTCATTTTAGATAGAGAGAGTGTGGATGTAGGGAGAGAGAATGGAAGCTCAAATGTGAGTCCATGTGAGAGTGGATTCTAGGATCCCTTTACCTTAGCCATATGAGAGGCTTATATAGTGGAATGAGCGTGGGCCTTGTGCATTTGGGCCTTGGACCGTATATTCGGGAGAGGGCATTTATACCCATATAATGCCTAAATGAGTTGGGTTCATTTTGAAATAGGAGACCTATCCGAGAATTCGAGCATTTATGTACCTTGTAAAGAAAGATATAAAAAAAGGCATATTTAAACTCACTTTATGCACTCACAAATTGTGCAATTGAGAGTATAATATGCGAAAAGTAAGAGATGAAAAATAAACAATAAAGAACATGCAAGAAATAGCAAGAACTAACAAACGTACGCATCACTCACAAAATGTTTGGATTTGTATGAATCCTTTGTTTAAAACAAAAAAAGAATGTAATATACAATAACGTTCTTCAGTTTTCCTAGATGTTCAACATCAAAGTTTCATTTTTCTAGATAGGATGATTATTGATTAGAAACAGAAGATGGACATTAGATTAATTACAATGACAACACAGTAAGCTCCTTGATTCATCAAAGTAACAGATTAAGGTTCTTGTTTAGAACCTAACATCAAGAGTTAGAATCTAAGAAACGTTTTAAATCCATTAATATGATAATAAAAATTGAAAGTGAAACAGATTCTATAAATTTTAAAACATCAATTATAATAGAAACATAAGATGTTCATACGATTTTAAGTTTGTACATTTTCTAGTAACAAAATAAATTTAACAGGTAATCAGAACCTATATTGCAGTTTGCAAATAACGGCTCTGTATACTATAAGTATTTGATGTATCCACTTGTTAGCATGGTCAGTATCCCATCCACTTGGTTACAAGAGCAGCACTGAAAGCACCCTACCTGGCTACTAGGTCTCGCCCGTTGCTTGCCATAAGCTTACTACCCCATTTTTTTCGTTGTTTTTTTTGTAGTATCAATTTAGTCTTTTACCATTTTGTAGTGAAACATCTTAATGTAATTTCTACTTTATATAAATATAAATAAAATCAAAAAAATTAATATATATAAAAGTAATTAAATTAGTATCAAAACCGATTCAAATGAATTTAAGTTTGTTAATTATACATTTAATTGGTAAATAAAACCTACATTACAATTTGCAAAAAACTGTTGTGTATAATATAGTTATTTGATGTATTAACTTGTTATCATGGTGAATATCCCGCCTACTTGGTTACAACAACACTGAAAGCGCCTGTCTCGTTGATATCATGTTATTTTATGTAGTTTCCCCCCTACTTTTGAGCTAAAATGTGCGTCAAATTATGCTCTTAGGAGCTATTTTATGATAACTCCTCTATCTAGTTTTTGTTTGCGTGTTTTCTGTTGAATTACAGGTTTTAGGGAGTTTTCTCCCTATTTTCTGCTATTTTGAGCAACATCATATGATAGGCGGAGTTATGAGGCATATATACCGAGTTGCGGAGCTCTAAGGCCACACACCATAGGCTTAGAGGCATCCTTCGTTCGATGTTATGGCTCAAAGAGCCAAAGAAGTGAAATTGCAGTTCGCCCGACACCACTGGGCATATTCGCCCGATCGGGCGAACTCATTACTGCTGGGAAGATCGTTAAAACGCCCGATCGGGCGAATTAGCCCGACACCATCGGGCGGTTTTTGCTATGCCCAGTTGCATCTGTTGTGTCTGCTACTTGAGTATTGAAAAGACGTAAGTCCCGCCCGATCGGGCGGTTTTGCCTGGACCCTTAGGACGGTTTGATGGATGCTGTCAGGCCAAGGTTTGAAGACGGATATTTCCCCTGATGACATCGGGCGGTTTCGCCTGATGACATGGGTGGTTTAGTCCGATCGGGCGAATGTTATTTTTTGGTTAATGACACGCGTTTTGTCGCCCATTTTTAATCCTTTTTCTATCCTTTTTAGACTTAATATAAATACAACACTTAGTTTATTTTTATGGACATCTTATTTTCATTGTTATTTTTCATTAAGCCCTAGTCTTAGAACTCTAGTTTTCTCTCCATTGTTGAAGTTTGGATCTTTGATTTGGTTTTCAATATAGTTCGTATTTCAGACTCAATTTTGGCAATCTCTTTACTTTCGTATTGTTCTTTTTTATTCATACTTAGATTGTTGTGATTGATTATTGCTTTAATTGTCAATTATGAAACTATGTTTATGACGTGATTGTGATAAGTAAAAATTGTAAATAACCACCCGCACGATACACATATTTCAAAATAACCACCCCATTTTCATTTGTGTTTAAATAACCACATCTCCTTTTCTTAACTTTTTCAAATACCCACCTATTAAAGGAATTATTTAACACCGTTAAGTGTGAAGCCCAAATTCTTACCAAATTACCCTAATTCCCTCCAAATTATCACTAATTACCTTACTAATCTATAGTTTGACCGGTTAAATCATGCTTAATATTTTAAAATTCAATTTTTTTTTTCAATTTTACAATTTTTAAAAATATATGTTTTAGATATATGACATTGTAATGGACATAAATTTCGAGACAATATTTAATCGCATTTTTAATACCAAAGATGACGTTATTTCGAAAAACGGACATCGCTGTAAGCCCTTTACGCGAATTTCGAGAATCCCTACGAAACGACTACCTACAAGTTGGGTTTTCGGGCATGTAAGTCTCGAAGTTTGTTTTTCGAAAAAAACGTAGTGTTCCGTCCGAAAAACTCGTCTCGAAATACGTGTCCGAAAAGTCGGCTTGTAGGTACTCGTTTCATAGGGATTCTCGAAATTCGTGCCCTTAAACGGCTTACGGTGGTGTCCTTTTTTCGAAGAAACGTCGTGTTCCGTTCGAAAAACCGTTTTGCAATATGTGTTCGAAAATTCGGCTTAAGGGTACTCGTTTCGTAGGGATTCCGGCAATTCGTGCCTATAAAGGGCGTACGACGATGTTAGTACTTCGAAAAAATATCGTATTCTGTCTGAAAAGGCCGTCTCGAATTATGTGCCTGAAAACCTGGCTTGTAGGTACTCGTTTCTTAGGGCTTTTAGAAATTCGTGCCCATAAAGGGCGTACAGTGGTGTCTATTTTTTCGAAAAAATGTTGTGTTTTGTCTGAAAAAGTCCTCTCAAAGTACGTGCCCGAAAATCCGGCTTGTAGGTACTCGTTTCGTAGGGCTTTTCGAAATTCGTGCTCATAAAGGGCGTACGACGGTGTCCGTTTTTCGAAATAACATCGTCTTTCGTATTAAAAACGCAATTAAATGTTGTCTCGAAATTTGTGTCCATTACAATGTCATAAATCAAAAATTAATAGTTTAAAAATTGTAAATTTAAAAAAAATTAAATGTTAATCATGATTTGACCGGTCAAGCTATAGATTAGTAAGATTATTAGTGATAATTTAGATGGAATTAGGGTAATTTAATAAGAATTTAGCCTCACAATTAACGGTGTTAGACAATTCCGTTAACAGGTGGGTATTTGAAAAAGTTAAGGAAACGAGAGGTGGTTATTTAAACACAATGAAAATCGGGTGGTTATTTAGAAATATGTGTATCTTGCAGGTGGTTACTCACAATTTTTCCTTATTTGAATTGCTATAGTTTCTAGGTTTTGATTAGAGCGATTATAATGTGATTTGTTCGTGAATTCATAATTTATGTTAGTGACCAATTTCATGAGTTATGTCTGGCTAATAATCGTTCGTACAGATCAATCTTACTTTTAGAGGCCTAGATCACATCAGTGATTCTGATTATGTTTGTGACCATACTGCATATGTTGAATTATGAGCGTTGAGACTTGACCATAAGCTTAACACTTACTCTAATCGTTCGACTCTAAACCTAGGTGATGTTAGTTATTTGAACCTCTTGAATGGTATAAGAATGGTGGACCAGACTATTGCCCTAGACCTTTAATTCATAGATAAATTTTCAGTTTAATTCTCTTTCTCTCTAGTTTAATTAGTAGTTTAGTCTTTCTCCTATCTGATTTCATCTGAAGTAGTTATTTGATTAAATATTAACATAGAAACTCTATCTCCTTGTGGACTCAACCCTACTTCCTTTGACTATTGTTGTTAGAGGACTTTAGGATTTATCTTTGATTAAGTGATACGATTTTAACCTATCACTCGCATCTAGGTCTCGAGTTTAATCTTTTTACATTTTGTAGTGACACTTTAGTCTTTACAAGGAACAAGTAATAATAACATATTGTAGTTTTTACTTAAGAGAAAATAATTCAATTATATTAGTAGCAAAACAGGTTCAAAAGATTTGTAATTTGTTAATAATGTAGTAACAATATATATTTAACTGGTAATCGAAACCTATATTGCAGTTTACAAGTAACGATTATTTATATTATCATTATTTGATGTATCCAATTGTTAATACAGTGAATATCCCGTCCATTTGGTTACAATAGCAACATTGAAAGCTCTTGCCTGGCTACTAGGTCATGAGTTTGAATCCCATGCTACTTGCCATAGATTAGTGCCTAATTTTCCCCTCTATTTTTCATTTTTTATTTTGTAGTAGCACCTTAGGCTTTTTATTTTGCATAAAACATCTTAATGTAACTTTTATTTATTATATATATATATATATATAATCAATTATATTAGTAGCAAAACAGGTTCAAACGCATACCAGATCAGTCATCATCTTCACTAGATGACATCATTCCAAGTACTACCTATAAACAGTGCTTGGATCAGTCAGGTCTTTTTTCACACACATACCAATATAGAGCAAGTACTATTGAATTCCGGTCTGACTTAACCATCGAAGGGACGATCCTGGGTACAACCCCTCGGGTAGCTCATTTGTGTTCGTTTTGCAGGAACTCCATTGAAGGACCCCGAACTATCATTTGCATACCTTAAGCTGGACTTGGACTCCCCCGAATTAACAAATTTACTGTGTTTCTTGGAACCCGAAACAATTAGTAACCAATAAATTATTAGCTCTTGTCATTAATAAATTATCCCCACACAAAACCTGATATTTATTAGTAACCAATAACTATTATGTGAATTTCAATTGTTATGCTTTTTAGACTTCCACTTTTTGATTTTAACCCTTTAATGTTTGAAACAACACGTTGTAATAACGTGTTTGTAATTTTTACTTAAGAGATAATAATTTTTTTTCTTCAAATAGACATTTTGTGAACCATCCACTATTTGTTTAAAACCTTTAGACGTACGTTACGATCCGAAATGAATATACTATAGACAAAACGATAGAATGGATGTGTACATATAATTATGTGATATGATGATAAATATATTATAACTCCATATTACAAGATAATGAAAAACATTTATAACTTTACAATAAAAAATCAATTGAATTGTTTAATAATAATCTATTGTCTAATATCAATATTAAGGAATAAGATCACATATATAACCAATGCTAACGAGTAGTCACTGAACTATTTGCTGAATATAGTTAGTAATTTCCTTACATGATTGGATAAAGGATAATAAAACGGAGAATGGTTAGAGATATTTTTACATGAAGTAACACAGTATCAAAAATCCAAATTTTATTATAAATATGCTATTTGAACCTTTTACTTCATTTGAATTTTTTTCACAAATGCGACAATTATTAGTAACCAATAACTATTATGTGGATTTCATTCTTTGTTCCTTTTCACCCTCCATTTTTTTTATTTTAACCCTTCAATGTTTGATTTGAACCATCCTACTTAAGTTTTGTCGTTATTATTGGGTGGTTGTAGTAGCATAGAGTATTTCAAGGGTCACTCCTTAATTTGTAAGTATTTATTTATGCATAACATCAATTTTTGGTGAACCAATCGATCGAGATTTAGTATTTGTATGTTAAAAGATTAATAACCGTAGTGCCTTATAACAAATAATTATCTAATAATAATATTATGGAGCATAATTTCGGTTTCTGGTAAAACAATTGATCTTGATCTAGTAGCTTTATTGTGTTAATATTAATGAGCATAACTTCAATTTTAAAGGATAACAATTGAAGGAGGGTTAGTATTTGTATATCATAAGATTAATAATTGTTGTGCTTGATAATAAACAAAGTATTTAAACTTTAAAGTTTTATAAAAAAAACGTTATAAACTTTTGCTTATATTGCATTTGTATTTGTTAATTTTTACAAAATGCTATATTTAATAGCAACAATTTAGTAAGAATTTAAGTTTCCGGTTTAGAACCCAACATCAATCTTTCCAATCCACGGTACGTTTGAAGTCCATTATATGATAATTAGAATTGAAACTAGAACATATTATATAAACAAAAAGAATATTCAGTTATATTAATACAAAGAAGGTTCAACCGATTTTAAGTTTGTAATTTTTGTGGTAACGACGTACGTTTAATTAGTAATCAAAACCTATATTATAGTTTGCAAATAACGTTGTGTATACTATAATTATTTAATATATTCACTTTTTTAGCATGGTGATCAATATTCCGCCCACTTGGTTACAACTGCAGCAATGAAAGCGTGTTCGAATCCCATGGCTACTAGGTCTCGAGTTCGAATCCCATGCTTGACATTAGTGCCACATTTTTTCCCTTATTAAAGTGATTTTTGTATCGTGAAGAAATATTAAATTTGTTAATACAATGGAAATAAATTAATCCCATTATATGATAATTAAAATTAAAAATAAACCCATTATATATATATAAAATATTCAATCATATAAATAACAAAGAAAGTTCAAACGATTTTAAGTTCGTAATTTTTCTCGTAACAACATACATCTACTTAGTTTTCAAAATCTATATTACAATTTTGCATGTTGGTGAGAGTAATATGCATTAAATTTAGGTTGGTGGGAGTAATATGCATTACATTTGTCCTGCCACACCAGCTTTGTGGCGCCATTAGCCAAATTATTTTCCCCCATTTTTCCCCTAATGATGTGACAACTTCTCATTATAAGTATATGTTCAGCCAATGTATGTGATGATCTCTCCGTCCTGCTTACACAATTGTCATCCCTAGTAATAAGTGCTCCTAAATCCTAATAATAAGAGTTAAAAGACTACCTGTTTTGTCATGTTGCTCCAAAACATAAAAAATACTATAAAGGATTAGTGTTAAGTCTGCTAAAAATAACAATTACTCCCTCCGTCCGAAATTAGTTGCTACATATTGAATTTGAGCACTGTTGACTTTGATTGTTTTTCAGTTTATATACGTAATGGAAAACATATTTATGCGAGATCTTGTTGATTCGTCTCAATGTGTATTTCTCAAATATATAATTTTTGTAATCTTTTTCTATATCGAATTTGAGATATTCGTTTTGAAATCGTATATTGGACAGTGTGAAACAGCGAAGGTAGCAAATAAATTGGGAGGTAGTAACAATTAAAGAAAATCTTTTCTGCAATTTTAAAAGAATAAAAATTCCAAGCTGTAGCTAGCTTATACTTCATTACTATACTTGACTACTTGTAGTTGTAAATTGTAATAGGCGTTACAGTGTTGTGTAATTTATGGGTCCCAATTCTCATAATTTTTTGTCACATCATCATAATCCATAAATATACAGTTGCCTTCAACCAATGAAATGTACCTATTCTCACTCCCAAATTGACGATAATGATCTACAGTATATGACTCCTAAAACATCTTATGATGTACTACTCTCGAAAACGAAAACTTCTTTGCGGTGTTCTTGTATTCTTCTTCTCTTTAAAAATAGACAAATTATATTTGAGAGCAACGTGAGTCTGCCCACTTGTAGAATGTTGTCAAGTATGCTTTACAAAATGGAAACATTGTCTTGTATCATTTAGGCAAGGTTAGAATTCCATATATGGTGTGTTTCATAGAGTAGGCCAATACTCAATGGAGTAGAATGAAAAGGAGTTATATTTGATGGTTATTGATTGATGGTTGAACAAGGAAATGTTGCACATCTTCTTTCAAGGAGATGAACAACTTTGGATATAGGAATATTTGGACTGAAATAAACCGGTTCGAACTAGACTAAAAATAACTAAATTGAAATGTAATGAACTTAATTGTAAGACAAAAAGAAAATGAGCTGAACTGAAATTAATAGAGTTGAATTGAAATTAATGAACCTGAACTGAACTAAACTGAAACGTTTTTCAATTAATCTAGTCCAAAAAAACAGGGCCTTAATGCTATAATTAAGAGACTTGAGAGTACTCACAGAAATTATGAAATATAATGGTAAGGAACTCTTTTACACACCAAGTACTACCAAAGTCCATTATAATTATCTGGTGAATTTTGATTTGCCTGTATAAAAAAACTTCGAAGTATAATCTAAAAACATTTAAGTTTATTGATTGACAATAAATAGAGTTGTACACTATACTTAATTGTTAGTCTTTTTTCCCTCCTTTAATAAAGACAAACTCAAACATGTAAGTTTATCTCTATTTCTCTATTGTCTATCAAGACATTGGTTTTAGAATATGAGTTGCTCTCGTGAAAGGTAAAATGTTATAGTTAAAGAGATTAATTTGTCACACATAAATTTTATAATAATGGTGGCGAGTTACTTATATGCACAAGAATCACCAAGACAAACCAAAGCCCACTTGAGATATCTGATTACCGACTCTTCATCGCGTAGAGACTATGCCATATACAAATTTAGTGAGGTTCACATTAAAAAGGAAAAATTGACGGGTGATATTCGAAAGTGACAAGATCCACTCTTTCTGATTCAATTCTTGGAGGAAGGGAGCTGACTCCACCGACAAGAAAAATATGATCTTTGTCCGATTTTCCCTCACTGATCCCACCTTTTGATAACTGAGCAATAATCCCATCTTTAAGTACATCTGCTTAAAATGGACCGCCAACACCTGTAACTTGTTTGATCAGTTAAACATAGTTGACTTTCCTTTTTTTTAATTAACTTTTTAATATAAAAACAACCCCACTTTCACCCTCACCTACCAGCCACCCCTTCCCCCCACCCCCACCTGAATCACCCCCTTCACACCCAGCCCCATGAAACCACCCCCACTCCGCAAGCAACCCCACCTATGAAACTACCCTCTCCCTTCCCCCACTCCCAAACCATGAAACCACCCTCCCCTGCTAACATAAAGAAATTATGTTACACCTAAATGAAGGGCCATTAGAGCTATCATAAGCATATTGAAGATCGTGCGCTAATTATTAAAATTAGTACAGAAAGAAAATTATTATACATAATCTTAAGGAAAAATTGACAATAACCACCTTAACTTTTCCACTTTTTTAAACTTACCACCTTTGATTTTTTTTAAATAACCACCAAAACATTACATTTTCTTCTAAAATCACCACCTGTTAACGGAATTTGCATAGTTCCTCCGTTAAACAGGCCCACTCTTAACTAACCTTTTCATTTCCCCCTTTCTCACTTCATTCTTCCTTCTCTCTCTTCGAAACTCAGTGTTCTCCCTCAAAATCTCCAAACTTTTTGTCTTCTCCCTCATCACTTCCATTGTACTCTAAGATTCTTCTCTTTCTCATCCATATCAGCATTTTGCAGAGCAATTCATTGCCCTTCTCTCTCATGCTCAGCGCATCTGTGGGGACCAATTTTTGGGAAGAAAGGTGCTGTAAAAAACTCATTTTCCAGTTGGAGGTGGTGAAAGCTGGTAAGCAATTCAATCATTATTAATTACCTTGTTTAATTAAATAATCGATTATAAGTAAGTGGATATTAAAAAATTAGGGTTTCTGTTGAAGTTAGGGTTTCTTCGAAAATGTTGTTGTTTCTACTGTTTACTGTGATTAAGATAGCTTTAATGTGTTTAATTAGATATATGTGTGGATGGGTGTTGATTGCTGCTGTTATTTTTGCTTTTTTACAGAATGGGATCTATTGATTTGAGATTATATATTGGGGGGAAATTTGTGACAAAAATCCAAAAGGGAAGGAAAGTAGTTAATTATGAAGGGGGGATAATTTATCTGAAGTGTAAGATTAGTTTGCAAACATTAACTGTTGGTAGACTGAGGGAAATTACTTATGATGCCTTTAGGGTTGACCAAAGAAAACAGCCAGCTGCTTTTAAGCTTTGGTTTAGGGAGAAGGGCAAAAGTATGGGTTATGGCAAATCAGAATTATTGGACTCCTACTCTATAAAAAATGGCTTAAAACAGAGGACAAATATGGGCTTTTAGATCTGTATTGTGAGACTGTTGAGGGGCCAGCAGTACCCAACCCAACATCTAGTAGAATAAGGTCAAAGAACCTAGAGTTATTTTCTGATCCTCAGCCACTCACACAAGAAAGCCAAGCAAAACCCCTTCATCCTCTGTATCAGGTCAAAGTAGAGCTCTCTCAAAAACCTAAATCAGTGCCTTCTTCATCAAAAAACTCTTGTAGGTTGGACAATGATTTTGATGGGGGTTTTGTGATTAGTAGGGAAGAATATGAGAGGGAGTTAGAAGCATATCAACAAGCTGAAAAGCAGGCCAGTCTCCCCACTTCCAGTGAGCCTATCACAGAGGCACTCCAATCACCCCAAAAGCCAAAAAAATCACCTGAGAATACCTTCAAACAACCACACCCTGTTACCAAAAGAAACACACCCAGGATTATGCATGTTGCACACAAGAAACTGAAGAAGGGGAAGGGGAAATTGACTGACAAGGCTGAGGTAAAACCAAAAACCAGAAGAAAATTAGACATAGAAGATGATGTTGGTTTGGATACAGAGTATTCTAGTTCTGGGATTAGTGATATTAATGTAGATTGGGTTCCAGGAGAAGAGGAGGTGGATGAGGATGAGTTATTTCTTCAAACTCATCCTAAGACCAGATCTGCAAGCATCTTGAAGGAGGTTGAAGGTGCTGTTAGATTTAAGGATAAAGGAAAAATAGATGAGGGTGAATCTAGTGGTGTTAGGTTGGACAAGGAGCTTGGGAGGGATGAAGTGAGGATTCAAGAAGAAATAGAAGGAGAATCTGATGAGCTTAGGAGTCTAGCTAGTTCTGATGAGGAACCAGATAATGCCACCATTTTTAACCCTGATGTTGATTTCAAGAAAGGGATACAGTTGATGGTAGGGCTGAAATTCTGGGATGCAGACATATTGAGGAAAGCTTTACAGTGGCATGCCATTGAAAACAGGTATGACTACTACTTCTTGCATAATGATAAGAACAGAATAACTGCATATTGCAAGTTTAAATGTGATTGTGATTGGGATACTAAACAGTGTAGAGTTAGGTGTTCATGTAAAAAGGAAGAAAAGAAGTTGATTTGTTCTTTTAGGTTGCATGCTAGGAAACTGTTTGGTGGTGATTGTTGGCAGATAAGGTCTTTTTAGGTAAACACACTTGCAAGAGAATGATAGTCAATTCCAAAGTGAGTAGTGTGTACCTAGCTGAGAGGTATTTAGAGGATTGGAGGGCAGACCCAACTTGGAAGTTGGAGGCTTTCAGAAGGAGGGTTTTTCTTGATTTAGGGATTGAAATAACTTACTCAAAGGCTTGGTTAGTTAGAAGCAGGGTTAAATTTATTATGTATGGGAATGCAGCAGAGCAGTATGCTAGGGTTTGAGATTATGCAAATGCAGTTAGGCAATATAATCCAGGTTCTAGTGCAATTGTTGCTGTTGAAGGTTTAGGTAGGCCTGAGCCACCTATTTTTCAGAGAATGTACATCTGTTTGGAAGCATGCAAGAATGGGTTTAAGAGAGGGTGTAGGCCAATAATTGGGGTGGATGGATGTCATTTGAAGGGTGCATACCCTGGGCAAATATTGGTAGCAGTTGGTAAAGATGGGAATAACAACATTTACCCATTTGCTTGGGCTGTTGTTGAAATTGAAAACACAGCAACATGGTGTTGGTTCATTGACTTACTGATGAGGGATCTTGGTGGTGATCAAGAAGGTGTGGGCTTGACTTTTATGTCTGATAGACAGAAGGTAACCTTTTTATATTCATCAACATCAGTTTATGCTAATTAATGTTAAATTACAGTAGCTAATTTGAATCAGTTTTGTTCTTGCGGGGTTTGTTGGAAGCTTTTGAGAGGGTTGTGCCCAAAGCAGAAAAGAGATTCTGTGTTAGGCATATATGGGCTAACTTTAAGCTCCAGTTCAGTGGAACCATCTTCAAGCAGCTTTTTTGGGATGCTGCTAGAGCTACTACACAGGTTTGATATTTTTTCTTCTATTGCTATTTGATTTTTTTCAAATAAACTCAACCTACAATCACCTACTGATTTACATCTTGCATTATTATTTTAGCATGATTTTGAAGTTGCCATGGAGAGTATTAAGTTCATTTCTGAGGATGCATATTCATATCTACACAACATTCCTGCATTGCACTGGTCTAGGCATGCATTTTCAACATCTTGTAAGTCTAACATGTTGTTGAACAACATGTGTGAGACTTTCAATGCTGTTATAAGAGATGCCAAAGACAAACCTATCCTTACACACATGGAGTGGTTGTATGTGATGAAGAGGAATTTTGAGAAGTGGGAGGGTGTCCATAAATATGAAGAGAAGATGATGCCTTATGTAGGCAAGATTTTTGATGGTATGAGTGAAGAAGCAAGGAAGTGCATCATTCAAATCTCTAGGAAAGGGATTTATGAGGTGGCTTACAAGAGTGATACTTGTGTTGTTGATCTCTTTAGTAGATCTTGTACTTGCTTTCATTAGGATCTCACTGGAATCCCTTGTATACATGCTTTTAGAAGCATCCTAGAGCAAAGAGAAGATCCCATTGATTATGTGCATGCAATATACAGTAGAAGCACTTACATTAGGGCCTATGAAAATCCAATCAATCCCATGCCTGGGGTAAATCATTGGGGAAAATCTGATTTACCTGCTCCATTGCCTCCCACTCTGAAGAAGATGCCTGGCAGACCCAAGCAACACAAGAGGAAAAAGGAAAAAGGTGAAGATGAAGCAAAGAAACTGAAGAGATCCAAAAAAACTGTCAACTGTGGTAGATGTGGGCAAGAAGGACATAATGCCAAGACATGTAAAAACCCAACAGTGGACAAGGCATCTAAGAAGAACAAAGGTGGGAGGCCTACAACAACAAAGGAGTGGGTGAAAAATGAAAGGCTAAAAAAGGCTTTAAGATTGGCTAAAAAGGTAACTTTCAGTATTGTGCTTAACTATAGAAAAACTGCTTCTACTCTCATTTCCTAGTTCTCACTTTTGCTTCAATTTTTTATAGGGACTTGAAGGTAGCAGTGTTACATCAGCATGTGCATCTACATCTACTTCAGTGCAACCAAAGCAGCCCTCAACAATGCAGAGCAGCAGCAGCAAGCAGCCCCCTCAACCACCAGCAGCAGCCAAGAACAACAGCAACAACAACACCAAACCCCCTCAACCACCACCAGCAAATTTGAGACAAAAACTACCAATCAAATCAAAGAAGAAGAAGCTTTCTGAGATTTAGGATGTTGTTAGTGTGTTTCCCTATTGATTATGTGTATGAAACAATTGGTATTTTGGCTTAATCAAATTAGAAAAACAGTATTAGTTTGTAGTTCAAACAATGTGACCTTGTTGCACATCTCATATGTATTTTGCTTGAAACAGTTTATGTGAAGAGGTCTAAATGTTAGCTTCAAACAGTTTATGAAATGTTATTTGTATTATCTTCAGTTGTAATGTTCTTAACATCTTATTTTTTGCACAACATAACATACATTTACAAGCTTTAAACCATGCAAATCAAATTTTATAAGCTTCATAATTGGTTCAAATTTTGGCCATACATATTGTTCATACACTAGCTTAATTAGTGAAGATACAAAAGTTGGACAATACTAGTATATTTCATCACCATTCCTATTTTATATATAAAAAAAAGACCCTTAAAACTATCAACACCAACAAGCATATGGCAGCAATCAAAACATCCTTCAAAAGCAATTTCTCTTTCTTCTTTGAATCCTTCTCAATCTTCCTGCATAAATGACAATGGAAACATAAGCATTTTGTTGTTATGATAGTGTAATCGTCAATACTTGCGTCAATTTTCACTTACAACAATAACACAATAAAATCCCCAAATTTTCTATGCGTGAACCCTAGTTTTCATAATCCCCCACAAGAACCCTAATTTTTACTGATTAATAGCTCAATGTACCGGATTTTTGCCGTTTTTGTTCATTATGTGAAAATTGGATCTCAATTCACCCAAGATTTCAAAGATTTTCGATTCAATTGGAGAGCTAGGGTTTGTTTATGAATGATTTTGGGAATTCGAAGTGAGAAAGGGGGGAAAAGAATAAGTTAGTTAAGAGTGGACCTGTTTAACGGAGGAACTATGCAAATTCCGTTAACAGGTGGTGATTTTAGAAGAAAATGTAACGTTTTGGTGGTTATTTAAAAAAAAAATCAAAGGTGGTAAGTTTAAAAAAGTGGGAAAGTTAAGGTGGTTATTGTCAATTTTTCCTAATCTTAAAACATTAATTTTCCTTTTAGAAATTTTATCATCGAAGAATTTTAATTTTAAGAAAAAAATTACCTTAATGTATGGGAATTAGGATAATACTATCTTTATCCCATCATAATTGCAACATTGAGAACTTTTAAACTATTTACAAAGCCTCATTTGACCTTCTATTATGATCTACACACAAAAATAAAAATATTCATTTGAAATCTTGTTAGATTCATCTAAATATTTACTTAATTAGTATTCAATTTTTGTAATTTCTTCTTCAACACAATTATGGGGAGTTTGGATAGGGGGTTTCAAGAAAGAGAGAGTAATTAAAACCCTACATTACCTTTACTTGGTATTTGGTTGGTATTTTTTTCATTTCCTTTACCCACTTTTCGATTTCACTCGCTAAATGCATCCCACGCTCCCGATAACAACACGTCCCACTCTCCCACCAACCCAACGCAAATTTGATCACCAAATTTGTAAGAGAAAGAAAATATGTAGAGGTGATTGACATTTATTGGAGACACCAACGTCACTGCCGATGTTGGTCAGAAAGAGAGGGCAGGATTGGCGGTTGCGATGGGTGGGAGGGAGAAGGGAAGGAGAAAAGACAGTGCGAAGGAGCCATGGAGATGCGGTGGTGGTGGGAGAGAGAGAAAATTGCTTTTTATCAATCCAAACAACTTTTTTAATTAGAGGGTTTTAGTTTCCCTTCCTGTTCTACCACTTTCTTGATTACTTTTCCCTTACCTTTAGAGAACCAAACGGCTCCTTGAAAATAAAACGTTTCAAGTTATGTATTAGATGGCGTGAAGCCAAAGGTTCCCATGTTGAAATTAAATTGAAAAGGATGAAGTATAATATAACAACCAATAAAAATTGGATATCGTGGGTTCATAAGATGTAGGTCATTTTACATGCATGGTTCAACAACACGAGATAGCCTAAAAGCAGAATTTTTAGTTTTTTTTTCTTTCTATTCATTATTTCTTTTGTTGTGAGTTTGTGACTCAAGCTGCCAAAAAACCAAAAAACATTTTTATTACCGGAAAACTTGCAACAACAAAGAGTGGAATTTGACATGCACACGACTACGGAAGTTGAATCCAAGCTAGAAGCCCACTTTCTAGTTTCTATATTGTGATGCTACAAATCTAGCTATTATAAACCCAACAAAAGATGATGAAGGAACTTACATGACCACAAAATGTCGCTTTTATAAACCTTACAATAAGGATATCGAATTGTTAGGCTCTACTAACGTGTATGGCTAAGGCTAGCTTAGCCATATATGGATGTTATCCCTCTCCAAATGCATTTCCACCAACGGCCAATCATACCTACTCCCTCCGTTCCCAAATGTTGTTCCCATTTCCCGATTTGGTGTTCCTTTAAGTTGTTCCATTTTAAATCTTTATAAATTTAACCCACTTAAAGTCAAATCACTTTACAATTTCATTGGTTGAAATAAAAGGATGATCTTTATGTTTTGCATGGTAAGTTTGTAACTTCTTTGCATTGATGACTTTTTTTCACTTTTACTATGCTTTGGTAAGATAAATTTCAATAATAAACCTATCAATATGTATTCATTAAATGTCATTTCATCAAAGATTCTTTTTCTTAATCCTCTCCCCGATTCTAAATGGGAACAACATTAGGGAACGGAGGGAGTATATCGTATGGCTATATTAAAAAAAATTGTGACATCAAAAAATGTTGTCACACGTCTCAATAAAACAACATAATTTTTAAGGAACATGAAGATCACTTATTTGCACTCCTGTTTATTACTGAATCACTTTTTATTACTTTTTCCGATTTTTTTAAATATGATATTTTTTACGCATTTCAAGGGAGCGATTTAGGGGTGTAAACGAATATATTTTTCGACGAAATTTTAACACAAGCAACTTTGACATTCTATATTATTTGTCTTAAAATTTCGTTGATTAATTTGCTCGTTTACACCCGAAAATCACTCCCTTGAAATGCGTGAAAAAAAGTATCACATTTAAAAAATGAAGGAAGTAGATACTTTCTCCTTTTTCATTTTAATATTATTCATATATTTTCTTTTTGACCAACTATAATGATTTATTCACAAGAATAAATATAGACATATGAGATCTTGTTAGATTAGTCTCGATATATACTTAATTAAAATCAACTTTCTATAATTTTAGTATTTTACGTATATATAATTAGAGTCGTTAACACTGGAGTTGTGTGTTAGGAGGTGTGAAACTCTATACATAGTAATTAATTAAGAACGAAGAAAGTATTAAGTATGTAACAATTGGTGTACTAACTAAAATATATGTTAAGTCGAGTCGCATCAACGAACCTATATGAGGTTACAATCTGAGTACCGACAGTTTTCCTTATCAACCAAATAAAATGTTGAGTATCTACCCTAATTTTAGGGGGAATTGGGTATGAAGATATTGCATGATACTTCCATGTTCCATCCCAGAAAAATGAATGCAAACTTATATTATTAAGTATGAACAAAAATGAGAATTTTTCAATGGGCTGCAAATGGATGGGAGTTGAACTATCACATTAAAACTAATAAAGTTCCATCTTAAAATTAATTGGCAATAGGTTGAGTAGCCTGCTAAAGTTATAGAGTAAACATCTTCAGAGATAGAAAGAAAAAAGAGAATTTTTGTGATAGGAGAACGATAAAGAAAAAAGGATGATCAAAAAAGAAAGAGCCAACTAATTTGAATAAACCTCTTCATATAAAAAGTGCCACAATTAAAAAAGAGGAGCATGTCTAAAATGACTACACGTTTAGTTGTTGTGATTCCGTGACCGATTCCAAAATAAAAGGCACCAACTATTACTTTCTTTCTAAGTAAAATTGTAATCAAACAAGATGATTAAGGTAGTGGAACATGGGTAGAATATATAAGTGAATTCGTTAGTATACATATGGATATAAATAAGTAGGTGTTGTGAGTACGATGGACCAAGTCCTCAGAGCTATTTCCCGTGGAAAGGGGACTCCGCCACCCCAATCCTCCTTCAAACCCAAATCCCACCTTGTTCGTTGGTCAGTGGTCTTCCCTACCTCCGGAGTCCTCAAACTAAATTTTGACGATTCTGTAAAAAGCTCTTCGGCAACTAGCTGGTTCATCATCTGTGATCATAATAACTCTAACATAGTTGCAGCTAAAACTTTCAACCTCGGTAATATCATGGTAGCGGAAGCAACACCACTTCACAAAGCACTACTGGAACCATCACAACAAAGTCACCATTGAGGGCGACAACTTACTAGTCATCAACATAATACAAAAATATGGCATACACCCTAGCAAATTGCAAACATTATAGAGGATATTCAACACCCTCTACGCGAAATTGTGCACTGGGAAGTCCAATATAGGTCAACTTGTTCTTACCTTGTTAAAAGATGGCTAATGTAGGTCAACTTCCTAAAGATAGTCTCCATATTACAGTGTCCCAACACTCCAAACTCTCTTACTTACTTAGGGATGATGCATTAGGAGAACACCTCATGCGGAGAGAATCCCAATGCTCTTTCCATCTTTTTCTTACCTTTCAAGAAATATAGATGTTGTGTTCTATGTATGTATTTATGTATGAGGAAGAAAATACGAAATATTGCAACTAAACGCCATGCCCATACTCGTGGATGCTTGGAGAATCTAGTGCCCAGACGGGCGGTGTTTTGCTCGAACAAACACGTGTTGCGTTTTCCTTGTTTTGTTTTGTTTTGCATGGTGTCTTTTTTCATTAAGACATTGTTTTGACTTGAGCCTTTGCCGAGACACTAGGTCTTACCTTTCTATGAGTGTGTCCGCTTCACCTCGAATTTCAGTATATATAAGTTCAAATAAGATCTTGTTTTTATGGACTAAATTAATGAAAATTAATTCCAGATGAGTTCAATTCAGTTCAGGTGAGTTCCTTCTAAGTTTGAGATTTTAATTTAGCTCAGGTCCATTCCGCTTAGTTCAATTCACTTCGGGTCTGACCAAAAATTTATAAATGTCATGCCCATAATAGTGGATGCTTGGCGAACCTAATGCCTACACGGGCGGTCTTTTGCTCGAACAAACACGTGTTGCATTTTTATAGATTTAATGATAAAATCTCATAGATTTAGGAGATAAGTGATAGAATCTCATAGATTGGAATAATATCTTGGGTAATGATTCTCGAGCTTTTTCGAATTTCAAAGCTTCTCTAAGTACTTGTTTCATATATATGAAATATTTTCTCTTGATCGAAGTTGCCTGAAGCGGTGATGGCTTATTTCTTTGTCAACGGAAATGTACCTTAGACATTATCACTGAGGCCGGTCTTCTCGGGGCTAAGCCAGTTGGGTCCCCTATTGAACATAATCACGCCTTAGCTGAGGACAACCCTCTTGCAGATGCAGAGTCGTATCTTCATTTGGTTTGTCGCATAATTTATCTTTCTTTCACCCGAATTGATGTGGCGTATGTCACCCACACTCTCGCCCAATTCATGCATTCCCCATGTTCCGCTTATTGAGAGGTTGACCCTCGCGTTGTTCCCTATTTGAAAAGCTCCTTAGGCCAAGGTATTCTTTTCAATTCTCAGTGTGACTTATCACTATCTTCTTGGTGTGACTGACTGGGCAGATTGCACATTAACTTGTTGTTTTATAACTAGTTGGCGTTTTATTCTCCTATTTTATGGAAAATAAGAAATAACACACTGTCACTCGTTCTGCAGCTGAAGCTGAGTTACTTCCGAGATAAGATGGCTCAAAGATTTCCTTCCTACTCTAGGGGTTTCTCACCCACGTGCCATGGACTTGTATTGTGAATGTACATATGCTCTCCACATCGCTTAGAATCTGGTGTTCCATTAACGTATCAAACACTTATATTTGATTGTCACTAGGGGTGTTAATGAGTTTAGCCTGTTCGCGAGCTGCTCGAGTTCGCCTCGAAATTTTCACAAGCTGAGCACAGCCATATTCGATTCGAGAAGTTCGTGAACAGGCTCGATATATTTATTTAATTATATTTTTAAACATGGTGACCTTAAATATTAGTAGAATATTTTTTTAATAAGTCTAGGAAAAATAAATAAACTTAGTTATAATATATTATATCTTATAAATAATACTATATTTTGTTATAATTTTTGAACCCAAGTCGAGTTTTGTGTAACTTGGACTTGATAATTTAATCTCGAAAAAACTCGAGTTTCAGCTCGAGCTCAAACAAAGTATAACGAGCCAACCTTGAGCGACCCCAAACTTGGGCTCCGCTCATTAACACCCCTAATCGTCACTATGCCCACAAAGCTATCAAGTCGTGTTTCCTCAATGGAGCAGCTCGCCGACATGTTCTTTAAAGCTTTGGGAAAATAACAATTCTACTACTTATTGGGTAAGTTGTGCATTTGTGACCCATACTCCAACTTGGAAGGAGAAGTGTTGGACGGCTTGGACCCTTATAGTATGTGAAATTAATGTATATTAGTGTTGATGGTTTTGTTTAGCGTTTGATTAACTTTCCTGTAAAAGCGTGGGCTAAGGGCAGAGTTGCCTTCTCTTTGTAAACTATATATATTTGCTTTGGGCAAAGTTGCCTTCTCTTTGTAAACTATATATATTTGCTTTGTGCATTATGAAAAGTCACACAATAATTAACCTAATTTATTGTATTGTCTCAAACAATATTTCAACGGTTGAGATCTAGAGAGTTTAGAGTTGACAAAGTTTACTCAAAATAGTATATAATAATATCATCGTGAAATCACAAACGCATAAAATTACTATCTTGAGAAAACTCTACCAACTCTACAAACAAAAAAAATCTAGACAATCACAACACCAAGTATTCATATAAACAGTCCCTCAAAAAATAATGTAAACGGATTTTTATGGGTTGTCCATTGAAAATACTTGAGCAAATTGGTTCACGCTTACCTACGATTTTTTTTATAAATAATATCAATATTGTTCCAAACATTTGAGATCTGCTTAGTCTACGAATTTTTATACAGCAACTAAGCAGTGGCGGATCCAAGGGGGGGCCAGCCTGGGCCGTGGCCCGCCCTATCCCAAAAAATTTATCCAAGTATTAAACGCTTGATAAACATACCACAACATTCCAGCGAGACCAGTTGGTAATTGCTTGGTTCAACTATGCAATAGGTCTAGTGTTCGAGTACTGTCACCAACATCTTGTGTTTTAATGTCAACATGGCTTGCTATTGTATTATCTTTTCTTTTCCTTTTTTCTTTATTGTTCTAGTTTGCCTGCTATTATGACATCTAGGAACTTTACCAAATTGGCAAGATGTCCCTTTTACAATTCTTATTTCCAAAATTGTACTTTATTTTTATTGTTTGCTATATTTTATATGATTGATTTATGAAATTGCATGTCTATTTTTTTTCGTTCAAGTAGATAATAGTATTGTTTTTTTTGTTCATTAGTCTTTCATTTTTTGTTTTTATATTGTTCTTCCTTCTTTGATTTTTTTGTCACGATAATATTCATGTGACATTATGACTCTTTTTTTATTTTTTAACATTATGTGTAAATAGAACAATATATATATAGTTAAGAACAATATATATATATATAGTTAAGAGCTTTCACGATCATAGAACATGGATCGATGATTTGAAAACTTTTAGTTAAGAGCTTATGGCCCACCCAATGCGAAAATGCTGGATCCGCCAATGCAACTAAGGAGAGCCTAACTTAATGGCAATGAACAGTTTGGTAATTGGCTGGTGGCTGTTGGTTGGTGACTTTATCTACTGGTTGATTTGACTGGCTATTTTAGTGGTTTGTTTGACCGACTGTATAATTATTGGTTTTGGAAAATGTTTGGTAAAAATGTATGTTATTGCTAGTTGTTTAGTACAAAATGGAAGCAAAAGTCAAAAGCCAGCTAAAAAAACTGGTAAAAGCAGCTTTCGGCTTTTGGGTGAAAAGGCGGCTTTTCATCCATGACAAATGCCAGTTACCAAACACTTTTTGGACTGTTTGACCACAACAAAAGCCAAAAGCCAAAAATCAGTGAAAAAGCCACCCAAAAGTCATTTGTCAAACGCCCTTATAACGTTTTTAACAATATAGTAGTATTTTGTGATTTAATTTCATTTTGTTTCTTAGCATCAAAATGTTATTATACAATAACTAAAATAAGCGTAAACTGATGGCAGCCCTGTATTAACGAAGAAGAACAATGTGAAAAAAGGATGAAGGCATAGTTGACGCAATTGAAGGAAAACTTAAGCTGAGGACTTGATTGGCAGAAAAAGGATCGAAACTTTGCGTACTAGGAAGAGATGTCTTAACACTTGCGTATTCTAGTAAAAATGAGGTCTACACCAAATTCACATATGCGCATATTTTTTAGTCTAAGTCGTAATTTGAGTAAATCAAATTTAATCTGCACATGGTTATCCGGCTTATCCCCACACGATTGAAAGGGAGATACTAAAGATAAATAGGTAAATATGGTATAAACCTTGTTCTAGATTTCTCTTTCAAATACCTCGTCATTATTCTTACATACCCTTTATCGTCAGGTATTTAGAAAAACAAATATTTTCTCTATAACGGTATTTTGAATCCACAACCTTGTTTTGGAAAACAACGTTCTTACTAATATACATAACAGTCATATGAAGAAACTTAATAAACGAATGAATTCATCGATATTATCAACATTACCAATTTTTTTGAAAAAGTAAAATAGAGTTTTAACCATTCACTTAGACTTTGAGATGCAAAATTATAGACATTTAAAACCAGCAGAACTCTCAAGTTTCAATTAATGTAGACTTTGCACCCGTCATCAATTACTTTACCAAATAAAACTCCAAATAAAAGAGATATTATTAAGAAGTCTATTTGACACCTTAAAAGGTTGTGGTAAGCTAGTAACATTTGAAAATAGTTATGTGAGCATAGTGCTATTTTACAAGTACTTGCCAATGAGATGACAAGAGAAGCTGGTTGTAAATTTGTGATTATTCTTGCACAATCACATGGTTCACTCATGGTGAGAGCAAACAAAATATTCTTACATAAGTAGACATTGATCAAGACAAAATCAATATGGGATGCCTTATCATTTTTTGAGTCGTCTGTACAAGCATGACATTTTTATGGGAAATATAAGCAGTGTGAAAAATTATCAATCTTTTTGTCATCAATTACACTACTAAGAAGGTAGTTCACGCAGCCGTAAAAGAATTACCTGTTTTAGATTAGATTCTTTTATTACTGAAATCGATATAGATTTGTTTGGCTAATACTACACTATTAAGACTAATTAATTTGACAAAGTTGACCTAAACTCTAGATACTGACATAAGATCTAATGTGGATGGAATGGATAACCCGAAACTTAGCCTAAGATGAAATGAACTAGACCAAAATGGACTTGGAATTAAATTCACTCTATATCCGAAATTAACCGATGTGGCATTAACCGATTCTCGACATGATCTAAATTGAAATAACTTGAATGTAAAAAAAAACAAATTCGACTTGAATTGAATTAACCAAAATTTAACCAATAATATTGAACCGAACTAACATGACTTTTTAAATTTTAATTTTAATTATTTTGACAAATTTGAAAATAACAAAGAGGTATTATGCTATTGCATTTTACTATAACCACATATCTTCAAATACTTTGATGCTTATAATGTCATTTATTTATTTACCCGAAATTACCCAACTTAATCCGAACGTAAAAGAAAATCAGAAGATCTCGAATGCAAAAGACTATAGTTGTATTTTACTGACCCAAATCCGATTCGAGACCCAAATATTAAAAAGTAAAATATCATTGATGTATCACGTATAGGTGAATTATGACGGCAAGTAATAAATAGAAAATATTGGTGCATATTTCCGAGGAAGTATTAATGCAAACCCAAATATTTTTGGTATTAGCTGTCTATTGTAATATGTAACATAAACTCAGGCAATATAATCTGGCTCTTGAAAACACATTTTAGACAATAGTTATTGACATTGATTATGAATCATACAAATCTACTTTTAAATAATCTCTCCTAGGAAATATGACAATTGATTTAATTGTCTTTTCTTGCCACTGCAATTACCATCGAGCTACACTACAAAATGCAACTTTACCTATATTGTGTGAATGTATGATAGATCATGAAATATGTTAGCCCATATTATATACCATGAAGAACTTTTTAATTAATGACCCTCACTTCCTCCCTTTTTTTTCATTGCATGATTTCTCATTTATAAAAATTGCATATTAATTGCATTATATACATTTTTAGAAAGTTTTCCTTATGAATTTTGTATAAAAGTAGTTGTGGTCCTTCTCTCTTATTTATTTTTTGTTTTTCTAAGAATTGTTGCCGACTTATATGATGCAATAGAAAACAAAAGAGGATATATATCTCTACTTTAGGAAGGTGAACTCCTTTTTAAAACATTTAATACAATTTCTAACAGTTTTTTACAATTTTTTTAATAATTCGGGATCAATGTGAAGCAAGTTTATAAGAAGTCAAATTATCTACCTCTTATTTACTTAGTATGTGTTATAGTAGTCATTCTTAGAGTAATCATATTAGTCATTTTATGTGTCAAAATTGCCATTAGAAAGTTCTTTTAATTGTTATGATATTAGATTTAACAAAAAAGTATAAGGAAAAATTGACTGGAATAATCTCAACTATGACCGTTCCGATCAAATTACTATGATTTATTCTATAATAATCCAAATTATGGGGGTACCTTCTCAAAATAATCCAAATTCTTCATTCTACTATATATAGTAGTCCCGAAATGGATCATTGAAGGAAAGAAAAAATGAAGTTTGAATTATTTTGAAAAGGTACCCTTGATAGTTTGGTATTATTCTAGAATAACTCATAGTTGGGATTATTATGAGTGGATCGGTCGTAGTTGGGATTATTCCAATCAATTTTTCCAAAATAGAATAAACATATACACAATTAATTAATTGTGAACATTGTCCAATGTCCACATAAGATTTTTTAGCAACAATTTTATACTAGGCTTGATGAAAAGATTAACCAAAATAGCAGACCAACTTAAGAAATATAGATTAAGCTCTTAGAAAGTCCAACTTAATTCATCCTTGTGGATGATAAGAAAGTGAATAATTACAAGAGGAACACCAGTAGTCCAATACACATATATGAGTTAGAGTGGCAAAAATTGACCATGAAATCTATCGCTTGCTTAGCTTTCCTAAAACAGATAGTAAAAGAGCACGAGGCAAATCGACGAACGTCATAATCAACATTCAAGATGTTCAGAATGACCCATGAAATCTCCCATTGCTTCTTGATTGAGTTGATGATGCACATGTTGACAACAAATCTCGCTCTTCTTAAGCCTTCCGGTGGTATTAAAGGATCTGCCATAGCCAAACGTAATCCGCCTTTGGAATTTCTAGTGATGAAGCCAAGACCTTTATTTCTATTTGGATTAAGAATCCATCAAAATTAAGTTTAAATTGATGTAAGGACTAAGGAGGATCCAACACACATTAAGAGGGAAGTTAAATTCAGAATTATAAACTACGTTTTAGTGTAATTAATTTACTAGTAGATATACTTTTGAGGGAAAACCTATAGGATTAATCGCAATATTTTTTTTTTTGAGGGGTAATTGCAATATTTTTTGTCAGTGTATAATATATTAAAATTCTCTCACTTATGGATTATTCAATTTGACACAGATACCATCTTACAATAATTCATATCCCCCTCCTCCAATTGTTATTAAAGTTTAGCAAAGATCGACAAAAATAGTTCAAAGTTTTACCCCTTTTAAAATCAAACATTGAAATCAGATTATACAGAATACATCCAATTTTTGGTCATCTTCTCAATATACTATCAGATAGATACTTTTTTAAACTTTTCTTGTTGCATATTTTTGAGTTTTATTGTTAAGATAAAGTACCGCATATTCAATTAGTTTTAAACTGGAATCATTTTTTAATAATCAAAAAGTTGAAAAAACTTAACATGAATCACACTTGAAATTTTTCAAAATTTTGATTTAAAAGGGTGTCGTCTTACAAGTCTTGGCAACAAACTCCTCTAGACATATAAGGCTTTTATGAGCTTATGCCACAGGGCAGATTTGAACCCTCCCTCATCAATGTCTTGTTCATTACTCGCAAGTCGCGACTAGCAAAGAGAACAATCAACTAATAAATAAACAAGTAGGCAAACGTGCTGCAACAAAGTGGTTGGCATCTCATCTGCTCATCAAGTGATCAAATGTATGGAATTTACAGAGATTTCGGATCAACAGAACATACATAACTAATGGTACACAAAATATGATTACAGATACAAGGAACACAACACACTCCACACTTGAAAAATTGAGGACTGCGAAAACAAACCCAATCATGAATGATTCTTTGATCATGCTGATCCAAATTCGGTGAGCCATTTTTCATGGCGCTCAATGTCAGAAGCAGATACACTTGGTTGAACTTTCCTCAAAGCTTCTTCGAAATCGCACATTGCAACTGGGTCGTTTGAAATCTCATCCTTGGACATGTTTTTTATCTCGTCTCTGGTCTTGCCTGCTATTTTACGTCTCATGCCATTCAAGGAAGCATCCCTGCAAACGTTTGTCAGATCATCTCCACTGTATCCCTCTGTTCGGCGAGCCACTTCATCAATATCCACATCAGCAGCCATCTATATATATACAGCATTATCATGCCTTGTTAGGATCTTCAAACCGATATATAAAAGGATAGACTTCATAATCAGTGTAAGTGCAAAATATAGGGTTTTTCCCACAAACAGATGCTAAGCTGTATAGAGGAATTCTGACAGCAGCTAAAAGCAGCAGAAGTACGCAATATGTTAAAACTGGAGCGGCAAGCCTACTGTTTGAAGCAAATACCATCAAGAATACATGTTCACACTTCACACTTTAGATGGCATTTAATGAGGTTTATCAATATTATTAAAGCAAAGTCGTAGGGAGGTTAGAATCACTCAAAACAACTTTTTCTCTACTCTCAATGATTACCTACAAACGAATTCGAAAGTCCAAATATGCATTCACACACTGAGTTGGTAAGAATCAAAAAACCGGAAGAAAACAAATCTTTAGGCAAGTTTTGGCACAAAAGGCTAAACAAATAAAGTAGCCTCATCAATTATAGTATAATATAGAAATAACAAAGATAATTGCAGGGGAAAAAATTATCATAAAAAGTACTCGTACATAAATATTGCTCAATCTAATCTAATAATTAAGAAATTACTAAGAGCTCTCCAAAATGTCAACCTAGAGTTCTCACTTAATCTCGCCAAGATGACCTAAAATCTTGAAATCAAAAGGTACCGCCTGAACCATTAAGCTCAAAAGAGCACAAATCATTTCTTTTAAATCATGCTAGCTCAAAACAACAACTTCATCAGGTTGAAGTAATCAATCAAAAGCAAAAGAAAAAACTATTAAGATTTTGGCATAAATTCTAAACTCAATACCATTTTAAAAAATGTATTTAATGCTTATACATATGCCTTAGGACTACAAATATAACGATAGACTTATATGCAATGCGAGTTAAAGCTTAATCATCTAATTAAGAAAGCAGTTAGAATTTTTTTCCTTTTTGTTTTTTTCTTTCCTTTTTGGTGTCCTTTGCCCTCTTCCTTTATAGAACAAAACTAGACCTTTGAGAAAATAAGGATATTTAGTGAAATTAGTCACCAGAAGCCCTTCTTTGTTAGCTTTTGTTACACATCATTTCTATTTTAAGCAACAAAGTGCTATGGTTTCTAATTAATTTTTCTAGCAATAGCCATAGAAAATAATAAGCCAAAAGTGTATACTTACATTAAGATATACAAGCCGGAAATGCCAA
This sequence comes from Patellifolia procumbens, assembly GCA_947645195.1. Classification (NCBI taxonomy): domain Eukaryota; kingdom Viridiplantae; phylum Streptophyta; class Magnoliopsida; order Caryophyllales; family Amaranthaceae; genus Patellifolia; species Patellifolia procumbens. The sequence goes on from CANSGD010000306.1 coordinate 401,837, forward strand.
ACCTCTAGCATTTATTTACAGTAAATAACATAGGCAGAGTGGTAAAATGCAACCCAATGAGGGTGGGGGCACACGTATAGTTACATGGTAAATTGGTATAGTTTGAAGATTAAAATAGTTTATGCAATAATTAAAGTAGACTATTTATTGAACATAAAATAGTAGCCTTGAGATAACACCATGGCCCAAGTGTCAAGTGTCCATACGAGGATCCCACATGGGTACTATGTTAATATAGTAGTTTAAAGTGGATAGAAGTTTGGTAGCGGATAGATACAAAAAGAGTAAAGAGATAGTGTTGTTTTAGAAAGAGATAAAGGGTTGAAGGGAGAGAGAGGGGAGCGGTTTACTCAAAGAATGGAGTCTGAATTTTTTTACAACCCAAAAAGTAAAGTTTCAAAATTATTAAGGGATGGTAGGAAAGATTTTGCTGGAAAACAAAAGTGGAAGTGAAAAAAAAAGATATATTTCGCAGCTTGATTTTAAAAAGAAAATAATGTTGTCAAATGCTTACCTTCCTTTAGAGGAAAGAAAGATAACAAGCTTTTTACCCTCTTTTTTCCGAATCTTTTCCCAAAATAATGCTCCTCGGCAAAATAATTCCCACTTTACCGTTACTTTGAAAATAATTCCCACAATACCGTCCACGTAAGCAAAGTCAACGTTTCAATTTTTTTTTGGTTTGCGGAGTAATTTCGCTACCTGAAGTAGCGAAATAAGACAAATTCGCTACTTGAAGTAGCGAAATTGTTGACTAATTTTCTCACAGCAATTTGGCTTCTGTTGGCTTCTGTTGCAAGTAGTCAAACAATTTCGCTATCTGAATCAGCGAATTCATATGTAATTCGCTCTTTCAGATAGCGAATTAGCTGCGTGAAAAAACAAAAAAAAAATTCTTATACTGACTTGCTTACGTGGATGGTATTGTGGGAATTATTTTCAAAGTGACGGTAAAGTGGGAATTATTTTGCTGAGGAGCATTATTTTGGGAAAAAATTCCTTTTTTCCCTCTTTCCTTCCCTTCCTTTCTTTTATTATACACTAACCAACATGTGATTCCTTCCAAATCCACCAACTACACCATACATTACATTTACATGTATTTTCTTCTTCTTTTCCTTTCTTTCTTTTCTCTTCCTTTCTTTTCTTTTCCCTTCCTTTACTGAAAAGATATCAAACAAGCTCTTAGTTTTAGTTTCCTTACCCCTCTTTGTAAGTCCGAAGTTTCAATAACTTAATAGTTCAATAACTTCACATAGAAAATTGAAAACGTATAGTATTTTATGTAATTTTCATGATTCTAAGCCATATCTGAGTGCATGGATTCCTCTCTTGTTCTATATAGGAGTATTAAAATTCAATTTACACAAACAAACTTCCCCTTTTTCTGCAAGAGCACTAACATTCCAATTCATTTACGATCCACCCAACTACTGCACTACCATGTTAGACAGCCAACAACATTAGGGTGTCGTACACTAGCAGTGAGCCTGATCTAGGCTAGACTGGCTAGTCATGTCCCCCCCCCCCCCAAGGCCCCAACAACCCACCCGCCCACCTAAAAGATGCTACACAACGATATAAATTTTTTTATTTAAGTCAAGTGGATCCAGATTGGATCGCAATAAATAAGAAGAAAAAGAAACGGTTTAACCAAGATCCAAAGGGGGCTTTCTGCTAACCTCAACAGTTCTCAAATTGATCTTTATAAGCTCTTTTCGACTCTCAATATTTGGAAGAGGAATGTATATACGTTTTTCCAATCTTCTCCTGTATTGCAACAAGCACCATTAGTATGACAAACTAAAAGTTTGCGAAACCTGGACTCTAGAAACCGAAAAGGATGAAATTAAGACCTGAGTGCCTCATCGATATCCCATGGGAAATTTGTTGCTGCCAGAACCATGACTATCTTTCGGTCTTCCCCAGAAGAGCTGACATTTACACCATCAACTTGAACAAGCAACTCAGATTTGACTCTTCTAGATGATTCATGCTCTCCCGAAGCCCTGGAGAAAAAGAACAGAGTAAAAAAACAAATCGTTTATACTTCATGCACTGTAACTGACCATAAGGCAAAAAAGATAATGGATCAACAGATTGCACACTCAAGCACAGGTGAAGCATTAAGGAGATAAAAAGACAGGAATTGAAAACTGCCCATGCATGAGCACAAGTGCACAGGAGAACTGATGAGGGGTATGCATAAAAAGACAAGAATTGAAATCTGCCCATGCATGAGCACAAGTGCACAGGAGCACTGACGAGGGGTATGGCAGAGTAACAGGTCAACAGAGGTCCTAGTATCAGTCAGGCTACATATTTTCTAGGGAGCCTAACATTTGAAGAGAGATATTGGTGAAGAAAACTACGTCGACATATCAAATGCATAAAACTGATGAACAATTTCACAGAGTTGAGCATACATGTGGAATTTTTATAACAGAGACATTAACTTACCCTCTAGAATTGCAGAGGGAATCAATCTCATCAATGAAGATTGTGCTTGGCGCATAAGCTCTAGCAAGATCAAACAAGCAGCGAACCATGCGTTCACTCTCTCCACGCCATTTAGAAGCCAAAGTAGCAGAAGAGACATTGAAAAAAGTTGTCCCACACTCGGTGGCCACAGCTTTAGCCAAAAGTGTCTTCCCTGTACCAGGGGGTCCAAACATTAGTACCCCTTTCCAGGGTCTTCTAATTCCCTGTAGAATACAAGAGAAGTTCAAGTTTCAGCAAAATCTTTCTTATAGAACTCCCACTTTCTACAGGAGGTTTATATAACATATTTCAAAAGCAGCAAAAAAGTTCAAACGATTATCTGATAGAAACACCAGCGCAGGCAACCAGCTACTAATTTATCCAACCCACCACAAGCTAGAAAAAAAGGAGAACTTCTCCAAAGGACAAAAATGGAGACATTTTCCTCCACACAAAACAATACAATCACATAATTAACGAAGACATAAAATAATCATGCTTTGAATATATTGGCAGTCCAAAGATTTTTATTCTAAGAGTAGAGGGGCAGTAAAAGCTTTTACTATCTCTTTCTCTAATAAATAGGCCATGTTATTTTAAAGGTCATTATTCAAAACTTAAAATACCATAAATATTTTTCGCTATTTAGATTTTTCCTTATCACTGTACCCAAAAACCATCATTAAGGGTAATCCATTTAGCGTTTGATTTACTACATTCAAGAAGTGAGACAACATGTTGCGACAAAAGAAGACGAAAACCTCGCCTATAATATAGGGACAAAGGAGCACTGAAACAGATACTAAACTATGTGCTTGAGGCCTTGAGCTGAGAATTGGGAAAAGATTTTGACCTTAGCACCTCAAAATATTCGATACCCAAGCATTAGCCATAAGATAGAAACCTCACTTGATAAGGCAGATTACACAATACACAGTGAACCCAGGATTCAATTGGCAATAGAATGCTTACACTCTTGTTACCAAAATCACAGACACACCGCCAGAATTTAACTGAGAAGAAGCAAAAAAAAAAAATGAAACCAGACAACACAAATTTATCCCTTTTTTCATATAAAGGGTAATTAACCTGGAAATACTCGGGCATCCAAAGAGGAAGAACAACAGCTTCTTCAAGTAGTCTCTTTGCCTCAGTAAGCCCTGCTACATCTTCCCATCTGACTCCAGGGGTAGAGTCCAAGACATCCCTTTCAAGCATAGCAGCCAAATCTGCATCAGGGCCCTCGTACTGCCCCCTTCTTGATTTTCCATCTTCAGAATCAGCACCCTGCAGTTCCTCAAATCAGTAGGGACTAAAAAGTAATGTGTAACTGCAATCCCGTAACTCGGTGATCATTAAAAGATGGTCAAGCCTAACAGAGGGAAATACACACTTGGAATATGGTACACAATCAACTGAATTTTAATTTGAATCAAACATTAGGCCAGAATTCAACTGACAAAGTTCAGAATATAAAGAGAAATTGTGCCTACACATATGAAGACACTTAATCCTAATTTCCTATTGGACAATTATCAAGAAGGCTACTTTATAATTGAGGGCTATACAACTGAATTTTACATGTCCTCTAAAGTAACGTGGTATGAAATACGCACCCAGAATTGACCATTTTAGTCAAACTACCATTATTAGTTCCCATCGTTCAAGACAAATGAGGCAGTTTGTACGTTTGGTCGAGGGACATCAAAGCCACTCAAGGGAAACAAAGTCTTTGGTTTATGTCTGGAAATCCTCTATAACCAAAGTCGCTGTATCACACCATCCTAAGTCCATAAGTCCTTGTATGTCTCCAACTCTCCGTGCAGCAGAATCGAAACACCCTTTGTTGGATAAGAAAGCAACAAGTTCAAACAAGACCACCCTTCAACCAACCACCTCTTACCAGTTTCTCCTTCATCCGCTCACCTCTAACCAAAGTTACTGTATCAGACCATCCTAATTCCTAAGACCATAGTTCCTTGTACGTCTCCAATTCTCCGTGCACCAGTATTGAAACACCCTTTTGGTTGATAAGAAAGCAACAAGTTCAAACCAAGACCACCCTTCAACCAACCACCTCTTACCAGTTTCTCCTTCATCCGCTCACCGCAACATTCTTCACCCCTGCTGCACGACAAAGCATCAAACTGCCCACCGACAAGAGAAGGAGGGGAAGAGGAAGAGAGAAAGAGAAAAGTGATGTTGGTGGATGGAACATGGAAGAGTCCCTAGCTAATGTCCCAGAACAAATTGTTGCATATCAAATCAAGGGTCAATTGGAAATACTTTATCATCAAAAAGAAGAAGTTGAGTAAATATGACCCCCCCCCTCTCAACGGCCAATCCCCATTCAAGGCATGAGCTTCTTTGAAATAATTGGGCAAGTTCATGTTGATCATGACGATCGTTGAGTTGAAAAGACTGAAATTCGGCAGTCTAGCACTGGCCAGATCTGAGTACTTCAGGTCAGATCCAACCATGCAACCAAATGCGTCAAATAGTAATTAGAGGAGACAAAGCATAGCTCATTGCTGGGGAGAGGAAGGAAGGTCAAGAAGTGAGTGAGATAGACAGAAGTAAAAAAGGCTTGAACATGGTTGCGCCCGTTGTGGGTTAGAAGCAGACGAATTCACGTGGTGAGTGAAAGAGGGGAACAAAAACAGTGATCGCCAATAGCCAATAGGGGTAAGGGTGTGGAGGTGGTTAGAGAGTGATGAAGTTAAAGAAATAGGATATAAGGGAGTTTTCAGAATTAATGTATGGCACAGATGGTGGTGGGTCAGATAGAGAAATACTTAGTCCCTAACAAAACCAAACATAGCAAGAATAAATAGTGTATGTATCCAAAATTTTGATATTGTAAGCCTCACTCTTTTATATCAAATATGAAATAATTTTAAACTGTTCTTTAAAAAAAAATAAAAAATTAAACTGTTCTTTTGTTCTCTTAATCCCTCTCCCGTTTAGCCAAACAGACACTAATATGGAACCTTGAGAAATAAATTTTACATATCAGACCCACTTCTCCAGGCAAGACTTGCTAATCCACCCAGCTGTCAGAAGGACAACTGGAATGACAAACTTGGCAGCAAAAAGATAATTTGGAAGTTTGCCTGAGACATCCTACCCCCCACTGAGGTAAAAACTAAAATCAATCTAAGTCTTAATGAGTTACAGAAACGCTCTCTCTAGCAATGTTGATATAAGATATGCTTATTTCTCTAGCAAGGCTAATGTATTGTGTCACATTGGAAAAAAGCTAGTGTTACTCAGACGCGGATTGAGTGTCTACCCGGATACGGGTGTCCAAGTGTCCGACTCGGCTATTTTGTAGAAAAAAGTGAAGTTTTTAGTTTAAAATGAAGTATCCAAGTGAAGTGACGTGTCGGACATGACACGACCCGACCCGACACCCGATTATTGAGGTAAATGAAGGTGTCGGAGTAACATAGAAAAAAGCTTAAACAAATTGCCTGAATGCCTACTAAACTTGTCAGCAAAGTACCTTTAATTTACTTAAATCGATAGATCTTATGGAAGCCGAAGCAATATAGACACAAACTTTGGAGACAGAATCGCAAAAATCGAGCATAAATGTGAATCAAAATGAAAGGAAGATAAAAGATTAGAAGAACGTAGTAGGGAAAAAAATTTGAAAAAGCAGAGTGAGTGAGACAAGTGCAACGTGCTTTCAGATGTGATTCAGTAATAAAAAAAAGTACCGAACACTTGAAAGACTTTTACAAGTATAAAGATTTATTCATTTATTCCTTCGTGCATACCACTTATACCCAATAAATGTGATATATATGCTAAAGACCAAGGTCGAAGAAATTTCAATTGCTACAGAGAATTAATAAGGGTCAGCAAAATGATAGCTCCAAAAGCTGCAAATTTATAGGAAACATTATATTGGAAAATCTTGCTGAACTTACTGACGTATCCCCCTTGCTTGATTTTCCAGATTTATCCACTCCTTTTTTACCATTAGCAGATGAACGAGCTCCAGGCCCAGACTTTGCAGGACCACTTGCTTTTGTTCCCCGACCAGTTGTACCAGGTTTTGCAGGACCACGAGCCCAAGCCCCATCTTGAGTTGACTTTCTCATTCCCACTTGACCTGACCTTGCAGACCTCCGGCTTGTATCACGACTTGGTGGTCTCCAAACATCAGGATCATCCATTGGAGCAGCAGAAGAAGTAGGGTACTCATCCAATGGTTGAAAGACAAAAGATGATTTAGTAGAAATTGGTGGTGAAGGAGGACGTCGGCCCACAGGAGCATCCTTAAAAGACCTCCTCTCCGCATCCAACTGCTTTACAACTTCAGTTTCCTCAGCAACAGATTTCTTCACATTCATCCACTTAGAACGAGCTAAAGGATCATCAAGTGTGTTTAAGTGCCTATACCAATCAAAAAAAAAATTAAAGTTATGAACCTCAAAGAAAAGGTTCAAATTCCAATGAAATAGAAGTTAAAAGTTAATAGTTTGTGTCAAATGGCAGTCTAGCTAAAAAAAAAGGTACAATTCATAGGTCATTGTTATGGAACAATCTAAACCACATACAATTCAAAGGATTTCGCTGCTATCTGAAAATCAAACTGATCCAATTCCTAATTAGCATCCCATAGTTAACTGTTCAAGTCCAACCCAGCGTCACATAATTCGCGAAACGGTCCCGGAACGCGGAACGGAATTTGCTATCCCTACGTGAATTCGATTTTGGTTCGATAGGAGAACTTTGAGACTAATATTTTGAGCATAAAACAAGATAAACGCATGGGAGAGGGAAGAAGCGAAGCACGTGACTGTTTACAAACTAAAAAAAAATTGAAATACAAAAATAGGCGGTCAAACAAAAATGAAAAGCATGTGACGATTCTGGTTGCATTCACTAATACTCTCTTTAAACTTGGGTTTACAACCTAAAAAAATCTGAAAACCATAATAAAGGGAAGAACGTGACTGTTCAGTCACCATCACAATCACCATCAGGCAGTCAGACCATGGGAGAGGAAGAAGCGAAAAAAGCAGCCACCGAAGACAACAAACTCCGCGGGGATCATGTGGCACGTTTCCTCAGAGATGAAGGCATTATCTTGCACCAAATTGCTCGTAGAAAAAAAACCCTAAGGTAATTTATACTATTTGAAACATATCTATATACAACTTTCAGAACTAGGTCTATCACTAAATCGCGATTTCTTTTCATCTTCTTCGATCCTTCTCTCTCAATCAACGATGTAAGAGAATCAGCTAACTCGTTCCAACTCGCAATTACTGCTATTTGGTTTGAAAATGAACCACGAATTGGAACGAGCGACTTAATTTGAAAATCGCAAGGGTAACCAGCGAATTATGTGACACATGTCTAACCCATGATAAGAAGCAAGTTTACATAAATTTGATGTAAGAAACTAAGAGTATATCAACAATCAACAATCAACAATTATAACATGCCATGTGTAACACCAATAGGGTAAAGGCCTAAAGGGTCATTTTGGTTTAGACCACTTTCAGCTTGAGACCCCTGTTGATAGAATTAAGAAGAAAAATAAGTAAACTTAAGAGTGAGAGTGAACAAAAGGCTGCAATGTATTTAATCTTACACTACCCAATATAAGTAATCATCAATATGTCTTTATCGTCTTCAACTCTTCAACAATGTTTTGTGCCTCAGTGAGTTGAGTTGCAGCCAGTTACGGCGAATCACTTTAAACCAGTACGACCATTCCCGTTTTTCACAGTAAAGATTTCTAGTCATCAGATATCATCAATGTTCAACAGGTATATCATCAATGTTCAACAGGTATAGCGGGAGTATTGGGCTTTCCATTGCATTTTTCGTGACTCTTGGCATTACTCGTGGCTGAATGCCGTTTCTTTGGTGAGTTTGTACAGAATTCACCAGTACAAGGTGCATCAAATGAGATGTCCATTGTTTACCTCAGCTTCACCTGGCCTCACACAAGTGGCATATCACAGGGCAAAACAACTTTAAAGCAAGGTAGGAAGCCTTTGCAGGTATACAAACGGTGCTTGGTTATCATTCTTATATGAGAAAGCAATCAAGGAATTCCCAGTCCAAACTCCACAAACATAACTGCTTTTACTTGTGAGTGACAACCATCATTCGTTAGCGCATTCTCTAATGTTTTTTTGATTATTGTCTCCACTCACATTCCCGGGAACTTTATTAATACTAAACTTATATGCCAGTAGTGATATGTGAGAGGAGAACGGTGAAGGCGGAAAGAGACGGGCGCCGATCAGAGAAGGGGGGGACCCATGGTGGTCTTACTCGTCTAATACATTAGGACATAGATGGGATGATGGGAGAAAGAAATAGTTTTGAAACCCTTTCCCCATAACCTAACAAGAATTGGAGGGGTTTGGATTCTTTTCCTTCTAACCCGTTCTTCATTCCTTTCCTTTTCCACACTTCCAACCAAATGTTCCTTAAATTTAATGAAAAATGGCTTTCAACTATATAGTCCTCTTTTGGCCCAAGTTCATCATTGGTTTCAACCAAATGACATAAAGCAATTATCCTCGTCAAATCAATCATGGTTTCTAGTTTCTCGTGCTACTTACCTTCAGAAATTCATATACTCCTATCTTTGTGTCACACATCAACCACATTAAAGCTCATAGTAAAGAACAAATTTGTACATAGTTGTACCCTGGTATACCCTAAACTACAAGAAAAGTGGTTCCAAGGTAACCCACACATTTCCTAAAACCAGGAGATGATGAAGAAGAAGAAACTACCCCCTATACCGCAATCGGATGACCTTTGCATGAACCCATGTACCCACTAGATGTTTAAGTTTCTAAATTATTAGTCTTCTTTAAGCGCTAACAAATTGTGCAATTGAGAGTTAATATGTGGGAAACAATACATAGGAAACAATAAGAATAAGCAATAGAGGATGAGCAAGATAAGGCAAGAAAACCCACGATCCGGGTGAAAAATCACTAACTATGCACTAACAACACTATAAAATGGTAATACAAAAGAGATTCACAATCTGTCTAGGCATTCTAACCTCACTCTAGGGGGCTCTTCGGCTTCTCTAGATTTAAATCTTTCAATTCTTAATGATGTACAAACGGCTAATTACATATTTAAAGGGAAGAAGAAAACCCAAATCAAGTAGTAGTAATAGAAAAGCCGACAAAAACGCATAAAAAACAACTAGCCACTCGGGCCCATATGAGCTCGTCTGATCTCTCTTCCAATGTCGAGGGCAGAAACTTTGGAACACCTACACCGGTTCAAGCTCACTGATTGCCCGCACGGGCTAGCTGACAGCATCACTTTTCTTCTTTCTTCTCTTCTTGTTCCTTCGTTTCGCCCTCTTACATTCATCTCCACAACTCATAGCCCAAACAAGATGAACCAATTCCTTGATGATACCTCTATCCTATTCTTCTAACCACAAATTCTCTAAAAACTTCATGCTTGAGCTAGATCACATACCCAACAAATCATCTTTGTCTCGACCACCAAAATTTCCTGTTTTGAGTTTAATTCGACCAACACCCATATCGGTATTGAGTACCTATATATTTCTGTGTCCAGGTAATAATAGCTTGTCAAAAAGGTAACCTGATGCATTATTCCACTTTAGCCACCATTATTCCACTTTGGCCACCAGCAATCGTAAAACAAAGAATATGTTCAACAGACTCACCCTTGCGGCAAATCTGGTGATAAAGCTAGGTACTTGAATAAATAACTTTTTGTTCTAATATGTGTTATGTTCCTAATTTGGAAACATATGTCAATAACAGACCTGATATTACACTTCCACAAAGTGCCTCCCACAAGACTCCTCAATCAAGGGTTGACCTAACTCAAAAGCTTCTTCCAGGTCAGTAACAAATCTCTTGCGTTCTTGTCCTCAAGGGTGCTCTTTAGCAATCAAGTTGCATCCAAGTTGCCACCAAATGCAGATCCACCTCAACTTCATAGCCACATTCTCATTGATTGTTTGACAAACTATTTCATTCCACCATACATATTTTTATCTTAGGATGATAACTCTCTTCAGATATTTCAACTGGGAAAAAACCCACTACCTCTTCTTTCTTAACAATACTTCACCGTTATTTGTATGACTTACTATATATCATATTATAGCAACATTAGTAACACATAAGAATACAATACTTTCACTAAGAAAAGCACATTGCTAACAGTAGAAAACCTATAATTAAAATCCTCACTGTATCTCAAATTCCGGAACTAATCTAAAGTAGGAAGCATGCTAGTGCTGCTAATGATCCTATAATGACAGTTGTGTTGTCTACAAAAAAGCATATTGAACCACCCGCCCCAGCCCTTCAAGGCTTTCGGAGGAAGCAAAAGGTATATGCCACAAAAATAGATTTTATAGATCACGACCAGCTATGAAGCATGGGTACTTCACTTGATACCCTATCCCTGCTACATTCCATTCTTGGGACAAAACAGGGCATTTCACTTGATAGCGTGTTGTACCCACTCTCTTAAAATTTTATATTTTTCTGTTTCTCATCCCTGTCCACGTACCCCTTTCTGTCTCCATTTTTGACTCGGTAATAGAAGATCAAGACCACATTCAAGCCTCAGATAGAGAAAAGTCCAAGTGTTTGTAGCATAATGGATCTTATCTCTTATCCTTCCAGCATAAATAACTGAGCAGCTTTTTGCCAAACCAAAATCCTAAGAAGATCTACAAGAAAAAACTAACGCAAAGGGCTTCCTAAAACTCCATTTGGTTGGGGAAAAGAAAATAACCCCCAAAACTAGTTTCCCTATTTTCTTTTGTTTGGTTTGTAAGAGGTTAAATACTACCAAACATTTTCCATGGAAAGGAGAACAACCTCCTCTCTAAATAGAGCGAAAACACATTTCCTCCCTATTCCCTATCTTTCCTCTCTCACATCTATCCTACAAACCAAACAAAGAAAACCTAATCTACAATGGAGTTTTCCCTTAGCAAATCGTTTTTCATGTAAATTGATTTTCCGTCCAACCAACTGAAGCCTAGATTATCTCTATTATATAAGGGAAGAGGGGATGGACATCCTAACCGTTTTCACTACTTCCCTAATTTCCACACGCATCGCGTGCATCTAGCACTACAGTACTTAACTGGAAAAAAAAAATCATAGCACTCGATCTCGAAATTCAGCTGCCAAAACTTTCCTTCCTAATACTAACCATTCCTAACATCATTACATCAAAAATCACACACTTCCTTCGCCTATTCATGCTCAATCATACCTTCACACACATTATAGGAAAAAGAAAGCAATGCACTTCTAAATTCAAGCTCAAAACAGTATTCAATACAATAGAAAGAACAGAAATGATAAAATTTTACTTGTTGATTTGAGCAATGGCGCCATCGAAGAAGATAACAGAAGTATCATACAGCCCTTCAAGCGCATATTCTCTCGCCAATTTCAAATGATCTTGTAATCCCGTAAGCGATGTTTCCACCATTGTTTCTCTCAATCAACCCTAGAAATTGAAGAATTCAAACCTCGATTTTCGCGATGAATTAGAATTAGGGTTTGTGATTTGAGGAGAGAGAATGACGGCGACGGTAGAACGGTTTTGCGACGGTAATCGGAGGAGAGTGAACTTACTGTATTGCCCCCCTCTTTGTGTTGAACTATTTGATGGTTAATTTTGTGGGGCCATGTGATTTGTATATAGATTGATGTAGCTCATGCAAAGCAAATTTTGAAGTGTTTGAGCACCTCTTGCAAAAGCTAAGGTGGGAGGGACTTTAATTCTAATCTCAAATTAAAGATGAGAAAAGAAAAGGATTTGCTTTCACTTTTCATTTATTTCAAACTTGTAATCCCTTTTGTAATTACTCGTATAAATTATAATTATAAGTTTTTTAATTAATACAAAAACTTGTGTTGGACGGTCTATCTATAAGTATATGGATAGATTGTATGTAATTTTTGAGTTAAAACTTCGAGGTTTTGATATTTTAACATTTTACATATTAAGATTTTAGCTAAAAAATGAGCATAAATTCTTACTTTTATTAGTATAAGAAAATAAAACATTGTTGTGTATACTTTGTTACATTAGTATTTGAATTAATTTAAGATATTAACTTTTATCTAAAGGAATTGGATCGGGGAGTATAATAATAAATACGATTATTGCAGTACATGAACGATTAGTAGGTTTTGTATAAGAATGATACATGACAAAATATAGCATAGCGCAGAGAATTGAAATGAAAAGAAAATGTTTTATCTTAACTAGATGTATTGACATAGAAGTTAGTTTAACATTTTAACCAATTGTGGTAGGATACGGTACAACATTGTTGATAGGACTTTGTTGTATGGGAGTGTTGCAAGTATTTGCAAATGGGGAATATAATCTAGGGGGAGAGAAATTACTTTCAACATCATTAATATCAACAGATTTACAAATTAAACCACCACGAGATTTTATGACATCTATGGAACAAAGATATAATACAAGATCGGAATAAAATAATACAACACCGGAATCTGCTCTTAATAAGCTTGATACAAAATGGTAAACACATACTTCCTCTGTTTTGATATAAGTGATACATTGTCACTTTTACGGTTTTTGAGGCAAAATTTGTTAAACTTGAATAGATAATTGAAAGTGGGGAGTGAGGCATTTAATTAATAAGATAATCAGCCACCCATCCACCACCACAACCACCACCAAACCACCACCCAACACCTCCACCCACCCTCAAAATCAGCCCCATTTCCTTAGCCCCATTTCTCTCACCGGCAAAATCAGCCACCCATCCACCCTCGAAATCAACCTACCACCCTCGAATTCAACCACTCATCCACCCTCGAAGCCTTCCTCCTTACCGCCGGCCAATCGTAGCTTTCTGCTCGTCCTCCTTCTTCTTCTCGATTTTTGCTCCTCCTCCATAAATTTCTCGTTGTCCTTGCTCGATTTCTACTCAGAATTTTTCGACTCCTCTTTCTTCGATTTGGTGGGTGGCTGAGTGGTGCTTCGAATCTGCTTGTAAACCCTTGATTTCTGCTCCTTACCGCCGGTGGCAAGTGGCTGATATGGTGGAGTTGGTTGTGGAGAGAGATGGGGAGGGTGGTAGGTTGAGGGGTGGGTCGCTAGGGTTACGCCTTGGTGGGTGGCCAGGTGGTGGTTCTAAAGGTTTTAGTTTTAGGGGTAATGGAGTTTAGGTGGTTCTGGTGGTTAGGTGGTGTCAATTGGTCGAGAGAGATGGGAAGGGTGGTAGGTTGAGGAGAGAGAATAATTAAGTTAGTAATAAATTAATTTTTATTAAGATTATATAAACATCGTTTAGTAAGTTTAATAAGGGTAAAATTATGAAATAACACACTAAAACTTACCAAAGTAGGAAAAAACCCAAAGTGTATCACTTATTTTCAAACACCCATTTTTAGAAACTGTATTACTTATATCAAAACGGAGGAAGTATCTCATAATTTGACCACAAATTTTCACCAATATCTAAGAAAAAATAGGTACATAGAATCTTACAAAATTCATCCTTATATGAATACTCAAAATAACAAGATTCAATAATTATTATCAAAGATGCATTTTTGAGACTATGCTGAAATGAATTGACACTTTTAACACACTGGATTTAAACTCAAGCATAAGCCCCAACTAAGATTTAATCCTTCATTTATATGTCAGCAATGCAAATAATATCCCACATCTCTCCTGTACAAGTCATTACATTTATAGGAACAACTTGCCTTTCTTCATTCTAATGAACTAAAAATTGACAAATGTGTATTATTCAGAGTGAACCCCCAACAACCCAAGAAAAAAAAATCAATCATTCCTCCACCATTCCATCTCTCAACAACTCCTCCAAGCCCTTTCTGAGCCTCTCTGCAGCAACGGCGGTTTCAGCCTCTGGCAAACCACCAAAGGATATTCTGAGGTGTCCCGGGCATCCGCACGCACTTCCTGGGATCAAGACAATCTTATGTCGGCGAGCAAGCCAACGAACAATCCCAAAGTCATCTTGGAACTCATCAGGAAGCTTCACCCATAGATAGATGGCACCTTCTCCCCCTTTCACAGCACCCTCACCCAGGAGAGAAAGTGCCTTCTTTATAAGCTCCCTATTATTAACCAAGTCCTTAACTTGATCCTGTACCCAATCTCTTCCTACCTCCATGGAGAAAAGTGCCAAGTGTTGAGATATTATGGAGGCGCAAATTGGAATATTATCTTGCACCTTCAGCAGCTGATCCAAGAAGCCGTCTACTGCAGCTGGGTAAGCTATCTGCAGGAAAGAGATCGCTTTTCATCTATCATTTGAGTAATTAGTCGGAAGATGTATGCTCTTCTTTTCGAGGAATAAAGGATATACTCCATTCGTTTTGCAATAAACTAACAAAGAGAGATGGAAAGAGAATGTGGCCACGCGTGGTCGGAGAGAGAATACAAATCCCAAAATAAGGTAAATATGCAAATATAGTGTAGTGTTGAGCTTATCTCAAAACAGAGGGAGTGCTAATTTTGGACAACCAGGACCAGGAGTATGGGCAAAGCAAATTGACATTAACATGCTTGGAAAGGAAATTCGCAGCTTACATATCCAACACGCCATCCCATCATTCCATAAGCTTTTGAGAAAGAAAAAATGTTGACTATGTGATCTCCTTCTATACATGAGTGCTTCCGGTCATCATACATGAAATATCTGCAAGTTGAGATCGTTGAGATCATTTTTAAGATGGTGTATTTAGTGGTGGAAGCAGAAAAATGTATACACGTGTACATGTAACTACAGGTTTTCAAGGAGAGGGGGGGGGCAATAGAATATTTCCTCGCATAGAAATTAAATTTGTATAGCACTATAGCAGTCTAACACGAGAAAGAAAATAAAGGATAACATACTAACATGTAAATAGAATTTACAAGGTCGGGACTGCTTCCATGACTAATGCAGCCCTGCGCTTAGCAATTGTAGCTGGACTTGGTTTGTATCTTTCATGCATAGCATACTACTATTTAGAGTGAATCTCAAAGATGAATAAAGAAGCTGATGAGCGAGTAGATTCAAAAGAGATATTGATGCATGAGTTTGATGGCTACTAATGACTCAACTACTGAGCATTTTACATCTGTTGAAAGTAATTTAAGAACCATGGCAAAAATGGAAACAGAATCAACTTACTCATAAGTATTATCTACAATGAGCCAAGAGCCAGCATCTCTACAAAGATCGGAAATTCTCTACTCAAGAAAAAAGAAGTGGAACAGATAATCAGAAGATCACAATAGCTGCTCAACAAACCAAACCATTCTACTCAAATATTAGCAGAAACATAGCTGATGGGAAAGCAGGAAAAATCTGTGAGGATTTAGGAGACAGAGAGAAAAGAAGAGGACCTTGAGGAGAGGTTCTGGTACGTAAGTCCCTGATGGGTTACCCGGATTAACAACTGTGACCACTTTTGGTGGTGGGTTTCTCTTGAGAGTCTGCTCTAGCCAGTCTGACAAGCAACATATTATTTGTCATTCGTCCCAATGGAAAATTGCTATAATATAGTCAGGGATGAAACCACATTATCTTAGGATTGTAACTTGCTGCGTTTTGACATTTTTCTAAGCATGTGATTTAGTCATCTAATGATCTGATTGTTAGAGATAATAAGAAATGTGATGAAACCAGACTTCAAGAGAAGGCTAACAAACCATATTATACGACACATATTTACGATGAAGATTGCCAGTTTTTTTTGTATTTCAAGCAAATCTAGAAGCTTCCGCATATACTGTACTCATTCAGACCAAAAATACGTGACATTCTTCCTGTTTCCTGTAGTCCACACACACCCCCAAAGTTACCTAAAGGACATGCTTGGAATGAGGGAATGGACAAAAGGAGATATTTTAGCAAAGGGGTAAGTAAAGAATCAGTTAGGGGCTAAAATAAGAGATGGGAGATGGGTCAGACTGCACTGTCACATAATTCGCTGGGGTGGTGTGCGAATTTTGAATTAGTCCGATCGAACTCGTTCCCAATTTGCCTAAAATCAAAGTTCTCTGCAGCGAATTCTGTTCCCCAATTCATTTCCCGTTCCGGAGCGATCTAAGTATTATGTGACACAGGGTCAGAGCCAGAAAAGAGAGGAGGATAGAGGGAAGAGTGAGAGATATTTACTTTAAGGATGGACAGGAGAACCTATCACCCTTTTATTTTTCAAAAGTAAAAAGGAGAACTTACCACCCTTGTAAGGGGTTTGATCTATTGCCTTCAATCTTTGACATAATATTTATTTTCCATAATGGTTTAGACGACCCTCCTATTAATTCTCGTTGCAAGTATGTATTAAGAAGCAACTCCTTTGTCTTGAAGTTCTTCATGACATCTTCATTCAAAAGATCGATTAAAGATAACACTGTTAAAGAATTATAGCATTTGAACCATGATTTTCACCCTAAGAATTGTTATATATCTCCTAGAATAATGATATGATAGAAAAGTACCCACTGAAAATTGAGCATAAGGATAAATAATATTACAAAGTTAAATGTGAGCAAATTAAAGGATGCATTCGCCAGCATCCGGGAATCGGTAGAGGCATCATAGAAGAATAAGGCAAAGAATTATGCATTAACAAGCAAATGTGGCCTCACTGAACTTAAGCAAGGATGAGAAAAATTCGTATTCAGAGGATGAGGGGCACATAACCAAGAATAGATGCTAAAATTCCAGGTAAAATGTCACTAATCGCCTAATCAGGACCCCATCAGGTCAAACATTTTCTACAATAAAGATCCCTGCATCTAACTGCCAGGCTTAGCCAGCAATTACAAGGTATCATCTTTGACATGCAATTGCATCAATCCAATTTTCATTTCATACGGGAGAAGCCATCTTTTTCTCAACATTGTCTTTGTCATTTGATCCAATTATTCCAATATGAACAGAAACAGACACATTGTAATCGACAACAGAACTGAATGACTCCGTTTCCCATCACTATATAAAATTTGAGACTCAAGCAGAATCAAACACTCAAATTCCATTTCCATATGAAAGACACAGAAAGTAACATGCATGTCACTGACAAACTATAAGGCTTCTCACCTGCATCAGGGTAGAGAGTGTTCGGATCACCAGGACCAACTAATATGTTACTAACACCAGTCATTTGAAAGGACATGTATGCATTGAAGTAATATGGTGCAAACATGACCACAGAATCTCCAGCATCACATAGTGCAAGAACAAGATTCACAAATGCCTGGAATGAAAGAAATTGAAGGAAGTCATTATGGTGCAGCAAACATATGCTCAGAACATTCACTTGTTTAATCAGGGAAGGAACACATATATCAATTCAGTGATCTTTTTTCTAACTTGTAAATTTTCTCATCAAACATATCATGACAGTAGCTTTAAAAGTGAAATCTGGAAGTGAAGCTGAAACCAATGCCTTACAACACTTAATATGGGGATGGTAACAAGCCGACATGCACTTGAATCTAGGTCTGCTTGACAAAGATTCTTAATCCAGATTGACCAGCTTGAGCTCTAGTTAATTTTGATGTGAGCTGATTGCAAGTAGCTCTCAAATAGTTTGATTAATTTATCACCTATGGTTTCATCTTGTAATTGCAATCAAATAATGAAAAGCTTATTATTGTCAGACTCCATCAAAGATCTGTTAATTGAACAAACAGCTTAGTGTTTTAAAACCTTATTTAAGTACTTATTCCGATAATGTTGGGCAGCTAGGGTAGTTATACTCGAAGTTCTAGTCTTATTTTAATATTTCTACCTACCAATGGTATGAATACATATTTGAATCCAGCTTCACTAAAGTGGTTAGATGAGCTCGACGCAACTCACTGACGGCTAAAGTTGACTTCAAGTCCAGAAAGAGATCAAAGGGCAAAAAGTAATCATAATTCAAGGAAAATAGAGCAACTAATAAAATCAGATAAAGTTTACACACACATAAAACAGTGCATCTATTAGTGAGGTTTACAATTTACAATATAGCTCAGCAGAAAACACAGACCAGTGCTACTAACCTGATTTGCACCAGCTGTAACCATGATTTTTGATTTGTTCAACTTGTTTTCTGTTTGTAACTGCACAAGAGAGGATCCTGGAGGGGTTTATTTTAAACTCTAAAAAAGAAACATGCTGCATGGTGCAAACTGGGTTCCAAGGTCAAGAAAATTTATATACACCACCACAGTAATAGTGGCAAGTATTAGATGATTCAGACTTGGATAACATAATGATGATCTAAACAGGATTAGCCGCATGAATATGCAATAAGTCAACAGCATAAACAAGCCAAACATATTTAGTCATAGGATATACACCCTCTGGAATGGGCAGAAAAGGAGAAAAACAAGACCTCGCTCCACAACTAGATGAAAGATCCCATTTAGACCACACTGATACTTAGAAGTTGACGTGTAAGTTAACCGAGTATACCAACAATACTAGCAGCTTGCAAATGCTGCTCGTTTCGGGAGAAGTATGGAATTCTTTATGTTTTAAATCTACGAATATACAAGGAAGAACTAGAAGCCTAACATCTCTTTTTCGCTTTCCTTTTGGGGGTGAAGAATAAGTAGACAGCAATAGCCAGCACAGTACAAGGCCACCTACAGCCTCAACAGCTGGGAAAACTATCCACCAAAACATATAGGTCGTGATGGTTAAATACATATTAGCACCTTAACCAAGTTGACTTGTATCTTAATAAAGTTACAGTTTTAAATTACTCCCTTTCAGCTATAAACCGTTCATCCAAACCCTTCAATACAAACCTTTGAGTTGAACTCCTTACCTTTTTCATTAGAGCTTCTCTTAGCTCAGGGATACCTTCATCAGCACCATACCGACTAATTTTAGGCTCACACACGAGCTCTTTCACTTTGTTTAGTGCTTGTTTTGGTGGCTGCCAATATACTACACCCTGTACAAAAAGAATGTAAGGGCTGTCAGCAATAGCATAGGAGTGCTCGATAGATCTAGTCTGCAATAACAACTAAGGGCTAGCTGTAACTCCCAAGGAGCTACATACCGCATCAAGAAAAAGTACTCAGTACTTAGTAACAAGTACCAGTAGTCCACTATAATATGAACTAACATGATTAAGAAAAGAGGCAGCATTAAGAGTATCATAGAAAGGTAGAGATGTTAGCAGCCGAGAATGCCCAGCAACCCTCAAAATAAATATGACAAGCACTTGATTTAATAACTTCTCTCTAGCACATTCTATAGTTGATGCAAATAGATAAAAGCTAAGCTCATCCAGCAGCAACACCGGGAAGCCATGATTACCAAACTCACCACTAGATACTAGTCCAATCTCAAACTCTCCCTGATCTTCAAATATTATATACACGAAAGGGTTTATAAAGGATTTTTGCTTTTACTAAGTCTCAGCAGCCTGTCTATATGATACCTTCCCCATTCACATGCTTTCAGAGTTTCAGTCAGCTTAATATTATTTCAAGAACTTTTTACCACAAAAACTCCTGCAAATTAGTTAGTTCTTACTGTTTAATTATTGAGCCTAGGTCCTTCCTCTTCCTAGGAGGCCTCAACCATCCACTAGTTTGGAACTCAATTTGAAAGCAACAATGCTTTATTAATTATTATTATACTTCATTCAGAAAGACCCATTAAAAGCAATTGCACTTTGTTCTTATCACCTCAGGAAACAAAGTTCTCCGATTCATATAAGGACCAAGAACTTCAGATAAGGAGTTCAAAATTCAAATCAGGGCCAATGTATTCAAAAGCGTTTTCCAGGTGAAAATAACAAAGGCTATAATGCGCAGCTGCGTGTCTACATAAATTCTCTGCTAGCAATCCAGGAAAGCAGAAAAGTCATTCCAAGTTTTTAAACCATCCAGAAACAACACGACAATTATACAGCCAAAGGGAATAAGCCGCTCCTAAAAAAGTGCACGCTTGCTGTCTTTCTAGCTTTGCCATTTCACTTGTTTGTTGCAGCTATTAGCTATCTAAAGCCACCCTATCATACTGCACATCCCTATCATAGTGCTACAAAGACTAAAACAAACCCCCTTGCACACAGACATCATGAACAAAAAGATAGTAGTATATTCCTAAATGACTTTGGGCATATAATTATGTAGAAGTGAATGTGGTTCAAACCAAGCCCAACCAAAATCAATATCCCCAAAAACTTAAATCATGGATAACAGCTTCCACTTGAATGATCACATTTTATGAATAGAAAAGTTTGAGTCTTTGATCACTTTACAACAACCACTTCTAACAGAAATTAAGGGATAGTTCAGTGGGTTATAGCATTCCTAGAGGTTCCAAGAGGTTTTGGGATCGACTTTCATCCGGAATTCGTGGCGTGTTATGCAGCAAAAAAGGGGAAAAAAAGCACTTCTCACAAAATTACAGGAAAATGAATAGGCAAACACAAACCTGAGCCAAAGACACAGCATCTTTGGTAGTCCTGAATAATTCTTGTATCTGCAAACATGTTCAGACCAAGAACTTGAGCCACAAATCATTTCATAAAAGAGAGTGAAATTAGTACAAAAAATCTCAAAATTACAGAAACTTTATACCTTTTGAAATTACAAGACAACCCCATTTCGAAATTTGCAATTTTTGGGATGATAAAAATATTTAAAACAAAAAAAAAAACTCAAACTTTGATAAAATTACCTGAACCATAACTGGTGATTCAGTCTCCAAGGCCCTTCTAGCTAGTTTCCCAAAAGAACCCATTTTTTTCCCCTCTTTTTTCTCTCTTTCTTTCTCTTTCTCCTATGTCAACGAGTCTCCCAAAAATCTTAAAAAGTTTTTTCTATATATCCCTTGAAGTTTGGAAAAACTTACCAACCCAGAAAACACTTTTGAAAACCAACCAGCCAAATTAGACCGAAATGCCAAAAATTTCTGGTGATACCCCCTAATTTTGTCTTCTTGCCCCCTCTTTTTCTTTTTGTATTTTTCTGACAACTGAATAGATTAATGGAGCACAAACTCATCAACAACTCATCATCTCATTGTTTTATCAACAAATTACTTGTATTTTACTCAATTTTTAAGGAAATGCAAAAAGCTCATCCACTTTTCCATAACAAAATACTGTAGTAAGTAAGAGCGTTTTCCTTACATCAGAAATGAACTTTTCATGTAAAGTACTCCCCCGTCCAATATACTACGCATTTGACCGAATAAGTAGAGTACTTATTTGATCAAATGTAGCAGTTATATTGGGACGGAGGGATATATAAAAACGTTGCCCAATAAATTGTAAAGCATATAATTGGCTGGTGGCTGATAGCTTTATATTTTGACTAGTTTGACAGACTATTTTTAGTGACTTATTTAACCGGCTGTATAATTGTTGGCTGTTTAAAAAAAGGTTTGGTAGAAGTGGCTGTTATTGCTGGCTGTTTAAGCAAATGTCAAAAGCCAACCAAAAAGCTGGTTAAAGCAACTTTGGTTTTTGGCTGAAAAACCGGTTTTTCAACCAGTGCAAAAGCTAGTCTGTAAACACTTTTTTGGCTGTTTGACCAGAAATAGAAGCCCAAAAGCCATTTGCCAAACACTCCTAATTGAGAGAGAAATATGGAGGGTTTTCAAGTTTAGCAATGTGCAATGTGATGTTTTAGTGAAGTGTATTAATGTTTCAGTTTTTCTACGATATACCTCGTGTTAAACTAGTTTTTACGTTGTATTCCAACATGTTGAAAGTTATTCAGTGTATCCCTGAATTTACATGTTTTAATCAAATGTAACCTTGTTGTTAGGTAGACGTTAAACTAATCCGTTAACAATTATACACTTTGGAGTTTGGATTATATAATTGTTAACAATTTAATTAACTCCTTGAAGTATGTGCCTAAAAGTCGGCATATTGGTACTCGCATTTTAAACGGTCTCGAAATTCAAGACTTAGAAGGGCGGTCACCCGATCAGAGATGTTGGTTTCTCTAAAAATATTGTCTTCAATGTCAAAAACATTATTCAAGAATGCATCGAATTGCTGAAATACCCATTTTGACCAATTCTCGAATTTCATGGCCTAAATAAGAAATTCGGGGTGTCTATTTCCCTTAAAAATGTCGTCATCAAGGTCAAAAAAATATTCAAGATCATCTCGAAGTGTGTGCCTAAAAAGTCGGCACACTGCTACTTATTTCAAATGGTCTCTCGAAATTCATGTCTTGTAAGGATGGTTGGCGGTGTCTATTCCCTAAAAATGTCATTTTCGAGGTCAAAAAGTTATTCAGGATCATCTCGAAGTGCGTGCCAAAAGTCGACGCATTCGACTATGGCACTCATTTCAACTAGCTTTCTCGAATTATGCGCCATATATATCAAAACGCTTGACGGTGTTTGTTTTCCATAAAACGTTGTCTTCAATGTCATAAACATTTAATTTCCCACCAGTATGACGTTTGATTAGTTAAATTATTGTCTAATTAATGGATTAATTCATGCCTGCTTAATGATAGGGGTACAATAGATTTAAAAACGCAAGTTCGAGGGTGCAGTTAAAAATTTGACGATGTTAGGGGTACAACATACAAACTGAAAAAAGCATGGGTATATTATAGAAAAATCTTAAATGTTTATAAGTTTTGTCAATTCATGTACAGAGGCATTTGGCAATCACTTGCTAACATTTGTTGTTGGCGAGTTGTAGTAGATGGTTTGACAAGCTTGTTTGTATCGTTTGGTTTGATGTGCTATTATTCCTAGAGTCATTTTACCTAGGGTCAGCAAATAAGATTGATTCCCACGAGACTTATGCTCCTCTTCAAGACTTTTTCAGTAAACTTTAACCTCAAGTCATTAGACTTTTTGGTGATCCATTGGATAAATATAACTCATCTATCACTTCATCTTTCTTTTATCATGTTTTAGTCCGTCTCTCGTATCAAAAGACCTCCAAACATCTTCCAAACACCATTAAATAATCTTTTCCAAACATTTTTAGAGCACTCACACTCATGATCTATTTGGTCATGAAAAATGTTTGATGACAAGAAAAGAAAAACACACGCATTACACTCATGTATTTTTTTATGTCATCCAATGACCAATTGGTCATCAAGTATGAATTAAATTATAATTATGAAGTTGGTCATTCAAGTGGGGCCCATTGTGTCATAGCAAAGACTAGTAAAAAATAAAAACTCTCCTTTATTTTTTTTATTCGTAATCAATTTTCCGGAAAATTGTAAAAGTAAAAAATAAAAATAAAAATACCAATGATCGTATTAATTCATGATCTATAAAATGACATCCATTTTCATGTACTTTGAAAAAAAATGTGAATTTGGGTTTAATTATACAAAAAATATATATATCATATAAGTTGAGGTAATTTTTAATTTATTTTATATATAATTTATTTCTAATATTTTATTTAAATTTATGGATGATAAGAGAGAGAAAGTTTGGTATAGTATGTTGGGAAGTGAAGAGAGAGATGTACAACTTTTTTATGTCATGAGTGGGAAGCATTTTTAGCATTTGTCATGAAACATGGCATATGAAAAAAAAAGCGGTAGAAAGAGAGGAATGACAAATATTTTTGTATCATGAGTGATAATGGTCTTAAAACTTCTAAAACGCATTTATTTTTCAAACATCTATATATATATTAAAAAGCGTTATTAAGCATTGGAGGCCGCCACGTGTCACTCAAAATCACACATAGAGCATGCATGACACCTTTTTAAGGTATTTGCAAAATGAGCACACAGAGAATCGAACCTACGATCACACCGTGAAATTTTAACACTCAACCACCACGCTACAATTTCTTAGTTGTTCAACCTTAGTTTTTTTTATTTAATGTCCCAATTAGATTAAATTCCTCAACACAACCCATGTGTTTTGCTCAGCACTAGCCTTCACTATTAATGGAACTCCATTAAAAGCTCACCCATTAAAGCTACAACAAACCATCTATGGGTGAAACCCATTAATGGTGACGACAGGTTGCCCGGCGATGGTTATGAACGTTGGTCGTGGTGTCAAGGAGAAGGTGAACCGCGTGTCGCCGTCGATTAGGTTACCGCAATTAATTCATTTGAAGTTAATTCAACAAATGTGGGTTGAAATACCCCCATTGTAACCGAAATTAACAGGTAATTGATGCGATTAACAAGTAATTGATGCATTTATTAGTTAGACTACATTTTTAATTGAACATAGACTATGATTACTCCCTCTTCATTCTCTCTTATAATTGTCTGTTGGAATTGCACAGTTTTCATCTTTACTTTTTGCAGAAAGCAGAGTAGGATTTCTTTTGGTTCTAATTACTTTCTTCTTCTATTGTTCTTGATTTTATCCGTTTTCTCTAAAAGACATAGACCTAGCCAAGTATGATTCTCACTACCTTTAACTTATTTTCCGAATTGCATTTGCAAACTTTAAATGTAACTTCTATACATCTCCGAATTGCAGTTGCTTAAAAGTTCAATATTCTTCCATAATTTTAGAATATTTCTTTGCAAATATTATATATATTACCAATAGATAGAGTATAAAATGGTTTTATTTACACACTGATTTATTTCTGAAAATATTTCACTTTGTTTACTGTCTGAGGTCTAAAAGTAATTCACTTTGTAAACTGTCTGAGGACCGAAAATAATTCACTTTGTTTACTGTCTAAGGTATTGTGGATTATCAATTTGCAAAAATAAGTTATGTCGGGTTAGAGGATGAGTTTCTAGATTTCTAACCCCAGTGTGCAACTACTTTCCCCGTCCATTGTTTTGATTTGATTGTTTCTTCTATTTTATATTCTAATATGTCCAACGGCAGAATCATCAATACTACTCATTATCACATCTCACTTCAATGACTAATCCTTATAGTTTTGGGTTATTCTTTTTGTCAGGGGCAGCGAGATAGAGATTGGACCCGAGTAGCACTAATAGGATATATAAGACCGAATAACAGAGATAGCAAGTTTTTGTAAGTGATTCTCCAACATTTGATCGTGGATTTGAAGATGAATCATGAAAGATTTGATTTAAAAATTGATATGATGATGCTTAGAATTCGATTATGCTTTCCTCTTACCCAATCAGTAATTCTAAGTTTAATATGACTCCATTTTGAGGGTTTCAAATTTGTTTAAGTAAAAAAGGAATTCTCATATGAACTCATTAATTAGTTAGTAGTTCTTTACTTAGTGCAGTCACATAGAAAGCAATACTACAAATGACAGAGAAAAGACATAGATATCATTGGAGAAAGCATACAGTTGAAAGATTGCAAACCATATCAACCTAGGCTCTTGGAAGCATAATACGCTTGTGCTTATTAGGTAATAGGTAGACACTAAAAATTAGGGATATAAAATGATCTGAAGAAGAAGCAAATATATAGTATTTGCTACTATTTACAAGTAATGAGATTGGCAGTTTAGCTGTTATGGATGCCTTAATTTCATAGAAATCTATACTTACAGTAAAGGAAACAACATTATAATCACAGAAAGTATGTTGTAAATCTGTTGTACTACCACTAGACATATGGGACCTATATCATAGAGATGTCTAACTTCATGCAATATTGCAATCTATATTAGTTAAGTAAATATTAAGTTACTAAAGTATATATAAGTTGGTTGTTTGCACCCCTAGACTAAGGAGTATGTGTTAAGTATATGTAAGTAGCTTGTAAGTAGGTTACTTAAGTATATATAAGTTGGTTGTTGACAAAGCTGCAAAACCCATAAAAAATGTTTGGATTGAGCAAGATTTGGTTTTTTTAACAAATGTGGTAAGAACTCCGAATCGGACCTATTGTCAAATACAAAATGTTAGGAGTAGGAAAGGATATAGAATTTCCAAGGAGATTTTCTAATTTGGAAGAAATTTAGCTGAATTCCAAGAAAGAGCAAAGTAAATTAGATTAGGGGAAGTTTGCAAATGGGATTATATCATGTGTGGTTGTATGAGACTGTTTCTATGAAAAGTGAATGGGATCAAAGAGGTTGAATATGGGAAATAAAGTGGAACTACAAATGGGCCAAGTTCCTAAGTTTGAAGGTGGAACTAATCAGACAAAAGATTAAGTAATAGAATCAGGATGGCATAACAACAGGCCACCAAAATTATAATGATTGCCTTTAAGATCATAGAAGATGCTCAGTCTTCTTGACTACATCTTCCAAAAGTATCTTATCTTGGTTAGTAATGCAAGGTGTATACATGATTCTAACTAACAACCTATACTCTATAATGCAGGGAAGGGAAGAAATGACAAGAGACCGATGATACAAAATGAGGGGAATAAATGGACACAAGGAAGGACGCTGAAATGATCAAAAGAAGGATCGCAACGCAAACAACGATATTTTCATAACTAAATAAACTCTGAATTGAACAATATGTCAATTAAGGATGTTCACACAAAGGTTTATAAGATACAAAAATAAGTTTGATAAAACAATCATTATGTTCTCATTCCTAGAAAATGAGGATGTTACAGGGTTTTTGCTAACGCTACTATACTACGAGATACTTACATTTATGCAAATTTGGAACAGATGTTGTAGGAAGTTTAAATGTGATGGTCAGAGTTCTTATTTGGTGTACATAACATTAGTCCATCCACCAACAGTGTCATCAACTAAATAAACAAAACACAATGAAACAAACTCGGGGCATCGCCCGGGCCCCAACACTAGTGAAATCTTTAAAACTTTGACGCACTTCCAAATTGTACTTTGAGGATTCAGATATGACATATACGAGACACTTTAAAAAATTATATAGGCAATAAATACATAGGACATTTCATCTTCTATTCAAAATTAATCACAATATTTTCTTCATTCTACTCACAAGTTGTCATAATTTATAATGCGCTCTTTGCTTCAAAAGATCCATTTAATTTTATTCAAGGTTGTTCATTTATCTGGCCTTGTGTATCAAAAGAAAATTGATCCTTTAATTTACAGATTAAAATAGACACTCTATAAGAGATACAAAGTGCAATATTATAAAATTTTTCATTATCATGTGATGCAATTATTAACACATCAACAACAAAATTCAAAATACTAAAACAAATCAGTCATATACCAATTGTGAAGAACATGTTATACAATAAAGAGTTACTGATTTTTTTTAAAGTGGACGACTAAATGACGCCCTAAATAATCTAGGTAACGCCCTAAATACATATAAATTTCATAAAAAAAACCTAGCCTTATACATACTATTCTCTCTCTACTTCTCCTACTACCACACCCACTCTAAACAACCACCACCACCCCAGCCACCACCACCATCGTCGCCACCGCCACTACTACCACTCGTGATGAAGAAGACCACCAACACTGCTAAAAGGTGAGCCTTGTGCCACACAAGGCTCACCTCATGGGGATCCTTGTGCAACACAAGGCACAACACATGATGAGCCTTGCGTAGCACACAACTCACCTTTTAGTGAATAATATTTTTTTCGTAATTCTTATATTCAATAAATTATATGTATATTTTTAGTATTTAATTGAATTAAAAGTTGTATATTTGTGAATTTAAAAATTACTCAAAAAAGTGTATTAAAAGGCAAGCCTTGTGCTACACAAGGCTCACCATGTGATAAGCCTTGTGCTACACAAGGATCACCTTAAGGTCAGCCTTGTGCCACACAAGGCTCACCATGTGGTCAGCTTTGTGCCATAGAAGGCTCACCTCTATGGACGTTTTTTTCGATCATATTTTTTGAGTAAACTTACCGCCATGTGATCATATTTTCATGTCTCTTTAGCGGTGGTGGTGGTCTTCTTCATCACGAGTGGTGGCGGTGTGGTAAAGGTGGCGGTGGTGGTGGCGGCAGTGGTGGTGACGGCAGTGGTGATGGTGGCGACGGCGGTGGTTGGGGTGGTGTGGGTGTGGGGGTGGTTGGGGTGGTATGGTGGTCAAGAGTAGTGTGGTGGTAGGAGAAGTAGTGTGCAAGAGTGGTGTGAGGTATACTGGTAGTTAACGTAGAAATACAGGGCGTTAGTAAGAAAATACAGGGCGTCATTTAGTACAACCCTTTTTAAATAGTAATTGAAAGCCTAGTGTCATGATTTGCATTGTTTTTTTGATAAGGAGGGAAAACTTAGATTAGCATTAACCACCGCTCTCTAACCGACTAATCCCTTGATCATATACACTGCGGGCATGTGTCATATTAGGGGTGAACGATCAGAGGTCTTCTCTAAAATGACACAATAAGGCTGATTGAAAATGAAACAACCTAACCCTTAAACTAAAGTTTAACCTTCAAATAGGGCCAACATAAGATATTTTTGTTGATGATAAAAGTGAAATTAACACGATAAGGGTGGAGAATCTGTTTTTCTTCCTCTGGCGTGAGAGGAGTATTGTACAGCAAAATATATGGGTTTTAATGGCAGCAATGAGGGATATTTTAAGAGTGAAGTATAGATGGTATTAAGGGTGTGTTAAGTGCCCAATAAGTAGGCTTGATGGCACATTATGGGGGATTATGAAGGGGCTTGAATTAAGGGTCAACTTAAGGTTACAAAGCATAGAGAAAGCTGGCCAAACCCTTCAAATTCTTCTCCTCATAGCAGAATTTCGGTCCCCAACAAGGCCTCGTATGGCTCACAAAATCACTAATAATAACTATATATATAAACAAATCATAATCATTTACATTACGTAATCTATATATATATATATATATATATCACATTATTGACTTTAACATTTTCCGGTACAAATACAAAATAAAAATAATCTAACAAGTAAAGTTTATATTTATGAAATTAAATACGCATAAACATATACACATCTAAATATAAATATAAATTTTGATGAATTAATATAATTTTAACGTGCAGAATTTTTAGCGAAATTACGGGGTGTTACAGAGAGTGGTTGGCGCCTTAACGACTGGGCGTTGCTGGCTGCCGCCGATTTGCCCTAGCCACCTCATCCCGGTGCACGGAGCACCGTGCTCCAGAGAGCACCAAAAAAATTTCACTTTTTGACCCATATTCACCTTAAAAAGTGTTATCTATAGATATACTATGGATTAGGCTTTCTATTTTTTTTTATTGTTTTTCATTTTACGAAGTCGAAATACGCCTGTATTCCAATGAATCCCTGGATCCACCATGCTTAATAGTTAATACCCTCCATTGGACAGTTCATGCCTAGGTCCCAACTCCCAAGCTGTCTGTTTTACTGTCTATTCAGTTAGTTTGGAAGGCATAGTATTTGGATAAAGAAAATGGAAAATATGGTCCATATGAAACATTGTATTCCCCCTCCTTATTTGCAAAACTATCAACTACCAGTCGAAACTTAACTTAACTTCCCCCTCGCATTTTGTGGAAGCTCAGCCTCAGAAATACACACAACACTGTTACATAGACAAACTCAACACAGAGGAAGAAGAAAGAGAGAGAGAAAAAAGAGGAGATTAAAAAATGGCGAATATTTTGAATATCTCATCGCAGGCGGTGACGCCATGGACGAACGCCACTTCAGTATTCTCATCCAATATTAAATATTCTCTCTCCTCCAAATTTCCTCATCCTTATCCTTCCACTTCAACTTCCGGTAATTTCTCTCTTTTTTCCTGAAATTTCGTTTCTCTTTTATTAAGCATTGTTTCTAAACTGTATCCTACTTATGCATTCGGTTGATTTCTGTCTTTTAACCATTTTGTGCAATTTCAAGGTTTGTTACGTTGTTTCCTTATGTGGAAGATTTTTGTGTATTTTCGGCCTCCAACTTTTGATTTCTTCTGTTTTTTTATAGGAATTTTGCTATTAATAGTAGCAGTTTGTTTGCTGAGCTATGTAGTTCCAATGATCGAAATTTCGACTAATTTTTTTTTTTTGTTAATTTTGGGGATCAATTATAAAAAAATACTATTAATTGTTTTAGTCGAATGTTTTAATTTTTCATAATTGGTCCGTCAAAATAACTGTAAAATCATGCTTATGTTTTAATTTTACAAACAATGATTAGAGTATTGTTTGTAAATTGTATCCTCCTTATGCATGCAATTGAAACTTTTTGATTACTGTGTTATAATGATTTGCGCAATTTGAAGGTATTATACGTTGTTTCCTTGATTAATTTATTGAATGTGGAAGATTTTTTTGTATTTTCCGCCTCGAACTTTTGATTTCTGATAGAAAAGTTGCTATTCAAGTATTCATAGTAGCAGCTACAGATCAGTTTGACTGCTGAGCTATGTTGTTTTAATGATTTAAATTTCGAAGAATTATTAAGGATCATAAAGTAGAATGTTTTTTTTTGTTAATTTTGGCGGATCAATCATGAAAATTACTATTAAAAACAAGAAGGATGAATGAAATAGACAATAGTAATTGTGTCAGAGATAAGAGTGATTTGAGTTAGGAGTATACATAAAAAAATGATGAAAATAGACGATAGTTGCAGTTAGAGATCAGTTTGACAGTTTGATTGCTGAGCTATGCTGTTCTAGTGATCGAAATTTCGAAGTATTATTAAGGATCATAGAGTAGAAGGTTTTTTTTCTTGTTAATTTTGGCGGACCATAGAGTACTATTAACCTGTGTTACATAAGACTAGACCTCTTGCAATCTCCATAATTATATCCATTAAAAACAAGAAGGACCGAGGAATGAAATAGAGAATACTAGGATTTTGTGTCACAGATAGAGTGATTTGAGTTAGGACTTAGGACTAGGAGTATATATTAAAGAAGAAATTGAAGGAAATATTTATCCCTAGTGATTTCGAACAGAATAATTATTTAAAGTTGACACCATTTGTTCAATATACCTTAAGTGTGCATGAATACACGGTTAAATTTGATGAATTTGTTAAACTGTGTCTAGCATCTGATTTAGAGGAAAAGGAAGCCTTAAAATTTGTTAGATACATAAAGGGATTGAAAAAAAGAAGAAAAAAATCGAGAAATTTGAGATATTTTAAGAAAATGAAGAAATTTGGGAGGATGTGAAAACAGAGATCTCAATTTCTTTAATGATCAAGGATTGATCAAGTAATTTTGATACAACAGAATAACAGGAATGAATGAGTAATTGCAAGCAGGAATTATCAGCTGAATTGAACAATGGAACATGAATTCTGGAGAGCAAAGGGAAGATCGAGTGAAGAAAAGCAATTGTGTGAATCACTAGCTTTGACACCCTAGCATAATTACAAATTGAAGATCAGAGGAGCTTACATTTTTCGTTCAATTTTGGCGACGAGATTACTCCGGCAATGTAGCTTCCAGAGAGAGAAATAGAGATCAAATAATACAAAGAGGAAGTAAGAGTTCTCACAAAGTTTATTAGAAGGAATGATGACACTGTTCATGGTAACCAAATCGATGCGATGTCCTAACTAACCCTTGTCAGCTGAGACCAACTGGGGTGGGGTGGGGGTGGGGGAGATTGCTCTGCCAATGGGGACAAGGGTTGATGGAGTCTAGTCTATGTATTTGTAAAGAGATTAGAATGACTGAATGAGTGCAACCCCTCTATTGTATTGGGAAATTATAGCTTTGTTTTCTAATTGGACACTGCAATTAATAGTTCTACATCCTCTTATACACAAATACAGAGGATCCATGCTAGATTGTCGTTAAACTGCAGCTTGCATTCAAATATAACGTGCTCTTAAGGTGTATAGTTTTGACAAATTGCGATACATGTCCAAATGATCTGCAGATTTAGCTTCTTTTCCTCGTCTTCTTCTTTGGGATGCCTTAACAAAGGGCGAGGAGGGGTTGGTGTATTGAAAGTTTAGTGCAGCAATGATCCTATACTAACTGCTTTGAATTAGAGACAGGATAAGCATATGAAAGTTGTCTTAAAACAGGGGGGAGAGGATTTGAATGGGGTGTGGTTTATTTCCGAGTGGAGACAACTGGTTACTAGCATCGAAGCTTTTTTTCTTAACTGAAAAAAGGTACCCGGTGATAGGATCAATTAACTTTAGCTGAAAAGAGGCACAGTCAACACTTTTCATATCATTTTTCCTGTGTAAATGTTCATGAAAGAGGGGCTATATTAGGATTCTCTTTGACCTTATGGCTTTTGATCTTTACTTCATATCTGGATACAGAAGTATTATTGCAGTTTTAACAATGCTCTGGTTTCCTTTTCTAACATCTAACTTTCGTGTTTAGTTGTTATGCCAGCTGGGTGTAGATATTCATGGATGGAAGAGAACTTTACCAGTTATAGAAACATGCCCAGCAATGGAAGAAGACTGAGCGGTGTTCACGCCCTTCCAACGACATCTGTGGCAGTTTCATCTGTACAAGACCTTTTTAAATTTATATGTTCAGGTCCCCTTGTTGAGAAATTAGGTCTAACTCCAGAAAAGATTGCTGAGTCCATTGATAAATGGTTACTGTGTGCATCTCAACTTTGTAGAATATTCCAGCTCAATGAACTGAAATTAAGTGATGCTCAGAAAGTCAGGCTATACCATTACTATATACCTGTGTTCTTATGGTGTGAAGATCAAATCTCCCAACATGCATCCACGTTTAAAGACGGAGAAGAACTCCCTCCTTTAGTGGTACAAATATTATCTTTATCCCCCACCTCCTCCCCCCAAGCCCCCCCCCCCCCGCCCTTTTTGATCCCTTGTGCATACCTGAATGTTCTTAAATGTCACTTATACGACAACAACAACAACATTATCCCAGTGCCGCAAAGGCTCCCGCCATAAGGCGAGGTAAGGGGGATTGGATGTACGCAACCTTACCCTTGTGTTGAATACACAAAGAGGTTGTTTCCGGATGATCCAAAATGAAAATTGTGTCGAAAATGCTTTGACCACCTGTGACTTTCATAGTATAGCAAGCGCAACGAGTTTAGGAAGCCATTTTTCTTTGTTCCATCATATTCCAAAACCAAAGAATAGTGTCTTTGGCTCCATTGGAAAATGGAATCTAGGTAAGGTTTCCAAAAGCTTATAGATATTTCACATGTGGGCTCTTAGCTCATAGCTGCGGAAATCAGAAACTTAGGTTAATCTGTGCCTAATTGCTAATTTTTATATTTAATTTTCTAGCCTCTAGGCATTTGTGTTCATGCACATCTTAGTTATTATATGTATATAATTGTGCATACAAAATTCTATATTTACTCCTGGATCAGCCACTAATTACATTTCAATTTTATGAAAATGCGTTACCTTTGAGAAATTTTCCTGTTTTTTTTGCAGATAGGGTTCAGTGCACCGCAAGGTTGTGGAAAGACGACACTTGTATTTGCACTAAACTATCTTTTCCAAATTACTGGCAGGTACATATTGGAAATATAATGGAACATGTCATGTAGTTATGAGAAACTGATGGGAAAAGTAATGACTATTTTTGGGACTGATAACATAAAATTGTGTTAGGAAATCTGCTACAATATCCATTGATGATTTCTATATGACAGCTGAAGAGCAGGTATTAACTCTAGTGCCTTTTGAGCAGGCTTCTGATAACAAAAATTGCTGTCCATATCAATCTTAACCTTTTCTGACCGAATATCATGGTAATTGTAGGGTAAACTACGAGAAGCGAACTCTGGGAATAGACTTTTGGAGGTGTGACTATGACAGTTCGTATTTTTTAATTCAATCAAAGGTATGAAAATGTGTATGCACTGACAATGTCACATGACTAATTTCAGTTTCGGGGAAATGCCGGAAGCCATGATCTAGCGCTTTCTGTTGAAACACTTACATCCTTGAGCAAATTAACTAAAGAAGGTATCTCTTTACACTGAATTTCCTGATACTGGTCTGTGCAGATGCAAGTTCAGGTGCTAGAACATGCACAACCTTGGTGGTACATAGTGCATGTCGATCCTTAGTTTTCCATAATCTTCAATTAAGCTGCTCTATCTTTATGATCATCGTCTCATATTATTGTTAATTTATTTGCTGAATTCTCTTCTTTTATGGCCTTGTCGTCTGTAATGTTTGAGATCTTCAGAATCACACCATTTATAGAAGCTAAATATTTCAGGTATGAAGATGAAGGTACCACGATACAATAAAGTAAGCATAAAATGCTATCAGGTTTCCTCATTTCTCCACCCGAGATCATATGTTTGAACTCTGAAGTTGATCAATCTGCGTGCAGTCTGCATATAATGGGAGAGGAGACAGAGCAGATCCTTCAGTATGGCCAGAGGTTGAAGGACCACTAACGGTGAGAAGTTTTATATATGGTTTTTGATCCTCAAAGATATGGCTTCAAGTGCCAATATCATGTTCTTTTTATTCGTTGGGGTAAATTTATCTGCTCTGGATTATCTTCTAGCCATTTTATCCTTATCTCTCTACAGGTCATGGCATGTTAGACGTCAGGTTGCATGTATTTGAACCAGTAGATCTATAAAGTTGGGCATAGACAGTAGAGAACAAGTAACGCCAAATATGATCTGTAGCATGTTTTCTGCACCAGAACCGGGCAAAATCCTAAAATTCTTCCAATTACCTTACAGAATTTTACTCTGAGGCTTAAAATTTCTGAAGTTGCTGCGGTTTTTAGGCTGACATGTAGTAAATGGTGCCAATAAGTTGAGACGTCTTCTGTCCTGTCAGTCTATAGCATGTCCTCTCTGAAAATGTTCGTGACCCAGTCTCATCGAATCCATATCATAATCTGTACGACTAGAGTGATTCTGGTATACAGCCTAATAGTTAGATGTGCAACTGAAAGGTCATCTACCCTTGGCAGTTGGCCCCCTATACACACGTCCTAATATTGGTAGTCCTTGATAATGGATGGAGTCTTTGCTTAACCTGAAATCTCACGAGCTTTGCATGCTACTTGTTAGGCTACAAAACTTTGCTGATACACATCATTGTACTTAGAGGAAATACTACATCCCAGTAGTCCAACACTCAAATCGTGCATGAGGATTAATTCCCTTTTCATTTAAATTAGCTTACAAAGAACTACTTCCTCCGTAACAGAAAAAACGCAACAACTGTACTTTTTACGCATGCCGAGACAAAACTTTAAAGATTAATATCTCTAATTATATATTTTTAAAAATTATAAACACTAGATCATAAAAAACTACAAGTTGTGACGAAACCCAACATAACTATATTTTTCCATATGTACAAGTCACAAATTACAGTCAAAGTGAAAACTGTGAATAGTGTCAAAGACACAAATGTTGCGTTTTTTATGTTACGGAGGAAGTAGAAGCTAGAGTTCCATTATGAGTTCTACGTTTTTCTGGAATGTGCTTTAGAGTGTTGATGAATGATATTCATACACTGATACTCTGTGAGGTTAATAACTTACCTGGCCAATTAGTTTCCAGGTGTTACCTGATAGCATCAAGAATAAATTGATCCAAAATAAGGTGATTAGGACCTCTACTTAAGACAAGATAGTAAGATTGAGGGTTTAGATGGTGCAGACACATAAATGAGGCTTGCATATGCTCTAGTTTGAAGATGTGGTAGAAGTGTAGAGAACAGCTATAGGAGTGGTAGTTGATACAAGGAGCAAGAGGATATGTTAATTTAGAGCAAGGTGGGTGGGCCTTCTATATGCAATTGTGCTACTCTAAACTTAATTATAATTCCCCAAGTGAGGGGCCTCTAGAGTCGGTCCATACTCTTGGTTGATTCTTATTCTCCCTAATCTTATGATTACTGTCCTTCACGGGTATGTGTTGAATATGCTGCAATATGCTAATACAATTCTACTATCTAGTACATTTGCTAATTCAAAAATCATTACGACTTTGGATCTAGCTGCTATAGGAAAGAAGTTCTAGGTTCTTCCCCCCAAAAAAAGGAAAAAAAACCCCGGTTACACTGTTAATGTTCTTGCAAGATTCTGCTCAAACAAATATGACTCATTAGCCTTTTAAGTGTATATAGATTCAGGACTGATGAGACTGTCTACTTCTTCATTGTGACCTGTTACTTAACCATTTGTAGGCTATCCTGTTTGAGGGCTGGATGTTGGGTTTCAAACCCCTTCCCGATGAAGCAGTTAAAGCTGTTGATCCGCAGGTTAGTTCTTGCAACTTATCGACAAGCCCCCCTCACCTGCTGCTTAATTCTTTGTTTCGGTGTTAACTTCTCTTCATAGTACAGCTTGAAACTGTAAATAAAAATCTGCGAGCTTATTATGATGCATGGGACAAGTATATAAAGGCATGGGTAGTAATCAAGATCAAAGACCCAAGTTGCGTCTATCAATGGAGACTTCAGGTTTTGCTGTCTTCTCATTCTTAATTTCCTATCATCTTACCTCTGTAAGTGCAGTCAGAAATGAAGTTTTTTGAATTACAGGCGGAGCAGGCCATGAGGGCAGATGGAAAATCAGGGATGACTGACGAGGAGGTTCTTAAACTTGTCGTTTTGCAATTTTATTTATAACTTTTTTAATGCTGGGAGTCTCCTGCAATATGCACGTTCTTAAACTGATAACCTTTGATGTGGGTGTACTTCGCAGGTTATGGACTTCGTTTCTCGTTACTTGCCTGCCTACAATGCTTATTTGCCTGGACTTTATGCAGAAGGACCAAATGGTTCAGATCCAAAGCATACACTTGTCGTTGAAATCGATGAAGGGAGGAACCCTATTCTCATCGGTTGATGATAGGGTGTTTGTTTTTAGAGGTTGGTTTGTTCATATTTTAGTTGCATCCTACTATCTTGTTATATTGTACATTATATTAAGTCTTCAAATAAACCTAATTCTTGAAGAACTTCTTCGATAGTAAAAGCCCGGCTTCAAATTCTGCTATGAGATGTTGACAATGGACAGTATAAAGCACACTGAAACAAAAGAAAAGCAAGCCATAGTTCATTATTCAAAACACGTATATTTAGAAGACATCAAGAGGTCAAGAGCTAGTAACTCTTCTTGTCTTGCAGCACACTATTCTTTTTTCCTTTTTTTTTACTCGCACACTGTCAAAATATGGAATGTAATAAAGTTTCAAAATAATCAGTAATAAATTAGGCTTTTCTTTTTACAAATCATTCTTCCTTGTAAATGTATGGTTGAGTAATCAATCCCTTCGATCCCCCTTTTTATCATCAGAGTCACAGCAACAGCAGAAAATCTTCAGACAGCCCTCGCATGCCTCGTAGCAGCAGAAGCAGCAGCACAGAGTGAAGAAGCTGCAAACCAACCATATTCATTAGGCATTAGAATGAACTAAAAGAAGTAAAAATATCTTGTTCAATTGTTGGATACAAAAGAAAACTCCCAAGAATATCTATGGGAGTATATGTTAAGTTCATTTTTTTAAAAATCGGTTAATCATATATACGCAGAAATGTTAAATGATGAGTGTTTATAAGGTTTAATAGCATTAACTTAAACAAGTTTAGGTGAAGAGAATGCATTTAAAGTCAAGAAGATAATAGGAAGATGATAGGCAGATAATAGGCTATGAAACTTTTGAAACCAAATATGTACTCCAGAATTTCAATGGCAGATAATAGGAGTATAATTTATGTCGGCAGATATTAGTTTGATGATTGATAGAATGTCACCTGACCTCATTTTTCAATGGAATTTGGTCAAGTATTCTCCAGAAGTTCCAATTTATGATAATGTCACCTGACCTCATTTTTCAATGGAATTTGGAAGTACTATCCCCGTGATTTATACAAAAGTTGTCCCAATCTAACTACAGTAACACGTTTTTCATGCACTAATAACTAACCACTCACTAAATCATTCAGAAAGAAGAGTTTGAGCTCTCTAGTGTAAACATTAGTTTATCCTTAATTCCCAACCTTCAAGACATATTTCTTGCGCTCTATAATTCTTGCTACGTTGAGGGCAAACTTTGTAAAATTTGACCACAATTTTCTTTTTTGGAGGGTAATGTGGTGGACTCCTAGTCAGATCTCAATTAGCACAGTTTCTTGATCTGGTGTTTGCGGGGCCCAACATTTGGGAGTAGGGGAGAATGGTAAGGGAATCCCCACCCCCAAATGCCCCTAGTGAGATTTGATCCCATGACCTTAAAGTCATGAGATCAAACCTTTACCACTAGACCAAACCAAACTTTGTAAAATTTGACCACATTAGCTCACCATTATATAAGAAAAAGATTATCGTGTGGGTTCTTTGGTTCATCTCAATATTTGTTTTTTTAATATCAATTTTTTAAATTAATTTTTACTAATTTATAGTCGAAGATGTTAATTAGCAAAGTAATGCTGGAGACCACTAAATACGACAAGTATAACAAAAATTATAGAACGGAGGAAGTAATTGGTTATCCTTTTATTTACCCCACAAGATTAAACCATGAAAATTATTACCAATCTTTCGAACTATCTTTTGCCTTAGGAAACTAAGGAAAGTATTACCCTCAAGATTAAACATGTAAACTAGGCTTCGACAACTACAAGGGTCATAATATTATATTTCTATATCAATACCAATCTAGACGAAATTGTGAAAGAAAAAAAACTCGGATAAAGAGATTCAAGTTAACCTTTAGAAAATCTTTGTTACAACGCATTGCTATTTTAAATAATTTAGATAGTTGTAACATGTGTCATATCTTTATTTCCTCATTTTAAAGACATGTTACTTGTTACCACGCAGACAAAACTGTAAAAAGTTTATGAGATAAAAAATAAAAGTAACTCCTCCCCAAAAAAAATATATGAAAAAGATCTCATATTTGCTTATGGAATTCGTAGATAATAAAGTTTAAACCGGAATGTCTATTATTGTTTATATTTTTCAATTAAAACTTATATTACGAATCTCGAAAACTAACTATGATACGTAAAGGATCCTGGACAATTTTTTCCGCTAACTCTAGTGTTCATTATAATTCATTCACCTAATCTCTCACCAAATTTAGACCCAAAAAGGAAAAGAACACATCACATTTACACCAAATCATACCAAACATAGTTTTAAAATAGGGGAGTACTTTAATGACTAATAAAAAGAAAGAATTAAAAGTGACAAACCAAGCATAAATCCAGCCTTTGTCATGGTTACGCTTCTTGATATGATCAGAGTAAGTGTGTCCTCTCTCCATTCTAGTTCTTCTTGAGGTTGACCCTTCGGCAACAAATTTGCACACACAAAAATGCCTAAGCAAATTATTTGCTAAGCAAAAATGTCAAATTCAACCGAAAAGGCAAGGAGAACTTGCTTTGCATATGATCTTATATACTACTTGAATATTTTTCCAAGAATTTTTAATAAGAATTAAGCATTTTGGTATATTCTTTGTTAGTGCATTCCTCTAATAACGTTGATATCTTCTTGAGGAATTGAATATGCTGATAAAATCAACACCCATCTCTTTCTTGTTGTCTGTACCCAGCTTTTCTCTTAGCTGGGAGATTGATCGTGGGACTAACTACTATGTTTATGTGCATCAAATTTGTAGCATTTTTAGCTGCATTGTAAGTAATTGCACGCACAAAGCTATGAGTGTGGCTAAGCCATAAACGTCAACGTTGTAGGACTCTAAACCGGTAGCTTTTCGAATAACTTCGAATGAACCAAGTCGTGGTGTGAAGATCACTTCTCTAAACTTGTATTTTCTTCACCATGAATGTACAGACTTTTAGCAAACAACTTACAAGGATACACGATCTCTGTTTCAATGGCATCGATAAAAAAAAAGAGAATCGATTTAAATATTGCCGGAAGAAAGAAGAAGATAATAGTATTTTTGTATGTGTATTCTATATAATGGAAGAGAGGGAAGTGTCGTTTATGGCCTATTCTCCATGACTTATTTTTTCAGTTCAGTTCAATTCAGTTCGGTTCAATTTAGTTTTGGACGATATTTTTATTCTCACAAATCACTATTCATTTCATTTCAGTTGAGTTCAGTTCAATTCAATTCAGATCAGTTTAGCTATTTAATGCCTAAGAGATTAGGCGCTTCTAGGCTCCCCAGTCTGGCAGACTGACAAGAAAATGACAGTTGAGTCAAATTAACGGAAGCCGAATATCATGGCCAAAAATAACGTTAAACAACAAGGAAAACAATGATCTGCAACGGTTTCAAAATATCTAAAGTGACTGTTTCGCCCAAACATGATAGGGACGAGCCGCAAAAGTACACAACCACAAATGCGTCGCTCCCACACCCTCGACCTCCGGCCCCAACCGTCTGTTCTGTGCACGCATATGAGGTAGTTACTATGGTAGATTCTCTAGTGTTCAAACATATACTACATGAATGAAAACATATATAAAGAAGGAAATGACTCATAAATTTATCCATGTGAGATTTTGGTGACTTTGATACACATGTACGAAGTAGGAAGAGAACCAAGTAGATATCAATGTGGGACTTTGATCTTTTGAAGCGATACTTGGAGAAATAACTACAACATTTCCGCACATGATTTAAAAGAAAAAGGAAAAGGAGAGAATATGGGCAATAAATATTGTCTTGTGAACTTGAATTGATATCCAATAATAAAAGTATTTATTTACAATCGAATCAGGTATTCACCAAAAAAAAAACAATCGAATTAGGTAAATTTCTCTTCAAACCTTACATAATGAAACTTTTCTTAAATAAAAAAGATTCACACAAAAGTTGTACATAGAGAACCTACAGAAAATTCCGGTTTTTCATGAATGCTTTACAGGCCCTAAACTTTAGGGACTCTCATAGGGGGGTTGAGTATAACCCCCACATTCACGTAAGTAAGTTCATCAAATTAAAACTGTCATAAATCATCTTTATAAAACTATGTACTTATTAAGAGTACCTAACTTGTCCTTACACAGAGAAAATACTAGATTGCATTATTATTAGGATAGGGTGGTAATTAACATCACTTGAGTTCTTAATGATTTTGTTTGACTTATTAAACTAAGGAGATCCTAACATAGGAACCTATCAAAATTCACTCCTCCAATGGCTTTATATCCATTCCTTTTGCTGACGCAAGCACTATTTTTCTAGGCCTTCATGAGAGGATATGTAATATTCATCTATGATTTTACAAACTCGAGTGATATCACATAACCTTTGATAAAATTTCTTACTATCTCATGCTTCAAGCGAATATGTCTCTACGTGCTTGATTATTAGCTACCTCAATTGCAGCTTTTGAATGGTAATGCGTGGAAATTGATGGAGTCGGTTTCTCCCACAAAGGAAAATTTACTAAAAGGCCTGGTAGCCATTTAACCTTTTGTACGGTTAATTCTAACACAATAAATTCAGATTCCATCACAAACTTAATGTTAGCTTAGAAGATTTCAATGACATAACAACATTGGCAAAAGTATGCCCCTAGTCGAATGAATCTCATCATTGCCGATCATCCAATTAAAGTCGTAATATCCTTCTAAAACACAATGTGTTCTATGATAGTCCAGAGCCCAATTGACCACCTCCAAGTACGTGCCCTGAATCACGTCTTAGGGCCTGTTCATTTCAGCTTAATTTCAGTTCAGTTCAGTTCAGTTCAGTTCAGCTCTAATCAGTTCAGTTCAGTTCAGTTCAGCTTCATTCTTTTATAACCATTTTGTTAAATATTATTATGTTGGTATAATTTATTTTACTAATTGCTCTTATTATTATTATTATTATTATTTATTTTAATATCATTATTATTAAGTATTATTATTATATGTATACTATTTTGTTTATTATAGCTTTATTCATTATTATTACTATTATCATTAGGGAGGAACATGATTTAGGTTAAAAGCACAAATAAACCCACGTTATCAGCCCATAATCCAATCAAATCACGTCAAAACGATTAATGATGTAATTTTGAACGGTCCGATCCAATTATTATTTTATTACTAAATATTAATATATAATTAAATCTAATTATTAAAATAGTAATATTAATTTAATTCTTAGATGTTATTGTTATTATATAATCATCATCAGGTATTAATATACTAATACAAAGACTATAAAATACTTGTTATTAATTATCATTATAATCATTAATCATTATTATTATTAATTTATGATTATTAATATTATTTATTTATAATTATCATTTAAAAATATCTAAAATACAATTATTATTATTCATTAATAATTATTCATTATTATTACCTATCATCATAGTTATTATTTAATATTCATATTATTATCCTTTAAATATTATTTATATACTTCCTCCGTTTCGCAATACTCGCAACGCTTCTTGTTTGCACACTATCCAATGCAATACTTTGAACTTTAATATCTCTAATTATTGATAAGTAAAAATTATAAAAAGTTGATATTATAATAGTATGTGTTAAGACGAATCAAATAAGACCCCACATGGCTATATTATTTCTTATACATTTAGGGGGAAATATAATATAAGATTGATGGATGAATAGTGGTTACTATGCTAATGTTGCGAGTATTGCGAAACGGAGGAAGTATTTATTAAATTCAATTCAATGCAATTCAATTCAATTCAGTTAAGTTCATTTCAGTTCATTTCAGTTCAGTTCAGTTCAGTTCAGTTCAGCTTCAATCAGTTCAGTTCAGTTCAG
This sequence comes from Patellifolia procumbens, assembly GCA_947645195.1. Classification (NCBI taxonomy): domain Eukaryota; kingdom Viridiplantae; phylum Streptophyta; class Magnoliopsida; order Caryophyllales; family Amaranthaceae; genus Patellifolia; species Patellifolia procumbens. The sequence goes on from CANSGD010000306.1 coordinate 444,840, forward strand.
TTTAGTTCAGTTCAGTTCAGTTCAGTTGTTTTCAGTAAATCTAAACAGGCCCTTATTGTTACTCGTTTCATAGGATTCTCGATATTCGTGCCTTTTAAAGTCATACGACAACCTCTGTTTTCCCAGACCCAAACCCAGTCCTAACACGAACAATTTCAAATCCACCTAATCCAACATATTCTAGATCTGAAATTGAATACCTAGTATTTTTTAGTATGAGATTATGCATCATACACCCGGGTGTATCATGAAAATGATGCACCTAATGCTATTTGAGCAAAAATATAGTATTGGGCATACCATACACACAAGACTATTTGAGTAATAAAATAGCCTTGGGTGTTTTATTGACCATGATACAGCAGGTGTATAATAAGAATGGTACCCTTAAGGGGCGTTTGATATTTCATGGGGACAGGATAAAGATAAGGAATTAGTAGGTGGGATAAGGATAAAATCATAGTAATTTCATATTTGATATGAATTGAGATAAAAGTAGAGAAAAGTGATGAATTACTTAAATAGCCTTACTAATTTTTCCATTTTGCTCCTTCCTCCCTTTTCATTAAGGATATGTTTGTCTTTTTACCTTTAATTCTTATCCTCATCTCTTATATCACCCCCTCTTAAGTATAATTCTAGTGGGATAATTTAAATTTTTACCCTATCTTTATCCCACCTAAATTTACAAATTCCCCTAAACAAATATGGAACAAGAGGGAGAAGGAACAAAAAAATCTTTATCTCTGCCCCTTATGCGCCCTAAACAAACAAGCTGTTAGTAGTTACTAGTTACTAGTTACTACTAAGTACTAACTAGAGAACCCTCCTACAAAGGCTACAATACGAAGGCTACAAGCCTACAGCAAGCAAAACGCCAATCATATTCCCATATTAGGTCGGTGGACCACTGATTTTCAGTCATAAAAATATTCTGAGATTTATAATGCAATTTCTAATTACTAGCTCTAAATTCTAATTATAATAATATCCCCCCCTTGTAAAAGTTTTTAATTGTCAAATGAGTCACGGGCTCAAGAGAAAATGATTGTTCCGTAAAGTTCGTAGTGGTGAATTGGTGGTGGCCCGGTGGGGCGAAATCTCTAATATTCTATTGTTATATTCAGTTTTATGTGATCATAAATTCATAACATTGAAAAATATGGAGAGCGAAAACACTGAGAAAAATGAGAGCCATCCTAAAGTGAGTGAAAATCAACTCTCTACTGCAGAGAGGGATCAACTCAATAGATCAAAAAAGAAACATAAAAGATCCATCAATCATTTGATATTTGGTGAGAATGTACAGGAACAAGATGAAGAGATGACAGAGGCGCCAATTGGAAAAGCTGGAGGTGCTGGATTTTCCAGAATGGGTCCTTCGTTTAAGGATCTAGTGCAAGGGGAACCTGCTGATAATCATGGCATGAGTTTCAATTGGAATGATGAGGATGATACATCAGATGACAACACTCCGCCTGAGGATGTAATTGAAGATGATAGATGTCCTGTTATACTACTCACTAAGGAGGACAAGAAACGTATGCGAAAACCTTGGCGCAATTCCCTCATTATCAAAATGTTTGACAGTAACATTGGTTACAAGCAATTGATGAGAAGGCTGAGAAAAAAATGGGCACTCAAGGGTACATTATCTCTTACGGACGTGGGATGCAAGTTCTATATAGCTCGTTTTTCTCACAAAGAAGACTACCAATATGTGCTCACGAATGGACCATGGATGATAGATGATAACTACCTAACTATCCGGAAATGGGTGCCTAATTTCATTCCTAATGAAGCTCCATTGAAGATATTAACAGCGTGGGTTCGCATACCGAACCTAGCGGTGGAATACTTTGATACAGAATTTCTCACCAAGGTTGGCTCGCGAATAGGGAAAGTAATAAGAATCGACAAAAACACCGCGTCTGCTGAACGTGGCCAATTCACTAGACTAAGCGTGGAAATTGATCTATCGCAACCTCTCTTGTCCAAATTCTGGTTAAAAGGTCGAATTTGGCGAATCCAATATGAAGGTTTACGAATGATATGTTATCAATGTTGTAAGATTGGTCACAAGGAAGGTACATGTCACATGACATCTATTATCCATAACTAAGATAATCAGGCACAGGTCAATACTACAGAAGGTCCACACAATTATCAACATCCAACAGAGCAAGGAAAACCAGAGGAACAAACAGATTTTGGATCCTGGATGCTTGTTAAAAAACCTGTCCGTCGTCGTCCACAAAAAACAGCAATGGGACTAGCTAAACATGACCCGAATCAATTACCCGCCATAAACGGGCAACCCAATTCTATCTTTGTTAAGAACGGGGGAGGCTCGAGATTTGCGGTTTTATTGGATGATCAACCAGTGATAGAACAATGCCAGCAGGAACTTACCAAAGATGCTAGTGATTTGGGATTAGAAAATCCCTTGATTTTAGCAACTAATTCCCATGAAATGATCATACCTTCCCTTGATAAGGAAACTAATTTATCTCAAAAGCTGCAATCAAGAAATTTCCCCTCACAGGGAATATCACTTGCCAAAGATTCACACCCTTTCAATATAGGGAAAGGATTGGAAAATAAGCAATCAAAGGCTGATTTTAAGAACAAATAATCTTTGAGTACCCAAAGCTTGAGTGAATTACGGAGGAAACCACTGGTGGATGTCAACGTTGACCATCAATCAATCCCCAAGTCCACGCAAGTATCAGGGCAGGAAAATAATTTTGCTACCTTCCAAACTACCAGTACACAAGCCAACTCACAGCCATCTTCACATCAACTCACAAGCCACCAAAAAAGCCCCTTTCCCTCTGTGCCTATACAATTTTTGAGCCATGTCGATCCAACCCCCGATGCCCTTGACCAAGTGCATCCCACCGGATTGGACGTTCTGTGTAGGGACCCCATCGACCCATCCATTTATGGGGATAGCAAACCCCCTGACATACCAGATGGAGGTACAATTCATAACATGGACGGAACCCACGCCGGAACCACTAGAATTGGTGGTCATGATGCAAATTCCCAATGAGACCCAACGTATCTTACGTTTGATCTCAGAAGCATATGTTGATACCTTACCTACTATCCCAGTTTCCATGATAGACAGACAACCAAATTTTGAAGCTACTTCAACCCCAATAACATGTATGGTATGGAACGTTCAAGGTGCGGGGAGTCGAGCCTTTGTAACTACCCTAAAAGAGGTGGTTCGTATCAACCAACCTCAAGTTCTTGCATTGGTTGAAGCTCATATGAGTGGCCGCGAAGCTCAAAATATTGCAACAATATTGGGGTTTGATGGCCATACTCGAGTTGACGCTCAAGGCTTTAGTGGTGCATTTGGGTGTATTGGAAAACTAATATGGTTACAGTTGAGCCAATTCACCAACATCACCAGCATATCACCATGATCATTAAGAGAGTAGGGGAAATGCCGTGGTACTTCACGGCTGTGTATGCTAGCCCAGACTCTTTGAAGAAAAAGGATCTTTGGAATAATGTGAAGGATATCGCGGCTTCGATGAATCATCCCTGGCTTATTGCGGGTGACTTTAATGACACTCGTTTTCCTAGTGAAAGAAGCTCGTGCTGTGAAGAAACTCGGAAACGATGTGAACGTTTCAACGAGTGGATTGAGGACCTCAGCCTACTGGAAGTAGATTTCTCGGGACCCTCTCACACATGGTCTCGTGGCCTTACTGTTGAAACTCGAAGAAGTGCACGTTTGGATAGAGCTTTATGTAATGATGAATGGAGCATGAGATTTAGTAATGCGGCTATCAAACACCTCCCTGCCGTTCAATTCGACCACTGTCCTATTCTCATTTCTCCAAATGGTTTTGCACCTATCTCAAAGGTGAATAGACCGTTCCGGTTTCAAGCGGCATGGATGACTCATGAGAGTTTTCAATCCTTTCTCGGGGAACATTGGAGGAAGGAAAGCTCTTTACCACAAAAACTGTCACATTTGACTCATGAATTACAACAATGGAACAAAACCACCTTTCACAACATATTTCGAAAAAAGAGAGAACTATTTGCCCGTCTTGAAGGGATCCAACGTTCCCTTTCCTTGCAATGGAATAGCGGACTGTTAAAACTTGAAGCAACTCTTCGTCAGGAGCTTGATGAGGTACTCGAACAAGAGGAGTTGTTGTGGTATCAAAAATCTCGTGTTAACTGGATCAAGGATGGAGACCGCAATACCACATTTTTCCACCTGAGCACAATTGCACGTCGTTGGCGTAACAGAATTGCAGCCATAAAAGGTGAAAATGGCGAGTGGATTCGAGACAAGCAGGAGGTAAAATTACATGTTGTAAACTACTTTGCTTCTCTTTTCCATGAAGACCACCTGGTGGATGAACACTCCCTGCCATCAGGAATTTTTCCTGAATTTCCACAACACGAATGGGCTAGACTTTCCAGTCCATTCACACGTAGTGAGATTAAAGTGGTTGTGAAGTATCTTGGTTCACTCAAAGCTCCGAGCCCGGACGGATTTCAAGCACTATTTTACCAAAAAAACTGGGAATTAGTTCAAGATGCAGTGTTTGAGATGGCACAAGAAGTTCTTGAAGGAAAGGGAATGGCTCCAAATTTGAATGAAACCTTACTGTGTCTTATTCCGAAGATCGACCACCCAAAATGTGCAGCACATTTTCGGCCTATTAGTTTATGTAATGTTTCTTATAAGATCATTACTAAAGCCATTGTCAATCGAATCAAACCGTTCCTTCCTCGGTTAATTTCACAATCCCAAAACAGCTTTGTTCCGGGCCGCCAAATTACCGATAACATTGTTATTGTACAAGAGGTAATTCATACAATGAAACGGAAAAAAAGTGGAAAGGGATTCATGGCCTTAAAAATCGATTTCGAAAAGGCTTATGATCGTTTGAAGTGGTCCTTTATTAGAGACACGCTACAAGAAATGAACTTCCCTTTACTTCTTGTCAATGTCATCATGGAATGTGTCACCACGCCTTCCTTTCGTGTCCTTTGGAATGGAGAACCGACTGAAAGCTTCCTTCCAACCTGAGCTATACGACAAGGGGATCCCCTTTCTCCCTACTTATTTGTGATGTGCATGGAGAGACTTAACCAAGTTATTGAAGAAGAGATTATGAAAGGGCTCTGGAAATCGATTTGGGCAAGTCGAAATGGCCCTAAGCTTTCAAACTGATTTTTCGCTGATGATATTATATTGTTTACGGAAGCCTCGGTTGACCAAGCGGTGATTATCAGGCCATGTTTGGACAGATTTTGTGCAGCTTCCGGGCAAAAAATCAGTTTAGCCAAATCTCGAGTATATTTTTCCAACAATATTTCAAGAGAAGAGGCACAACCCATTTGTGATACGCTAGGCATGGATGCAACAGAGGACTTGGGATTTTATCTTGGAATGCCAACCCTTTCCGAAAGGGTAACTAGAGAGACCTTTGCTCATCTTTGTGAAAAAGTGGATCGGAGACTTCAAGGTTGGAAAACCAAATACTTGTCTTTGGCGGGGAGAGTTAATTTGGCTAAATCCACTATTAATACCTTGGCTTACTACTCTATGCAAACGACGAAGATTCCTAAAACTACTTGCGATGAATTAGATAGGAAAACTCGTGTATTTGTTTGGGGTGGAGATGATGAGACAAGAAAAATACATCTCATCTCGTGGGATAACGTACAAAAGCCTTTGACACAAGGAGGTCTCCAATTACGTTCCGCTAGACAAGCAAATGCGGCATTTCTAACAAAGTTGGGGTGGAGAGTGTTGGCCGAGCCTAATACACTATGGTCTCGTGTGCTCCGTGCTAAGTATTGTAATGATCGTTGCGACGTAGATATGTTCCTTCACATAAAAGGTGCCTCCAATGTTTGGAGTGGTATCCTTGAGAATGCTAAATTCATATGAGATGGAACACGGACAGCATTAGGCAATGGTGTACGTACCTTATTTTGGGACCATATTTGGGTCCATGAATGCAGACTCCGAGATGTTTGTGTGGATACTATCCCAACGGAGCTTGAAGATGTGACAATAGGGGAGATGTGGGACGAGTACACAGGTTGAAAATTGGAGCTATTTGCACATTTCCTGCCTAATGAGGTCCTAAGAAAAATTGAAGCTCTGGAAATCTCAGTTGATCCTGATATAGGTGACTCTCTGTATTGGAATGGAGCTTCTAGGGGTGGATTTTCGATTCGCACAGCTCTTAAGCTAATCAGAAGGGATGACGATAATGCCGAAGATAAAGCTTGGGAGTGGATATGGTCTGCTGCAACACACCAACGAATCAGAGCATTCCTCTGGGTGACCCAACACGACAGACTACTCTGCAATGCCAATCGTGTGAGAAGAAAATTAACAGATAACCCATTGTTCCCGTTGTGCAACAACACAGAGGAAACTACACTCCATCTCTTACGAGATTGTAATATGGCGAACATAATCTGGTTGAAGATGGGAGCTCGAAGCGCAATGTCAGATTTTTTCTCTGTTTCGCTGAAGGATTGGATCCCTCAAAATCTGGTGAGCTCGAGATTGATTCATAATGTGGAATGGCCTGTGATTTTTTGTATTACGGTATGGTGGTTGTGGAAATGGCGAAATGCGGTGGTCTTTGGGCGTTCACATGAGATTCCGGCAGAGTTAATTGGATTTTTGTTTACTCGAATTGATGAGGTGACTCGGGCTCTCGGAACATCACCTTTTGTTGAAGCTTCAAAACAGATTGAGAGAGCTGAAATATTTGTTAGATGGGAGTCTCCCCCTGATGGTTGGATGTGTCTCAACACAGATGGAGCAGCACGGGCGGTGAAATTTTGCGAAATTGTCATGGTGATTTTCTGGTGGCGTTCTCAATGAAATTGGGTATGTGTTCAGCACTTAGAGCTGAATTGAGAGCTGTAGAAAGGGGGTTGAAGATTGCAAAGGAATTGGGTATTCATAAACTGATTGTGCAGATGGATAGTATGGTCTGTGTGCAATTCTTCAAATCCAATTATTCTTATTGTGGGGAATGCTTGCATTTACTCAAAAGTTGTGAAAATCTGATTGGTGATCCAAGCTGGGAGGTTCAAGTTAAACATTGCTATCGGGAAGCGAATAGAGTTGCGGATTGGCTTGCGAACTATGGAGTTGAACAAGAGAACTCATTTTGTATCTTTCATGAAATTCCTTCGGAATTAGGCCAATTATTGGTAAATGATGTTAGTGGTATGGCTTGGCCACGTTTAGTGCTTTCTTAGTTTTGTTGTTTAGTTTGATTTGAGGCTTTTCCTCACTTTTGCACCAAAAAAAATAATAATATCCCCCCCCTAATCTTTCTCATCTTTCACAGCTCACACTCAAACACTCTCTTACAGTCCTTGCTTCCTCCCTTATTTCTTCACTCTATTTATATCCCTAACCCAAATCTCTCTCCTCATTCCTCGAAGATCTGTCGGTGCTTCTTTTCTTGGTAAATTCTCTCTCTCCTCTCTTCAATTCCCCCATTTTCTTGCTTTTCATCTCAATTTAATTAATTTCGTATATTATCTTTTTCTTTTTTCAGATCACAATACAAATCAATTTCAAATGGGATCAGCAGTGACAGATTCAATTTCAAACCCTAACGAGGTAAAATCTGAGAATTTACCCAATGGAACCCTAATTCCATTCAAGATCTTTATTGGGTATGATCCAAAAGAAGACATTGCATTTGAAGTTTGCAAGTATTCAATTCTTAAACGCACTTCAATTCCTGTTGAAATTCATCCAATTAAACAATCTGAGTTAAGGAAAATTGGGCTTTATTGGAGAGAAAGAGGGAAATTAGAAAGTACTGAATTTTCTTTTAGCAGATTTTTAACCCCTCATTTGGCTAATTTTGAAGGTTGGGCTATGTTTGTTGATTGTGATTTCCTTTACTTGGCTGATTTTAAGGAATTAGTTGATTTAATTGATGATAAATTTGCTATTATGTGTGTACAACATGATTATGCTCCTAAAGAAACTACTAAAATGGATGGGGCTGTTCAAACTGTTTATCCTAGGAAGAATTGGTCCTCTATGGTTTTGTATAATTGCGCACACCCGAAAAATAAGGTCTTGACCCCTGAGATTGTGAATACTCAGACCGGGGCGTTTCTTCATAGGTTTCAATGGTTAGAGGATCATGAGATTGGGGAGGTTCCTTTTGTCTGGAATTTTCTTGTGGGTCATAATCAGGTTGTTGAGGGTAAGCCTGAAACTGCTCCTAAGGCGATACATTATACTCTTGGTGGGCCTTGGTTCGAGGCGTGGAAGGATTGTGAGTTTGGTGATTTGTGGTTGAAGGAATTGGAGGAGTATGAGCAGGGTAAGGAGACGGAGAAGAATGTTGTTGCCTGAGAAGGGTAAATCTAGATTCTTTTGTTCAGCATTGTTTTGTAAGGTGCTGAAGTACTATTTTTTCGCATGAGTATTGATATTTGTTGATTGTAATTTTTAGCTGCTGGTTGGAATCTAAGAGCTAGAGCTATTATTAGCAATGTAGAGATTAGAGCTATGTTTATTATTGGTGTAATTTTCTTGTTACTCCTTCACTATTCTTCTTGTGAAGATATGATGTAATATTATGAATTCTGATACGAGCTTAGTAATACAACGTATTCATTCTGCTTGTTTATACGTCTGTCACTATTAGGATGATTTGAATTCGATCTTTTGCTGGTAGTTCTTTGTTTGTGAGCATGGTACGCTGCTGCGCATGCATCTGCTTTTTTTGCCTTTCTTTCTTGTTTTTACATCTATTGGTATCTTGATCATAGTTTCTCTTGTTACTTCTTCATTAATGTTCTTGTGAAGATGACAATCTGCTTTTTGTACATCTATTACTATTAGACGATTCGAGCTCAATCCTTTGCTGGTAGTTCTTTGATGTGAGTGCGGCTATGTTGCTGCTGCAACTGCTCTTTGGCCTTTCTTTCTGGTTCCTTTGTGATTAACGGGCCAATATATCAATACTTTCACCTGTGCCCATCCCTTGAATGTTTCTTTGAATGCCAACTTATGCATTCAAAGTTTTTTGCACAATCATTCGTTGTCCCGGAGGGTAGGCAACTCATTGTTTTATTGAAGTATCATCCTAAAAAAATGTTTTAAGACTCTTCTTCTCACGGTGTTTGGGATTTACCAATATTTTAATGAAATTTCGCCATGCTGCAATTTCTTGTCGAGATTCATGGTATAGAATGTTTTAAGGACTTCTCTTCTCTCATGGTAGTTGGCATATACCAAGATTTTGATGAAACATTTTCTGTGCTGCAATGTTTGGTGATTTAGTTGGTATATGTCCTGATTGCTGTAAGTTACACTCGGGATATGGTTCCGCTCCTGCACACAGGAGGGTTCGATGCTTAGAGTGGAGTGGGGGCGGAGGGAAGGATTTCAGGCACCTCCTCCATCTATCTCCTTCATTCACTTCCTGTGCTCAGTAGAGGATCTTCTTCCATTAAACTTAATGAAGTGACACTTGAATAATCTGACACCAGCTTCAATTCGATAGTGATGCACTAACTGATTGAAGTTAAACAGGAAGCTGACTGAGTTTTAAAGCCTGTTTTCATTAATATCCCTTCTGTGGACCTGTTGGAATTTATATTTTTATGTGTTCTGTTTCTGCTACTACCATGTTTCCGTTATAAGCTGAAGGCCTTTTTTTGCTCTTCACATGGCAACAAGTTAGCAGTCAACTGTCATGCTTCCTAACCACGGTGGATCTATTAAGGTGCAAGGGGTGCCAGGTTCCACCCTGAAGCCTGAAACCCGTGCATTCCTGCTCGCATAACCTGTCAGTCAAGCCTCAAGAGTGCTAATGAAAAGGAATGCTGAATTAACAGCGGAATACAATTGATGTTGAAGTAGTAGCTTCGCATTTGAATTGCTTATTCTAGGTTTATTTTTCCAGTTCCTGACGGTTTTTTTGTTACAACATACATGTTTGGTTTACATCTTCCATTCAGAATGTGATTTCTCTGGCTTAAATTCTCGGTCGTACTCCAATGCTAGATAAAATCAGAATTATTAGGACTTGTTTCTCAGTTTCTTTCTGTTATTTTCATGGTAGACTTATGTCGAATGGTTCACGGATGGACTGACTGTGTGCTTTGTTTGGTTTATGTCAAATGGATGTGTTGGAAGTGTCAATAGCCCAGAAATTTTGAACTTCTATATTAACGGTAAAAACAACCATAGCGCATAAGCATAGAGTAAGTTGCATAATTTGCAATTAACTTCTTAAAAGACCATAAGAAACTATGACAAACTCATTTTTAAAAAGCTGGTACAAGTAGCATGAAGGTGTTTTGTGTTTGAGTAGTTTAGTAATCTAGTTCAAGAATAATTACTTGGGCTTGTTTATTTATTTAATTAACAGGTTTTGACCAAGCGTGTTAACGAATATTTAGGAACATGTGTTGATGTATAAAATATGAGAAGCCAAGTAATAGCATGCTAGCAGCGGAATAAAATGAGATAAAGATATAGCAAAACAAAACACTGATATTGCTTACTTGCACTCTCTAAAAACTAGCGTACATCACTCATTAAATAGAGCAAAATGCTAAAGCTAGAAAGGTGGAAGCATAAACCACCATTTCCTATATCAATGAAACTACTCTTTGACTCACTCACGACAACTAGATATCTCCACTAAGGGAACACTAGAAACAATACTCCTAAAATCCTCCAACTAAGTTTGAATTAATTAACCAACACACTCCCATAATTCAAACTTAAATACAATTGCTAAACTTCAACGACTATATTGCGACGAGGGACTTCGACTTGATCTCGACACGCTTTAGTTCTCGACACGCACTCAAGGTACCTCAACCACGACTTTCACGACACAATCGCGACACACGACTTAGAAGATCATCTCTTCTTCTTCAACCTTTTGAGCATAATTAGTTTGTTCTTTCTCTTTCTCATCACGTTGCTTATCCCAACACCGATCCTCTTTATGACCATATCTCTTGCAATAGTAGCACTGAATGCTACTCATGGATTGACGTGGTCCTTCGAATCGACCACGACAACGACCACGACCGCCACCTTGACCACCACCATGACCACAACCTCGACCTTGACCATGACCTCCACTATGACGATTTTCAAATTGCCATTTACTTGAAGACTCTCCCTGCACTTTGAAATCTTTCTCATCAACTTTATCAGCATAACTCCGAATTCTTTCTTCATGAGTGATAAGGGAACACATCAAAGGTATATGTTGAGAAGTCCTTAGACTCCTCAATTGCAGCTACCACATGCCTAAAATCCTTATGTAAAGTTCTCAAGACCTTACTAACAACTCTCTCATTTTCAATAATTTCACCATAAGATTTCATCTGATTTACAATCCCAGAAACTCTAGACAAGTAACTTTGAACCGACTCTTTCTCTTTATGACTTCAATTGTCAAAACTAGAACGAAAGGATTGTAGTTTTACAACAATTACCTTCTTATCACCAAAATACTCACGTTTGATCATGTCCCACTCCTCCTTTGTTGTCTTGGCTGAGGAAATTCGTGGAAAAAGTTTGTCATCCATTGCCGATTGGATGATAAATAGAGCTTTCGGATTTAATTTGCGATTTTCACGTAACTTTTTATCGATGGTGGCTCCTCCAGTTCCCCATGCCAAATCTCAACAGTATCCCATAACTCTTGGGATTGAAACATAGTTTGCATCTTGATACTCCATAAATGATACTTCTCACCCTTAAAAATTGGAATGAAGGGTTGAGATGATACATTGACACCATTGTTTGCCATAACTTTATTTGCACACTCAAATCTCACTCGACCCACGATAATTTTTTAAACACGACTCACGACTTTTAAAGGCTTAAGATCTAACTCAGATTAGCTCTGATACCATGTTGATGTATAAAATATGAGAAGCAAAGTAATAGCATGCTAGCAGCGGAATAAAATGAGATAAAGATATAACAAAACAAAACACTGATATTGCTTACTTGCACTCTATAAACACTAGCGTACATCACTCATTAAATAGAGCAAAATGATAAACAACTAAAGCTAGAAAGGTGGAAGCATAAACCACCATTTCCTATATCAATGCAACTACTCTTTGCCTCACTAACAAAAACTAGATATCACCACTAAGTACTTAACGGAATCACTAGAAACAATACTCCTAAAAATTCTCCAACTAAGTTTGAATTAATCAACCAACAACATGTTGCCTATTTGCAATCCTAACTAGAAATAAAAGTTAAGGTGCGTTAACAAGAGGTGATCATGGATTGGTCGGGACATGTTAGCCTGTTGACAAAAAGGTACCCCGTTTTGAGCCAAGGAGCTGTAGCAATGTCTTTCTTTTATTTGGTCTGGAATCCAGAAAATCTGGCCGATAATTCGGACTCTTCGGGCTTAAAGCTAATGGTGCCTAAAATCATACCCAAAATTCGAGGCATGAAGGGATCCAAAATCCGATAGTATTGGGCCAGGCAACATTATCACCTCCACGCTCCAGCCTACTAGTTAACCATTTGTTCCTCCTAAAACTTATGGAAAAGAAATTGGGCCAGCCCGTTAATCACAAGGGCCTTCAATCATAATCTCAAGGGCATTCAAGTAATGCATTAAACCAATCAATTTATTTAGAAAGACGGTTTATTCTCTTCATGTTATTGGGGTTGAACCGTTGTCTAATTTTAAATAAAAATTAGACGGTCTCTTACAATTTCAACGCTTCTAAGATAGCTTAAATTTTCCTGCTTAATCCCCCAAATACTTATACTAATTTATTTATTTTTAATTATTAAATTTAAACTCTAATTTAATCAGTTGTGGAATTTTAAAAAGGAAATATGATACTTGAGACAATTTAGTCTGCTTCTCAAAGATCATATGAAACTCTATTGTATTGATTTATAGTAATTTGAGATGATTGAAATAAGAAAAAATACTACAATTTCTTTCATATAATTCTCAAAGAAAAAATTAGAGATTTATTTTCCTTCATATACACCTAAGACTACCAGCTTTGGTCATAGGCAACAAATCCTTAGATACATTTGAATATATAGTTCAATTAGGAGTATTTAGAGACGAGAATTGATCGGTATACAACAAAGTGTCTAGCAATTTAGGGATCTAGGACAATTTTTTAAATGACTTTCTTTTTAATGTAACTAATCAACTCTTAAATAATTCTTACAGTGGCGGATATTGAATTTGGGGGCCAATTATTTTAGAACATGAGATCTAAATACTTAATTAGTATTGAATTCTAACAGATTTATATTTTTTCCCCAGATTTAAAAGTCTGTTCTCTCCAACTTATTTTCAGTTCAATTAAGTTCAGTTTAGTTGAATTCACCTCTATACAATACTTTTACCTTCCTACATCACTATTCATTTCAGTTCAGTTCAACTCAGTTCAATTCTGTTGAGCTATTTTATGCCGAAGAGAACAAGCCTTAACTATATCAAATAAATTCTATTACAGACATATTTTGGGTTATTTTGTTTACATGAAGTTTTAACAATTGAAAAAACTCCATAGTAACTTTTTGAAATGAAACCATATAAAGTACATTTAATTGATTTAAAGGAATGGACGACCAAGGTTAATGGCAAATGTTAATTTTTTTTGTTTGTTTTCAAGCCAAAAAAATCTGAATATCCATATGCAGGAATGCTGACTTTTGTAGTAGATTCTATTTGTTCTTCGCCGCTTTGGGATGATCCAAATACAAATACACAAGTTATAATAATAAAAAGAAACCGTCTAATTTAACTTATGACTGGCTCAATCAAAACCTCCATTTTACTAATAAGCCCATTACATTTTGCTACTCTAACCCAAAACCCTATATCTTAAACCAACCAAGTCACCCTTTTCTTCTCCTTCATTTGTTTCCCTGTTAACCTCGAACTAGAATGACTTTTTAAAAAATCAAAGCACTCTTTGCAATGACACTTACCGAATGGATAAACTAGACACTAAATAGAGTAGACTGGTCACAGAATTAATTAAAAATGTATTAACTATCATCTTTTATATATCTTTCAAAAAAAAAATTTTTAAAATCATCTTTTATATGTATTTTAAATATTTGAAATGTGTGTGATTCTAGTATATCTTACATGTTAAATAGCTTGGTTCTTGGAGTTTTCCTTATAAATTTAGGTTCAAGATTGCTTGGAAAAAATAGGACGGAATATGCTAATCAGGGTACATGCAAGAGCATAGTAGAATTAGTTCTGGAAGCATCTATTAACTTTTCAATAAACTTAGGTTTCTATCATATCCGGTAATTTACATAAGGGTTTCCGAAAAACAACTTGAGAAACAAGATACATAGTTTACCATTGACTTATTTTATTTGGTGCATGACATGATTGGTATATAGCATCATGTCTAGTAATTTAGGAGTCTAAGACAATTTTTTAAATGACTTTCGTGTAATATAACTAATCAACTTTTCGATAACTCTTACTTTAGCGGATGCCGAAAATTTTGGTAGTTGAGGCCAATTAATTTAGAACATGTGATCTAAATACTTGAATTGGGGCCTGTTCATTTCAGATTAATTTCAGTTCAGTTCAGCTCTAAAATCACTTCAGTTCAACTCTAATCAGCTCCAATCAGTTCAGTTCAGTTCAGTTCAATTTAGCTCCATTCTTTTATAACCAATTTGTAAAATTATTATGTTGGTCAAATTTATTTTACTAAATTGCTCTTATTATTATTTATTTTTATATCATTATTATTAACTATTAAGTATTATTATTATTATTATTTGTATATTATTTTTTTTATTATAACTTTATTCATTATTATTACTATTGTCATTAGGGAGGAAAATGGTTTAGTTTAAAAGCATAAATAAACCCGCATTTTCAACCCATAATCCAATCAAATCACGTCAAAATGGTTTATGATATAATTTTGCACGGTCCCATCCAATCATTATTTAATTACTAAATTTTAATATATAATTAAATATAATTATTAAAATAGTAATATTAATTTAATTCTTAGATATTATTGTTATTATATAATCATCATTAGGTATTAATATATTAATAAAAATACTATAAAATAATTGTTATTAATTATCATTATAATCATTAATCATTATTATTATTAATTTATGATGATTAATATTATTTATTTATAATTATCATTTAAAAATATCCAAAATATAATTATTATTATTCATTAATATTCATTATTATTACTTATCATTATAATTATTATTTAATATTCATATTATTATTGTTTAAATATTATTTCTATATTTATTAAATTCAATTCAATTCAATTCAATTCAGTTTAGTTTAGTTCAGTTCAGTTCAGTTCAGCTCCAATCAGTTCAGTTCAGTTCAGTTGTTTTCAGTAAATCTAGATAGGCCCTTGGTATTTAATTGTGACACATATATATATATATATTTTTTACAGATTAACTATGTCAAAAAAATTATTATGAACATATTTTGGCTCATTTTGTAAATTGTAATTTTTAATAATGGAAATAGCTCATTTTGTCAATTGTAATTTTTAGGTGTTAGAATAGGTGTAACGTCTAATCATTTATTTGAGAGTATGAAAAAAGTTTTTGTATTTTTTATTTCAGTCATCTCCATCATTGCTATAAATCCATACAATAGAGTGTCATATGAACATTGAGAATCAGAGTAAATTGTCTCAGTCATGTTCCCTTTTTCAAAATTCCAAAACCTATTAAATTAGAGTTTAGATTAAAATTTTGAAATGAAGTAGATTAAAATTAGTATAAGCATTTAGGTATTGAGAGAAAAAAGATAAGCTATCTTAGAATAATTTTTAGAGCTCTGTTAGTACTACTATTACAGGATGACTAGCCATATATGTACACAATGCGTGCGAAATAGTAATATATAAAATTTTAGAGACATAACAAAATATGGCTAAAACAATTTTGGAAAAAGAAAAACTAAAAACAAAAAACAAAAAATGGAAACCACATAAAGTGTTTTTCACTTTTTAGTTGTCATTTTTCAAAATATTTAATATGAGACATACATCATATGACTTTCAAATACAAAAAAAGAAAAAATTAAAATGCAGAGTGATACCGAACGGGTCCTTACCTTCCTTGATTATAGTAGCTTCAACTTCCTTCAATTAATTTTGTATTCCTCTTTTTTTATTTATTTTTGGTGTCCACCCCTCTCTAAGCTCTCTTCCCATATACTGACTAGCCCTATATACACGTGATGCGTGCGAAATAATGTAAAATTCTATATAAATATATAAATTTTGTTTTTTAGTGTGTTTGTATTTTCCTTTTCAAAATAAAAAGGAAAAATTGATAAGAATAATCCGACCTTTGGCCGGTCTTCCATCAGTGGTACCACCTTCAATTAATCCAGGTATAATCCGACCTTGGACACCCATATTCTCTCAATGGTATGGAATGATGGCAACCTGTTTGACTAGCCAAAATGACCGTTGACTTTTTCAAAAAAAAAAAAAAATTGAAAATGAAAACCCCCCTCCCTCCCCTCCTCCCCATCACTGCCACCCCCTCCCTCCCCTCCCCCACCACTGCCGCCCCCTTCTTTCCCCTCCCCCACCACTGCCCCCCCTCCCCCACCACTGCCGCCCCCTTCTCTCCCCTCCCCCACCACTGCCGCCCCCTTATCTCCCCTCCCCCACCACTGTCACCCCCTCCCTCCCCTCCCCCACCACTGTCGCCCCCCCTCCCTCCTCCCCCACCACTGCCGCCCCCTTATCTCCCCTCCCCCACCACTGTCGCCCCCTTATCTCCCCTCCCCCACCACTGTCGCCCCCTCCCTCCCCTCCCCCACCACTGCCGCCCCCTTATCTCCCCTCCCCCACCACTGTCGCCCCCTTATCTCCCCTCCCCAACCACTGCGCCCCCTCCTCCCCTCCCCCCACCACTGCCGCCCCCTTATCTCCCCTCCCCACCTCTGCATTCCCTTTCGCAGTGACTCCGGCGTTCCGACAGTGGTAAGTGGTGAGTGAGTGAGTGAGTGATTGAGTGTGAGTGAGTGAGTGAGTGAAAGTGCGTGACAGTGAGAGTGCGGTTGCCGGAGATGCAGCGAATCCGGTGGGGGGGGGGAGGGTGGCAGCAGAAGGGGAGGGGGTGGAGTGGCACGCGTAGAGGAAGGGGGAGGGGTGGGGGGGTTGGCTGGGGGAGGGAAGGGATTTTAATTAAATTTTATTTTAATAACTTTGATTTAGAATTTTAATTAAAAATTTAAGTATTAAATATACTTAATTAGCTATTAATCACGTAATTAGGAGGATTACCCATGATTGTAGGTCACCATGACTTACCAACAGGTGAGGGACCAATGAGAGAATATGGGAGTCAAAGGTCGGATTATACCTGGATTAATTGAAGGTGGTACCATTGATGGAAGACCGGCCAAAGGTCGGATTATTCCTATCAATTTTCCAAATAAAAAAGGTGAACTGTTTGTTATGGAAAGAGAGAGTTGTTCCACTAAAATAGGAATTAAAAAAAAGTTAATACTGATTTTTGATGTCCCCGCACTTTACTTATACAATAGAGATAATGTACCATTAATTGAAAATTAGAAAAATAGCGAAAATATTTTTGATATTTCACAAACTTATTTTACGAGGATAGAAAAGAATATTAAGTAAAATAATATTAGAGTTAGCTGTTATAAATCTCTAGTCCTATATTCAGTTAAACCTGAATATACGGGGAAACTTTACAGGTTTTATAAGATGCAGTCTGTGTATTAAATTATCCATAGCCAAAAAATTCATTTATTCTATTCTGGCATAACACAAAACACAAAAGAGAGACGAGAGATCGAAGAGAAAAAAAAAGAGGTCAATGGAGTGCCCTAGTTTGGTATGCACACATTCTTCATTCATGCACAACAAATGTGTTTGGTGCAATCAAACAATGACCGACTGCGGCAATCCCATCACCATACCCGTTGGCTACATCCAGCCTGAATTAAGCCTAACACTCGAAGAGATTGAACGTGTTCGAGTTGCTAACATGCAGAGTTTATACGAAAGAAAGAAGCTACACTTAGTTCTTGATTTGGATCATACACTTATTCATGCAAGACCCATCAAGAAACTCACGTCTCAACAGAAAGACATCATCAAATCCACGCAGGAAATATTCGAGACTTCTGACGGTGTATTTACGGTAAAGATTCGGCCGGGTGCTCGTAAATTCCTTAAAGAAGTAAGTTCCATGTTTGATTTGTCAATATACACAATGGGTAAACGAAACTATGCACGTCGAGTTCTTGAGAAGCTCGTCGATTCAGAGAAGGAACCGAGGCCAGAGTTTTCTTGGGTGATCACGAGAGAAGATTGTGTGAAGGAGATGGAAAAGAATTTAGATGTGGTGTTAGCAGATAAACGAGTTGTTTTGATAGTGGATGATACTGAACAAGTTTGGGAGGAATCTTGTAAGGCGAATTTGATAAGAATTGATCATTACGACTTCTTTACAAGGAAGAAAGCAACCACGGGGTAGGACGACGACGACTTGAGTAGGGTTCTTAAAATTTTAAAGGAGGTTCATGGCGCATATTACAGCAGTAGTTTTGTGTTCAGCAATGGCACAAGAGACGTGAGGCAAGTACTTAACTTGATTTCGCCCAAGTCCGTATTGAGAGGAAGCGGCCAAGAAGTAGGATGTTTGGGTGAAGCACCAGCCAAAAGTGACGATCATCAAAAGAACACAGACGTGTGCAAGAAACGGTCAAGACCAGAAAATAGTTGCTGCGATCAAGAACCACGACTCAAGAAATTTGTGCTCAAATTTAAAGGCGTACCTATATTCACAACAATGATGAAATGATAAATCTGATGAAACAATAATGTTATGGTTGTATAATTAACACATTTTATTATATATCAATGAAAAAAGTTCAGAGTTATTGTGATTATCTTGGTGATGATTATGAATTTAGTTATTTCCTTATTCGCTGTGGTTAACTTAAGGTCTTTCTTTTGCTGTAGCTATTTATTTTTCTGCGATAGTTAATGATCTTACATGTGCATAATATATAATTAGCAATTATGGAACAACAGGGTGAGGTGATCGAGTTTGCAGGTGTTGTATGCATTCTGTGCATACTGCAGCAAACTGTGAATGAACTATCTAATCTGGATTGCTACTGAGTTGTTTGTGAGTGTCTGAGTTAGATTCTTAGCATTTGCTAACTTTAATTAGTGTATTGGCTGAGTTGGAATTCTTTGTCAAGTTTTGCTGCATGACAATTCGTTCGCAGTTTCCTGTGTGTCGTGTTCACCGTCTTTCTGCTGAAGACGAAGGTTACTGCAAAGGGGAGGATCGGTGCAACAGTTTCTGCGTACACTGCAGTACGAAGAATATGCCCTCTTTGGCTTTCACTCTGCTTATATTGTTCTGCGCAATTTACTTGTTCGGAGTACATGCTGATTTGAAATGTCATTCTAAGGTGGTGTAGTCTTTGACCTGAAGAGGTGCTTAAATATGTATGAGGATATAGAATAGAGTTCATTTGTACTGTTTATTATAATTGGTCAATGGAGGGTGAGTAATTGATTATGCTACTATTAGTGTTAGCTTTTACATAATGACTAAAATGAATATCATGAGTTTTTACATTGCATTTGAAGTTTGCAAGTATTCAATTTTAAAACGAACTTCAATTCCTGTTGAAATTCATCCAATTAAAAATCTGAATTAACAAAAATTGGGCTTTATTGGAGAGAAAGAGGGAAATTAGAAAGTACTGAATTTTCTTAGCAGATTTTTAATCCCTCGTTTGGCTAATTTTGATGGTTGGGCTATGTTTGTTGATTGTGATTTCCTTTACTTGGCTGATTTTATTAAGGAACTTAGTTGATTTAATTGATGATAAATTTACTATTATGAGTGTACAACATGATTATGCTCCTAAAGAAACTACTAAAATGGATGGGGCTGTTCAAACTGTTTATCCTAGGAAGAATTTTGGTCCTCTATAGTTTTGTATAATTGCGCGCACCCGAAAGTTAAGGTCTTGACCCCTGAGATTGTGAATACTCAGACCGGGGCGTTTCTTCATAGGTTTCAATGGTTAGAGGATCATGAGATTGGAGAGGTTCCTTTTGTGTGGAATTTTCTTGTGGGTTTTGAGGGTAAGCCTGAAACTGCTCCTAAGGCGATACATTATACTCTCGGTGGGCCTTGGTTCGAGGCGTGGAAGGATTGTGAGTTTGGTGATTTGTGGTTGAAGGAATTGGAAGAGTATGAGCAGGGTAAGAAGACGGAGAAGAATGTTGTTGCCTGAGAAGGGTAAATCTAGATTCTTTTCTTCGGTGCTGAAGTACTATTTTTTCGTATGAGTATTGATATTTGTTGATTGTAACTTTTAGCTGCTGGTTGGGATGTAAGAGCTAGAGCTATTATTCTTAGTAGCATATTGTAGAACTTAGTGTAATGTTGTTGTTACGCCATACTACTTTCCTTGTGACGATGATGATGTAATATTATGAATTCAGATACGAGTTTAGTAAACTCATTCATTTTGCTTGTTTATACATCTGTTACTATTAGTATGATTCGGATTCGATCTTTTGCTGGTAGTTCTTTGATGTGAGTGTGGCTACGCTGCTGCAATTGCTTGAGACGGTTTGGCAATACTTTTACCTGTGCGGCTGAGCCCATCCCTTTGATGTTTCCTTGAATGCTAACTTATGCAGTCAAAGTTTGTTTGCATAATAATCAATTGTTGTACCTGAGAGTAGGCAACTTATTGCCAATTGAAGTATGTATCCTAAAAAAATGTTTTCAAGACTCTTCTCTCATGGTGTTAGGGATTTACCAATATTTTGATGAAAATTTTCCTGTGCTGCAATTTTTTTGTTGAGATTCCCGGCATATGTGATGCATAGCTCGAAAAGAATGTTCTTAGGACTCCTCTTGTCTCATGGTGATTTTGATTAAACATCTTCCGTGCTGCAAGTTTTGGTGATTTTCTCGGTATATATGCTGGATAGCTGCAAGCTACACTCGGAATATGGTTCCGCTCCTGTGCACAGGAGGATCCAGTGCTTAGAGTGGAATGCAGACGGAGGGAAGGCTTCCAGGCACCTCTTCCATTATGCATGTTTGGAGATAAGGGAAGCAATTTGACAATGATGCACTAACTGATTGAAGTTAAACAGGAAGCTGACTGAGTTTTTAAGTTTGTTTTCGTTAATATCCCTTCTGTGGACCTGTTGGAATTTAAGCTGAGGAGTATATTTTGCCTAGTTTTCATCAAAAGACTTCCAACTCATTCAGAAGGCCATTTTTTAGCAATCAACTGTCGTGCTTCCTAACCAGAGTGGATTGATTAAGGGGCAAGGGGTGGCATGTTCCACCCTGAATCTCTATCGTACAGTCGTACTGCAATGTTAGATACAATTAGAATTATTAGGCCTTGTTTCTCAGTTTCTTTCTGTTATTTTCATGGTAGACTTATGTCGAACGGATCATGGTGGACTGATTGTGTACTTTGGTTTGGTTTATGTCAAATGGATGTGTTGGATGTGTCACTTGCCCAGAAATTTTGAACTTCATATTAACAGAACTAACAACCATAGAATTAACTTCTTAAATGACCATAAGAAATTGTGACAACTCATTTTTTAAAAACTGGTACAAGTAGCATGAAGGTGTTTGTGTTTGAGTAGTTTATTAATCTAGTTCAAGAATAATTACCAGGGCTTTTTTATTTATTTAATTAACAGGTTTTGACCAAGCGTGTTAACGAATATTTAGGAACATGTTGCCTATTTATGGTCCTAACTAGAAATAAAAGTTAAGGTACGTTAACAAGAGGTGACCATGGATTGGTCGGGACATGTTAGCCTGTTGACAAAAAGGTGACCCATTTTGAGCCAAGGAGCTATACCGATGTCTTTCTTTTATATGGTCTGGAATCCAGAAAATCTGGCCGATAATTCGGACTCTTCGGGCTTAAAGCTAATGGAGCCTAAAATCATACCCAAAATTTGAGGCATGAAGGGATCAAAATTTCCTACCCAAAATCCGACACTTTTGGCCCAGGTTACATTATCACCTCCAGGTTCCAACCTACGAGTTAACCATTTGTTCCTCCTACAACTTATGGAAAAGAAATTAGACCAGCCCAGGTTACATTATCACCTACAAGGGCCTTCAATCATAATCTCAAGGGCCTTCAAGAAATGCATCAAACCATAGACGGTTTATTCTCTTCATATTGTTGGGGTTGGACCGTTGTCTAATTTTAAATAATAATTAGACGGTCTCTTACGATTCCAACTCTTCTAAGATAGCTTAAATTTTCCTGCTTAAACCCCTAAATACTTATACTAATTTATTTATTTTTAATTTGTAAATCTAAACTTAAATTTAATCAGTTGTGGAATTTTAAAAAGGAAATATGATACTTGAGACAATTTAGTTTGGTTCCCAAACATCATATGAAACTCTATTGTATTATATAAACGTGAGATGATTGAAATAAAACAATACACCTAAGACTACCAGCTTTGATCATAGGCAACAAATCCTTAGATATTTTGAATCTATAGTTTAATTAGGAGTAGTTAGAGAGGAGAATTGATCGGTATACACCACTATTAGAAAGTCTAATATGGATCCGGTGTACACTAAACTTATTGTAGACCAGGGTTAGGTCCCAAAAGTTAAGGTTTTTTTAGTAAAAGTTAAATTTTCGCTCACCAAAAGTTAAGGTTTCTTTATCAAAAGTTAAGATTTTTTAATTAAAAGTTAAGGTTTTATAGTCAAAAGTTAACTGTTATGAATGAAAAGTTAAGGTTTTTTTTAGCAAAAGTTGTTGGAACATTTGTAAAGGTAATGGGTTTGGATTAATCACATATGGGGGAATTAATAGAAGTTGTAGAATTAATTCCGGAAAACAAGAGAAAAGAGGGAGCAGGCAGCTCGCGGGCCGCGACTCGCGACTTGGTTTCGCGAGTCGCGACTGGGCACTGTTCTGTGACGCTTTATTTCACGATATGTCCGTTTATATCCGTTGAAGCGTTTTTGCTCGGTTATACTTGGTTATTACATGGTTAATGACTGGCTTTATTCTCTGAATTAAGGACCTCATTAAGGTGCCTATTAAAGGTCCTTAATGAGAGCCCTTGCATGTGTGATTATAAAAGGAGGAGGTGATCTCCATCCTTGACACAACCTTCATTGCTTGCTTAAGAATTTCTGATTAACTTTCTTAAGTGTTCTTGATAAACACATCAAACACAAGTTCTTAAGGATTCTCTTCTAAGATCATAGAAGTGAATTGTTACTCCATTGTATCTCATTAGTTGTTTCGTGTAACCCGGTGATCCTAGAGGGGCGAAATAAAACTAATAGGAAAGCGTAGTTTCCGTGCCTTGGAGTGGTGATTATCCGGTTTCCTCTTGTTCCATTGTCTATTTCTAACAATCTATTAGTTTTATTTTCTTACGGATATGGCTTCATCACTCAAGGACCTCACTTTGAACTTCCAAAAATTGGATAAGTTTGAGGGTGTGGGTTTTCGTCGTTGGCAAAAGAAGATTCATTTCCTCTTAACGACTCTCAATGTGGTGTATGTGCTTACTACACCAATTCCGGCTTATCCGGAAGAAGGGGTTGAGGAACCCTTGGAGACTACGAGGAGGCGTACAAAGTGGGAGAATGATGACTCCATTTGTCGTGGTCATATTCTCAATGCACTTTCGGACGCCTTGTTTGATCTTTACCAAAATGTGGAGAGTGCAAAGGAGCTTTGGGATTCTCTAGATGCCAAGTACATCTCGGAAGATGCTTCAAGTAAGAAGTTTCTTGTTAGTAATTTTAATATGTTTAAAATGACTAATGAAAGGCCTATAATCGAGCAATTTCATGAAGTTCATCACATTTTAAATCAAATAAGGTCACATGGTATGGTAATGGATGAAGCAATTGCCGTTGCTTCCATTATTGATAAACTACCATCTTCTTGGAAAGACACTATACATACTTTGAAACATAAGAAGGAGGATCTTTCCATGG
The DNA here is from genome assembly GCA_947645195.1 of Patellifolia procumbens. Lineage (NCBI taxonomy): Eukaryota > Viridiplantae > Streptophyta > Magnoliopsida > Caryophyllales > Amaranthaceae > Patellifolia > Patellifolia procumbens. The sequence goes on from CANSGD010000306.1 coordinate 468,931, forward strand.
AGCAATTAGGAACTCATCTTCGTATTGAAGAAGGGATCCGGGCTCAACATGGGGTTAAGGACACAAATTCTAGTGCTCCTAAGTCTACCGTTAATATGGTAGAGGTTGGTGGGTCTAATGGGACCAAGAAATCCAATGCTCAATCTAAAACCAATGTTGCAAACAAGAAGAGGAAAACTCTTACTTGTTGGGTATGCAATGGTCCTCATTTGAAGAGGGATTGTCCGTCTTGGAAGAAAAAGAAGACGACAAAGAAAGATCAACCTAGTGTTGGTCAAAACCAAGGTATGGTTGCACATGAAAACATAGTTGAAGAAATGAATTTTATTGCTATGATTTCTGAAATTAATGTTGTGCAGGTTGATGATTCGTGGTGGATTGATTCGGGAGCTTCTCGACATGTGTGCAATAATAGGCACCATTTCAAGTCTTTGAAGGAATTGGATGATGGTCCAATTTTGTACATGGGGAATGATTCTACGGTAAAGGCTAAGGGAATTGGCCAAGTGGAATTGTTGTTAACCTCGGGAAAAACTCTAACTCTCCGGGATGTTGTTTATGTTCCGAAAGTTAGGAAAAATCTTGTGTCGGGAGGACTTTTGAATAAGTTTGGTTTTAAGGTTGTTTTTGAATCCGATAAATTTATAGTGTCTAAGACTGGTATTTATGTTGGTCAAGGTTATTTTTGTAATGGAATGTTTAAGTTTAGCATTGATAATAAAATTGCTAGTTCTATTTACATGCTTGATGTTTCTTCTCTATGGCACAATCGGTTATGTCATGTGAACTATCGTAGAATATATGACATGTCTAAGTTAGGTTTAATACCTTCCTTTGATTTGAATTTAGAGAAGTGCAAGACATGTATGTCAAACAAAATTACAAAGAATCATTTTCCTAGTGTGACAAGACAATCGGTATTCTAGAATTGGTGCATAGTGACTTGTGTGACTTTCATAGTTCACCATCTTCGGGAAATAAAAAATATGTTGTAACTTCTATTGATGATTTTTCAAGGTTTTGTTACATTTATTTATTATTCTCAAAAGATGAAGCACTTGAAAAGTTTAAGATCTGTAAGACCGAAGTGGAACTTCAACTTAGTGAAAAAGTTAAAAGGCTTCGAACGGATAGGGGTGGTGAATACTATAATCCTAGTTATTTTAATTCCATTGGAATAATCCATGAAACTACCGCACCATACTCACCTCAAAGTAATGGTGTGGCGGAAAGGAAAAATAGGACTTTAAAAGAAATGGTTAATACCATGCTTTCTAATTCGGGTCTTAGTGACGGTTTTTGGGGTGATGCTATTTTAACGGCATGCTATATTTTGAATAGAGTTCCTAATAAAAGGAACAAGACTACCCCATATGAAATTTGGTCAAAGAAAAAGCCAAATCTCAATTACCTTAAGGTATGGGGATGTAGGGCGGTTGTCAAATTGACGGAACCTAAACGTAAAACGTTAGGTGAAAGAGGAATTGATTGCATTTTTATAGGCTATGCGGAAAATAGCAAAGCCTATAGGTTTTATGTCATTGAACATAATGATTTTGTCTCTATTCACACTGTGATAGAGTCAAGAAATGCAATATTTGATGAAACTCTTTTCTCTTCGATTCCTAGACCAAAGGACATGGTACCTAGTACTAGTTCCAAGGTTGTGGGTGACATCAATGATGATCATGAAACCACAACACCGGAAATTAGGAAAAGTAAAAGAATTAGAAAAGAGAAATCTTTTGGACCGGATTTTCAACTTTATTTAGTAGAAGGGTCAAGAGAGTCAATTATGATTCAATTTTCATATTGTTACAATATGGAGGAGGATCCTAGGACCTTTGATGAGGCTATAAAGTCTCATGATTCCGCCTTTTGGAAAGAGGCCGTGAATGATGAAATGGATTCAATAATGGGGAATAATACATGGGTTTTAGCTAATTTACCTCCCGGTTGCAAACCCTTAGGTTGTAAATGGATTTTCGTAAGAAAACGGAAAATCGATGGAACCATATTAAAACACAAGGCCCGGTTAGTGGTCCAAGTTTTAGGCAAAAATATGGTATCGATTACTTTGACACTTATGCTCCGGTAGCAAGAAATGCTACCATTAGACTATTGATAGCTTTATCGGCTATTCATGGTCTTTTAATTCACCAAATGGATGTTAAAACGACATTCCTTAATGGTGAATTGGAGGAGGAAGTATACATGAATCAACCCGAAGGATTTGTGCTCAAAGGTCAAGAGTCTAAGGTTTGCAAGTTGATTAGATCTTTGTATGGACTTAAGCAAGCACCAAAGCAATGGCATCAAAAATTTGACGATGTAGTCTTGGCTAATGGATTTAAAATAAATCAGTCCGATAAATGTGTATATAGCAAATTTGATAATAAAGGTAAAGGAGTTATAATTTGCTTATATGTAGATGATATGCTCATGTTTGGGACTGATTTGGAACAAGTGGAAAATACTAAAGCTTTTCTCTCAAGTAGCTTCTCAATGAAAGACTTGGGTCAAGCGGATGTTATTCTTGGTATTAGAATAATGAGAGGTAAAGGTACTATTTCTTTATCACAAGCTCATTACATTGAGAAAGTGGTAAAGAGGTGCAATGAGTCAAACTCGTCTCATTTTGCTACTCCTATGGATCCTACTATTCACTTGGTTCCGGGTAGTGGTACTCCTATTGCTCAATTGGAGTATGCAAGCTTGGTTGGAAGCTTGATGTATGCTATGACTAGCACTCGGCCGGTATACTAGTAAACCTAGTATGATACATTGGCAAGCTTTGAGAAGAGTACTAAGGTATTTGAACAAAACCAAAGATTATGGTTTAACTTATACGGGAGAACCTTCAATCATTGAAGGATACTCGGATGCTAGTTGGATATCCAATAAGGAAGATTATTCTTCAACAAGTGGATGGGTGTTTCTTCTTGGAGGAGGTGCCGTCTCATGGGCATCTAAGAAGCAAACATGTATTACCGATTCCACTATGGCATTGGAATTCATCGCATTAGCTTCTTGTTGTCAAGAAGCGGAATGGCTAAGGAATGTGTTGAGTGAGGTTGACTTATAGGTCAAACCAATGTCTCCTCTAACTATCCATTGTGATAGTGCATCCACAATAGCCAAAGCATATAGTGAAGTATACAATGGCAAGTCAAGGCACATTGGGGTTAGACATAGCTATGTACGTGAAATGATAAGGAATGGTTGTATAACCATTGATTTTGTTCGGTCTAGTGTAAACTTGGCGGATACGTTTACAAAACCGTTGTCAAGGGAACTAGTGAACAAAATGAACAAAGGGATGGGTCTTAAGCCTATTGATTAACCTTTAACTAAGGAAAACTCAATTTGATGTCTAATACAACGTTAGATCTCAAATTCAATGAGGATAGTACTTTTCTTTAAAGGTTGGAAGCACTTGTGTGATATACATCCCAAGGTTAGTGCTTGATACTGCAATGTAAAGGAGGTTGAATGTAAGTTCTTAATAAATCTTTGATAAAGTGCTCAATTGCAGGAGCATGTGCGAAAAGATTTACCTATATGAGTTAGGGGTTTGGCCGCTTCAACAAGTCTAGGCTTGACTTGGAACGCTCATGAATGGATATGGACACCATGGCTACTAAGGTGTCGGAGGTTTTTAAAGAGCATTAGTTTTTGTGCTTATGTGTATTTGTAACTTCAATAATTTGTAGTGGTTGAATGATTCAAAGCTTAGTCTATCATCTCAATCTTAATTGTTGTTAAGTTTACATATACTAGTGGAAATTCAATCGTTAGATATTTCTATGATGCATGAGCATGTTTGTTTATGATTTTGCATGAGGTAAACCGTTCAACATTACCCTACAAATGGGAGGAGGATTGTTGGAACATTTGTAAGGGTAATGGGTTTGGATTAATCACATATGGGGGAATTAATAGAAGTTGTAGAATTAATTCCGAAAAACAAGAGAAAAGAGGGAACAGGCAGCTCGCGGGCCGCGACCCGTGGTCGCAAGTCGCGACTAAGCACTGTTCTGTGACGCTTCATTTCACGATATGTCCGTTTATATCCGTTGAAGCTTTTTTTCTCGGTTATGCTTGGTTATTACATGGTTAATGACTGGCTTTATTCTCTGAATGAAGGACCTCATTAAGGTGCCTATTAAAGGTCCTTAATGAGGGCCCTTGCATGTGTGACTATAAAAGGAGGAGGTGATCTCCATCCTTGACACAACCTTCATTGCTTGCTTAAGAATTTCTGATTAACTTTCTTAAGTGTTCTTGATAAACACATCAAACACAAGTTCTTAAGGATTCTCTTCTAAGATCATAGAAGTGAATTGTTACTCCATTGTATCTCATTAGTTATTTCGTGTAACCCGGTGATCCTAGAGGGGCAAAATAAAACTAATAGGAAAGCGTAGTTTCCGTGCCTTGGAGTGGTGATTATCCGGTTTCCTCTTGTTCCATTGTCTATTTCTAACAAAAGTTAATATTTTTTAATTAAAAGTTAAGGTTTAACAATTAAAAGTTAAGGTTTTGTAATCAAAAGTTAAGTGTTATGAATGAACAGTTAAGGTTTTATTATCAATTTAAACCCCTAAATTTTTCCCCAATTCGATTTGATTGGGTGTTAAATGGTGATTTAACATTACAATTCGTAAAAAGCATTTGAATTCATGAAATTGAAACATAAAGAAAGGGATTTTATGATTGAATTCGCCTATTTCTTGCTCGTTTTCCGGCGATGGTGACGGTTCAAATTACCATTACCATTACCATTAACATTTTCTCTCTTTTCTTCATCACTCTTTTGCACCTCATTCTTCTCACTCCTCTCTTGATCAACCTTCAATATCCTCTCAAACACCTTCACAAGCGCAGCTTGCGCAATTGATCTCTCATCTGAATCCCCATGAGAATTAGGGTTAGGGTTAGGGTTGGAATCGGCGATTATTAGAATAACGTTCGTCGCAGCGAGAGAAAGTGGGAAGATTGTCGATGATGCGAATTCGAGCTCCGGTTTCTTCGCGGAGTTGTCGGATTACTGCACCGCCTTTTTCGATGACTACGCCGACTTTTTTGGCTGGGCAAAGGATGCGAAATTGGGTTTCTTTTCCTCCATTGCCGTTATTGCCGCCGTTTCCGCCATTGATGAGCTTGGGTTGTTGAAGAGATGGAGTTGTTGATGATGGTGGTAAATTAGGGTTTGAGTGAGAGTGAGAGTGGTGGCGTTTGAGAGAGAAGGGAGGTTCCGATTTCTGACGCTTTAATGGAGTGTCGAGACCTAGTTTCACGCTGCATCAATGTTTCCGGCGAGTGCAAGTGGCCGGTCTACACTAAAGTTAACATGGACCAGGTCCACGCAAGTCTTTCTTTACCACTGTGTCTAGCAATTTAGGGAACTAAGACAATTTTTTAAATGACTTTCGTCTAATGTAATTAATCAACTATTAGATAATTCTTATAGTGGCTGGCGGATGTTGAATGTTTTTGTATTTGGGGGCCAATTATTCAGAACATGGGATCTAAATACTTATATTAGTATTGAGTTGTGACACATTTGTATTTTTTTCCAGATTTAAGAATCTGTTCTCTCCAACTTATTTTCAGTTCAGTTCAATTCACCTCTGTCTAATGTTTTTACTCTCATATATCACTATTCATTTCATTTCATTTCAGTTCAGTTCAGCTATTTTATGACGAAGAGAACATGCCTTAATTATATCAAATAAATTCTATTATAGAAATATTTTGGGTTATTTTGTTTATATGAAGTTTTAATAATTGAAAAAACTCCCTGGTAGCTTTTGAAATGAAACTATATAAACTACATTGAATTGATTTAAACGAACAGACGACCAAGGTTAATGGCAAATGTTAAATTGTTTTTTGTTTGTTTTCAATTGCAAAAGAATTCCTGAATATCCATATGCGGGAATGATGGCTTTTGTAATAGATTCTATTTGTTCTTCTCCGCTTTCGGATGATCCAAATACAAAAGTTATAATAAAAAGAGATTGTCTAATTTAACTTATGACTGGACCAATCAAAACCTCCATTTTACTAATAAGCCCGTTCCATTTTACTCTAACCCAAAACCCTATACATCTAATTAAACCAACCAAGTCACCCTTTTTCTTCTCCTTTCTTTGTTTCCCTGTTAACCTCGAACTACAATCGACTTTTTAAAAAATCAAAGCACTCTCTGTAATTACACTTATCGAACGGATAAACTAGACACTAAATGGATTAAACTAGTTACTGAATGAATTAAATATGTAATTACTGAAAAGTTCGTCACGACATAGATTAATTATTGGTCACAAAATCAATTAAACTAGTCACTATTTGTATAAAGATTATTAATGTTAGGCTTGGCCATTGCCTAATTTTAATTTTAAATTAGGCGGTTTCTTACAAGAACTCATATGAATATACGACTAAGAGAAAAGATTAAAAAACATAAAAGAATAAACTATGAGAAAAATGGTAGAGTTATTATATAAAAAAAATAACTAAATAAAAAAACAAGTCTCAATTTAATCTTTCAAAAAAAAAAAAGTTTTAACTATAATTTTTTGTATCATATTTTTATGCATTTTGAATATTTGAAATGTGTTTAATTCTAGTATGTCTTACATAGCTTCGTTCTTGGACTTTTCCTTATAAATTTAGGTTCAAGATTGCTCGAAAAAATAGAACATGTGATCTATTAACTTTCCCTTATAAATTTAGAATTAGTTCTGGAATGATCTATTAACTTTCCAATATTTGGAAGTTTTTGTATTTGGGGCTAATTAATTTAGAACATGTGATCTAAATACTTGAATTAATATTTAATGGTGACACATTTATATTTTTACATATATAACTATAGACATATTTTGGGTTATTTTGTTTACATGAAGTTGTAATAATTAAAAGAACCACCAATAAATTTTTCATAGGAAACCATATAAACTACATTGGATTTGAACGAATAGACAACCAAGAGGAATGGCAACCTAAAAAGAATTCTAATATTTTCTTTGATTTGAAGGCCAAAAAATCTGAATATCCATACGCAGGAATATCCCGTTCACCGGCTTTTGTAGTAAATTCTATTTGTTCTTTACCGCTTTGGGGGAATCAAAATATGTTTATACAACTGAGAGAAAAGATTTAAAAAAACGTAAAAGAATGTACTATGAGAAACACGGTAAAATTATTATATAGAAAATAACTAAATTATAAAACAAGTGTCTCAATTTAATCTTTATTAATAAAATAGTTTATACTATAAATTTATTATCATCTTTATATGTATTTTAAATATTTGAAATGTGTGTGATTCTAGTATATCTTACATGTTATATAGCTTGGTTCTTGGAGTTTGATTGCTTGGGAAAAATAGGACGGAATATGCTAATCATGCTACATGCAAGAGCATTGTAGAATTAATCTGGAAGCATCTATTAAATTTTCAATAAATTCAGGTTTCCCTATCGTATCAAGTAATTTACATAAGGGTTTTCAAAAAAACAACTTGAGAAACAAGATATATATAGGTGATTTACCATTGACTTATTTTATTTGGTGTATGAGATGATTGGTATACAGCATCGTGTCTAGTAATTTAGGAGTCTAAGACATTTTTTTAAATGACTTTCATGTTATATAACTAATCAACTCTTCGATAACTCCGAACTTAGCGGGTGCTGAAAATTTTTGTAGTTGAGGCCAATTATTTTAGAACATGCGATCTAAATACTTAAATTGGTATTGAATTGTGACACATTTATATTTTTTTTACAGGTATATCAAAAAATATTATTATAGACATATTTTGGCTTATTTGTATACATGAAGTTTTAAAAATGGAAAGAACTCATTTTGTAATTTTTAGGTGTCGAAATAGGTGTAACGTCTAATCATTTATTTGAGAGTACGAAAAAAGTTGTAATATTTTTTATTTCAGTCATCTCCATCATTGCTATAAATTCATACAATAGAGAGTCATATGAACTTTGAGAATCAGACTAAATTGTCTCAGTCATGTTCCCTTTCTCAAAATTCCATAACCGATTAATTTAGAGTTTAGATTAAAAGTATTAAATCAAGTAGATTAAAATTAGTATAAGCATTTAGTGTATTGAGCGAAAAAAGATAAGCTATCTTAGAATTATTTTTAGAGCTCTTTTAGAACTACTATTATAGAATAACTAGTTTATGACCCAGGCAATGCCCGGGTTGGGTTTTATTTAGTTATAATTTCTATTATATCTAAATTTCAGTGTTAAACACTTTAAGATTAACAAAATATTATAAACTAATTAATAAACTGATAGATATTATATTTTCGTTAGTTATTTACATATAATTCTCATGCGACTAACGTAAAAGTTGTTTAATGTTTAAAGGATTCTTATATTAAAAGCTAATAATTTTCTTTATCTCGAACTTAGAATTACTTTCTCTTATAGGTATAGTAGTGTCATTCTAAAAATAGCCATTATATGTTTTGGTGGTTTGAAAAATAAAATAAATTGAAGTTAAAGCTGTCATAATACACAAATGTTACTTTGGTAAAGTTAACTCTCAAAATAAAATAAAAAACACAATAAACATGTTTCCTCTAGACTATCATTGATATTGTCGACATTATAGAGTCACATAATTACTCTTTTTCACTTTCATTTCTTCTATAAATTCATCAATTCAGTTGAGGAGCTTGTGCTATAATAATTATACTATGATTGCTTATTCTCATCAGACCAACATGGGTTGAGACGTTCAAATGAGTATTGAGCAAAAATATAGCATTGGCTATACCATGCTCATAATACACACGGGCATATAATAAAACTTGTCTGAAATGAGAGGTGTATCTGAATGATTTCGAACAAATTTATGAAGAAAAATCATGATTCATCTAGGTAAAAAGTAATTGTTTCTCATCCATGGAGATTATTTAGTTTGAGATTATAATGCATGGTTTCCTTTTGGGTCTGATTTGCATACCAATTTCGAGATGTATAAATCTATATTCCCAGCTTAAATTGCATGTTTAAATATATTTACATTATTTTTTGTGGGTTCGTGTTTGACAATAATCTGCATTGGTTTGATATTACATGTATCATCAAGATTCATTGCGTTGCACACGTTTACTTGAAATTCTGTTACTGGAGACTATTTTTGAGTAGTACGTACTTGTGTCGCCTAGTTGATAGTTGACCAAATAGGAATATCTTTTTTGAAAAAAGATGTAAGGTGTATATCGAAATATATTTTTGAGAAACCAACTAACCTTTTTGAAATTTATTTTATTAATTAATGAGTGACTAAAAAGATTTTTGGGAAATTCAATATGGTGAACCTGTAGTATTGTATTTTTCTACATGGTGGAAACAAAATATTTTGACTTTCTAAAATGTTCATATGATTTTGTATATGTAATTATAGTGACCCTATGGAATTGTTTTTTTCCAAATGATAAAAACAAAATATCTTGATTTTCCAAAATGACCTTATGATTTTGTATATTTTGTGTTAGGATGCACCAACTATAATTTAACAACTGAAACAATATTTTAACTGACCTAACCCTAATTGATGCACCCAAAGAAAAATCACCTTTTATCCCCATGTATTTCGTAGGATATGCAGGTTCTTCATTTTAAAACCATCATTTGGCATTTCCTTCCAAATAGAAAATGCCCTTATGCCACCTCTGTGCATGATACCGTCATAACAATTAATATGAGTGATATTATCCATCACTACACAATTTGGATTCTTGTATGACTACGTATTTAATTTTTTAAAAACTTATTTATTAATTAATGAGTGGTCTAGTTGACACCTTTAGTAAAATATAAGTTTTTTTTTTTTTGCAATTCCAGAAAACATATCATAAGTGGATCTTGATTCGGAGTATTTTTCGAGACAAATCTAACAGTGCAAAAATTAAAATTTTCTGAGATTTGGAATGAAAGTTATGGCTTATTTTATAATTTTATACCAGTTTTAATTTTAGATAAAGGATTAGTCGTAGCTTTAGATAAGGAATGTGATTTTTATTTACGATGTAATCATTTTTTTAAATTATTGTCTATTGAAAATATAATTAATTAATTAATTAATTAATTGTGTATAATAAAACATATCATAAGTGGATCTTGATTCAAAGTATTTTTTGAGACTAATCTAACAGTGCAAAAATTAAAATTTTCTGAGATTTGAAATGAAAGTTATGGCTTATATTATAATTTTATATCATGTATTTTTAGATAAGGATTAGTTGTAGCTTTAGATAAGGAATGTAATTTTTATTTAAGATATAATTATTATCTTTAATTATTGTCTATTGAAAATTAAATTAATTAATTAATTATGTATGATGACGTGGAGCTATGTGGTAGCTCCTTTCGGAACGGATTTATTATCTAGTATAGATAATGTACCATTAAGCGAAAATTAGAAAAATAATAGAAAATGTTTTTGATATTTCACAAACTTATTTTACAAGGATAGAAGAGAATATTAAGTAAACCAAACAAGATTAGAGTAACTGAGGAAGGTTCCTCTTATGATAGCTGTCATTAATCTCAAAAAGATAAGCTATCTTAGAATAATTTTTAGAGCTCTGTTAGTACTACTATTACAGGATGACTAGTCATATATGTACACAATGCGTGCGATATAGTAATATATAAAAGTTCAGAGACATAACAAAATATGGCTAAAACAATTTTGGAAAAAGAAAAACTAAAAACTAAAAACCAAAAACTAAAAACAAAAAATGGAAACCACAAAAAGCGTTTTTCACTTTTTAGTTGTCAGTTTTCAAAATATTTAATATGAGACACACATCATATGACTTTCAAATACAAAAAAAGAAAAAACTAAAATGCAGAGTGATACCGAACGGGTCCTTACCTTCCTTGATTATAGTAGCTTCAAACTCCTTGATTTAATTAATTTTGTATTCCTCTTTTTTATTTTTTGGTGTCCACCCTCTCTAAGCTCTCTTCCCTTATACTGACTAGCCTTATATACACGTGATGCGTGCGAAATCATGTAAAATTCTATATAAATATATAAAATTTTGTTTTTTTAGTTTGTTTGTATTTTCCTTTTCAAAATAAAAAAGGTGAACTGTTTGTTATGGAAAGAGAGAGTTGTTCCACTAAAATAGAAATTAAAAAAAAATTAATACTGATTTTTGATGTCCCCGCATAGAGATAATGTACCATTAATTGAAAATTAGAAAAATAACAAAATATTTTTGATATTTCACAAACTTATTTTACGAGGATAGAAAAGAATATTAAGTAAAGCAAATAAAATTAGAGTTAGCTGTCATAAATCTCTAGTCCTATATTCAGGGGGAAACTTTACAGGTTTTATAAGATGCAGTCTGTGTATTAAATTATCCATAGCCAAAAAATTCATTTATTCTATTCTGGCATAACACAAAACACAAAAGAGAGACGAGAGATCGAAGAGAAAAAAAAAGAGGTCAATGGAGTGCCCTAGTTTGGTATGCACACATTCTTCATTCATGCACAACAAATGTGTTTGGTGCAATCAAACAATGACCGACTGCGGCAATCCCATCACCATACCCGTTGGCTACATCCAGCCTGAATTAAGCCTAACACTCGAAGAGATTGAACGTGTTCGAGTTGCTAACATGCAGAGTTTATACGAAAGAAAGAAGCTACACTTAGTTCTTGATTTGGATCATACACTTATTCATGCAAGACCCATCAAGAAACTCACGTCTCAACAGAAAGACATCATCAAATCCACGCAGGAAATATTCGAGACTTCTGACGGTGTATTTACGGTAAAGATTCGGCCGGGTGCTCGTAAATTCCTTAAAGAAGTAAGTTCCATGTTTGATTTGTCAATATACACAATGGGTAAACGAAACTATGCACGTCGAGTTCTTGAGAAGCTCGTCGATTCAGAGAAGGAACCGAGGCCAGAGTTTTCTTGGGTGATCACGAGAGAAGATTGTGTGAAGGAGATGGAAAAGAATTTAGATGTGGTGTTAGCAGATAAACGAGTTGTTTTGATAGTGGATGATACTGAACAAGTTTGGGAGGAATCTTGTAAGGCGAATTTGATAAGAATTGATCATTACGACTTCTTTACAAGGAAGAAAGCAACCACGGGGTAGGACGACGACGACTTGAGTAGGGTTCTTAAAATTTTAAAGGAGGTTCATGGCGCATATTACAGCAGTAGTTTTGTGTTCAGCAATGGCACAAGAGACGTGAGGCAAGTACTTAACTTGATTTCGCCCAAGTCCGTATTGAGAGGAAGCGGCCAAGAAGTAGGATGTTTGGGTGAAGCACCAGCCAAAAGTGACGATCATCAAAAGAACACAGACGTGTGCAAGAAACGGTCAAGACCAGAAAATAGTTGCTGCGATCAAGAACCACGACTCAAGAAATTTGTGCTCAAATTTAAAGGATCAAGAACCACTATACTTACAACAATGATGAAATTAAAATTTAGATCAAACAATGATATTATGGGTGAATAGCTAACACATTGTATTTGAATTATATCGTTGATGAAAAAAGTTCAGTTATTGTGATTATCTTGGTGATGAATGATGATTATGATTTTAGTTATTCCTCTTATTTGTTGTGGTTAACTTAAGTGCCTTTCTTTTGCTGTACCTATTTATTTTTCTCCAATAGTTAATGATCTTAGCAATTATGGAACAACAGGGTGAGGTGATCGAGTTTGCAGGTGTTTTATGCATTCCGTGCATACTGCAGCAAACTGTGAATAAACTATCTAATCTGGATTGCTACTGAGTTGTTTGTGAATGTTTGAGTTAGATTCTTCGCATTTGCTAACTTTATTTAGTGCATTGGCTGAGTTGGAATTCTTTGTCAAGTGTTGCTGCATGACAATTCGTTAATCGTTATTAGCTTTCCAATGGGTCGTGTTCACTGTCTTTCTGCTGAAGACGAAGGTTACTGCAAAGGGGAGGATCGCTGGATCGGTGCAATAGTTGTTGCGTACATTGCAGCCGTACTGGAGTACCTGATTGACTGCTGAAGTATTGGAGCTATCTATGAACTGTAAATTAAAATAGAAAAATGAACGAAGACTATGCCCTCTCTGGCTTTCACTCTGCTTATATGTTCTAAGTACGTGCTGATTTGAAATGTCATTCTATGGTGGTGTAGTCTTCGATCCGAAGAGGTGCTTAAATATATATGCTATATATGAGGATATAGAATGGAGTTCATTTGTACTGTTTATTATAATTGGTCAATGGAGGGTGAGTAATTGATTATGCTACTATTAGTGTGAGCTTTTACATAGTGACTAAAATGAATATCATAATCTTTCAATGATCTAATATTATGAATTCATTAGTAATAAAACTTATACATTTCTGCTTGTTTATACATCTGTTACTATTAGTATGATTCGAATTCGATCTTTTGCTGGTAGTTCTGTGATGCGAGTGTGGCATACAACTGCTTTTTGGCCTTTCTTTCTGGCTCCTTTGTGATTTAATGGGTATACTCTCTAGCAGATTTATCAATAATTGTACTTAGGCCCATCTCTTTATTTATCTTTGAATGCCAACTTATGCAGTCAAAGTCTGTTTGCACAATCATTTGTTTGCCTCGAGGGTAGGCAACTCATTGACTATTGAAGTATGTATCCTAAAAGAATGTTTCTTAAGACTCCTGGTGATTGGGATTTACCACGATCTTGATGAATTCTTTTGCTTGCTGCAATTTGATCTTGATGGTTCTTAAAGAATGTATTTAGGACTCCTCCCTTGGTGGTTGGCATCTACCAATATTCTGATGAAAGATCTCCTGTGCTGCAAGTTTTGGTGATTTTCATGGTTTATGTGCTGGATAGCTCTAAGTTACACTTGGGATATGGTTCATCTCCTTCGCACAGGAGGATTCAGTGCTTAGAGTGGAGTGAAGCGGAGTGAACTTAATGAAGTGAAAGTTGAATAATATGACACCAGCTTCAAGTTTGATTGTGACGCTTCCATAGGGAGGCAAATTGACAGTGATGCAATAACTGATTGAAGTTAACCGAAAGCTGACTTAATGTGTTTTCATGTCGGAGTTTTCATTTCTATATGCCTACTGTGGACTTGTTGGAATTTATATTCTGATGTGTTCTGTTTCTGATACTACCATGTTTTCGTCATAAGCTGAAGAGTATGTGTTGCCTAATTTTCTCCAAAAAACTTGCAACTCTTTCAGAAGGCCATTTTTGCTCTTCACATGGCAAGAAGTTATCAATCAACTGTTGTGCTTCCTAACCAGGGTGGATCAATCAAGGTGCAAGGGGTGGCATGTTCCGCTCTGGAGCCTGAAACCGTGCATTCCTGCTCGCGTAACCTGTAGAAGTCAAAAGTGCTAATGAAAAGGAATGCTTAATTAACAGCGGAATACAGTTGAAGTTGAAGCAGTATGCTAGGTTTATTTTTCCAGTTCCTGACTGTTTTCTTGTTAAAACGTACATGTTTGGTTTACATCTTCCATTCAGAATGTGATTTCTCTGGCTTAAATTCTCGCTCGTACTCCAATGTTAGATAAAATCAGAATTATTAGGACTTGTTTCTCAGTTTTCTTTCTGCTATTTTCATGGTAGACTTATTCACTTATGTCGAGTGGATCATGGATGTATTGACTGTGTGCTTTGGTTTGGTTTATCTAAATGGATGTGTTGGAAGTGTCACTTGCCCAGAAATTTTGATTAACTTCTATATCAACAGAAGAAACAACCATAGCATATAAGCGTAGAGTAATTTGCATAGTAATTTTTAATTGACTTCTTAAAAAACCATAAGAAATTCTTACAAGTTCATTTTTAAAAAACTGGTTTAAGTAGCATGAAGGTGTTTGAGTTTGAGCAGTTTGGTAGTCAGAGTTCAAATCAATTATCTGGGCTTGTTTGTTTATCTAATAGATAGGTTTTGACCATGTGTGTTAACGAATATTTAGGAACATCTTGCCCTATTTGCAGTCCCAACTAGAACTTAAAAGTTAACAAGAGGTGATCATGGATTGGTCGGAACATATTAGCCTGTTGACAAATGACCCGTTTTGAGCTATAATTTTTATTATACACCCGGGTGTAGCATGAGTATAGTATACCCAAGACTAAAATTTGCTCAAATAACCTTGAGTGTAGCATGAGCATGGTACACCCAAGGCTATTTTGTTGCTCAAATGGCCTTGAGCGTACCATAGTACGCCCTAGTGTATAATGCATAATCTCGTTTTGAGCCAATGAGTCGTACTAGTGTTTTTCTTTTATTTGGTCTATAATCCAGAAGATCTGGCCGATACTTCGGACTCTTCGGGTTTAAGCTAATGGAGCCTAAAATCACACCCAAAATTCGGACTCTTCGGGTTTAGATCTAAAGGATCCAAAATTTCCGGCCCAAAAGCCGACAGTGTTGGGCCGGGCAACACTATCACCTGCAGGCTTCAGCCTATTAGTTAATTAATCCAGGGGGGGATTCGTTCCTGACTCCTCCTACAACTTATGGAAAAGAAATTGGGCCACACCATTAATCACAAGGGCATTTAATCATAAATTCAATTTACTTCAGTGTTTGGCCCAAGTTGTATTTCCTTCCCTTTTTTTGGTTTTTGGAATGAAAGGCCAAGTTATATTCCTAGTTTTGAGGATCTAATTTCCTTGATCAAGTTTTTTTGGGGTCTTTATGCGAGATTCGTTTAGTAAATGAAGTTAATGACAAAGATAAAAGAGAAGAAAAAAATTAAAACGCAATTGGCAAATATCAAAAGAGCAAAAAAGGATTGTTAAAAAAGAAGCCATAATAATGCTGTTTTTTCCATAATCTTTATGAATAATGCTGTTTTTCAATCTTTCATGAATAATGCTGTTTTTTATCCTGATTTGGTTTTGTTTTTGTAATTCTGGATTTTCTTTTTCAAACATTTGATCTTTTCAGTTCTACCTCCATTTTTTGTGCTACCTTTCTTTGACAATGCATGCAACATTTTTTTTAGATGCCTCATAATATTGTAGTGATAAGTTTTGGAATGTGAAGACATTGGTGCGTTCACTTTTTCCAATTTTATACCCATGTGCAGTACTTTGTTAATTTAAAAATATTCATTTATTCTTGATCACATGGCAACAAAGACTATAGTCGCAATTTCTATAATCTTCCTTCGTTCATGTGTCACTTTCCTATTTTACAAGTATTAATTGTGAAACGGTGGTAGTCATAAACTCATAATAGAGCATATCGATGTAGACTGTGCCTTTAAAAATGCTCCCTTTCATTGTTTCACATGAACATATATATGGATATTTAGGCCTGATAGTGTTGGTAAATTTTAATGTTTTAAGTTTCTAATAGATAGTGAAGAAACTAATACAAAGTACCATTTACAAGTGATACTTGATACATACACTTTAATTTCATTTTCCTTTTACATTTCTCCTACGTTTCGACCCTTATTTGTTATTTTGGCCACAAGAGCTCAAAATTGTCAAAGATGGATCCGAGGGGTTGTTTGAGGGTAAAAATAACTGAGTACAGTGAAAATAGACGAGACTTGGCAATGGATATTGTACATGTCGGCATTGCATTGGTGGCGAAAGAGTAGAGAGAGTGCAGGTTGCGATGAAAGAGGTAAAAGCAAGGGATATGGTCAACTCACCTCAATTAAATGTCTTCAATCATCATCTCGATTTTAATCATATGTTAATTGTCCATATTTTCGTGTAAATTGGATATGTTCAAATTCCTAGTTGATTAATGAAGAAGAGTTGATGTTATGATTTTAGTTCAATCTTGTGTTTTGGTATTCCATCTTATGTCGTCGTGCTCTAGGATATAATATGATCTTCAACTTATGTACTAATCTGTATGTTTAGGGGCTTAAGGCTATTTTACCAAAGGCATGATATTATCTTACTCAGCGCTCTTCGATCCTTCAATAAAGGAATTGTATGCTTTAGTTGCTCTCATCATATTTTGATGGACATAAGCATTGAATTTTTTTTTATTTTTTTTTTCGTTGAAATATCTCCAATTTGCAATTTCAATGTTTAGTGAAAATATACTCTTTTAATGATTATGTAATTGCATTAACAATATAGATACCTTTCTTTTAATACATATACTTGCATACATAGATCTATAAATTAATTCATAATTATATAGATCTTACGAGTCAAATTAAAGTACCTAATACCCGCCATGAATAACTCTTCATTCCAATCAAAAGGATAGTACTTCATGTTAATAATTTGTACAAGATATCAACAAAAAAATCATAACAAGTCATTTAATGAACTAATACAAAGAAACCTTGTGAAGTCATTAATCTAGAAACTAAGATGACAAACAAACAAATTAAAAGAACAAACACAAGGAACATCAAACCCGTTGAGGGTACACTCTACTTGTATGTTTCACTTCAACTTCCTCTAATTAAGGTAAGGAAGTGAGCTCCAACTATGTTGTATACTAATTACCACTAAACATTACTTAATCTCCAAACCTCACATGTTCAACCCCAAAACTAGAAACATAGTGAGAGCACTTATGAAGTAATCTTTTGAAACATAGCACTTGGGCAACCTTCCCCTTATTTTTAAGTGCGTGTATCGAACTTCAAACAAAACATACTATACTCTTTCCGTTCTGAAATAATCATCACCATGAGAATGTGCATCATACTTCCAACAACGACAACTGAATTAAATCCCTTGTATTATTTCTTCACTTTCAACAAAATTTTACCAAATTAGATCCCTTTTCACTTATACGTTTCACTCAAACTAGTCAACATTGGAGGGTGTTCCAGGACCTGAAACAAATCAATATTAAATAATTAAATTTGATATCTTTTTTTTTTCATTATCATAATAAAAATATCTAATAAAATCTTTTAAAAATCAGATTTTGTGTTAGAAGTTTACCTAATCCAACAGCTTCTGAGCTCTGCATTAGCCGAATTCTCTTGCATGATTCAACAAACATACTGCTCAAATCACAAAATAAGTATAATTAATATCGATTATTACAAATAGATCGTATAGATTATTACTTTTTCAAGAGATTAAGCATTACTTTTTTATATTAAAAAAACTTACTTCCAAGGAACATCTCCAACCATCATCCAATCACCATCTTTGTCCTCAAATGTTGGTACATAATCAGATCCATTCACAGGGTCCATTAATTTTCCTTCATTGAAGAAATTACCTGCAAAATTTTAAATTTAATTTAATCACAAACTACTAATTGATTTCAATTCAAAATCAAAAAGAAATACTTTCTCCGTTTCGCAATACTCGCAACGTTTCTTGTTAGTTGTTTGCACACTATCCAATGCAATAATTTGGACTTTAATATCTCTAATTATTGATAAGTAAATATTATAAAAAGTTGATATTATAATAGTATGTATTAAGACGAATCAAATAAGATCCCACTTGGCTATATTTTTTCTTATACACTTTGAAAAAAATATAAAAGAAGATTGATAGATGAATAGTGGTTACTATGCCAATGCTGAGTATTGCGAGACGGAGGAAGTAAGTATTAAAAGAAAAGCTATATGAAATTGTAGGTTGCATATAAAAAGCTAAAAATGAATAAAATAAGTGTTATTATACAATTTTGCCATAAATTCACAAATTAATTCTATTTTAAAAGTGACTTACGAATAGTGAAGGAAGAAAACATGTCTTCCAAAGCCTTCAAAAGTTGTTGATAAGAATTGTATAATTGAAGATCAACTTTTCTAAGATAAGGAGCTCCATCCACAGCCACCTTCACATACTTGTAACTTTTCATTACATTTTTCCTACTTGCTCTCACTGGTGGCCATCCTACCAATTGTGTCCTGCCATATAATTAATATCAATAATATCAATATATCATTCATTAATTTCACTTCAATAATATCTACAACCAACATATTGAAAGCTTAAATAAAACATACTAACATATTTCCTTCATTAATGCATAATCAATAATCTCCAAAACCATGTTGTTAGTTCTTTTTACCTTAAGTTCTCGTGTCAAATTCTCGACAGCCAAATATAGATATAGATACTTCGACACTTTAATCAAAGAAAATTTCATAAAATTTACTCATCAACCCGAGTCCAAATATCTAATTCTATAACCATCATTTATTGTAAATTCCTAGTAATTTTGATAATTTTTATGAAGAAAACTTTCGGAAAGACCTCATTCCTATCTCTTTAGGAACAACAAAAAATATATGTGCAAATTTTCCAAAATCAAAATTCATCTAAGGTTGTACGGCATAAGACTACTTTAAAAGAGTCACTTCATAAGTTATAAGAGTCACTCAAATATACCGTTTTGATTATCATCATACCAAAACACTAAACTTAATTCCACAAAAATAATCATCAATATATACACTATTTACATATATCCAATATAAATTTGACAAAGTGTCAAAGAAACAATTTTAACTTAATTCAACTTTATACAAAATTTCTCAAAATCAAAAAAATAAAATGAAATAATTCAACTACAACAACGGCAAAGTCTTATTTTCAAAATGATTTAGAGTTGGCTAATATAAATCATTAAAGATGACATTAACTAGTGTTACAAACTTAAATGGAACAATATATAAATAAGTAGTTCTTACTTGGAAGGTGGAGTTTTAAGAGTAGGAGATTGATCCAATTCATCAAAATCACCATTTCTAGCAACTTTCTTTCCATTATTAGTATCTTCACGACCAAGGTTCAAATCCAAAGTGTCGGAAAATCGTCTTTTAACGACAGATTTTTCTTCAAAATCAGGCACTTTTTCACCTGGTAATCTTAGACTAAGCTCTGTTTGTTTCAAATCCATAGTTGAAACTTCTTGAATTTCCATCTCTAATTTCACAGAATTTTAATTTGCTTCAAAAGTTTCTTCTTTTTTTTTAGGAGAGAATTGAAGAGAGAGTGTGTTATGTTTTAGGACAAAGTTAGAGTTGTTTATATATAAAGAGAGAGTTACAAATATAAAACAGATACAAATGGTATTGACCACCATTGTTTGTTTGACACGTGTTTGGGATGGGCGGTTGTGATCTGCCCAAGTAGAAGAGTGTATTATTGTTCAAAGCGTGTGCTTCTGATTTTTTGTGTTTGCCCCACGCCCCTATTCAACTCGTTGTTTGCCCGAGTTGAAGAAACTTTTCACATCAAAAATTACATGAAGAAAGAAAGTAGTTTTTCATTGGGTTGAGTATAATAAGATTCAACAAAATTTAAATAAGTTTAGATAAGTAAAGAAGTTGTGAGGGATAGAACTTTTATTTTTCTTACCGTAATTTATTATACTTTCTCCTTTTTTTAGCTGCAACAATTGGGAATTTTTGTGAGAGGTAAAAAAATTAATTATTGCAACTAAAAAAACGGAGGAAGTATCTGATTAACCTTATTAAACTTTATTCGACCTTATTAGATTGAACTTTATTGTACTTCATTATTAAACCTTATTTATAACTTATTAGACTTTAGTAAACCTTAACTAAACTTATCTACAGATTTAAACTTATAAAGACTTATTTATCCTCATTAGCACTTACATGAACTTCCCCTCGAAAAAAAGAATTTATCTAAACTTATCTCACCTTATTTTAATTTATTTGAACTTATGAGGATCGAAAATAAGTTAAAAAGAAAAGACCCTCCATGAGGGTATACATTATAGACTCGAATATATCATGCTTATGGTATATGCAAATCTATTTAAGCAAAATAAATAGCTTTCAGTTTACTATATTTCGTACTCATGATACATCTAATATACATGCAAATCTATTTGAGAAAAAAATAGCTTCGAGACTTGATAGTATAATAAAAATGGTAACCCTCCATTTAGGCGTTGGAATTTCTTTTACCCCTACAATAAAATTGGAATTTGTTTATTGTATTTTATTTACAAAGAATAAAAATGGAAAATGGAGAAGAAAAAAGGAAGAAGAATGATGGCGTTAGCAGCTCGTGTGAGGAAGGACAGAGGAGGAAGGCAAAAAAAGAATGGGCCCCTACAATGTCGGTCTTTGTAGGCTAACAAGTCAACTCTTCCTTTTATTTTTTCTTTCCTCTCTGTATACATTTTAGTAGTGGGTCCCAGTTTTATATAATTAGGGAGACCATGTGATGGTGTTTAGATGTCGGGCCCTTGTTCCCTCTTTTCGGATCCTTTTATATAGTTCTTACTCCCCTACTTCTCTTGATTTCAGCGTTCGGGTCGTCCTACCCAATCCAGCTATCTCCCTATATTTTCCACCGACACGTGTCCTTTTTCCACTTACATCTTGTCCTTTTTTTTTACTTTATCAAATCAAAAAGATATGTTATTTTCAATTTATTTTCGGTTTAGATAAGTTTAGATAAATAAAAATAAGTTGAGAAAAAAGGACTCAAAGTTTTGTTAAGCATGGACTGAACATGAGTTGGGTTGATATAGTTAGGAATATAATCTAAATTGATCTATATACAAACAGATTGAGGTTTTACTAAACCATATAATCTAAATTGATGTATATACAAACAGGTTGAGGTTTTACTAAACCAATTCAAACTGCACTTTGGGTCCGACCAACTCTAATTGCACTACATAAAACAATTTTATACAATGCGGTTTGCGATTTATCCATATTTTTATCTCAATACGCATTATCTAATTTGCAATTGTTGTTTTTATTTTATTGACTAGCTATAGAGCCTATTAAAAATATCATAAAGTTGCTAAAACTATTACTAATAAAGGTACGATAGTGTTGTTAAGTTGAATACAAACTGCACTTTGTTGGTTTATGGTGCGTTTTTTTTATAAATATAATAAACTAACGCAAACCGCGCCAAAACCCTTTAAGTTGTGTGCAGTCCGACACAAAATCTACTTAACCCGAATATGAGGTTTATGCATGCTTAGGAGTTAAAGAGGGTGGATTGACCTTTTCTTACTTTTTTGTTTTTAGTTTTTACCATGTAAGGTTGTTGAAATAGTAATCAAAATATAATTATATTATTACCATATAATAATAGTAGCACAATAACATTAATAATGAATTACTTTATTTATTCTAGAATCTTTGCCTCGTTACAATTTTACAGTTTATAGTCTTTGTTTCAGAATAGTTTCAAATTTTTTCTTTTGAGTTGTGCATACTCATATTAATTTCAACCTTTCTACTTCAGGAATGCCTGAGTAACACTTACATTTCATTCTCAATTTTATCATAAATATTGCATCCCATGGGCTTAATGTATCCATCATTTTCATAAATCAAGATCATCAAACACCGTGGCCGATAGCTCAGCGAAACAAGGTCTCCGAAGACTAGATGATTTTGTGACATGGATATAGGAAATGTGATGAATGTACTGAGTAGTTATCTATTTTGCTTAATTAGTATGTATTGATCTAGCCTGCTGTAATTTATCGGCATTATTTGCCTTGAAATGAAAACAACCAAATTATATAAAAAAAACACTTAATATCTCCTCTCTACCATATTTCTCTCTTAATTAAAAGTATTTCACTTTCACTTTGATTTTGTAAAAATTACTCCATCAACTCATATTTTTTAATAAAATAAAAAATAATAACCACTGTATATGGATCTAAACATTTATTTATCAGTTTATAAGATATATTCATTAGTACTCCCTCCGTTTTTTTTAATATGCATATTTCTCCATTTTGGGGTGTTTTTTTAATTGGTACTTTTCTACCTTTTGCCATAAATGGAATGTTGGCCCACCTAATTATTACACTTCTCTCCTACTTTTTCTTTCTTTCTACCTTTTCACTTTTTCATTACTTTTACTAACCTTATCTCTTACTTTTGCACTTTTTCCT
This sequence comes from Patellifolia procumbens, assembly GCA_947645195.1. Lineage (NCBI taxonomy): Eukaryota > Viridiplantae > Streptophyta > Magnoliopsida > Caryophyllales > Amaranthaceae > Patellifolia > Patellifolia procumbens. The sequence continues at coordinate 491,828 of CANSGD010000306.1, forward strand.
TGGTTCTAATGCAAAACCTTAGGTGCATATTAAAAAAACGGAGGGAGTTTATGGATATAAGCTATTAATTTATAATACAATATATATTTATCAATTTATAAACTCATAAAAAAGTGTAAAACTGGAATGTTTTACCTCATAAAAATTTCCCAAAAATAAATTATTTAATACTTTCTCTGCTTTATATAGTATTCAAAGAACTTGACATGTTTGCCAACACATAGGTTGAATCATTTTATATCTACAATATATGTAAGTAAAAGTTAAAAAAATAATGCATTGAAATTATATACCGGCATGATTGTAATAAGACTTCACTTGACTATAATGTAAAAGTTCAAAAAATGAGACACATGTTGAATCATCTAATATTTATAATTATATGTAATATTCCTTAACGTAAATATAATACAAAGAGGTTAAAGAGGAGAACATGATGGTTTAAAAAGGCAATATAATACAAGTAAAAAATGGTGGAGATACTTATTTTATTTCAATTTTCCAAAATCTCTGTTTAGAAAATTGTGGTAGAGCTCCACTTTTACTTAATTTCTTTTTGGGTAAAAGCAATTTTCTTTTCTTTTGGACATGAAATTCCAAAAGCACATCTTTTATTTTTGTCCCTTTTCTTTTCAACTTTGGTGGGTGGACAATTTATTCTTTTTTTTACTTTCCCGATTTCTATCTTCAAGCTTAGGAAAAATTGATCCATCCCGTTCATAGTTTGGTGCCAATGATAGCCGAATCTTGGACATGATCTTCAAAAAATGTTGATTGCTACAATAGCTAAAAGGAGCGATCTAATCAGTTTTGACAAAGTTCAAGGTAACTTACATCTAAAAGAGGAACAACCTCTAAATTTTCTTTTAAAAAATAATTTGATTAAATGTGAAGGTATATGTTAAGTAGAGGAGTAAACGGCTTGTTAAACGACTGAATTTCTTGTTATTGAATGATATGGGAACCCTATTTATATAGTATAATTACCTTGGATAAAAAGGTGACCCTAGAATCCTAATAAGATACTTTCTTAATATCATAAGGAAACTAGACCCATTTCCTTATTAGTCTAGTATTCTAATATCTCTATTATATAAGTGAAGCAGGTGGGGGTGGACACCAAAAAGAAAAAAAGGAAAAATAAATAAAATAAATCAATGAGTTTATTAAGTAATTAAGTTTTATTTCCAAATTTAGCTATCAGAATTTTAATAAAAGAATGTTCAAAACTTCAAATTAAAATATCTAAAAACCTACAAAGTAAAAACAATTTTAAAAAAATATCAAAGATTATATTTTCTTGAGATCTATAAATAGACACCCATTTTGCTATACTTTTATATACTTTTGATTTTTTTTTTTTGAAATACATGAGTAATCGATTGTTCATGAGTGAAGACACATTTGATTAAATTGACTATGATAAAGTATTTTAGCATGAGTGAGAAATATGATAAAGTATTTTCAAGTATTTTTGAATTTTTTCTCATCTGGACAATGAGCAAAAAATACCTTACTGGGTACAAAAGTTGTAGTTCATGCAGGGGAGTAAGGGAGGTTTTCAAAGAAAAATGAGCCAAAATGAATTTAGGGTGAAAACAAAATATGTTGTGTACCTTCACATTTTATCATGTTACAGTAGGCAAAACACACATCAAATGCAAATAAAATTAGGATTTTTTTGTTCAAAATCACCTAAATTTTTCACATTTTTAGAAACTCCCACCTTAATGAATTTTTCTTTTAAATTTTCACCTATCATTCCCAATTTTATTAGAAACTCCCACCACTTAATGATTTTTGTTAAATTTTGTTAACAAAACCGTGAAGTGGGCCCCACATATGCATTTTATTATTAGTTTGCGCTGAAATTGAAGTCAATTTCATCAATTTAAGGGCAAATCCTCAATAAATTTAGAGCAAATTTGGAACAAATTATCACTATTTGGAAAGAATTGCAACTATTTCAAGTTCCATTTTGTTAACAAAATGTATATGTGGGACCCACTTAACGATTTTATAGATAAAATTTGACAAAAACCGTTAAGTGGCGGCAGTTTTTAATAAAATCGTAAATGGTAGGTGGAATTTTAAAAAAAATCATTAAGGTGGGAATTTCTAAAAACATGAAAAGCGTGGTAAGATGCGACTATCCATAAAATTATCTATTATAGATTATGAAATTTCATAATAAAATTATTGTCACACGCATCGCGTGCATAGAAATCTAGTAATATATTACCATAACTCTAAGTCTAATAGTATACGAGATTTACAATAGATGTCAAAAAACGGCCAAGATATAGAGCTTAAATCAAATGTAATGTTATAATGGCAAAATCAGAATTATTCATGCGATTGAACACTCCTATGAACACACTTTACACTATTATTTGATACCCCCTCTCTTCCTAATTGTTTGCAACGACCTCTAAGATGTATATGTCACGCACGATTAATATATCTACATATATATTAATAAAAAATCTATACTAGATAATAAAGCCGTCCCGGAAGGAGCTACCACATCGCTCCACGTCATTATACATAATTAATTTATTAATTTAATTTTTAATAGATAATAATTATAGAAAATGATTATATCGTAAATAAAAATTACACTCTTTATCTAAAACTACTACTAATCGTTATCTAAAACTACAACTGATATAAAATTATAAAATAAGCCATAACTTTCATTTCAAATCTCAGAAAATTTTATTATTTGCACCGTTAGATTCGTCTCGAAAAATATTCTGAATCAAGATCCACTTATGATATGTTTTCTGGAATTGCAAAAAAAAAACAACTTATATTTACTAAAGGTACCAACTAGACCACTCATTAATTAATAAAATAAGTTTTAAAAAAATTAAACACATAGTCATAAAAGAATCCAAATTGCGCAGTGATGGATAATATCATTCATATTAATTGTTATGATAGTAATCATGCACAGAGGCGGTATTAAGGGCATTTTTTGTTTGGAAGAAAATGCCAAATGATGTTTTAAAATTGAAGATCTGCATATCCTACGAAATACATGGGGTAAAAGGTGATTTTTATATGGGTGCATCAATTAGGGTTAGGTCAGTTAAAATATTATTTCAGTTGTTAAATTATAGTTGGTGCACCCTAACACAAAATATACAAAATCATAAGGTCATTTTAGAAAATCTAGACATTTTGTTTTTATCATATGGAAAAAAACAATTTCATAGGGTCACTATAGTTACATATACAAAATCATAGGGACATTTTAGAAAGTCAAAATATTTTGTTTCCACCATGTAGAAAACACAATACTACAGGTTCACCATATCGAATTTCCCAACAAAAAATTGGTCACTCATTAATTAATAAAATAAGTTTTAAAAAATTTAAGTTGATTTCTCAAAAATATATTTCGATATACACCTTACATCTTTTTTCAAAAAAGATATTCCTATTTGGTCAACTATCAACTCGGCGATACAAGTACGTACTACTCAAAAATAGTCCCAAGTAAGAGAATTTCAAGTAAACGTGTGCAACGTAATGAATCTTGATGATACATGTAATATCAAACCAATGCAGATTATTGTCAAATACGAACCCACAAAAATAATGTAAATATATTTATACATGCAATTTAAGTTGGGAATATAGCTTTATACATCTCGAAATTGGTATGCGAATCAAACCCAAAAGGAAACGTGTTCGGATCATCTCCAGTGGCTTGCATAACTGGAGAGTCCAGTGCTTGAATTAGATGAAGACACGTGGCAGTAAATAAAATAGAAGGCTTGGATTTGTTTGGCTGTAGTTAGACCTTGATTTGGCGCAAACCTCAATTATTTTACTTTGTTTTGCCGTCGCTTTTTCCTTCTCTTTTACAGTTTTACTCATGTTTCTGCAATTAATTGTATATTGTATATGCCTTTTCAACATTCCACCAACTTTTGTCTTCTTAATATTTTTCATCCACTAGTGCTTTCAAAGCAGGGAAGTATAAGCAAATCAAGAATAAATCAATCATCAGGTATTCAAATTTATACATTACTTTACTTCTCTGTATTCATTACCACTCTACTGTAAAATCATACAAAATACTTAGCTTCTTTATGCATCACCAATTACACAATCATTATGATCAATTTACACAAGGCAATGTACTTGCTATTCACCAACATTCGACTCAGTTTAACGGTCACCTGTAAAAAAAAATTTACAAGACATATTAATATCATTAGAAAGAAACATAGAAAAAATTTAGTTTCAGACCTATAATAACTCCATAGCTATTTAAAGTCTGATAGTAAGAAAATCTCAAAGTGATTAATTTCTATTACATATTTCATTAATATTTTCAGTTACAATCAAAGTGATTCTTTTAACATGTTTTTTACTATCTAGGTGCCATTGGATGAGGCTTCACTTCAACTAATGCTAAGCTAGCAAGAAGCTAGTAAGTTCCATAAGTTTTCGACATAATTATTGTATGCTCAATTGTCACATATATACACATTTTCTTACATGTGAATTTTCCATTCTTATGACAGGAAATAACAGGTGGTTTGGCAATTGGCATTTTGTGCAGAGTTGAAAGAAATATTGGAATTGGGTTATGATTGTTATCTAGGTGACATTTTGTATAAGTATTTTAGACTCAAGTATGTTATTTAATCCAACTGATTTAATTGTGAAGTATTTGTTAATGAAAAACTAAGTTTGAAACAACAAACAATACCTTCCAGGTGATGCATGTATAGTCCATTCCAAACATACCAAATCAAAGGGAAAATAGCTTATTGCATGATAGAAATATAATCAATTTTCTCCCAACAAATTTGATTCTACAATTTTCCAATAATTTTAATTGAATTTAGCATCCTAAATGATAATCAAACAATATCATCTCTTAATCATATAAAACCATACGCACATTAATTGTGGTATAAGAAACAAATAGGCAAAATCAATTTTAGATTATTCTTCCATTGAAGTAAAGATGGATTTATGATTTAAAAAGAAGCAAAAGAAGAACCTGGAGTTTAAAGCATCTTGTTGTAGTGTTGCTTGTTTAGTTTTTTTCCTCTTCCAAAATTAGATCTAGAGCTATTCAGATTAACAGAGGATGAAATCAAAGAGGAGATGAGAACATGGTGAAGCTCCGACTGCTTTTCCGGCAAAATTCTTGGTGGACGGTGAGCTAAGATTTATGTAACTCCGATCATGATGAAGCTCCGGCTGCAACTCCGACCGCTTTCTCGAGCTCTTCGACCATGGTGAAGCTTTCCCCCCTCTCTCTCTATGGTATGTTTACCTGTCAAAGTGGTAAGTAGTTAGATTAGGAGGTGGGAATAAAGTTATAAAATAAATGTTAAAAAATCTTGGCCCTTAATTCTCCTAGTGGCTACGTGTTCTCATCTTGTTTGAAGTAATGGACTCTCCAGTTATGCAAGCCACTGGAGAAGATCCGGACACAAAGGAAACCATGCATTATAATCTCAATCTCCATGGATGAGAAGCAATTATTTTTTACCTAAATGAATCATGATTTTTCTTCATAAATTTGTTCGAAATCATTCAGGGACACCTCATTCCAGACAAGTTTTAGTATACGTCCGTGTGTATTATGAGCATGGTACACCCAAGGCTATATTTTTGCTCATTGCTCATTTGGACGTCTCAACCCCATGTTGATCTCATGAGAATAAGCAATCATAGTGTAATTATTGTAGCACAAGTTCTTCAACTGAATTGATGAATTTATAGAAGAAATGAAAGTGAAAAAGAGTAATTATGTGACTCAATAATATCGATAATATCAATAATAGTCTAAAGGAAACATGTTTGTTGTGTTTTTTATTTTATTTTGAGAGTTAACTTTACCAAAGTAACATTTGTGTAGTATGACAACTTTTACTTCAATTTATTTTATTTTTCAAACCACTAAAGCATATAATGACTATTTTTAGAAGGACACTACTATATCTATAAAAGAAAGTAATTCTAAGTTTGAGATAAAGAAAATTATGAGCTCTTAATATAAGAATCCTTTAAACATTAAACAATTTTTACGTTAGTCGGATGAGAATTGTATGTAAATAACAACCGAAATATGATATCTATCAGTTTACTAATTAGTTTATAATATTTTGTTAATCTTAAAGTGTTTAACACTGAAATCTAGATATAATTGAAATTATAACTAAATAAAACCCAACCCAGGCATTGCTCAGATCATAAACTAGTATATATATAAAAAGGTGATGTTTAGAGACTACACCTTACAGAAAATCTAACAAGATATCGCATAACGATATCCATGTTTAAATTTCTATTCTCTTGTAAAAGCTAAGCTTGCAAATCTCTTACAACTTAGAGAAAGACGAATAATGATATGACAATCATGTGTATAGTATTTTTGTGGTTACAAATTATGCGTCTACAATCTGTAAAGTCATGGCAAGAACTTCCTTCTCAAATTTGAGTTGGTCTTGGCTCTTAGGCAATAGCCCAAACTCAATAAGAAAGAAAAGAACGAAACATCTTTTTGAATAAAGTGGTGGGCTTTTTCAATAAATTGACGAGTTTAAGTTAGTCAAAATTTGATATAAAGCTAGACCGCTTCTCTTAATAACTTTTGCTCAAACTTATAATAAGGATTGTTCAGGCCCACTCCAGTCATGGTTCACCTAACCGGTGAAATGACTAAAATACCCTTAGGGGGTAAAATGGTCCCTAAGGTCCTTTTAGGCTAGAAAGTACAGACCTTCAGTCAAGCCCACTGACAAAAAGGCTTTTTATGACATCATCATCTTCACTAGATGACATCACCTCAGTACTACCTATAAATAGTACTCTCATATGATCATTCAGGTACGTTTTTACACACATTCCAAAGCATTTACTTGTACTACTCTCTGACCTTCTGAGATCAAATCTGACTTGAGCATTGGAGAGCCGATCCCAGAAACATCCCCGGGGTAGTTCACGGTGCTCGGTTGTGCAGGTACCGGAAACTCGAAGACCTTGGACTTGTTACTGGTTACTACCCTAGTTGGATTTAGATTCCCCCGAATTATAAATTTTATAATGTTTCTTGTACCCGAAACAAGGATCTATGAAAGTTGTCAAAGGTTTTTTGTTTGATTTGTTAAATTTGCTTTCTTTATTATTAAAAATCTAAGAAAAATTCTACATGTCGACTATCTAGTATTGTTTTTCCACATGGTGGTAATAAAATAGTTTGATTTTCTGAAGTGACCTCATAGTTTTGTATATATGTAATTAAGGTGACAATTTATGTTCTTAAAAAGCTAACTAAACCTAGCTAAATGATTTGACTAACCTATCCCTGACTAATCCACACTAAAAAAAGTATATCCTCCCGAAATTCCCTCTTCTTCTGAAAATCTTTTGGTACTCCGAGGAGCATGGTGCTCCGTTCACCGAGATGACGTCATCCCTGGTACCCTAGTCTGTCGCCGCTTTACCTTAGCTTTGGCGACGCTCAGCCTCCCACCGTCAACCTCTCTTTCTCTCCTTCTTTCCTCCTTCCACAAAACTTCCAACATCCATACCCAATCGACGAAAGTTCCGACGCTCCACCACTCTCTCTCCTCTTTCTCCTCCTTCCCTAAAACTTCAGGTGACCTCCAACAACCCCGACAACGTCAATAAGCAACTTGGTCCAAATGTTCTTTGCATTTTTGGATGATGTTATGTCAGATATGGTTTTAATTACAGGTCATTCATTCTATTCTTTCAAAATACTTGTTATGTTCTTTTGGTTATACTTCTTATGGTCTTTTGGTTATTCATGTATGTGCTTTCCAATTAACACATATTTTTAAATTTTTATTATTCCTTTAAATAATGTTTAATGTTCTTTTGATATAAAAAAATATTTTATTTTTTGAATTTTCGTATTTTGTTCTTTATATTTTAAGGAAATGTTGTTTTATGACAGTTTTTTAAAAAATTTTGTAAGTAATTTTTTTTTGCATTTTTGTATTTTGTTCTTTGAAAAAAAAAAGTAATTTTATTCTTTGAAATTTTGTATTTTGTTCTTTTTGTTTTAAGTAAATGTTCTTTTCAAATTGTCAGAATATTTTTTATGTTCTTTGAAATTTACTACTTGTTCTTCACACATAAGTATGTTGTTCTTTGAAGCTTTATATTTTGTTCTTTTAAAATAAAGTATGTTGTTCTTTTGAAATTTCATTTTTTGTTCTTTTTGTTTCAAGTAAATGTTCTTTCATTTTTTGTTCTTCCAATATTCATTATATGTTCCTTGCAATGTAGTGTTGCTAGGGTTTGAAGTTGAGTGTTGCTATACCGCGTATGACGTCAGAGCCGAAGATGGCGATGTCATCCCGGTGCACGGTGCTCCGTGCTCCAGGGAGCACCAAAAACGGACTACATAAGGTCACCTTCGAAAGTTAAAATATATTTTTCCATCATATATGGAAAAAACAATGCTATAGGGTCACCATATAAAATTTCCCAAAATCTAATGTAAATATCATATGGCTTACTTGAATGAATTTTAGTATTCTTTAGATCTTCTTTGATAAAAAAAATTAAGAATGAAAAAAGGGTTTAAAATATGCCAAATATCTTTTGACAAAAAATGATTGTGTAAACAGTTAAAGATACATTATGATGTATCATCCGCCAAAGCAGATTTGTTGTAAAAAATAATGAGAATAATGTGCTTTTTAATTACATAAACTGAGCTTTTACAGCTTTAGGGGGGAAACAGGGAATTAGTTAAATCTGCTTAATTAGCGCAAAATATGTGTTGTGGACCATGGCATACACCTAATTATTTTTTAATCTTTTATTATTGTATATAATTATTAGTACGTGTGAAAGTAATATCAAATGGGAAGACGTTGGCTTTCACAGACCTTCAAAATAAACATTAAAACTTTTTTGCCTTTGTGCGGATAGAATGTAAAAGTAGAGCCAAAATTTGATTGTCTCATCAATACATATGGAAATATATATTTAGTAGTTAGTACAATTTTTATCGTATAGCCAGATGTAGCCATGTAGGATAAATATTTCACACCCATGTTATATTTTTGCATATTATTCATTTGAAAAACTTTATTTAAGCAAAATATAACTAGAAAAAAGTTCCAAATGAGCAAAATATAATAACTAGAAGAAAGTTTCAAATGAGCAAAATATAGCCTTGCGTATAGGAAGCTCATCCTACATCAGCTACAAGACGAATGTACTCAAAGAATAATGACGCGAAAACTTTTCTTTTGTACATTTACTACAAGTGATCAATTGTTAAATGTGCATCAGAAAATGTCCAAAAAATGATCATAAGAAGACAAAGGGAGTACTAGGTAGATGTTCGATTTTCTTAACTAGTGTCTATAAAACTGTTCGCGCATTCATATGTTGAGACTCTTATGTAATTCAAAGAATTCGTACTATTAACTTAACTTAATTTATCATACTTCCTCCGTTTTGATATAAGTGATACAGTTTCTAAAAATATTTGTTTGTAAATAAGTGATACACATTGGTGATATACTTCATTTGGTAACTTTTGGTATGTGAAATGACAATTCTACCATTACTAAAGATACTTAATTATGTTTATTATCCTAATAAACCCAATCTCACTCTCCTAATTTTACCCATCTCTCTCTCTCTCTCCTCAAATCACAGCTAACCTACCACCACTATATCCACCCACACCCTCTGAGTCACCTCAACACAAAACTACCTTCTCTACCACCCACCCATTCTCCCTCCACTCTCTTGAAACCACTTAACCATTGCGTCCACAACCACTCACTAAAACACACAGTTTTACCACCATGTCTTCCTCTAATTCTTGTTTGTTTTTGAGTCTGCCATTCTTCTTCATCGTTTTCGTTTGGATCTAGTTCGTTTTTTAATACGCCATTGTTGGAGATAGTGTTGTTTGTGGTGGTTGGTGCTGGATTCGGTGGTTTTAGTGAGGTTGGGCGTGTACAAGATCCACTCTTCTCTCTTTCTCTCTGTTCATTCTCTTTCCTCTAGCAACCTCAAGCTGTAAGTCGAAAATTCGTGTACAAGACCCACAGTTTTTTGTTTGCTTTGGATTTTGCAGTTTTAATTCTGTATTTTTTAATCTTTTTGAGCTTCGATTTGTTGCTGTAAGTCGAAAATTCGTGGTTTGTTGATATTAAATTGCTTGTTTTAGTGAATCGTAGTGTTTTTCATGGTTGATTAGCTTCCGATCTGATTTTTGCTTGTTGATTTTTGCTCGATTTGTGCTTATCGATTGTTGATGAAATGCTAGGGTTATTTGTGGTTGCTCTTAGGTTGATTTTCTTTTTCTGTAAATCTTTATCATTTGGAGATGCTTGATTGCTAGATTTCTTCCTTGGCTGACTGGGTTGTTTTGGTGGCTGGATTCGGTGGTTTTCGTGGCTAAGGGTGGCTTGGATGGTGGCTTGGAAGGTGGTTGTAGTGGCTGGGAAGGTGGTCGTTTTGGTGGCTAAGGGCAGTTGGGAAGCTGGTTTTAGTGGCTAAGGGTGGTTAAGAAGGTGGTTTCGATGGGTGGTGGTGGTTAATTAGGTGTTGTCGGTGGGTGAGGGTGGTTTCTAGTGAGATTCGGTGGCAGTCGGGACGATTCAGGTGGTGGAGTTGGAGGAGAGAGAGTGGGGGCAGTGCTGGTAGGTGGGTGGTGATTCTTAATTTAATTATATGCCCCATCGCTCACTTTTAATTTCATTATTTAATTACACTTAAGAAATTTTGTCTCAAAATGCGTAAAAGTAACATTGTATCACTTATATCAAAACAATTGAAGTATTAAAACATCTATATACTCCCTCCTTTTCTCAAAAATTGTTACACTTTCTTTTTTAGTACGTTCACTAAAATTGTTACACTCCTACTTTTACCATTTTGGGATATATGACCCACTAGTTTATTATTCGAATAAATTGTTAGTGGGTCCTATTTTTACTATTTTCCTCTTAATTGCTTCAACTTATTGTCATACTTTTCATTTTTTTATTCTTTATTCTCTCTCATGAACTTACTTTTGCAATCATTGTCATACTTTTCCCATTTATTTCTTGGTTCTTGTGTTTTTTAGAGTGTAACAATTTTTGAGAAACGGATGAAGTATTATTTTGAAAGATTTCATTGTACTATTCACACTAACAAGGTTCATCATCTTTTCATGGAGCTCAATTGCTAATATAATCCATAATTAATTACACATGCTTGGTTGAGAATAGTTCGGAGATGGATGAATTCTTGAGAAACTTGCTAGGGTGATGCGCATAGTGAGAACAAAATTCGCTAGAAGGACTTGCGTTAGTTAATAAGAAGAGTTATTGATCTTATTAGATCTATAATTGGTAACAACTCACTGCAAGGTGTCTGTTGTCAGTATAGACTTCACAAGTAGGGGCCGAAATCCAAATCCATTGTTTCCGTTGTATTATGTTTAATTATCTAAGTATTTGGAATGTGATAGCTGAAGGGAATGTTTTGGTTGGATCTAATGAAACAGGACCCTTGGATCAAAAGTTCAAAGCCGAGGGGAGATGGTCCTGATGAAGTTGCCTCTTTTTGGTAAAAAGGTTGGGGTTGAGTGGAAGATTCGCCAGGTTTGAGAGCAGAATTAAACTAGAGATTAATGAATTATTAAAAGTTAGACGGAATAAGACATAGTATATATCAACTAAGGAACTAAACTAGAGAAAGCATAATTAAGCTAGACATAAATCAATTGATAGAAGGTTAGGACACTTGTTCGGTCCACCATACTTATACGAATCGAATCAAACAACTCAACTATACTTAGTTCTAGAGTTGAGCAATTAGAGAAAGGAGTTGTTAATTCTACGGACGGTCTTAAAGCTCTTAAATCAACATATGTTGGCAGCTAACATAATCAGAAGCAGATGTTCTAAGCCTCTAAAAGTATGATATTACAATGCTAACAAATATTAGCCATATATTATAATTTATGAAGCTACGCAATACATTAATTAAACATGAATTTGGATCACCTGTAGTTGCTATAATACAAACTAAATACTACGAAAAAACAAAATAGCAATATTATGGCATAAACATGACTTCCCTCACTAATACCTAAAATCAAATCTACCCGCTCATGCCGAAGGATATAGACTATAATTCTTTTCTAGCAGGCAGGATTGAACTTGAAAGGAGAGAAATTTAACTAAGCGATTAGCTAGTGACGGAAAGAAAATACCAAATTGATGACCGAGAACAACTTCATTAGAAAATAATCCTAGTGCATAAAAACCAATGTTAGAGAGAAAACTAAGAGTTCTAAAACTAAAGTGAATAGATATAATCGAAAATTCCATCCCTATTTTGAACGAATTAACAATTACAATCTCTTAACAGTTGACCGTTGCTGACAAGTACGAAAATTGGGTTAGACGTCCTGCCTTTGAGTCATGCCCAAAGCCAAATAAGAAAAATAAAAAATCTTCCCAACCTCTTACGAGAATTGAACTTGTCACACGAATGAAGAAGACATAATGGTGAACCTACTTGCTTCTTAAAAGAATACAGTTCTTAAAAATCCTACTCTCAACTCTCAAAGTCTCAATACTTAATAATCGAATTAAGTCTATATACCTTGGATACGCTAACGTTAGTGAGATAGAAAACCGCTTTGAAGAGTAAAATTACTATGGATTAGTACAAATAATGAAAATGGAATTATGAAAATATGGTATATTTCTACTTTAGTGTAGACAGTAAATATAATTGTTTATGGTCTGAGGCATGAGGCATAATGATGAAAACAAATCAATGATAATACTCAATATAAGGATCTTGTCTTGCTCAAAATTGATTGATTTTCCCCCTTTCGGCAAAGCGCAAATGAGCAAGAGCTGCATCTTGTTATCGCTTTGATACACCTAATCCGTGAATAAGTGTAACTTTGGTGTTAAATGCATCGAGAGTCATAGAACAAATTATAATGACACAAATCGATTTGATACAAAATCGTCAAGATTTTCTCTCCAATGCTTTATCAATTACAAGTGCATTTTATTTACGTTAAAGAAAACAAGTATGATCAACTTCAGTCAAGTATGAACATGAGGTGAAATGAGGTCGATTAGGTTTGATAAGTTCAGTCAAATATATCTAGGTGAAAAAGATGTATCTAGGTGAAAAAGATGTATCTAGGTTAGTTGAAGCGTGAAAGTCAATCAATATTCATGTTTGCAAATGAGATAAAATGTACATTTTTTTGGAAGGTAATGTGGTGGACCCTGGCCAGATCTCAACTAGCACAATTTCTTGATCTGGTGTTTGCGGGACCCGATATTTGAGAGCAGCAGGAATGGTAAGGGGATCCCCACCCCCAAATGCCCCTAGTGGGATTTGATCCCATGACCTTCAAGTCATGAGATCAAACCTTTAGCATTAGACCAAGACAAGCTTGGTGAGATAAAGTGTACATTACAGACTTTAAGGTCAATCTTAGTTCCAACAATGTAAGCCGATGCTTAATAATATTTTTTTTGGTAAGAAGTGGTTGATGACACTCGAAAGTCAAGAAAGTTAGGATATGCGCTTGAAAAGCTTTCTGCCCGGGATGGGACCATTTGATCCGTGGACTCTATTTCCTTAATAGAAAGAGCGGGGCAGGAGAGAGAGAATCAGGAGTGGAAGCACCGGCATGAAGGGGGGAGAGGAGCCATGGAAAGGTGGGAGGGGTTGGAGCCAATAAGGAGCGTTTAGGTCGGGAGAGGGCTCGTTCTGAAGGAAGAAGGCGAGCAGCGGCCCAGGAGGTGAGAAGAGTTGAGAACAAAGTGGCGAGGGAAAATGGACTTGCAGCCTAAAATACGGGGTTTTGTAATTAAGAATTCTTACTGAGTGTAGCTCCTGAAGAACTGAACCTGACTCATTTCGTAATGTTCCTACTCGGGTCCTTTTAGGCCAGGCACTTGAGAGTATGGGGAAGGGTAAGGAAAATCCCCACCCTCAAAGTGCGCCTAGTGGGGATTGAACCCCCAACCTTGAGGTTGGAAGGATGCTCTCCTTACCAGTAGACCAAGTACTACTTGTTACCCAAACATATGCGTAACTCCAAATTATATTGACAATTTTCTTCTGTAGGAAGTATTTCTAAGCTTATATTGAATTTCGACTAATTTATAAATAAATAAAAACATCTAAATTGCCTTCTTTTTTTTCCACACATTGACAAAATATTTTTGGAGTACTTTTTGTTGATGGCTATTTAAAGCATTAATAACTTAGTGGTTGGCTGTGTAAAGTGATAACATGTTTGATTGTACTTTCCTTCTAAAATTGCTTTTGTTTGGGTTTTTGTGGACTTCAATATTTTAAGACATTGCCAAGTTGCCAACCAATGCAATATTTAGCTATCTATTTCCTCTTTGCTCTTTCTCATTGGTAGCACATCGACATGACTACATGAGTACCACTCCACCATGCATGAGTCCATACTTACTTGTCTTACTCCCTTCATCCACCCATGTCTATTTTTGAGTCAAAGTTATATTGAAATTGAACGCATATTCTCTCCGACATATAAAAGGATAATAAAATATAGTCATTTTTATTAGATTTGTCTATGTACGTTTTTATAATATCTACTTTATATAAATTTACTTATAAGTAATTAGATTTATATTGATTTGGATACACTGTACCGTTTTAAAGAACTCAAATAGTACATAAAAAGGAAGGAGGGAGAGTGTTTACAAGTTATGACTACCAATAATATTTTTTTACCCCTCTAGAAAGGAAAAAAGTATTCGTTTACTCTACTTGCAACGAAAAATTGTGAAGAGAATCAAGTCTATGAATTTTTTTTTAAAATCCGAATACTTCCTTCGTTTCATTTTAGTTGCAATTATTTGGCATATCGACCTTTTACATAGTTACGTGATGTTGTGAGATTCCCCTCAGTATATATTTTAAAGATATAGTATAAAAAATTTATAATTTCCACTTACTGATAATTATATTAGAAATCTAAGCATGAAAGTTAAAAGAGAACCCTAATTTATGATGATTATATGCAACAACATGTGGAAAATCTAGACGAATTCAAAATAGAGGTTGATATTCCATTGACAATTAAATTTAACTATGATAGAATTGAAAGAAATGTAATTGCTCAAAAAAAAATCTCCATTTTACATTGTTATCTATCTACTTGAACTATTTTTTCTTATGATTTCCTATTATTTGAATTGTGTAATAGCTTTACTAATCAATTATTAGAGGGACAATAATTGAAATCTTTGATTTCTAAATGTTTACGAATTGGCGTTGATATTTTGAGTAATCATTCCCAGTAACCAATTGAAACCACGCTTAATTGGTAGGATGAATTACATAGATGAAATTATTTATTTTATTATTATGTGTATGATCCTGTTATAGATGTTAGGAAATGATTTCCTGAATATTTCGCTTTGTGCATTTATAAATTCGTTCAGGAAGAAAGATAAAGTATCACTTTTTTAAGAACAATGCAATTAGTTGCAGGTCCTTCTTCTGCAATTATATTTATTATTTTAGATGGAGTAGGAGTACAATAAAAGTATACAACTGTAGAATGCAAGCGTCTGCTGAAAAAAATACCTTACAGCATATGTCATGTGGGAGCCAATATATAATGCATATAAGTATATGAGAATATGACTGAGTATATGACAGGTTAATTCGTTAAGTGATTCCAATATATAGTATTTATAGCTTTACTTTTCATAGAAGTATGTCTGATTAATACGGCAGTTAATTAGTTAGATACTTGGAACCCGGCAGCTAATTATTAGATTAGGTACTTGTTGGAACACGGCATTTGCTTAAAACCCTATTTCACACTTTACCTTAAAATAATATGGCAAAGTCTTATAAAAGACGGTCTTACATTAAGCTTAATGTAACACCAGTCCAATAAGCCAATTAAAAGCCCAATAACATGTGCCACATGCTAAGGAGCCCAACCAAATTGATTTTTTAACTTTTCGACCTAAAACCTTATTAACTTTTGCGTTTTTTTAACTTTTCAACCTAAAACTTTAACTTTTACATAAAAATTCATAACTAATAGGGCTAATGGAGTCAAGGGAATGGCGGGGGTGGTGGGAAGAAGGCTGGCTTGAAAATATGCCTATTGGGCCTACTGGACACAAAATAACTTATGTTAATATAAAGTTCAAGATTTTAGTTTCAAAAGTTAAGTTTTTAAGTTTAAAAGTTAACAATTTTAGCATATTTGTTAATATCGATTCTACATATGATATTAGTTATGGATTTTTATGCAAAAGTTAAGGTTTTAGGGCGGAAATTTAAAAAACGCAAAAAGTTAAGGTTTTAGGTCGAAAAGTTTTAAAAAAATATAACTTGACTGTGCTGCTTAGCGTGTGGCGCGCGTCGTGGGCTTTTCTAAGATTTATTGGACTGGTCTGAGGTTAAAGCTTAATCTAAGACCGTCTTATAGTAAACCAACTCAAATAATATTCAGTAAATTAAGATTAATCTAGTAAGTAGTATAATTTTAAGGAAAAATTGACCAGGATAATCCAAACTATGCCCGTTCCGCAAATAATAATCCCTACTAAGATTTATTCCTTTATAATCCGAACTATTGGGGATGTCCGCCACAAATACCCCAACCTGACTTGCAACCGGTTGAAAAGGTAATTTTTTTATTATTCCTTTTGTTTTCTACTCCCACCCTAACTCCTACCAACCACCAGAACAACCACCCCCTCTCCTTCCTCTTCCCCCATTCCCAAAACCCCCTCACCACCCCCCAACCACCACCACTCCTCCCCTCGTCCCCACCCCCAACCACCACTCCTCCCCTCGTCACCTCCCCCAACCACCATTCCTCCCCTCGCCACCACCCCTTCAGCACCCTCTTTCGCTCCCCTCCCCTGCAACTCACCCAACAAACCAAACAACCCCTGTATCCTTCTCTCTCTACCGCCAACGACCACCGCAACCCCACCCAATAGCCACCATGTGGTGGTCGAACTGCAGCCAAACCAGAGACCACAGAAATTCGACCACCGCAATTCGACCACCGCCAAACCAGAGAGAGGTGGGCTGGTTTGGCTGCAGTTCGACCACCGCATGCGACCAGCGCAACCCTACCCAACAACCACCACCGCAACCGCACTTCTCTTCCTCGCTCATTCTCTCTCTCACCCCATTCCCTCTTCCCTGGCTTCGAAAACCAAACCCACCACCACCACCTTCAAAACCTCCGAAAATCTTCAAATCAGGGTGGTTAGAGTGACGATTTTGGCGGTGGTCACGGTTTAGGGTGACGATTTTGGGGTGGTTAGGTTTAGGGTGGCAAGGGAGGTGGTTTAAAAATAGTGGTCGATAGATTCCGGTGGTTGGGGGGATGGCTGGACCATGGTGGCGAGGAGAGGGAAGGAAAATTTTATTAAATATATATGTAATATTTAAAATAGTGGTCGACAGATTCCGGTAGTTCTATTTGATAAAGAAAAATTTTAGCTTAAAAATCGGTAATTACAACAAAAAATAATAATCGAGAACACTGGGCACAAATACTGTGCACATGCATACTTAGGGCCTGTTTAGATTTACTGAAAACAACTGAACTGAACTGAACTGATTGGTGCTGAACTGAAATGAACTGAACTGAACTTAACTGAACTGATTGGCGCTGAACTGAACTGAACTGAATTGAACTGAACTGAACTGAACTGAACTGAATTGAATTGAATTGAATTTAATAAATATATATATAATATTTAAACAATAATAATATGAATATTAAATAATAATTATGATGATGGGTAATAATAATGAATAATTATTAATGAATAATAATAATTTTATTTTGGACATTTTAAAATGATAATTATAAATAAATAATATTAATAATCATAAATTAATAATAATAATGATTAATGATTATAATAAAAATTAATAAAAATTATTTTATAGTCTTTGTATTAATATATTAATACCTGATGATGATTATATAATAACAATAATATCTTAGAATTAAATTAATATTACTATTTTAATTATTAGATTTAATTATATATTAATATTTAGTAATAAAATAATAATTGGGTCGGACCGTGCAAAATTACATCATAAATCGGTTTAACGTGATTTGATTGGATTATGGGCTGAAAACGCGGGTTTATTTGTGTTTTTAACCTAAACCATGTTCCTCCATAATGATACTAGTAATAATAATGAATAAAGCTATAATAAAAAAGTGTACACAAATAATAATAATAATACTTAATAATAATAATGATATAAAAATAAATAATATAATAATAATAATAAAAGCAATTAGTAAAATAAATTAGACCAACATAATAATATTTAACAAAATGGTTATAAAAGAATGGGAACTGAACTGAACTGAACTGAATTGAAACTGAACTGAACTGAACTGAACTGAATTGAAATTAAGCTAATATAAACAGGCCCTTAACACTTGTTTACCATAATTTTATACACACGTGATGTGCTGTGCAATGTATATCAGTACGTGTACATGTGTGGGGGATTAATTAATTAGAATAATTACTACTTAGGGATTAATGTTGTTGATAGTCGAAATAATTCCAGGTTAAATGTGTCTAGTAGCTGACAAAAACGAGCCGCAATGAATCTGATATGTTGACTCTATGAACAATTCCATTTTCTAAACTACATTAATGCACTAAATACTTTTGTAGTAGTAACATGCAAGATTAAGAGTATATAGACTTCGACTAGTATAAACATCTTGATACACTGATTCCAGCCTAAGTAAATTAAATCAGCCAAGAGATCACAACATCTCTCATTGATCAAATTGATTGGTATTTGCTAGACTTTGAAAAAGTCCGTAATCAGCGAGCGTGGTTTACCATTAATCATATTTATAGGATTAAATAAGATCAATCCTAACTGTGTTAGTAAACTCGATAAGTTAAAAATTATCTAAAAATATAATTACAATAATGATGTATACAATGAGAAACAATAATCCTCTATTATCTCTATTACATTCTCGTAGTCGGCCCGAGAGGAGGACGAACGCTGAGACTGGATCTAAAATCCAAGAAGAGTTGTTGTGGTGAGCCTTTTTGTGAATAAGTCAACAAATTGATACCTCGATCAATATTATCTCACATTAAGAATATATTACCCAATGAGAAAATATAATCCTATATATCTCTATCTTCATTAGCAAATAGCATAGATAGAAATTGGTGGGAAGACATTGCATGGTTCAGTTTTCTAGTAATGCCAAATATTAGGGATACAACAAGTTTTTTTCACCATATTTTTCCTGAATTTATATGAGATGTTAAATTTATTGAAATTTATCTAAACTTATCTGCACCTATTTCACTTTAAATCGGTACCTATTTTTTAAAGTCAACCCAACACACTCTTAGTAAAAAGGTTTTGATTTGAAATTTCATTGTTTTGGATTATCCATAATCCATGTACAAGGAACTTGTGTCGTATTTATGAAGCAGAAGATGATCTGCATGCATGCACCGTTATTATGGCATATAATAACACCTTGAATCTGGATTAATTTATTTGGATTCTCTTAATGTACGTGTTATCATTAATTGTCGATATATTTCATAATTCAAGAACTTTGGTGTCAATCAAGAGTTTTATGCAGTATTGTTTACTCGCATAATGACAAATGCCACTAGTTATTTGACTTGGCGAGAGCGGTTATCAATGAATGAAATTAAAGGAACATGTAAAGATATATTGAGTTTCATGTAACTCAAAAAAAGTTCACTTACATGTCTCAATTGAAGAAAAATTGATTATGTATCCGGGAGCGATCCAATAAAGAAAGAGGGATTTATGTGAGACTTTTATGAAATGGATTTGCATATAGTTTGAACTCACAATATGCATCTTTTTATTTTCTTATCGAAATTCATTTTGGTAAGATAAAGGGGGTGTTTGGCAAATGGCTTTTGGCTGGCTTTTTCATTAGCTTTTGGCTTTTATTATGGTCAAACAACCAAAGAAAGTGTTTGGTAACTGGCTTTTGCAGTGGCTGAAAAGCCGCTTTTCAACCAAAAGCCAGAAGCTGCTTTTACCAGCTTTTTATGGTTGACTTTTGGCTTTTGCTTCCATTTTGTACTAAACAGCCAACAATAACAACCAATTTTACCAAACACTTTTTTTAACAGCCAATAATTATACAGCCGGTCAAATAAGCCACTAAAAAAAGCCGGTCAAACCAGCCAGCATATAAAGCCACCAGCCAACAGACACCAATCAATTGTCAAACACCCCCAAAATCTTGATGAAGAAAAAGGGCACTTTATTAAATAAATGCAAATTGAATTGAAATATATACATGATTGTAAAATACTCCACATGCTTTGAATCTATTTGACCTTGTTGGAGTGAAGATCAATATAATGTCAGAAATAAGTAAATCCTTATGGTTATTCAGTTCTATATCTCGACGAGGAAGGGAATGGATAAAAACAACCTAAATACTCTATATGAGGTCTATTGGTTAGGGAGTTAAAAGTACTAAAAAATTGTCCATTAAAAGGCGAGCTTTGTGCTACATATACAAGGCTGACCTTAAGGTGAGCCTTGTGTTTTTATGGACGTTTTTTTACCTGGTCTTATTTTTTGGGAGTATGACTAACTATAGTTAGAACTCGGGACGGGTTTCTCCACGTACAACGGTCGTCAATTTCGTGGCTCCTTTAGCGGTGGTGGTGGTCTTCTTTTTCACGAGTGGTGGCGCTGGGGTGGCAGAGGTGTGGTGGCGGTGGCGGCGGTAATGGTGGTGGCAGTGATGGTGGTGGTTAGGGTGGTGGTGGTTGGGGTGGTGGTGGTGTGGAGGTGGTGGTCAAGAGTAGGTGCTGTGATAGGAGAAATAATGTGGAAAAGTGGTGTGAGATATGTTGGTAATTAATTGGTAGTTACTTAGCGTATTAAGTTGCGGGCTTAACTGATTAAGTAAAGAAATACATGGCGGCATTTAGCGTAACCTAAAATTTATTACATACTAGTAAAATTAATTACACATAAAAGTCCAAATGGACCTCTAACTCTCATACAACTTGTAAGGGATCAAGTATTAAGGAGAAAAGAGGAGGCATGAGAGGAGGCATGAGAGAAGCCCATGAAGGAAGTCCATTATAAGGTCTAATGCATAATTTATTGGCAACAAGAGAAGTACACTTGGATTTTGATTCTAAACCTTAGTTTATTCTCCTAATCTTTTAACATGTAACTATGCAAGTATGTAACCTACTTGCATTTGTTCTCTCAATTGTGGGCCCATGAAATCCTGTACAGCGGGCAACTTGACAAACCACCCTAAGTCCATAATCACGCAGTCCTAGTCTCCTAGAAGAACAATACAATTAAGAAATAAATGGAAGTTCGACGAAAAGTGAATGCTAATTACTAGTTTAATTGATAAAGTTTAGTGGGTGGTATATACAATTTGGTCTGGTAAGGTTAAGAAATTGATCTTGTTAGAGACACGAGCTCCACACAAAATCATAACATACGTCGTGCAAGGAAAGTTTAATAGATGGCCATATATTACTCATCTGCTCATTTAAAGTGCTTTTGATTATACAATTTTTTGCTTATTTAGAGTCTTCTAAATGAATGATGAGTAAGAAAAATCTTAGCTAAATCATGTTCACAACTCAATGTATGGTAAAAGTTCGACGTATATAAAAGAAGGTTTCTTAAAACTTAAAATTAACAAAGACAAGAAATGTCACTTGAAAAGAAGCCTCACAATATGATAAATTTCAAAAAAAATGTACCACTTTCTATTTCAATGAATATTCTGACGATTACTCCTTAACTACAAATTAATAAATCAATAAATTTTGACTCTACTACATACATATAATT
The DNA here is from genome assembly GCA_947645195.1 of Patellifolia procumbens. Taxonomy (NCBI): domain Eukaryota; kingdom Viridiplantae; phylum Streptophyta; class Magnoliopsida; order Caryophyllales; family Amaranthaceae; genus Patellifolia; species Patellifolia procumbens. The sequence goes on from CANSGD010000306.1 coordinate 513,746, forward strand.
AGAATACTATTGGGTGAGATACCACTCTTAATTATTCAACAAGTGACAGCTAGCCCATTGGATTAAATTGTTCATGCATACATAAAGAGGAACTAGAGATATACTATCATCTAGTAGTGAGTTGTAAAGTGTCATCATATTGATCTTAATTGAACATAAATAGATGACTAAAAAGATAAACACAAATAATTTAACTTAAATATAACAAAAGAAAAACCATATTCTTTACTTTCTCTACATAATTAAGGCGTCTACTATATATGTATGTTTCGTAAAGAGATATTCATCCTTTGATGAGACATCTTCACCCATGGCAATGCTTCTTTGAATGCAAACCGAAGCCCTTAGCATCTGCTCTTTTCATGATCCTTAGCCTCTTGCATGACTCAACAAACATACTGCGCAGATTTAATAGAACACATTTAAGTAATTTTGGCAATCCCCATGGAGGCGAAATTTGTGGTTAAAACTAATACTCCCTTTGTAACGGATTACTTGCAACGATTAGACATTTTCTACTCATACTTTATGTCAAATCATTGCAAGTAATGCGTTAAAAGGAGTACTTCGTTTGTAATTTGCTAAGGTGATTTATATTTTAGGAAAAAACATATAGTCATGTAAGATCTTGTTAGATTCGTCTCAATGTGTATTTTTTAATATTAAGTTTTTATAATTTTTGTTTATTGATAATTATAGATATCAATGTATAAAATAATGCATTGAAAAGCATGAAAACATAAAATATAAGAAAAACTGTAACAATTAACACAATTTATAACCAATGGCGTATTTTAAAAAAATTATAGAAGGATGAGCTAGATTTGAATCTTCTTATAACGCAATATGAGCTTAGGGAGCAAGTCGTTTCGAGTCTCTAACTCATTATTAATAGTCTCATTAACTTATATAGAACCATGTTACTAAATGACTTTTTTTTTATGCTAGCTACTAGGTGCACAAACAAACCAAAAACGAAAATTGCAGAATTAAAATATTACTTCATGTGTTTTTTATTAGTTGACCTGTTTCTTTTATCACGTTTGCCAATGCGTGATTTCAATCACTTTTATCTTGGAAAATTGATGAGTAAAAATTATAAAAATATGATATTTTGAAAATATATAATGAGACGAATCTAACAAGACCCCACATGACTATATTTTCTCTTACGTATAAATCACAAAAGATAGTCAAAGTAGATCATGTGAATAGTGTCAAAAGTCAAAACGTGTCAACTAAATAAAAACGGAGGAAGTACTTAATAATCCGTTATTGTGACTTTACTTAACCTTTTGTGTGTTTTCTTTTGTAAAAAAAGTTCTATTATGATGTCTTTATTTCCAACGGAGAGAGTATAAATGGCCCAATACTTAGGCCCGACCAGTCTCGGTCCACATAAGGCCATAAAAACTAATTTGTTTTCATCCAAAAGCCCAAATCTAGGTCTTTTTACATTGTTGGTCCGAAACTCGATCTCGCCATGTCTCTTTAACTTAAATAGCTCGTATTTTGCAAAAACAGCCCAGCCCGCTCTTTAAACAAGTTAATATTTAATAGACACGGTACAAGAAGGCACAACAACTTAATTTCTTTATCAAAGTTTCCAAATTGACAACAATCTCCTAAAGCATATATGCATGGCCTCTCAATAATCAAAATGATACAAGTGTTTGAGACAAGGTAATGATGGTACGTTGTTGCAATAAGTTTGTCAGCAGAAAATTTTTTGGGCACGCAATTGCAGTATAAAATTATTCCTAGTACAATTATTTCTGCCTTGACTATGTGCATAAAGTATTTTCAATCCACAAATTACTAATAATTTGTTAAATTATATGGACAGTAATTATGTAGAGTTTCAAGTATGTCGGCAAAATGTGGTCCAAATATCTTTAGTATGATTTTTCTTTTAAAAAAAAACTTTTGCTAAGGTAGCCTTTTGTACAAACAAGTTATAAACACTAGATAATGCTTTTAAAGCAAAGGTGGCCTAAAAAGGGAAAGTTAAGGGAATTAAAGCAAATTAAAGTTTATGATTAAAGTAATTGCCTTAATTAAGCATTGGCTTTTGTTTTGAGAGGAACTGGTTCTTCATTAATTAAATAAGGGATTAAAATGTCCGTTTGTAATTAAGGTGCAAATTCTGAAAGGCAATAATCGACGCAAAATTTATTCATCGACAAAAGAACTAGCCTAACAAAGTGATGGACGCAACATTTTCATCCTTCTTAACATGAGTAAGAACCGATATTGAATATAGAGCATAAGTAAATATAGAGCATTTGTTAGCTTTTGCGGAGGACGAGTAAGAGCGAATTAAGAAGAAAAGGAGAGTGAAGAAAAGAAGTAACTGATGTGTAGGCTGTTTGGTGCAACGAAGCATAAAAAACTTCAGGGAGAAATAAGTCCGAACAAGCAAGCTTGTGGTTTGTGCGATCCTCGAATTTCGGCAACGTCTCTGCCGATTACACATATTCTTCGATTTTGTAATTCTAAATTTCTAATCATGTTAGGCGTTTTATGTCATTAAGCATCAAAAAGGGTTAGATTCAGATCTAGAGAGGCCTAACAACCCCATAGAGAGAGGTAACACTTAGAAAGATTGTGAATTTCTTTGTATCATCATCTCATACTAATTCTGAGTGGTTTTTTGCCCGAATCCTCGGGTTTTCTAGCGCACACATTTTAATAATAATAAAAAAGCGCTGATGGGCACATTGAACTATCCGTGTGGTTGAGAGCCCTCACAGCAGTCCAAAATGGGTGAAGAATATACTATATCAAATGATTGATGACACCCCGAATCTATTATGTATTTTTTTCTAAATTTTTAGATATTTAAAAAATCCATAGAATTGTTCTTTTCAACCCGCATGCCAATCGAAATATGGTCGAAAGAAAAAATAAGAATATGTAGAGATGCGTCACTAGGTCTGACGACATAATTTCCTAGTGTGTTAAGGATTCCAGTTTGTGTATGACATTATGGATATTCCTAATTGTAGAGGAGACCTTACTTTTTCCTTGTATCTGCTGAAAAAACAATAAAAGAGTTTATTTTGAATTTTCTATGTATATAGGAGATCGTCGAAGATCAAAAAGCTTGCAGTGAGTTAGAGAGTAGAGGGCATAATTTTTATGATAAGTAATACTCACTATTCCATTTTTTGGTTACGATTTGGAATCAAGGAAAAAAACACAATAGTAAACATGGACAAGATTCTTTATATAAAAAAAGTACATATGTAAAGATTTTATTGGTTAGAGCCAATGTAGGTGAGGGGGATAACAATGTAAATTTGTGGAGATATAGCGTGAATGCATTAAATGCAACACACGCCATTAAAGGGCATCTTTTAGGCTAATGGATAAAAAGGTGTATTATCAACCAATAAAAACAAACTATATGAACTGAAAGCATACTGCATGAATTGATGTTATTAATAAAACCAAATTATGTACAGAAATATTCACAATAGGAAGAACCGATTGAAGTTTCTCAAAATAAAATACACGAAGAACAAAGAGATACCAATGGAGTACAAGTTTATTTTGACAGATCCGGTTAGATGATCTTAAGAGTTAAAGGAGTACTCTAATTCTCTGAACAAATTGATATTGTGAGCCCTTTTTGTTTTTATGTGAGTGACTGAGAGCCTTTTTTAGTGCAGGCAAGACTATTATAATACTCCTAATAGTATCATCGCTCTAATATTAGTGGTTTTGTTAAGTATGGTCTGAGACATATCCATAAGGAAGATAGAGGATCTACTTCACAAGATTAAATGAAATTTACATTAAAATCCTATGATAATAGGGGAATAGTCCCTTAAACTTATTAGCTAGACGCATCTCTCCAATTTTATCAGTGTGAGACTAAGGGTGAGAATGAGCACGTCCTGTTCGCGAACAGTTTGGGCTCCACTCGGTCAAAGCTCGACTCATGGTGGCTCGGCTTGAGTTCGACTCCGCTCGAGACCTTAGCGAGCCGAGCTGAGTTATGCTAAGCTCGGCTCAAAAATCTCGTGAACAGGGTCGATGATTCTTTTATATATTGAAATACTATATTTTGTATGATTCTAAAAATATATTTGTTCTAGAAATTACACAATAATAATAAGCTAGCTTTAGTGTTTAAAAATGAATTCCAATGCAAAAATATTCATCAATGAAATAATAAAGTAGACAAATAAACTAAGAATAATAATAGGTCAAACTTGTTCGTGAAAAGCTCGACAATGGCTCGGTCAACGCTTAGTCAAAACTCGGCTCGAGTTCGACTAAACTTAAACAAACACGAGCCGAGTTAAGTAGAGTTCGGTCTCACTTCGTTCAATAATCACCCCTTTGAAACTCTCATATATGGTATTTCATGGGGCTTCTTCAACATGTCTCCTTTACTTTGTTCGCTACGCATATTATTTATTTATTCTCTATTATTATTATTGTTTTATGCTCAATATTTACTATATTATGAATTTGTATTAGTCAAGTAATTCCTAGAAATAAAAAAGGTATCGTGACAAGGAGTAAAATTTTCTTACATGTATAAATAATTGTAAGATTACAAATTAACCAAAATCATTACAAGAATTGGTCTATCCAAGTTAATTACAACTCCGTTTATTTCCCTACGTTGTCTATCCAAGTTAATGGATTATCACGTATTGTGTTTTTAGTTTCTTTTGTGGAGACAACGTAAAATTGAATATAGGGTATTGGATGATAAAAGAGGAAATAAATTGGTCATATATGAAATAAAGTAAAAAGAAGTAGAACTTAAAAAAGAGAAGTAAATCAGTAAATAGAAGGTTGGTGGAACTTAGAAAGACGTAACAATTACCTAATTCACCCCTCAAACACATTTTCTTCAGATAAAGAAAGAGAGATATATGTAGCTTTAACATGAACTATACTTTATAATGCAATTATGATTTTTTGTGTATGGTGGTTAAGAAGATAGAATAAAAGAGGTAAACTCACTTCCATGGGACATCCCCAACAAGCAGCCAGTCTCCATCTTTGTCTTCATAAATTGGTACGTACTCACAATTGTCTGCATCTTTCAAGGCCTCTCCTGTTAATATAGTTTCAAAATAGATATTAGATAATTAGCACCCTTTTTTGTAGTTTGGAGGCTTAAATATCAACTTAATTACATTAATCTCTCTAACGACGCCGAGGTAGTAAAAACTACCACTTCATCCCATGCATATTCGTGTTCGGCAAGTAGAGGTAGAGCCGTAGAGGTAGTGGTTAAAGTAAAGATCAAAATTTTAATTTATAAATTTAAGTGTTTGCTAAGGTAGTGATTAAGATAGTTGTTAAAGGTAGAGGTAGAATTTAGGTAGTGGTTATGGAAAGCTAAAAAAAGTAGTGGTTGAAGGTAGAGGTAGAGGTTGGAAAATATAATAAAGTTTTTAATAAATAATAAAGGAAATATTTATTAACAGCTACTCCAACCGCTACTTTTACCGAACACTAATGTTTTACGCAATTACTTTGACAGCTAACAACTCACAGCTGCTACTACAGCTAACAGCTACTTAGACAGGTGACAGATACCTCCACAACTATTATTGTCGAACAGACTACACATTTGTTTGTTTGTTTTCAAATCTCCAAGACACAATTTTTTTTATAATTGATATCTTAATTATAAATTTAAATTAACTAAAAATAGTTGGTGATTTGAAAATACAAATTGAAACGGAAGAAATAGTGAGAATCATTGCTAATTAAGTGGATGTTTCTTATCTATGGTAAACAACATGTATTCCTTACACTAGGGTTTTGATAAGTCTCGAATTACAATCTGACAATTGAAATCCAAGGCGACATTAACTTTGAAGGTCTTAGGTCCTGTTCTTTTTCGACTTATCTTTCAATTCAATTCAATTTACACAATAAAGTTTGAAAAAACACAGCCTAAATTAGTAACCTATATATCGGTATTTATATGCACTGAACCTTATTAATGAGTAACCTATATATGAGTGTTTATATGTACTGAGGAATTCATATTCCGTTAGTTTGCATGAACATACGGCTATGCACATACGTGGAAACTCGCTAGGTACGTGGGACTAGCTGTAATGAAAGATCGAGCAAATTGTCACATAAATTATTTTCCTTCTCCACTATTCCATGATCAAGGAAATGTTAAGTGTGTATATGATTTCCATGTGATAAAATAAAACTATAGGAAAAATATGCAAAAAAAATAAAAAAAATCAAAAAACATATACTTAATGCTATTTATATTCATTAACGAGTATAAACAACCTATATTATATATATTTTAGTTGCAATATTTTGACTTTTATACTATTCAAATCTTATCTTTAACTCGAAATTCACACCAAAATAATAACACATGCAAGAAGTAAAAAGGGAAGAAAAAGAAGTTACTCACTAATTCCAGAGCAGCTAAAGAGGTTTTCAACAGCAGCAACAAGTTCAGAATATTCTTGGTAACAATTCACATCAATCTTCCTAAGGAAAGGCACACCATCCATGCTTATCTTAAGCAATCTCTTTGATGCCTCAGCACATTCCTTCTCACTACCAATGCTTCTCCTCCTGTATGAGCACACCGGCGGCCACCCGACCGCGGGGCTCTTGTTGTTCGCCACCGCCATTTTCTCTGTGGCGCCGCCACCCATATCGGAAAACACCCTCTTCTTATCATTTTTTATTTCCCCTTGATCATATGAAGGCCTTGTTCTTATTCCACCAGGAAGGCCTAGTCTTAGCTCAGTGATCTCGAGCTCGAATCCTGCCTTTGACATTTTTTCTTGTTATGAAGGTGAACTTTTTTGTAAATGAGATTGAGTTGAATGAATGAGGTAATAAATTAAGATGGCGAAGCTAGCTAGTTTTTATACAAAGAAGAAGAGGGAAGACATGGAATGATCAAGGACAGGTCAAAGAGTGGGAAGTGGTCGGTCATGTTAGAAGCAAAAGTGGGCCACCCTTTGTGTTTTGAAATAATATAACTTAAATATTTTTAAGAATACATGAATTTGAAGGCAGATAAATAAACTAATATTTTTATTAATAATTATTATAATAATAAAAACAAAATAATGTTCTAATCTTTTTCGTTCCACTAATTTTGTTGTTACAATTTGATGGTTAAGAGGAACTATTTCTTCTGTTTCACTTTAGATGTTACACTTTTTTTCCATATTTATTAAGGAAGCGATTTAAAGATGTAAACAAGCAAATTAATCAATGAAATTTTAACACAAGTAATATAAAATCTCATTCTTGCTTGTATTAAAATTTCATCGAAAAATTTACTCGTTTACACCCTTAAATCGCTTCCTTAATAAGTGTGAAAAAAGTTTTACATCTAAAGTGAAACAGTGAAACTATATTATTTGTATCTTTAGAATATATATTACGACAAATTTACCAACATTTTAAATAATCATATTTTTTTCATAGACATAAAATTGACAAATTTTGAAAAGTGTAAAAGTTAAATTATTGCGACTAACAAACTAGAGGAATTGATACATTAGTAATAAAACAGTTCACATTATTAATATAAATATATTAATATAATAATACTTGAAGATGCGTGGGGTACCAAAAGGGGATAGCTAGCTCTTGATGTTTGGTTATATTGGTGGGAGTTTGATTGTGGTCATTTTGATATAGTGGATGGAGACATGGCATGTGAGATTTTGCCAAAATGTGGGAGGAAGGTAGGGTATATCATATATCACATATCGTGGACATCCATAATGTGTGCTCAATGCGTGTCAAATTAATGGTGTATATACATATGATCCATCTTTTCATGGTATAATATATGTGTTAGTCTTATACATATATTGAGCAATACAAGAGAATCTCAAACCATTACAAAGTAGTAAGAGTCCTAATTACATTATCAACACTGTTGAGATAGATAATGATAATATTAGATAGAGATGATTATGAGATAAAATTTTAGAGTTAGTTCTATCTTTATCTTATGTGATTATGTATTTTAGTAGGAATAGGATACGCTTGTATATATATATTTATTTGTGGTGAACATTAATAAGAAGATCAAGAACTTGTGATTAATTTGTTACGGTATCAAAGAGTCTAGCTTAATTTAATAAACACATTAATACTCCCCCTTAATATTCACCGAGCCTATCACAGATAGAGGTCTTTCATTTTCCCTTTTTTATTGTCATCACTACAGTATAGGATTTCAAAAAAAAATGGAACGATGTTTACGGAACAACTTACTAGAGAGATCTTTAGTAAAATTAGGGGGGTGTTATTCGCCACCCTAAAATATCCACGCGACACCCTAATTTGACAAAATTGACCAACATTAATTAACTCCTTCTTTAATTACTCACGCCTTCAAGTGTAGTTCACTCTCCTCCCTAAACTATCCGGCGCCGGAATTTTGGCTATAAATGTTGGGAAAATGGTTGGCGATGAAACCCGTCAACGGTAATAAAAAAAATTAATTCCGGAAAAAATTGGATGGTTAAAACGTGTGAAAATACGTTTTGGCCATCATCACACGTTCAGGCCAAGGTCAAAACTGCGGTGCTCTCCCTCCCACATGAATTCGGCAAGATGGCCCCTATAACTCGGGATGACCAAGCTATCGTAAGGAGCACCTAGTTAAGGTGCTCTCACATCCAATAATCATCTCTTGCCTGACGCCTCCTCTTCACCCTTCCAATTAACCCAGCATCAGAGCCTACAAACCTCCCACTACTACCTCTCCTCACAGTGAAAACCTTTCACAAATCGTCCTCCTCATATTGACCCCACCCTCTTCGTCCTCATCATCAACGTTCTTATCATAATGACGACTCGTGGGTTTCGTTGAGGTTCCCAAACCTGAGGTGACTAAATGATGATGCCCCCTTAGAACACCGTGCAGACATGGTTACACTTTAAGGATGAGGGCGCCGGAGACTAGAGTCACCATAACTAAACCACGTTGTCCCCCAATTATAGGGCGCTATTCAATTAATCACTATTATATAAGGGAACGGGTGGAGGACACCAAAAATATAAAAAAAATAATTCACTAAAACATAGATATAGAAGGAAAATTAACAAACCATATTAAAAACTCAGCATGTAGTTAACCACGTACTCCCAAAAACTTATCGAGGGTAGTTAATTCTTTTAGTTTTTTTTTTTTTTGAATAAAACCAATTGGTAACTACTTATCACTTCCCACGCCCAACTGGGGCAACTGCTATAAACAAGATAGCTAATGTTTTTAACTTTTTATAAATAAAATCAATTAGACTTCTCACCCTAACTGATCTCATTCTTCTTTCTACTTCCTCTTCTTCCTTTTTTTTTTTGATGCAAACAGAAAAATTAAATTAGCATAGGGTCGACTGGCCGAAAAACCAGGAAATTAAGTTACAGCTGGGTTTAGGGCCGTAAGGTCCTCCAAATACTCCTCATTACAAAAGCTAGGAACATAGTCTAAATCTAAAAGATCATGGATAAACGCTCCTCTGCGTCTCGTCTCCTTAGCCAAAGTATCCGCTAGTTTGTTGCTCTTTCTTGAAACGGCTTCAATCCTCAAACCAGGCAGAAGTGAAATGAGCTCCCTGCATCTCAACACAATATTATAGTTTTCATCACCAAACAATATTATCCGCTAAGATAAGCTCTCTAGCATTGATGCAATCTGTGATAAGCACAGCTTCCCCCATTGGTATTCTTGCGCTAAAGACATAGAAAACAAGAATGGCAGTAAGCTTGGCCATCAATGGAGTGGTGGCCATAGTGCACTTGGAAAAACCTTTGACCCAAAGCCCAGCTGTGTTTCTGACCACCGTGGCAATGGTGGTGATTTTGTTGCTAGTTACCCACGTAGCGTCACAGGACAGAAGCATCTCATGTGGCTTTTTGACCATGTGAATGTTGTTTGCTTTGAGATTAGAAAAGAGCCCGACCCTAACACCACACGCAGCCCAAAACTCCCCAGCCACCCTCTTAGACTCGTTCATACACTCATCAGTCGTACCGTAGATGTTGCTGAAAATAGCCCTGTTTCTACGCAACCAAAGTGTCCAGCACGCAAAGGAGAAAAAGGTGGGCCACGGTATAGTAGGGGGGGTATGAAAGTTTGAGAGTAGGTTAAGTTTGAGCCAATCATGGAGGTCCAGGGTGAAGAAATCAAGGGGGAGAGCTGCAGAGTTGCCAAAATTCTCTAGCAAATGTGCAATCCCTAAGAATGTGGAGCGCATCCTCCCTTTGGTACTGACAAAGGTGGCAGCAAGGGGAAGAGGATATGCATCTTTGATGGAGGAGGTTTTTATGGGGTAATTTGTCAAGGGACACGAGCCAAAAGAAGAAGACAATCTTTGGAGCCGTGGAGAGATGCCATACCCAAGAGAGGTGAAAAACTGGGGGTTGATAGTCAATGGCCTCAATTGCTTTGGCGAAAGAAAACTTGTTTTTAAAAGTAAACTCCGAGTATAAGAAATCCCCAGCACTAAATTCTAGGATAGGCATAGAAAGAATCTCAGACCTTATAGGCGGGGGAATGTGGTAACCAATTTTTGAAAGGTCCCAAACACCCCTACTAATACAGTCTTTGACTTTAATATGCGTATCCATAATGGAGATAGGGCCGGAGAGGTGGTCCCTAATTGTGCCAGAATTCAACCACTTGTCATACCAGAACGACACACAACTACCATCCCCGATCCCCCAACGGAGGGAGGCCTTGAACAACGGCTAGACTCTACCTAGACATTTCCACAAGTGAGAACCCCTCTTAAAGGATTGGAAGGTCGTTTCATTACGACTATACTTTTCTTTAAGGACAATCATGGCAAGATTGTCCTTAACATTTAGCATTTTCCACCAGATTTTCAGAAGATGTGCCTTTTTAAGCGAACAACAATCCCGAAGTCCAAGTCCTCCCTTTTCCTTCGTTTTTGTGATGTTCTCCCAACTGACCAAGGCCATCCCTTTGCCCTCCTTTTTTCTCCAAAGGAAGTTAGCCATAGTCCTATTCAATTCCTTATTAACATAATTAGGGAAAGAGATACCCTGCATATAATAATTCGGGGTAGAATTAAGAGTAGACTTCACTAGGACCAACTTGCCCGCCTTGGAGAGACAATTACCCTTCAAAGATGCCAGTTTGGTTTTAACCTTTGAAACCATAAAGGATAACTGAGTTTTGGACAATCTTTTAAAGGATATAGGAAACCCTAGGTAGGGACTAAGGCCCAAAGTCTCCCTAAGGTCAAGAATCTCATGAAAGGAGGCCCTAGCCCACTCTGGGGTGTTCTTTAAAAACAAAACCCTACTTTTGTCCATACTAATGGTCTGACCCGACATACCACAAAACACTTCCAAGACATTTTTCACAGCAAAGAAATTTTCCACATTGGCCTCCCCAAAAAGTAGAATATCATCAGCAAACATCAAATGACTAATCCCGAAACCCCTCCTACCCACTGGGAAAGGAGTCCAGGAGACGGCATCCAAGGAATCAGAATTGAGTTTAGAGAGGATATTCATGCAAATGATGAAGATATAAGGGGAGATCGGGTCACCTTGGCGAACCCCTCTAGAAGGAAAAAACCTTTCATCGGGGGTGCCATTGACGAGCACCGAGGAAGAGACAGAAGAGAAACAACTCATGATAAAAGCAACAGACTGATAGTCCAAACCAAAGTCCAAGAGGGAAGCTCTAATAAAACTCCATTCCAGTTTATCATAAGCTTTTTCAAGGTCAAGTTTGATGGCAAATCATCCTTTATTGTCTTTCCTAGAGTTCATGGAATGAAGGATTTTAGAGCAGACAAGCCCATTTGTGTCCGTTCCCCTCCCCGGGAGAAAACTGTTTTGGAAAAGAGAGATCCGAGAGGGAAGGAGGGGTTTCAAACGGTTGGACACGAGTTTGGAAACAATTTTGTAAATGTTGTTGCACAAGCTAATTGGTCTAAACTGTTTTATGGTTTCCGAGGACTGGACTTTGGGAATAAGGGCAATAAAAGTCTCATTTATATCCTCTACGATTTTATTGTCATTGAACACATTCCAGATGAACTTCTTCTTCCTTTTATTATCAGCCAAATTTCTCTTACAAATCTCTTTCATTGCTTGTAAATTAGCGCAAAATGGGAAGCAAGAGATTAATAACACATATCAATCAGGTAAGTATACAAATTACATCTATGCATTTTGTTCATAACAGATTTAATATACATATTTCAATTTTTGTTTTATTTTTCTTCAGGGTACCTAGGCCAAAACATTTAACTCCAAGAACATCAAGACTGTCAACTCAAGTTCAACAGTCAAAAAAAGATAAAGGTATTTTCTTTATACTTCGTAACTGAATTGTGATTTGTAAGAAGATGATGTATGTGGGTATGAAACAGGTGTTCAACTTCAAAATAGAGATATTTGTGCTATTGTTTATGTTATACACAAATTTTATAAGTAGAAGAGTCATTTTTGGGTATTATTTTAATAAATGTAGGGGACCTTTTGTCAAGCTTTTTATAGTCCAGCCTTTGTCAAACTTTCGTGTTTGTACATTGCGCTCCTTGTTGGTAACTTCAATCCAACGCATTCTTACATCATTAAATTATGTTTTAAAAGTTGAAGAGTGTATCTGGTATTGTAGTTATACAAGAGAATCCAAGCAGATTAAAGATTTTCATAAACAATATTGTAGATTATTAATATTTCTTATGTTTGTCATATACAAAACTTCAGCCATTTGTTTTGAGATTATTTGTTAAAGATGTTTTCTAATGAATATGTTAAGCTTGCTTTATATCATCCATTATGTTAATCTCGATACCAATTTGGTGCACGCATAACGGGCATATAAAACTAGTTGAATATATATCAGCAATTCAGATCAAAAATCAAATTAAAATAGCACATTAACTATACATATTAGTATATACTAAAATTAATAAAAAAAAATTACATACATACGAATGACATACGAAGAATAATTACATATGCGCGTAATTCAGATTTTCTACGTATTAATGGATCACCTAAATCTAGAAAACATTCACATCAAAATTAAGACTTTAAAATAATGTATTTTTGTATATGAAGACAAAAATATTTGAAAGAATACGGGAAGAAATTAAAAAAATATAGATGTTTAAATTATATTATACACTTTTTGAAAAAATTTAAAATTCAAAAACAAAATTATTGGAAAGAATTTGCATAAACAAAAACTAATAAAGTAAATTATAGATAAGAATCAAATTCTTTTAGAGAATTTTTTTGATAATAGGGTACGGGACGATTTTAATAAAATAGACTTAAAGATAGATTTGAAGATAGATTTTTAAGTAAATGGTAGATGCGGGATGATTTTATTAAAATAGATTAAAAATATAGATTTTTTTTTCAAATGAAAATTCAACGAACGGGATATGGGAAAGTTGATTTGAAATAATATGCGATAATACTAATGAAATATATTATTTTAAAATTATTTTTGTAAGCAAAATTTTGAAAAAACAATAATATGAAAAAAAAATAAGGATGATACTAGTGAAATCTATAATATGAAAATCACATTTTTAGAAGCAAAATTTTGAATAACAAAATACTAGAAGGGGCGTAAAGGTGAGTATATGAATATCATAATCTTTTTAAACAAAATTATGAAAATTATAGTTGGGAAAAGAATAGGGAGTAATTGAAACCAATGTCTTAAAATTTTGTCACCAAATTTAAGATATTTTGAAAATTCCTATAGGGAGCATTTGAATATATAAGATAATGGCATAAACTTATCAATTATATATGAATGTCATGATTGTTTTATTATCCAAATATAATAAATTTGCTATTTTATTTAATATTTTATCAAATTATACATAATGATTATCGAACAAATAACGTGAAAACGTAAACTTTATTAACTTAAACTATTTTGACTTCTGACACAGCAAATATTCACTAATATATAAATATAAGCACATCGAACAAATAACTTCCTGTGCATTTTTGCACGGGTCTAAAGCTAGTTTCATTCACATACCTAGTTGTTCCATCAGGTAAGCTAATAGGTATAGGTTTTAACAAAATTCTCTTATCTTCTAAAATATCAGCAAGATATGTTATATGGTATGTGGCACCGGTATCAATAATAAGAGGTTGAATATAATTAGGTGCAAATGAAGAATGTAAAATATCTGCACATCCAGTAAATTAACCACTGTGTGAAAGAAACATTATTAGCCATGAATTGCTTTCCTTTCATAGCCTTCATCACTTCTTGATATACCATATTGAACATATCATGATCCATAACATTCTGGTCTGCACTTCGGACCAAATCAAGAGCTGTGTCAATCTCATCGAAGGAAGTATTAGTAGGCGCAACTTGAACATTTGCTGCCATCTTTCTTGGACCATTGGATTTGTCATACTTTGAAGCAAAATACCAATCTGGTAAACCAATTAACGGAAAACATTGACCAATTATATGACCATTCCCTTGGCAATGAGTACATTTTTCGTCTGCTTTGTCCTTCTTCTAGTCCTTGGTCCCATTCTGAGAGTGAAACTTCTTCTTATAGCTAGAGTAAACAGCCATACCGCTGATATCTCCCCTATATACTTGTTGTCCACTGATCTCCTTTTGCTTTTCTATTTAATGAGTGGTATAATATGCTATATTCATTGAAGACATAGGATCCATAGCAAGCTAGTATATTGGTGATATTAGTGTCAAAACCACTATTCAAGCCATGCAAAAATTGAATAAGTTGTTCTTCGGATTCAAATACACTTAATCTTTTGAGATAATTATTGCAAGAACACTGAGCCAAAATTCCACAGTTACAAGTAGGTAACTCCAAACACTCTTCATCTCATCTCAGGGACGTTTAAGCTTACTGTAATAGCTCATAATGGTCATATTTTCTTGCCTAAGATTATCAATTTACTTCTTAAGCTGATAGACAAGAGTTTCATTTGATTGTCCGTATCTTTCAGTCATTTCATTCTAAAATTCCTCAGCAGTATCGACGTAAGATAAATCATCAACAATATTGCTATTAACAGAATGAATCAACCAGCTAATTAATAACCATAAAATTGCAACGATTCCACGCTTGAAACTTAGCATTAGACTTAGCTGGTTTCTTGATGGAACCATCCAAGAACCATAGCTTGTTCTTCGCACCTAAAGCACGCTTAATATTTCGATGCCAGATTAAGAAATTATCTCCATTAGAAGGAACATAGACAAAAGCATGTCTTGGGTTATCTGAACCAGATAAAAAAAGGATCGTTGTAATTCATCCCTTCTATATTTGATGAAGTTACTTCAGCAGCTTCTGCCTTTATTGTAAGCTTTTAATGAGACCAAATTGCAGTGAAGAATTGAGGAAAAATGAGTAAAAAATTTTGGAATTGAATCACGAAACAAAAATTGCAAATTTTGCATCAAGTTTGCTGGAATCAGAATTGAAACCAAAAATCAGAGTGAATTTAGGCTCTGATACCATATGAAATCAAAGATTCATCACGAATCTTGATAATCACCTTGAAGAAGTTCAGCTAAGAAAAGAGAAAATGAAATCAGTTACAGAGAGAAACAAAGAAGAAAATTCATTGTTTACTTATTAAAAGAAAGTTACAATTATTTACAATAAAACACGCTTATATACATACTCTTACTGATGTACATTTACTAAAATACCCTCATAAACTCATATCTTCTTAAACAATGCGTGATGTGTCAATCACTGAAAGCACGTACCGATGTGTCACTTTTCTGTAGCTTCGTTATTTTTGGAAAATATCCTTGAATATTCGTATTTGGTAAGGGAACTATATGTATTTGATATCAACTAAGTTGCATTCTTTAACAAGGAAAAGAATCATTCTAAAATATGTGATCAAATTCACACGACAAATTTTAAAAATTAAGATCTTTTAGCTATTATACGTCTTAGATATTAATTTGCAATTATTTGATAATGCTTCCAAGATATGATTGCAAAAGATCACACGCACAAATCAACTAAGGTGAAAATTTAAGCAAATCAAAACACTTTACATTACGCACAAATCAAAGATCTTTTGTGCTAAAATATTTAAAATGATAAAACCACTTGTATAAATACACTTCATGTGCCGATGTTTTTTGGTATCATTTCTAGAAAAAAAAGTCTTATCGCCCTGTCTGGAATGACAAATTGTTACTTTAAACCGTCTCCAACCGAAACGTGCATGGTTTGTAAGCGTACTCCGATAAACTTTGTGTACGACTTTTTACACAAAGGTGAAAATTCGAAGAAGGTCCCAGATCCAAAAGAGAATAACGATTGTCTCATAGTCTTAATTATCACAAGAAACACTAATAGAAAGGTTCTTAGTGTTTTTTAGGATTGTCTTTAGATTTAACGTCTAACTATTGCTGCTTATTGACAATTTTATTTCATGTAATGGAATAATATCAATAATAAGGTATTCATATTATGTTTTATGTTACTATTTCTCATTGTTTCGATCGAACTTTTATTACTGTTATTTTGATGACGATTTTTTCTGTTATTCACGTTAATTTGAATGCGAATGATATGGAAAGATGACCAATCGTCCGGATTATCAATAGTTAGGATTACTTTTTTACCACGTTTTTGAATAATATTTATGTTAATATCATAATCATGGTATATTTTAGATGATTATATTTTCTGTTCGAGATAATCTGTATACCTAATTTTTTAAATACTTCGTTTTGCTTGATTATATGGTTAATTGATCATATAAAATTGTTCTTTAATACAATCTAATAAAAAAACATAATTATTAATGTTATATATAAATTGCAGACCAAAATATTCTTAAAGTATCTTTGTGATTAAAAAGTGTTAATAACTGTAGTAAGGTTATTTTTTTGGCTGGTACACCATAATATAAAGAACTACATATGAATGGGATTACATTGTAAATAACCTTAAATAAAATCGGTTTATCATACTAAGGTATAAAATCAAATTAATATAAAAATATGCCAAACAAAATATGTTTTAATGTATATAAAATTTTTCGAAAACATAGTGAATAGAGCTGGAAAAAAAAATTCTAATTGCTGGCATGTTGGTTAATATGATATATAATAAAAGCATTATGATATTGTTAATTTTAAACCTACTTAAAATATGAATTTAAATAAAAAATGATTTTACCTTACTGTTTTTTCTAGTCTATTTGACATACTTTCCTATTTCGTTTTTATATGGTAAATATATTTAGCTTAAGCATATTTCTACGTACTATTAAGATTCTTGCAATAAAATCTTAATATACAATAATCACAAAGCTTACTATAAAATTTTAAAATCTATTCATTTTTTATTTTACTAAATTACACTTTAAAATATGGTAAGCTATAAAAGCAGAGTATTAGGGTAATTTGGTTATTTAGACTCTTAGTCTGTAAAGACGGTTTTTATCTCTTTATATATATAATAGTGCTAGGGAACCTAAACAGGTTATCCAATCATTCTCAATAATCGTACATGGTACCAAGAGCCTAGGTTAAGAAAACATTTTCTCTTCCGCGCGTTTTCTTAGCCCCTACGGTTTTCCTTTGATTTTTTTCAAAACCCTAGTTTTTTGGTCCGATTACTCTCACGGTTTTCCGGCCACCATGAACACTGCCATCTCCTCCTCCGGTCTGACCACCGCCGAGCAACCAACCATGCCGCTACACCGGCCCCTCGCTGCTTGATATAGGGAAATTAGGTCGTTACTAATCCTCCTAAAATCAAACTAATACCTAACTAGATCACTAAACTAAGTAAAGTGGTAAGTAAGGGTCATTCTTCCACAAGGACTAAGGAACATTGATATGTGTTAATTCAACGATAAGCTAGGCCGAAAAGGAATCGAAAGGTGTCAACTACCAACTAAAATCTATTAAACTAAAACTAAGTACCAAAGATCAAATAGGATAAGGGAAAGGGGTCCAACACCAACCAATCATGATTTAGGAAACTTGATGGGTGAAACATGGAGGAAAGAAAATCAAGCAACTAATTGAGGTTATTGACTCTTAAATAGCTCTAAGCGCTCTCTCAAGGGTGCATAAAACTACCTAGATCATATAATTAAGCCACTCTCATGGTCTCAAACATGCAACCAAGAGATAATCACAATGTCAATCCACAAAACCCTCACTCAAATCTCACTCTCATGAGCAATTAAGCAAGATAATAGCATAAATGTCAACCTTAATCTCCTCTCTCGATTTGATTAAGGCATCAATAAAACAAACATCCAAGTGGCCAACTAGAATGCAAGCAAATAGTAATCACGACATTAATCAATTAATAAGCCTAATTTAACTCCTAATTTCATATTCAAACACCCAAAATCAACCATAGTTGGGTTTTCACCCAAACCCTACCCAACAAACTACTCCATAAGCACAAAAAAGAGAGCTTTAGTGAAATTAAAAACTAATATCATGATACTAACATTAAACTAAACAAAATAGACCATAAATAATTAAACTAAGCATGAATAATTAATCTAAGAAAAACAATTAAGATAAAGCAATAAAAGAAGATAGATAGAGTAAGAAATGCTCATTGATAGATTGTTGAATCTTTCAATACAAGTTGTCACCCTTGAATCTCTCATCTTCAATCTCTCTTTGAGTTTTCTCACTTTTCTCTCTAAACTAAGCTATGGAGGCTAACCCTCCCTAAAACTAGGGTCTTCAAGGTTCCAAGTTTGAAAATCAGAATTCTTTTTTTCCAAGTTTAGGTAAAAAGAGTATTTATACAACCCCCAACTAAGGGCAAAAAGGGAAAGAGAAAATAAAATAGACGGTTTTCGCAAACCCGCAGTGATCGGGCGATCTATAATGGTGATCGCCCGATCACCATGAGGCAGGAACTCTGGGAAAAACCACAGCCGTGATCGGGCGATCACTTTTGTGATCGGGCGAGGCTTCGGGCGATCCACCCTATCCGTCAGCACAGGACAGTTGAACTTGTAAAGGTCATAACTCCTTCGTTTCTTGTCAGAATCAAGCGTGTGAACTCTTGTTGGAAAGATATTGAGATGAACTTCAATATCCAACTTGAATCACTACCAAATGATGTTTAGTTTGTGAGATATGAGCTTTTGAAGTCAATTATTGTGCAAAACATGATGGAAACTTGGTGGATTTTGCTTCCTTAACCTCCCTTTGCCTTTCTTTCTTCATTACTCATGCTCTAAACCTTGTATATGCATTGTTGTACTTTTTATAGGTAAATCAAAAGGTTACTTTGATAGTACCTACATACAATACGATTGAAATGGCATAAAATAAAAGGTCATAGGAAATGAGCTAAAAGACTAAAAATATACAAAAGAGCTACAATCACTAACAAAATGTGAATCGAGCTACAATCACTCATCACTGTTCCGCATGTGCGTGTGTCGCACAGTGAAGGACAGCGCGTGTCTGCCTCCTCGCAAGCAGCGCAACACGCAACCTCTCTTGGTTCGTTCACCGTGGCCTCGTCTAGCTGGCATACACAGCCACCAGAGGCCGCCCTTCATGGTGTTTCAACAGGTCCCTTCGACGGTAGCCCATCTTCGGTTCGCACACCGCCTAGGTTTCCTCCAGGGTTCACGCAACCTCTTGGCGACGGAACGTTTCAACCGCTCCCGTTTGGCTCCTCTTTTAGTGGTTCCCCATTGGGTCTCATGAACGTTCAAGCCTACTCGCCTCCACCATTGCCTATAGCCGCTTCCTTGACAAATCAAGACATCACTCTGCTTGTTTCATCTTCATCAAATTATCTACTCCCGAAGATTATCTTATGTGGAAAACTCAGGTGACGTGTTTTCTTTCGATGCATCAATTACTTGGTATTGTCGAAGGTACAATTATGGCTCCTCCTCCTACTTATCTTGATAATCTAGGTCAATCTTTGCCTAATCCACAATTTTATGAGTATATGAGACTTGATCAACAAATTAAATTGTGGTTATATGCATCGATTTCACGTGATGTTATGATGGATGTGCATGAATTACGTACTGCTGTTGAGATTTGGAATAGATTACAGTCAGGTTTTTTGCATGCTAGTATGGCTTGATCCATGGAGTTGAAAGGTAGACTTAGTCATATGAAGAAATCTGATCAGCAGACTATGGAAGTAGTTTTACGTGAAATTAAGATTATTGTTGATTCCTTAGCTACTATTCAGTGTCCTATCTCTCAGTATCACTTGATTCCGTATACTTTGACTGCTTTGGATCAAGATCATGATTATGATGCCTTTGTCACTACTTTGTTACAATTTGAAACGTCAAGCCAAGCTACTTCAGCATGAGCAACGCATTAAGGCTAAGCGTGCATATGATGATACGACTACTGCTCATCAGGCTTTACTTGTTGTTCAGTCTGGCTCTTCGGGTTCTCACTCATCTACTTTGGGTGGTTCGAATTCTGAGAGTCAAGGGGGTGGAAAGAACAAGAATCGAAACAATCGTAACAAGGGTGGTCGTGGCAACAATGGCGGTCGTGGCAATGGAGGACAGGGTGGTCGTTGCAATGCAGCCCGGAATAATGGTTTGAGTAATTTTCATAATGTTTCATATGTTGATTACTCTTGTGCCAACTATATTGCTAATGAGTTGTCTTCAGCAGGAAGTAATCCTTCTAACGGAAATTTAGCCAACACCCCTTCCTCCGATACTTGTGGTCTTTGTTGGTATCCAGGTCACCAACCAGCCTATTGTCCTCAGCTTTTCAATCACAACTTTGTGCCTTCTTCTCCTGATGGTGTCACACGTGCTCTAGTTGCACTGATTGTTGGTGGTGAAACGAATGAATCCGTTTGGTATCCAGATTCTGGAGCCGCATCTCACATGACCTCACAGGATGGTAAGTTATCTAATGCTCTTCCTTACACTGGTTCGAGTTCTATTGTTGTTGGTGATGGCACAAGACTTCCCATTAATAAACTTGGAAAGTTAACTCTGTCTTCCCCTAGTGGCCCCCTTCGCCTCACGAAGGTGTGTCATGTTCCCCAGTTAAAACATAATCTGTTGTCTGTTCAAAAGTTATGTCAGGATAATTCTTGCATAGTTTGTTTTGACGACTCTTCTTTTTGTGTTAAGAATAAGACCACGGGGGCGGTTCTGTTGCGGGAAATCAGTATGAATGGTGTCTACCCTCTTCAGCCTCACATTCTTGAGTCATAGTCGTCTTCCCAAGTTTGTTCAGAGTCTTCCCGAGTCTGCTCAGAGTCATCTGTCCCTACTCTCATTGCAACCAAGGAATCTGGAGATGTCTGGCATGCTCGCCTTGGTCATGCTTCTGCTAGAGTTTTAGGAAGTTTATGTTCAAAAATTTTGATTTCATGTATTTCTAAGTTTCATGACGATTGTGTTCATTGCAAAGTAGGAAAGATACATCGTTTGCCTTTTGAGTCTGTGACTCATCGTGCCCCCTATCCCTTATATTTGATACATAGTGACCTTTGGCAATCGCCTGTTAAATCGAATCAATTTTTTCAGTATTATGTGGTTTTTGTTGATGATTATTCGCGTTTTTCTTGGCTCTATCCATTTAAACTAAAATATGATGTTTATTCGACTTTCTTAACTTTTCAAAAACTTGTTGAGAATTTTTTGATTCAAAAATTAAGTTTTTCCAAAGTGATGGTGGACGTGAGTTTGATAACACGCCTTTACTGCAACATTTATGTGACTTGGGCATTTATTTTCGAAGATCTTATGCCAGAACTAAAGCACAGAATGGTGTTGCTGAAAGGAAGCATCGCACCATTATCGAGATGGCACGTACTATGCTTATTCAATCTGTGTTGCCAACTCGATATTGGGTCGATGCGTGTTATACGGCTGTTTATATGATTAATCGTATCCCGAGTTCGGCATTCTAGGGTTCATCCCCGTTTGTCAGCTTTTTCATCGTCCTCCCTCCTATGAGTTTTTGAAATGTTTTGGTTGTGCCTATTTTCCTCTGTTTTTAGATCCTAAAATCAATAAGTTAGAGGCCAAGTCGATTCAATGTGTGTTTATTGGCTATGCGTCAAATTATAAGGGATATCGATGTCTTGATCCTCTTTCTGGCACATTTTACAAGTCTTGTCATGTATTATTTAATGAACAGAAATTCCCTTATCGTACCCTTGTGTCTAGGAAGTCCCTTGCGTCGTCCTCCGATGAGTTGCTTGACCCCTTGGTTTTCCTTCCGAGTTTTACTCCGTCTAGCGAGTCTTCTCCTGTGTCGTTTGGTCCTTCTAGTGGGTTTAGTGTCGACTCGTCGTTGCGTCCACCCGCGCCCGCGGGCATATGGTGGTGCCCAGCAGCCAAGAATCTGCCAGGCCAGGCCGCATGTTTCGCCCGCGTCCGCAGCCTTGGACGTGCGTCCCAGCTCCCAGGAGAATCGTCTTCCCGCGCCCGTAGCCATGCGCTGCTCTCCGTGGCAAGATGCTACCTGCCCTCAGGTCTTGGTTGCGCCCGCGGGGCAACACGCTCACACAATTCACTGGCCCAGCATCCCGTAGCTTAGTCCAAGCGTGGCGTTTGCGTCCACCCCTACTATTAGCCCTTTAGAGCCTAGTGTCACCTTCCTTGATTCTTCTTCTTTGTCATCCACGACTCCCGTCCACCCTCCCACTCGTCGTCCTAGAAAGTCCTCTTAATGTGTCGATCCCACAAATGTCAACACAATGACTACTCGTTTAAAAGATGTAATTGTCTCCACTAGGAATTTCATGAACTTAAAAACCGATGTTGTTGAGTCTGAACCGTCTAATTTTAAACAAGAGTCTAAAGATTCTCGTTGGCAACAAGCCATGCGTGATGAGTATACGACATTAATTAAGAACGATACATGGGAACTTGTGTCTCGCAACAACAATAGAAACGCTCTTGGTTGTAAGTGGGTGTATAAGATTAAATATAATTCTGGCGGTACTGTGGAGCGGTTTAAGGCCAGACTTGTTGTTTTTGGTAATCATCAGCAGGCAGGTATTGACTACTTTGAAACCTTTAGTCCTGTTATTAAGCCTACTACTGTTCGCTTAGTTCTAACCATTGGTGCTACTTTTAAATGGCCTATTCGTCATCTCGATGTCAAAAATGTTTTCCTTCATGGTTTCCTCAATGGGGAAGTCTATATGCGTCAGCCTCCCGGTTTTGAACATCCTTCTAAACCTCATCACGTTTTTCGGTTACGAAAATCAATTTATGGTTTGAAACAGGCTCCTCGAGCTTGGTTCTCTCGTTTCAGCAACTTCCTACTCTCTAATGGTTTCAAGTGCAGCAGTTGTGACACCTCCATGTTCACTCTCAAAAATAGTGGTCATATTATCATTCTCTTGCTATATATTGATGATATTGTTCTTACAGGTAGTAGTCCCTCTTTGCTTCAGAACTTTCAGTGTTCTCTCTGCTCAGTTTATGAAGGATTTGGGTGATTTGCATTATTTCTTAGGCATTTAGGTTTTACGTACTCCTCAGGGTTTGATGTTGTCTCAATACAAATATGTTCACAAATTTCATCTTCATACTGTCAAACCCATACGTATTCCTGTTGTCTCTCGTGTCACACTCTCTCTCTTAGATGGTGAACTTCTTGTTGATCCCACAGATTATCTTAGTATGGTTGGTGCAATACAATATTTGACTATGACTCGTCCTGATATTGCCTATGCTGTTAATTCGGTTTCTCAATTTATGCATGCGCCTCGTACTACTCACCTTCATGCTGTGAAAAGGATTTTCAGGTATCTGCTGGGAACTTCTGATTATAGGTTGTTTCTTCATAATATTTGCTTCCTACTATGACTGTTGCCTATTCTGATGTTGATTGGGCCGGGTGTCCTGACACTTGGCGCTCTACTACTGGTTATGCTATCTTCCTAGGGAAGAATTTGATCTCTTGGTGCTCCAAGAAGCAACCTATTGTTTCCAAGTCTTCCACTAAAGCTGAGTATCGTGTTGTTGCCTACACAGCAGCCGAAACAATTTGGATACGTCAATTGTTGGCTGATTTAGGGTATTTTCATCGACGGCGTACCATTCTCTATTGTGATAATGTTTCTGCTATGTATCTTACTGCCAATCTTGTTCATCACGGTCGTAGTAAGCACATTGATGTTAATTATCATTTTGTTTGTGAGATAGTTGCTAAAGGTGGACTTTAGGGCAAGCACGTTCCGACACAGTTACATGTTGCTGATATTTTTACTAAGGGTCTTTCTTCTGAGTTGTTTTGTAAACATCGTTCCAATCTATACGTGATTCCTCCCCGTAAAGATTGAGTATTTGAGGGGGTGTATTAGGGTAATTTGGTTATTTAGACTCTTAGTCTGTGAAGACGGTTTTTATCTTTTTAGATATATAATAGTGTCAGACAACTTAAACAGGTTAGCCAATCATTCTCAATAATTACATGTTCATTATGCCTAACAAAATCTAAATTTATGGAATCTTTTGGTTTAGAAAATCTAACTATTTTTTGTGATAAAATCGTGTATAGAACAGTTTTAGGCCAATTTTGAGAAAATCTTTTGGTCTAAAACCGTTTTATATCTTACCATATTTCAAAGTGAGATATTTCACTTGGGCTACTCTATAGAATCGTTGGACACAATTAGATGCTCAAGATCACTAAACCAGGCCATAATATACTTTTAAAGGTTGGTTAACAGGTAATGCTCCTTAGAAATATGAATCAAAGTTCAGGATTGTATAATCGAACTAGGTTGGTAATAAAAACATCTTGGGAATTGAGTGATTGAAGTTGTGGTTATTTCGGGGAGCAATGCCAGTGACAAAGTGTTAATACCTCGCATGACACTAACCCCATCAGATGGTTTGAGATTTCCTATTAAATTTTAATGGAGGCAGTTCCCTTTGTCATATATTTTGCAATGACTATAAATAAAAGTCAAGATCAATCTATTATGCACGTTGGTTTATTTATCCCAATGCAATCGTGAATTATCATCTCAATCATGAAGCACCACCACCATTGTTTGTATAAAATCAACTTTCATAAGTTGGGAGGGAGATGAGGACCGACACCAAACTATGTCAACTGCACCCAAATATCAACAACCACCATTTGCAACTGATAATGATCGAAAAGAGATTGACAATTTTTGGGGGGGAATCGTTTGGGTGTGGGAGAGAGAGAAACATGGGAGGAGATATGAGTTTAGCCGTTATTCTCAAAACTAATCTTTAATGAATGATATTTGAAAACAAAAATAGGATAAAACAGAGTTTTCATAGACCCAAAAAAGGTAATATGGTATTTCTCTAAAAAAAAGATAATAAGTATTAAGGAAAATAATTTGTAATTAATGTTTTTTAAAAAACAAAGTTTATCTATATAGTGTATACCTTAAGTACCTAAAATTGTAGTTTCATTTGTTATTTGGTAAGTATGGAAAATAACTAAGGATTAAATATAATTAATTTATAAATTATGTTTTTCTTTATGTTTATTTCACCATAAATATCCTCGTGCTTTTGCACGGGTTTAAAGCTAGTTAGCTAAAAAAGTAATAGAATTTACCGAAAACATATGTACAACGGTACAAGTTTCTTTAGAAATTAAATAGGAGCTTTACAAAAAACAATCTAAAAGTTATTTATAAAAGTTTAAAAGTCAACTGGAATAATTACTAAAAATATAGGGAAATTCTACGTGGCGACCTCCTATTTTGAAATTTTCTATATGGTGGATACAAAAAAAATTCATTCTATAAAGTGACCTTGCGGTATTATTTATATCATCTAGTGGTATTAATAAGTTATAATAGACCTAACCATCATTAATTGAAGAATTTTCTAAATTCAAATCATTAATTACTAACCACCTTTTTATTAGCCAAGAATTTGAAAGCTTGAGACAAGCTCAACCATTAATGACCGTTTCTCAACCATCTCTGGCATTTCATTTCATTGGTACATTGAGTACTAGACTCAATTGGCACATCAAAAAATAGGAAAATATGCTGAAAAGTAATGAAATACCATATTCCAACAATTAAACCAAGAAAGCTATTAAAACGAAACCAAATTCGTCACTGAAAACTGGAGCTTGGAAAACAATGGAATAGAATTTAGAACTAAAGTTGGAGTAGAAACTAAACTTAATTAGGCTATGCTATAAATTGCCTCCTCCTTCAATCAATTAAACTTGGGGAAATTATATTCAAATAATCAAGATAGAAATCCAAATGATACTCAAAACAATAAGATAGAAATGCCCAACTTTAAAGAGGACTTGAGAGTATCAGTACTAGTGGTGCTAGCAACCACTTTGTTACTGTTTTGTGTCAATGGAGATGGAGATGGAAATGAAAAATCAGCAGTATGGGAGAGACGCCTTAAGGATGCCATTTGGGCCCTTGAATTTTGGCAATAAAGTTGGGCAAGAAGCGTCAGCCATGGTAGCCCCCTTACTGTTTTGATTGGAATATGACAAAGAAGATAGAGAATGAGAGGGTTAAGAATTAATTACTTGATTATTAGAAAATTAATCGAGTAATGACAGGTCAGCTCTATTATATCTTAATAAGAACACTAAATATTTTAAATGATACCATAAGATCACTTTATAGAATGATTTTTTTTTTGTTTCCACCACCATATAGTATTTTTCAAAATAAAATGTTACATGTAGAATTTCCAAAAAATATAGGATCAAACCGTCTAACACAAGACTAGCTCTTCAGTTATCACAAGACACTCTTTACTGTTCAGCCATCTGTCATAACACTGGCCACTGGTTTAATATCTAAACCAATCGGGGAACAAACCAATTTAGCACACACAACCAAAAAGAAATGACTCAAATCAAAATAAAGACAATTAAAACCACCTGATAAATGGCCCTAAAATGTGTGTGAAAAAGACTTGGGCTTTTGTTCCGTTGTCTCCTTCGCATACCCTACCATAAAAGGGAGCCACTCCGACATTTCAACAAATTTTGTGGGATGTTTTAGGGCTTTCCCACTCCATTTTTAGTCTTTAGCTACTAGTCTACTAGAACTCCAAACTATTATTGATTTGTTACTTTGTATTTTTCCGTTAAAAATGAAAAGAAAATATTTTATGTTCTGTAACTAATATAAATAAGTTTGGATTTAGGTTCCGTTTATTTTAGTGGAAAACCATTTTCTTGAAAAAAGGTTTTCCTCCATCTTTCCTTTGTTTGTTTTAGTAAGGAGTGGTAGAGAATGCTCTTAGAAGAAGAAAACCAAATTCCTTATGTAAAGAAGGTATGCTACATTTTTCTCTTCACTCTTTACTTCTCTTTATCCACCCATATTTCTTTCTCTTTTTACTTCATTTACCTTTTCTCCTTAGGTTCTCCTCCAATGAAACAAACAAAGGAAAACTTTTTCGAAAATTATGATTTCCATTGATAATTATTTTCCTTGAAAAGAAATTTTCCATGATAAGTATTTTTAGTTAAAACAAACGGAGCCTTAATGCCAGTTACATAATTCACTTTTACCATATTGTTTATGAATTTTAATTAACAAACAATATGGTCGGTCATGCCCGATCATGTTTTATACATCTCAATATATATTTTCAAGCGATCAACTTTTTATATTCTTACTTATGAGACGTTAAGGCTTAAAGTGTTGCAGACTTGCAGTTAATAAAGAACAGCGAGAGTATAGATTTTTTGACTTATTTTTTGCTTCTTATTTATAAAATTTGCAAAACAACCCTTTGAATAAAAAAACAACGGATAAATGTATTAGTATAAATGTAACAGGAAGTACTAGCCTTTAGCATAAACGAAACGATGTTGGGATCTACTCCCTCCGTAACGGTTTAATAGCAACATTTGATTTTGCACGCATTTTCAGGAAGAAATTTAAGGATGTAAATAAATTAATTAATAAAAAATATTTTCAAGGTTATAGTAACCTCTAATCTCATTCTTGACCGTTGTGTTAAAACCATTTTGATTAATTTGTTCATTTATACCCTTAAATCGCTTCCTTAAAATGCGTGCAAAACCAATTGTTGCCATTAAACCGTTACGGAGGGAGTAAGGGTGTTAATGAGCCGAGCCTGCTCGCGAACTATTCGAATTCGGCTCGGTCAAAGCTCGGTCAAAGCTCGGCTCGGTGGGGCTCGACTCGAACTCGGGCTCGGCTCGAGTTTTAATGAGACGATACATGAGCCAGACTAAGCTCGGCTCGAAAAGCTCGTGAGCGGCTCGAATTAGTTTTACATCATATATTTACCAAAGTGTTCACTATTCTCTTAGAATTAAACTCCCACATTGGCTAAGAAAAAAAGCACCAACCTTATTTTCTTTATAAATAGCTACTACTCATTTATTTCCTCAACTTAGAGCTTGATTTTGTACCTCCTTGGATGGTATACAAAATTTATACTCAATTTTCTACACAAAAGGAATAAAGTATATTTTAAAGTATTTGATTATTTAATAATTAATTATTTAAATACACTTAGAGTTTTTTTGTTACAAGGTTGGAGTCCCACATCAAAATCTTAGCAATGCTAAGAGGGAAACCAAGTTATAAAATCATATCATGAGTTTATTTTTATTCATCAAACTATGGAATCCTACATCGAAATCTTAGCAATGCTAAGAGGGAAACCAAGTTATAAAATCATATGATGAGTTTGTTTTTATTCATCAAACTATGGAATCCCACATCGAAATCTTAGCAATGCTAAGAGGGAAACCAAGTTATAAAAGCATATGTTAGATAAATTATAAGAAACATGGAGTTCCACACCGAAATCTTAGCAATGCTAAGAGGGAATTCAAGTTATAACATGGGTTTGATGAGTTTGTCTTCATCAAACTATGGAGTCCCACATCAAAATCTTAGCAAACTAAGAGGGAAACCAAGTTATAAAATCATATCATGAGTTTATTTTTATTCATCAAACTATGGAATCCCACATCGAAATCTTAGCAATGCTGAGAGGAAAACCAAGTTATAAAATCATATGATGAGTTTGTTTTTATTCATCAAACTATGGAATCCCACATCGAAATCTTAGCAATGCTAAGAGGGAAACCAAGTTATAAAATCAAATGATTGGTGACAGGGTAAGAAACGAGCCATGAGCTTGAGCCACGAGCTCGAGCCGAGCCGCGAGTAGACTCTCACGAGCTTGAGCCGAGCTCAAATATCAAGGCTCGACGAGCCACGAGCTCGAGCCGAGCCGCGGGTAAAGCCTCACGAGCTCGAGCCGAGCTTGTCAATATTCGGGCTCGGCTCGGCTCATTAACACCCCTAAGAGGGAGTATCAAATACCGTTATATAAAAAGAATCACAATTTGCTCTCAAAATTCTTCCAATTGATACAATGGTTTGATACCATTTTGCAGCTTAACTTTTAACAGTTGGATGAATTCTGAATACCAATATGCTTCATAAAACCTCTGTTAGAAGCTTATATTCATACATGTGTAAATGCTTGTCAAGCATTCAGCACATGGTTTCATTAAGGCACTCCAAACTCAAAGATTATACAAAATGTTTTTGGGCCAAACCAAAATATATAGATGAAATATGTACTATACAAGAATATGATCCTTACAGCAAGTATGTTATACAACTTATAGGCTTTTTCGTTAGGTCGCTAAATGTAATGTTTATACTAGGTTGCTAAATATATTATTATATATGCTAAATGTGTAACACTCTACCTTTTTCGTTGCATGCACATATTATTGTAAGACTGTGTCATACACTCATACTCCATGTAGCATCATACAAAAAAGCAGCTTACCTAGCTTACCTAGCTTGAGTATGACAGTCGCATAATACAAATACAATTGTACGTGCAAAAGTTGATTATGCTTTACGTGAACAAATACCAAAGATAGAGACAATGATGATATCATGCCATTTTCTTAGTCTTTTTGTTTTTTGCTATGATTTAATCATTTTTGAACTCGTTATTGCATAAGTTGAATTGAACTCTCTTTCTTGATAATTTAAATTATACATCCATATATTTGACATTCAAGTTGTTCACTCTTAATTACACAATACTAACTCTATTCACCAAATATCTTATTTCATTATCATTTTTAATAAAATTAATAAACCACAAAACAAATAATATGTATATGTCCATGATAATTCTCATCATACACTTGTGTGCAATTGCGTATGATATACTCAATTATCCCCTTCCTGTTCGCTCCTCCATTCACTCAATCATGGAGTCTTCTAGTCTTATACCATTTTAATATCATTACAGATAAAATGGTATAATTTGGTTCTTTTTTTTATGGTTGATAATTCTGCAACCGAAGGAGTATTATTTTTAGTTTTTTTTAAAAGGAAAAAACAACGAAATAAAATAGTGTTTGTACATGTCACTCATCATATATCTGTGTGTAAAATTACTAATTATTAATGGCAATCCCTATCCTCCATTCATTCATGGAGACTTCTAGCAATCTTGGCAATCTACCATCATTACATATGACAAAAGGAGGAGAATTATGGTTATAAGTTGGATCTTCTCTTTCATGGGTGTCAATTTTGCCACAAATTCCGCAATGTAAAGCCCACGTACATAAACAAAGAACCAGAAAATACGGTGATATGATAATTTGTTTAATGGTTATGATTCGATTTATTGTACATCAGAAATTATTTGCATGACACTTCTCGAACACTCTACAACAAAATATAAGCCACAAACTCCTTCGTACGTACAACAATGAACAATGCAAGGATGAATTTGCCATGCAAAACTAAACATAAAGCTCTTTATATCTGTCTACATATTTTTGGTTTTATTGATCCAACTCTTTTTAACCATACCTTTTTTTGCGGTTGTTTACATTGCTTCGTATGGCTCTTTGGTTCACCCATCTAGGATAATAGTGACATTGTTTGGCTCTTGGCTCGTGATTTAACACCTCGTCCGCGATAATAATTGTGAACACTAACTATATTTTTTAATTTTATTATTAAGAGTATGCAGCATTGGAAATTTAAGACAAATAATGATTTCAATTATGGTTATCTTTTGTTCATAAACTCCAATTTCGATTCTAAATTACAAATTATATTTTAATGATCTCAGTTATGATAGTGCGTAGTCAAAATGATGGAGTGACATGAAAAATGTGTCAAACTTGAGTTGGTTAGGCAAGGGAAAGGGTGAGAGAAATTAAAAAAGAGGAATATCGTCCACTTTAAACTATTCGAAAAATAATCCATGATTGAGATTACTAGGAAAAGGCTATTCCAAAGTTAGAATTAAACTGTAAAATTTTTATATTAAGCATTAATATTAATGTTAATTATTATCGTTGAAAGCATAATGTAATGTCAATTTGATGTGGATATTGCGTAAATTCAGGTTGGGCTGCATGTCTACATCCATAAGGAAAGAGAAATATTTTACTTTATAATATCAAAGGACGTTTCTTCTTAAAACTATATGGAGATAAAAGGTGTAGTCTCTTATTAGCTTTACAAGATGAACACCTCGATCACCCTCTCTCATTTTATCGACGTGGTACACTTACATGTCATGTTTTAGGAGATCGATTAGAGTTTTAACAATTTCCCCTAGCCCACTTGTAATGGTTTATGGGGCCAAAGTGCTCAACGCACCCCATCACATGTGAGATCACTTTTTAATTGGCCGAAAGTATATTAAAGGTATGAGCTATAGGCATGATCGACTCATACCAAGTCAAATTTGGGTTTGGGCCACAAGTACCATAAAGAGGCTGAGAGAGATGGTTTACTTTACAGGATGAAAGGAATTTCCATTTTTACATTATGCATGTACTCTTTCTCTCTCGTTTCATCAATTTTATATGATATATTATAAGGCTAGGTTTAACAGACATCAATACACTAATATAATGACTAAGATAATTCCCTAGAAAATACCTAAATTTTTTTTCGAAAACTAGAGGATAGACCCAAGATATAGTTAATTTGAAATTGAGGGAGACATTAACTCTATTAAGTGTCACCTTACATAATGAAAAAATAGGAGTATAGCATCAATATCTTTTATAGGAGTTGTTCCATATACTTAGCTTTATGTTCTTACTCACTTGAAAAAAAGACATAATAAGAATTAATTTAGTGAATATTTGAAAGTTATAAATACTCAAATAGTACCTAGTTAATCATCTAAAATCGGGACAAGAGTTTTTCATTAATGCTCGTGCCGACTGACGAGACCTTTACTTGCACGTAGCTAGCTAGATAGGCAAATAGGCATATGAACAACGAAAATGATCGAAGTGAAACAATTTTCATGCATGCATAATTTCCACGAGGACTTCACGTGTACCAGGGTCCCAAATTGACAGTAAACTTCGTAGCCGTAACCACCCATTTCATATCTCAATCAACGGCCAATTCTGTGCCACGTCGGAGTTCTAAAATTATTTTCTAGATCACTCGTCCATTTACTAGTGGGGAATGATTGGTAGCTAAGTTTTAGATGTTACCAAATAGGAAAAATTGATAGGAAAAATTTTACATTTGCTTGATATTGCACTACTGGCATCGTTTTCAATTAATCCAGGTATTATCCGACTTTTGGCCTCCATATTCTCTCATTGGTACGGAACGATGGCAACCTGTTTGACCGGCCAAAATTACCGTTGACTTTTTTAAAAAAAACTTAAAAAAAGGAAACCTTCCCCTAGCACATCCCCCCATCCCCTTCTCCTGCCCCCACTGCTGCCACCCCACCCCCTCCCCTCCCCTCCCCTCCAATTCCCCTGCCACCCTCCTCTTCACATCCTCTGGAACCGGCAACCAACGACCATTTTTATAAACTCAAAAAGGTTGGGTCTTCTCCTCTTCACATCCTCGAGCTTACCGGCGACCGGCGGCTCGACCACGACAACCTCGCCAGCGACCACTCTCTTTCTTTCTCTTGCCGCCACCCTCGCCAACGACCTCGGTCGTCTTCCCTTGCTTCGAAAACCCAACCCAACACCACCCCCTTCAAATACCGTGAACATCTTCAAATTCGATTGTCACGGTGACAATTTTGGGGTGGTTTAGGGGTGACGTTTTGTGGTGGTTAAGGAGGAAGATGAAGGGGAGGGAGGCAGTGGGAGAGGGGGAGGCTAGCAGGGGAAGGGGAGGCAGCGGGAGAGGGGATAGCAGGGGGAAGGGGAGGCAGCGGGGAGGGGAGGCAGCGGGGGGAGGGGGAAGGGGAGGCAGCGGGGGAGGGGGGGGCAGGGGAAGGGGGAGGGGAGGGGGAAGGTTTTTTTTTGAAGTTTTTTCAAAAAAATTAAATCTGATTAAAACTTTGATTAAAAATTTAAGGTTAAAATTTACTTAATTAGCTATTAATCACGTAATTAGGAAGATTACCTATAACTGTAGGTCACCAACAGATGACGGACCAATGAGAGAATATGAGGGTTAAAGGTCGGATTATACCTGGATTAATTGAAGGTGGTACCAGTGGTGGAAAACCGGCCAAAAGTGGGATTTTTCAGTCAATTTTTCCTACCAAATATCTAACACTATTTTTATAAAAAGACGTTATATTACTATACAAAGACATTAGATTACCATGAGAAAGACAATATATTCAGTGGCGGATTCAGAAAAATTATTTAGCAAGTTCAAAACATAACTTTTATATTTCATCGGGATCAAATGGTCAATCTTTCAGAATACAGAATTTTCAAAAAAAAAATGAAATTTTTAAAAGAAAATTTCACAATTTTATCAATTGAAGTGGAGTTAAGTGACTCCACTTACTCTACCATTTATCCACCACTGAATATATTACCATGCATAAACCATGTTAAATGAGATATTTATATACTTGAGTTGACCATTTTGCCCCTCACTTAACATGTAAATTATCACTTTACCCATCATTTAACATGTAAAATGACTATTTTACCCCTGTCAGATGCAATAAAAACATCTAACTATTTTCTTCCAATCATTTCTCTTTACTATTTAGGTTTTGTTTGGTAGGACTACAAAAATGATTTTATATAAATAGGAAAACCATTCTCAACAAAAAAAACTTCTGTATAGATCGGTTATCCATTGCTTGATTTCAAATTTTTTAGATGAAAAGTTAGAGAGAAAAGAAAATATTGAAAATGAAAAGGGAAGACAGATGGAAAACTGAAAGAGGAAAATAACGAAGCAAAACGGGTTTTCCGTTTAGGAAGCAAAATATTTTCCAATCCTAAAACATATATTTTCCACCGTCGAAAACCTAATTTTCACCCATTATCTATAGATTAAAAAAAATTAAAAAACTACTTTTAAATTAAAATATTTTTCGCCTAACCAAAAACTCCCAGAATCTTATGTCTTGAGATGTTGTTCTTCTTCTCGTTTAGCTCATAATTGCGACCTGAAAGCCTCACTTCCTCGAACAAGTGTAGACTAAATAGGTAATTTTGTTGGTATATGTCTTCGATATACATTGTATTGGTGTGAACCAACGTGTAACATAACATCATGAATTTAAATTATTATCTATTGTATTAAGACTTATCATTAAAGTCGAGTTGAATATCGCAAAATAAAGAGACTAGACAATATAAGTCTCGCAATAATAGCGTGTATCAAACTACATAAAATTTCAGTTGAGCTCGTTAGAAATAGAATCGGAACAAGTAGTCTGAGAGAAAAAAGGCCCATGTATAACAAATCTGGTATGAGATTTCATCTTAAAGCCAATTTTGCCAAAAGAAGATAAGTCAATTTTAGTTATAATTAAAGAGGTTGTTGACTTTACAATTGCGGTCTCCGCCCCGACCTGATTAGGAGAGGACAAGGTTAATTTCTTCCCAACAACACTCCATGACTCTAAGAAATCACAAAGCATAGCGAATTGCTAAAGCGAAGATTTTGGCGGAATCTTCTTTCATTAGATAGAGATCACAAAGATTTTGTGATCCGTTGTCAAATGATGTGGGACAACAATTATGATATTCATACTTATACTTAATATTTATAATTAGGCTCATAATGTAATAAGTTAAATTTTGTTGTAAAAAAAGGTTAAATTTACATAAATTAGAGTTCATGAGATGACTTTATAGAAGGATTTTTCAATTTTGCTAGGATATCAAACCTCTTTTTAAGAGTTTAGACTTCTTCAGATTAGAATCTCTCTATCTTATTATAATTCTTGTGATGAAAAACAGCTAATACATACTTCCTCCGTTTTTTATTAGTTGACCTGTTTCTTTTATCACACCGACACGATAAATCAAAACGAACACACCGACACAAAACCGTTACGATCAATTAAGTAAACCCAATCAGGTTACCAACCACATGATCGAATCTCAAGCTAAATAGATCGAGGACGCAAGCAAATTGCTTTTCTGAAAATTTGAAGCCTCACCCGATCGAGTTTAAGTTCTACTCTTCATTTTTCTTCGTTTCTCTCTACTCTTTCTGTTCTTCACACCCACCCCAACATTAATTACTAACACTATTTGTAGACAGATATCGCAGTGGGTGGAGAATCATGGGAAAGATCACGTGTGACCTTTCTGTAGGGTCAATATCTTTCCTGTCTACCCAATTGGTAGCATATATTGGGTAGGATAGAATATTATATATGGAGTTTCATTATATTAATTTAAACCACTTTAATGGAAGAGATGTTTAAGTTCTTATTAACATTATACTACACCATCACTTGGTTAGATGTTAATCGGTTCGTAGATTCTCATTTGGATAATTTTTTATTTTTTTTTATAAAGATAAGGAGAAAAATGTGATATTTAGGAGACCCTCCGCTCGAGGGGAATTCCTAACATATCGTTACAAAGAATGTTTGCCAGATCAGAACCAAGCCAGTCCGTAATACAGAAAGAGTCCAAAACTAGGTGACCCGTATTTGCAATCCAATCTCCTGCCTGGTTTGCTTCCCTGAACACGTGCACAATCTGAAACTCTTGGAAAGCTCTGAGGTTGATTTTTGTATCCTGGATGATGTTATCAATTTGCCACGGACTAGACCAGACGCCCTTCATTGCGTTAATAACAAGCAAGTTGTTGCCTTTAATTAGGATAGAGGAATGGGGTAGCTGAAGTGCTCTAAGAACGCCCCTATGCAGCGCAGTGGCTTCGGCTGAGAGGACTGAAGAGTTGCCTAAGTTGTGTGCTTCGGCTGCAAGTACCGTACCTTCATGGTCTCTAATGACAAAACCTGCAGCTGCATTGTTCTTGACGGGCCCATCAAAATTGAGCTTGATGAAGCCCCCAGGAGGGGGGACCCAGTTGACAAAAATGGAGTGAGAAGAGCCTTTTTGTGAGTATGGGGGAGAGGGGAATCCATATGGGAAGGGGACAGAGCAAATTCGTCGTAATGAAGTCTCATCTTCCATTCGTGGGCAAGTAATCTTGCACGGTGGTAGATTCTATGCACATGAAGAGCTGTGTTATTGAAGACAATGTCATTTCGTTCCTTCCAGATGCTCCAAAGAATGAAGGTAAGGTTGGCAGCCAAACCTTTATCCTTTAGATTCTTTCTGTAAAGCTCTTTAACGCTCTGTCGGACAAAATTGCCACCCAACCATTCTTGAACCTGTGGAAGGTCCCATAAGGGAGTTACATTCTGGCAATTAAGGAATAGGTGGTCTATAGTTTCTGGACACACCTCAGTACAGATGGGGCATGTTTCGATAGGGATAATCTGCCACGCACACTGATTGCATTATGCAGAATTTGCCATAGAAAGATCTGAAGCTTTGGTGCTAACTGGACTTTCCAAAGCTGACGAAATTCCCATTTGGGGGTGTCAGGATTAATGTTATGTGCCAACCAGTTTGCTGATTTGACCGTGAAATTTCCATGGGAAGACAAACCCCAAATAGGTGTATCCAAAGTAATATTTTTAGTAAGGGTTACTCCCCGTTCTTTTGCTATAAGATTATGAGGCAGTATTGTGCCTAGCTTTTCGTAATTCCAATGTCTGTCATCGGTAATGAAGGTGCCCAAGCGCAGATCAGTATTAATTGTATTAGGGTCTGGCTTTAGAAGTTCGAAAATAGATTGGTTGGTTAGCCAATTGTCTAACCAGAATAAAATGGTTGAACCATCCCCTATTTTCCATCGGATTCCTTTTCTCAAGATGTCCCGTTGTTCCATTATTTTCCGCCAAATGGTGGAATGGGACGATTTTGGTATGTATTGGAATAAGGAGCAATTTTTCAGGTACTTCTGACGGACTATGGTGGCCCATAGATTGTCTGGGTCAGACAGAACTTTCCAGGCTAGCTTAGCCAGGAAAGCCTTGTTCAGAGGCAGGGTCTTTCTTAGACCTAGACCTCCTAAGCTCTTAGGAGAGCAAATCCTATCCCATGCGATGAGGGGAATACCCTCTTTTCCAGGGCCCTGGTTCCAGAAAAATTTTCTGTGAATGGAATCAATAGTGGTGGCGGAGTTTGTTTGGAGCATAGTAGCAGCACTTGTGCCTTCCTGCTTTAGATATCAGGCCAGCCTCCCATAGTTTCACTCTGTCATTAGTCTTAGCAAGTAATTGGACTAGATCCGCTTTGATAGGTCTAAAAGAACTGAAATGGATTCCTAGATACCTCCCTAGGCAGGCTTTCGGTGGCATATTAAAGGTACTTGCCAGAGTAACCTTATGTGCATTAGGAACTTGTTTGGAGAAGATAATGGCCGATTTATGGAAATTAACCAACTGACCTGAGTTTGTACAAAAACAATCAATAACTTTCTTAAGATTGTTGCATCCAGCCTTTGTGGCTTTGCAGAATAAGAGGTTGTCATCAGCAAAAAGTAAGCAAGGGATCTTAGTAGTATTTGGGCATACTTGAAAACCAATACCCTTTGACTTACTACTAGCAACGGAGGCTAGTTGTCTGATAAGCCCTTCCATATAAATGATAAAGAGATATGGAGAAAGTGGGTCACTTTGTCTCAACCCTCGGGTTGCTTTAAACCAACTTGTTGTAGTGCCATTTACATTTACCGAATAAGATACCGTGGTGACACATTGCTTGATTAAATCAATCCACTTCGGGGGGAAAACTAAGTGAGAAAGACAGCCCCACAAGTAATTCCATTCAATCCTATCATAGGCTTTTTCCATGTCAAGTTTCAGAGCACACCACCCTGTCTTGTTTTTTGATTTGTGGAAGGTGTTAAGGATTTCTTGAACTATAAGATCATTGTCATGGATTGAGCGACCTTTGGTAAAAGCATTCTGAAAAGGGCTGATCACCTTGTCTAAAATGGGTTGTAGTCTTGAGACCAGGATTTTCGAGATGGCCTTATACAAGGTGTTGACAAGGCTAATCGGTCTAAAATGGCCTGGTTTTTAGGGCTGCTGGGTTTTGGGCAAAAGGGTGATGATGGTGTGGTTTAGGGATGATGGAAGATGGCCATGGTCAAAAAAGCTCGAGATTGCTAGACACACATCTTTCTTAATAATTTCCCAGTATTTTTGATAAAAACCAGGACCAAAACCATCTGACCCTGGGGCTTTATAGGGGTTCATGTCAAAGAAAGCATTTTTTATCTCTTCTTCCGAGACCTTAGAAAGTAGATTTTCCGCCTCCTGGTTAGAAACGATGAAGGTAAAATTTTCAAAAGCAGATCCATCAGGGGCTGAGCCTGAGGCTGAGTAGTTCTTTATGAATGCCTTTTTCAAAAGTTCCTGAATACTAGTCGGGTTATCCACCCAAATGTCATCTTCATCCCTTAATTTGTGGATGGTATTAAGTGAAAATCTTTGCTTCATCCTATTGTGAAAGAAACGGGTGTTTCTATCACCTTGGAGAAGCCAATTCTTCCTATTCTTTATTCCCCAATGGGATTGTTTAAACAATAAGATTTTCTCCCTCTGGTTAATGAGCCTTTTAAGGTGCTCGACCAGAATTGGGTTAAAGGGTTGAGACCAAAGCCTTTCTTCAATATCCTGAATCTTGGCTAGATTCTGAACGAGCTTGCTAGACGTGTGTTGGAATTTTTTCATAGACCAAGCTTTTACAGAAGACTTGATCTGAATAAGGCGATTTTGAACTCTAAAGAAACGAGAACCCTTATGTTTTTCCAACCAAGTATTTTTTACGATGTTATGTACTTCCGGGTCTAAGGCCCAAGCCTGGTGAAATCTAAACCGTGCAGGAGGGAAAATGGGGTTTGTGAGTGTGTCACAAATAATAGGAGCATGGTCTGATACCGTAAAAGTGCCATAAGAAGTAATCATATCTGGGAATAAATAAAGGAATTTTTGGTTACAAATACTCCTATCCAGTCTTTCGTATACTATATAAGAGGCATAGTGTTTTTTCCAAGAGAACACATTTTGCTGTGCAGGTAGGTCCAAACAATCCACCTCTCTCTGGAAGTTTGGAAAACGGCGAAAATGAGAAGCAAGGACATGGCGTCCACCAACTTTGTCAGAGGGGGAGAGCAACTCATTGAAATCACCAACTATCAAAGTTGGTAGAGTTTGATTAGCGAGATAAGTTGCCAAATTATTCCATACTGTATCCTTTTCCTGCTCTTGGGCAGGAAGATAAACTCCAGACACTAGAATGGATGATTTCATAATTTTAGAATATACAACTAGATGGGCACATCTATTCCA
Source organism: Patellifolia procumbens (assembly GCA_947645195.1). Lineage (NCBI taxonomy): Eukaryota > Viridiplantae > Streptophyta > Magnoliopsida > Caryophyllales > Amaranthaceae > Patellifolia > Patellifolia procumbens. The sequence goes on from CANSGD010000306.1 coordinate 553,373, forward strand.
TAGGAAATGGTTGTCTATGCTAATATTATCGTCATTCCAACACACCCAAATTCCCCCACTATGATTGACGGGATCAATGACTAGGGTATGTTGGAACTGAAGAGCTTTCAAAATTTTCTTGCTATTGACATTATTAGTCATTGTTTCCAAGATAAAGAAAATTTCCGGTTTAAATCTGTTTTTGAGAAAAATAAGTTCCACCATGGCTTGTGGCTTTTTAGCCCCTTGAATATTCCAAGAGATAATCTTCATATTAGAAACTTATCATAATGGGGAGGGGAAAATGTCCACCAGTTTTGCTTCTTTTTATAAGGGGAAAGGAAGAAACTGGTAGTCCAGGTATGGGATGTAGCCCATAATTCCAAGCGAGTGGCAAAGCACTCGGTTCGCAAATAATATACACCCAATTTGAAGAAGTAAAGCTTGGCAGGAATTATGAAGATACACAACTGGTATACTAGGTTCTGTAAAAAGCTTAGCTTTAGAACAAACATTGTACAAGCTAAATAAAAAGGGAGGCTGAGCCAAATTAGAGTTGGCCTTTTGGTTGAACTGGGGGAAAGCAGCTTCACTCCTTTCGATGTCCAGCAATGAGGTGCACACACTAAGAGCAACCAGTAAAACTTCCAAAGGGGGAGGATTAACATGTGCCTACCTACACCAGTAAGAGAGACATAAAGGGTGAGGAGTGTCAACAAGATGAGAATACAACCAGTGTACCCATAAATAACAGGAGCAACTGAGAGATAGTCATAAGAGTGGTCCATTGTACAAAGAGCATCACCATTACAAATAATAGGAGAGTGCCAATTATTAGTTATAAATGAAATAGGGAAGATGCTAAGGTTAATCCGATATAAGAGCATACAGAAGACTAATATAAATTATTCCAGCCACATGCAGCTTGTGCATAAGTGTTGGTATTAGGATTGAAGTTGTAAATATATAAGGTAGTCATAATCCAAATATAGTTAGAACACAGAGGCCAGTTGGGGTCATTGAAAGGACAAGTACTCACAAACATCCACTTGAAACAAGAAAGATGAAAGGCAACATAGATCCAAAGTAGCAGCAGATCAAAACTACAAGTATAGCAACTAGGAGTAGCAGGCAACATGCTTTTAGTGTTAGCATAAGTGTCAATTAAACTGGCCAAGCAAGCACAGTAGAGGAAAAACACTCTTTTCTTTATAGTACAGGTTGTAGCATAGTAGGTAAAATTGTTAAAGTAAAAATTGATCCAAGGAGAGGCAGCAAAATTATCATATCCAGAGCATGAAAAAGGAAAAACCAGTGCAGTAAGGGTGAAACTAAAGGAGATAACAAGACCAAAGTAAGAAAAAGGCACCAAAATCATCATACATAGTACATTCTGTAGCCAAAAGGGGGAAGCAAAAAAGCTCCTGGGGGGATAACAATGAAGGTACAATTTGTAGCATTAGTTGCAAAGTAAAACAAACTAACTAATACTAACAACATTTGTCTAAGAAAACCCAGGAGACACAAAAGTATTGCATTGGGACTGATCATTCCATGAAGGAGTTGGAAGAAGAAGGAGAATCCTCTCTCCTCCTCCTCTTGCTAGTTTCAGCAGCAGCAGCAGGAACCATAGCCATTGGGTCTTGATGGTGAAGGACACCCATAGCTTAAGGAAAGCTATATCCATGCCATCCTCCTCCTCTTCCCCTATGAATTCAGTGTTGATAGGGGTAGGAACAGCAGCAGGAGGAGTTAATTGCACATGCTCAGAAGGAGGAATCTGAAACTCAAAAAGCTTCTCAAAAGCATTGTTCAACTTGATGTTGCTAAGACTACCAACATCAGCAGGAGCAGCATTGTTATGAGTATGATTGGGGTACACAACAGAATTCAGATGGATAGTATTAGGAAATTGTCTTGGTTTGTGAGTTGGCTTGTTAAAAGGCTTAGAGTAAGGCTTAGTATTCTGAAACTTAGGTCTGCTTCTTCTTATGGGTTTGACAAACATCCAATTATTCTCAGGGGCACTGGGGTTACACTTATTAAAATTCTGAGAAATGGAACTGGCTTCCAGTTTAGCCACCACTAAGTCCAAACAGGGGGGAGGTTTCTTAGGGCAAGAGACAATAGAATGGTCATTGATACCACAGAGGGGGCAGACAATGTGAACCCCCTCATAGGTTAGGAAAAACTCAGTGGAGATAACATGACTGTTTCTTATGGTGATTGATCTTGGAACAGGTTTAGTGATGTCAATATTAAGACAAACTCTAGCAAATTGAGCTTTATCATCATTGAGCAAAGTAAACCTATCTAACTTAAGCAGAGTTCCAATTTTTAGAGTTAGAGTTCTTAGGTGGTTTAAATTCCAGAATTCATTAGGAAGAAAGGGGATCTTAATCCATTGGTCTACATGTGTCAGTTGTTCCTCATAAGGGTTGAAACTTTGCTTCCAAGGAATGATAGCAAAGTTCAACCCTTGGACAAACCAAGGCCTGCCTTCCCAAACAGCAGTTTTATCAGCAGCATTAGAGAAGTCAAGGAGGAACCAACCATTGGAAAGATACCGGATAAGAAACTGACCTTCAGTATAGCTCCAGTCTCTTTTCAGCCTGGTTTGCACTACATCAGAATGCACGTGTTCCCCCCACACTTTGCCAAAGAGGCAGGTTGAAGAGAGTTTGGCAATCTCTTCCTCAGACAGAATAGGAGCATCAACAGTTACACTAGGGGGATATTCAGTGGCACTTTGTGAGTCATGATCACTTGCACCCCCTGAGGAAAGGGATGGGGGAGAAGTAGGCTGACAGTCAGCATCCATTGATTGGGAATGGGAATTACAGTTGAGATTGGGGATATGAGTTGGCGTAATTGGAAGGACAGCCACAGATTCAGGTTGATTGGAACAGGTCCCCTTATTGTTATGGGGAATGGAATCAGCAGAGCTCTCAAGTTGGGATTTAAGGGCCTTGACATAGTTGAGAGGAGGGACAAAGTCAGACATTAAGAGGAGCAAAGACAGGTGATAACTAAACAACCAGAAGTTCTGTTTGAGAGAAAGCAAGATAGTATTGCAGAAGGTGTGAGCTGAAGTTAATGCTAAGTACAGGTATTTATAGTGAACTAGTGCTAATCTAGTGTAACAGAGAGCATGATAAGCACGCTCAATACTCAGCTGATAATAGCAATTAACACAAAAACAACTAGATAATATCAAAAATCTCATTATGAGATATGTAGACATACAGCAGCAATACCAAGGCAAGCAATAGATAGTAGGCAAATAAATAGGGCAATTAATTAGGCTTAACCAAATCAGAAAGAGGCCAGAAAATAAAAATAACAATTAAACAAGGAAAATGAAAAGGCACTTCCCTGTGATAGGCTGAAATTGATTTTCCTTGCAAATTGAATCCAAAGAGAGCATCTTTACTACTTGAACCACGCCAAAACCAGCTGATAACTCCTTAATGATATCATTTGCCTCGATCTGTGCGCTGAAAGACGGCTTAGCCATGGCTAGATCTTCGAAACCCTCGCAGACGCTTCGTATCTTGAGTAAACTCTTGTAATTATTACTCTTTAACCTAGAGATTTTTAGGTCTTGGCCAAGAAAGCAATCTTTTGGTGAGAAATTGGATGTGAGATCCAAGCTGAAGGATGAGCAAAGTGTTCTTGACAGCGGTTTAGGGTTTTTTTTAGGTTTCCATGGCTTCTTCTTTTTTCTCCCTCTCTCTAGAATTCCCTCTCTCTAGAATTCATTTTATACTATAGATTTTATTGAAGAGTTGAATATGAGTGGTGTATTATGCACATAGTCATAAAACCCTCATTTGGATATGATGATAGCTTATGTAATGTTATTTAATATATTGGCTCACTACAAAACCAAGGTGATGGTTTTAGTATATGTAACCAATATCATCATTATTAAAGTTGTTTCCATTTATCCAACTTTGCTACATGATGTATCACTTGACTTACAAATCGGTACAAGTAATATTTATTTAATTGTGCTACATGCTATACTTGCCTAACCATTTGGTACAAATATTATTTAACGTTTTTACATGGTATTTCCATTTGGCCATTTTTACCATGTTATCATTCATATGAAAAATGCCCAAATGATAGCTCTTACACCCCAAATGGGTACGCTTAAATAATCCCCATGAGATAGACAACTCACCTATCAAAATTATAAAACTCAACTTTGACGGATGACGGATCCATATAACTAGATCCTCCTCAGCTGTTACGTACTTTCATTATGCGAGACTCTCAAAAAAATTCTTTCAACCGCCACATAAAGTTGATTGATCCAGCTTTCTTGCATATTACTAAAGTCAGTGTCCTTTCATGATGGGACTCTTAAAAGGTCCAGAGCTTCAAATCAAAGATCTTAACACTCAATGGGTTAATCTTATAATTATCAATATTCCCACATGCGCCTTTGCAACCCCCCTAGAGTATTGAGAATTTATAGGATCTTATGACTATCTTCACAACTATTCACATCACACATGTCTATTGAGAAACTAATCGAGTAGTCAATTATCTTTACAAGCTGAGTTATAATCTTCCACAAGCGAAAATTTTTACTAAAATTCGATTGATAGTAACACTCTTTATCGTCTAGTTTTCTTAAATAGCTTAGTATACTTCTTTGAAAGTGGATTTGCTAACACTTTCTTTATACTTCAAAACTTGAATGGCCCAAAGGATTCAAATCATTAGGATAGAGGAGTTGTTCATCTCGGTAACTTTTATCTATATATCGACCCATATGCAAGTGCGTCGGTACGATGGCAATGCATGGTTTTACACTCTTAAAAACAAAATATTCTTTGAGTGACAGGGCAACTTTGACAAGAACAGGAATCGCATGTTCGCTTGAATACAGTCTAGTTAAGCAAGAACGCTCCATATCCTAGTTATAGTAGAAGTCTAATGCTCTTTTAGTCTTTTACATGTTTCTACTATCCTATTTTAGAAGGATTTTTTCGTGTTTCAAAATCTTAAAGTTTCTTTAATACATGTTCGTTTATTAATAGATATAATTTTCTAGTTCACACGTTAAGGCTTCATTAGATGTGTATGTAAATGAATAGTTTGTTACATCAGTTTTGCAATTTGAATTAAATAGGAAAGAGATTGTGTTCACACATTTTTAAGTGGTTGATCTAAGAAAGGAGTCTTTTCCTACTTGGATTCAGTCTCATAAGCTAGTAGTTCCTTATTCTAATGGTGAGTTATTTCACCTGAATGTGTTTTATTAGATCGACTTGGTTGGACTCAATCACTCCTGTTTCCCACTTGCTTGATCTAATCCTCATAATTGGTCCTGAACAGACTTGAAACTCTCTTTTTAAGCTGAAGAGAGCACACCTAAGTCTAGTTAGGAGTTCAGGAATCGTCCTAACTCCTTTTGAAGTCATTTTATGCACGAGTCCTAGTAGGTTTAGGTTGTTGCATGCATGTACTTAGTGCTATATAAAAGCACATAAAATTTAGTTTTATTGTTGACGAAACTTAAGTTAGTACATGAGCTTTACTATGCATTGGTTTAAGATACCAAAATGAACGCATAATCCAGAGTTATGTTTCCTCAAAACTGCTATTTCTACGTTTATCTTTATTGGTTATTGATCTTCGTTCTTTAATATCATATCATAATAGCCAAAAAAATATTCGTGAACCTACCCCTTATAAAAGCCAAAAAATATTCGTGAACCTAAAAGAGTCATGCAAAAAATGACCAAGGGTAATCAACTACATTGATATTTGTAAAAAGTTTACTTAGAAGAAGTACATTACTTGTAATTTGACAAGTTAGTGTCAAGGTATAAACTCTAATGATGATAAATACTAAATAATGGTATTTGGTGGAGTAGAGTTGGAGGAAGTTTTTAATGGTAGTAATTAAAAACTTAACTTTTGGAGTAGTTTCCGATGGTAGAATGCAGTTTTAATCTGTTGTTTTTTTCCAAACTCAAAACTTAATTGTAACAAACAATAATTTGATTAAAATTATTACTCCCTCCATAACGGTTTAATGGCAACAATTGATTTTACACGCAATTTAAGGAAGAGATTTGATGATGTAAATGAACAAATTAATCAAAAATAATATTTTCAAGATTAGTAACCTCTAATCTCATTCTTGATTGTGTTAAAACCATTTTGATAATTTGTTCATTTACACCCTTAGACCGCTTTCTTAAAATGCGTGCAAAATTAATTGTTGCCATTAAACCGTTACGAAGGGAGTATATTAGTTAACATCTTAAATTAACAGCTTATATAACAACTATCCGCTAATGCGAGATATATTTACCAAATAACAAATTTTGCCGAGCATAACCTTAATTAGTAGGTTCATTGATGGCTCAAATTCAGAAAACCATTTATAAATTTTCGGCGCAAAGAACATTGTTTGCCCTTCTCTCATTTTTAAAATGTCTTAACAAGTAGTTAGGCTAACTAATCAAGCTTAACGGCCTTATACGGTTATACCTACCGAAATTATACAAATTGCTGATACATAATCATTGCACATGCTGAAATGAGAAATTTTAAGTACATAAGTATGTTGATATACCTTATATCATTCATATCCAATATCCAATATGGACATGAACCAATAAATTCGAACTTATATTTGTCTCCATGTCGGCTAAATTCCATAATCAGAAAGTATATCAGCTTAAAAGACTTAGCAAAAGTAGTTTGTGATCGAATATTTTCTCGTTCTAATGATATTTCATGATAGAATAAATTTTATAAATTTGGGGCTTTGAAATTATCTTTTCAGATTAAGTTCTAATCAAATTTTATAATGAACCCCATGTGCATTATGTGTGTCGTGTTATACAGGTGATTGATATAGTGATTTCAATGATAAGTTAAGATACCTTTGTCCTTTAATAAACTAAACAAAAAGGTTTTGGAAATGGGACGACGATTTTTTAAGTTGTTAGTTAGGTTGCTTAAATTTTATTTGTTCCATGGTTCCACCATGTAAGGAACATCATATCATATCAAGAAATCTATGCATATATTTGGTTGGATACATGTTATTTAATTAGTAACATCATTATAAAAGGGGTAAATTGTATTCGCATTTTTACATAATTATAAAACAATGAAAGAATAGATTTTGATGAGAAACAAGCTCATTTGAGAGTTACAACGTCGATCACAAAAGATTTTAGATTGAACTCTTTTAATGTGATAGGTCAAATATCTATGTGATAGACATATTATTCACAGGAGTTCACTCAAACCTTTACCAATTCAAACTGCAAGTGTTTCTTAGAATACTAGAAGACACAAACGGAATAATAAACTTATATGATAATGGAACATTGAAACTTTGACCTAAAACAAGTGTAACTCAAATTGTACCTTTGTGGATTAGTTTCTGTTGAATATTTAGAGTATTTGGTTGATAATATTCATGAAACATTAACTTAAGATGCTTGGTTTTGGTGTCGCTACTTAAATAATGTTTGGATATGCATGTTATGTATTAAAGCTTTGGAAACTAAACTTCATGAACCATTGAAGTGCTTCAAGCAATGAAGCGCAGGAGGAGCTCAGCCCAGGCTCGCGGCCCGCGAGCTGGGTCGCCCCCCGTGACCTGTGTCTTGGCTTGGTCGCGACTCGCGACGAGCCACTGCCAAAGAGGTGCTCCAAAATTTCCTTAAGGTCGCGACTCACGACCTGTATCGCGAGTCGCGACTGGGTAGTTTTGCGGACGTCTAAATTAGACCGTTTCATGTTTAATGAGCGGTTGTGGTCGGTTTTTCCAAGGCTTTGACGTGCATTATAAGAGGCCAAGCCTCTGATGAATGAAGGAGGATGTTCATTATTGCATTTCTCTCTCAAAGCACTCTCTCAAGTTCTTGATTATTTAATCATCAAAGCAAAAATTACAAACACGTTTGTTCTCATTTGGTGATTCTCAGACGAGCGTGATAATCACTGTTCTCTTCTTTGTATCTCGGAGGTGAATTTCGTGCAACCCGTGCTTCGTATCGGGTCGGAATATCGCTTTTGGGAAAGTGTTCCCATACACGCCTAGAGGACGATTTGTACGTTGTTGTTTCCATTGTGTTCATCTTTGTTTCCCGGTTACTAGCACTAACAATCCAAAAGCGATATTTACTTGAAGATGGCTACACTTCGTGAGATGACAGCGAATTTCCACAAACTTGATAAGTTTGAAGGCGTGGGTTTCCGTAGATGGCAAAAGAAGATGCACTTTCTTCTCACCTCTTTGGCGGTGGTGTACGTTCTCACATCCCCGAAGCCCATTGAAGTGGATGATGAGACGATTGAGGCTACTAGGAAGAGGAAGAAGTGGGAGAACGACGACTACATATGCCGTGGTCACATTCTCAATGGTATGTCCGATGATCTCTTTGATATTTATCAATATTATGAATCCGCTAAAGTTCTTTGGGATGATTTAGAGTCTAAATATATGGCCGAAGACGCTTCTAGTAAGAAATTTCTAGTGAGCAATTTTAATAACTTTAAAATGGTTGAGTCTAGACCAATTATGGAGCAATTCCATGAAATCCAAAGAATTTTAGGAAGCTTTAAACAACATGATATTAGTATGGATGAAACATTTGCCGTTTCTTCAATAATCGACAAATTACCCTCCTCTTGGAAAGATGTTCGAAATAGTTTGAAACATAGGAAGGATGAAATGACTATAGAACAATTGGGTGCTCATCTTCGGATTGAAGAGGGCATTCGGGTTCAAGATGGTCAAAAGGAGGTAAATCCTAGTTCTTCCACTATTAACATGGTGGAGGATGGAAAGTCTCATGACTCTAATCTTAAGAAGAGGGCACATAACTTCACCAAGGGAAACTATGGTAAGAAACCAAAGTTTGGTGGAGGAGGACAACAACGAGCTTGTTGGGAATGTGGTAAGCCCAGTCACTTCAAGAAGGATTGAACCATTTGGAAGAAAAAGATGAACAAGAATGGGCATGGTGGTGGGAAAGGCGATTCAAGAAATACCCAACCCAAGCAAGGTACTTGTGCACAAGTTTCACTTAATTCGGTTTTGAATTATGTGTGTACAATTTCTGAAATCTTTTGTGTACAGGATGATTGTTCATGGTATATCGATTCGGGAGCTTCAAGACATGTATGCAAGGAACGATCTCTCTTCAAGACCTTCAAGGAGGCGGATGAAGGAGAAGTTCTTTACATGGGAAATGATTCTACTGCTAAAGTTTTAGGAGTAGGTGTAACACCCCGCCCAAATCGAACCCTTTTTCATTAAATAAAACTCGTTGGGGGAAAATCCACGAGGGTTCGACTCGGATGGCGTGCTGCCGCCGCACTTATCTCCTTGTAAATAAATGCAAGGCTAATGGGTAACATCACACTAAACTCAAATTAAATTAAGTTTTACAACAACTAAATTGTTTAAACAAAACACTAATTAATATAACGTCTCAGAGTCTCAGCGGAAACTAAATTAAAAACTAAGTGGATGACAACTCTAAAAGTTCTCTCTTTGTTTCCCCCAGTCGATCACCCACCTGCACAAATACATTAGAGACAAGCTCCCAAAAATCAGAAAAACTGAGTAATTCCAACTCCATCCCGTAAAATACTTAAGTTGAAAATACTTTGTGAAAATAATAGGTTAATAGAGTCGAAAGCATAGAACATATACATATATAAATACAATTAATAATCACATAAGTGCATACGTATATATATAAGATTAATAATCACATAATTTCAATTAATTCAATAATTCAGTATTATCCGTTTATTTAAGGAGAGGAAAGAGAACGCCAGTAAGCCGGGCTCAATCCCCAGTAACTACTTATTTCAAGGGTGTAGGCCGGGGTCAATCCCCAGTAACTACCTACAAATATTATAATGGCCAAAACAGAGTCCCTAGTGTGCACACCCCTTCTAACTTGGAAACACATCAAGATAGAAGGAAGACAAATAACAGAAAAATCAGCATAGTAACAAAGAAACCTGTAGGTGGCCGCTGAACCTCCCATACAGGGCAACCTGTTCATCATTTTCCTCCGATATTCCACTTTAAGTGATTAATATCTTTTATGAAAGTCATCACTTAAATCATATACACATATACATCATCTCATTTACCCGAGCATGAACATATTTGTTCCAATATCGATAACTCAATTTATTCGTGGCTTACCCAGAAAGCCCATTTTCATTCATATACAAAAACCATCACTTGTAAATTTAATAATCCATTTCCAATTTATAACCAATCCATTATCAATTTTCATTCTCAAACTTTTAATAACGATAATAGCATAATAACAATGATAATGATAATAATAATAATAATAATAATAAGTAATAATAATAATATTATCATAATGAATAATAATAATAATAATAATAATAATAACATTAACAATTAATCTTTAATTAAACAAATGGCGAGAATAAAAGATATGATTATTTATCAAGATCGTCGTTAACATTGGAATAATTGTCATATCGTTCATAGTCCATGGTCCATAGTCATTATTCATATCCATAATCCATTAGTCATGTTACTAATCATAATCCACATTTAAATCAATAGTTATAATTCATAATAATTTTCATTATTATAACTCACATTTCTAATCACATAGTCACGTAATTAAATTATTTTTATACTACGGGATCTATGTTTAGATGGACATCAGAAATTACCTCGTGACGCGTGCCCAAAAGTTAGATTCACGAACAGATCAAAGCTCCTGATAATCCTCGTCTACGCACTCGGAGTCTACAACGAGATTAACGAGATCTAAGTTAGTTACTTAAATAACCCCTTTTTGATTATAAAATAAACGAACTCCAATAATTCAAATAACCTTGAAAAGTTTTCTTAATTATTTCAAACATCATTAATTGTTCAAAATTATTACATTCAAAGAAAATATATATTTAATAAAGCATTTCAAGTGTATATAAAGACAAAGCTAAACCATTTTAAATCAAAACATTTAACTTAGACAAAATAAATTTTTATTTAGAAAACTTTTTATTTCAAAAAAAAAAAGAATATAAGGGGAGGGAGACAATACTGATTCTTTGAATCAGTTTACAAAAGGAAGGAAAACAGAGGAAAAGGGGGAACAGAGTGGGCACGCGAAGGAGGAAGAAGGGAGGGTGATGGTTGCGGTGTGGCTCGGGTTCAGGCGGCCGGTTTCAGGCGCAGCGAATGGGAAGCAGGGGCTGGCGTGGTGTGTGGTGGTTGCGGGTGAAACAAGCAGCGAGCGGTGTCTGCTGTTTCGGGTCGTGGGTTCGGTGAGGAAGAGTGGCGAAGGGGGTGCAGGGCATGGTGGTCGGAGTGGGTTTTGGGGCGGTTCAGGTGGCGGATTCCGGCGAGTCTTAGAGAAGCAGAGGTGGTTAAAGTTTTAATTTTTAATTTTATTTTTCAAAACAAAAATCAGAAATTGAAAGAGAAGAGGGAGAAATTGAAGCAAACCTTGAAAGTATGGTTTGCTTGAGCAATTGAATGGGTTTGGGTTGGTATTTATAGAACAATTTGGTCAGATTTTGAGCTTTGGAGTCAAGCTCCATTAATGGTGAGTATGGTGAGGTATGGTGTTTGAGATTTCTTTGACTATAGAGTTGATCTTGATCAGAAAATTTGAGGTTGTGGATGAGTTTCAACTCATCTGACAAAGAGTTGTTGATCTGTTTTTTTTATTTTTATTTTGCTTGCTCTGTTTCAATCAGCGTGAAGAGGGAAGGAAGCCAGGAAGGAGATGAGTGATGCTGCTTCATTTTTTTATTTTTTTTCGTTTATTTGGCTTTTCCCCCTTATTTTTTTGTGTGTGTTTAGATGGCTAAACTGTAATTGGACTTTGGACTTGGTAATGTATTGTTTGGGCTCAAATGGGATGACTAATATTGATGGACTTATAAGTATGCCCACAAACTAAATGAGTACTTCAAATCCAATAATAATTAAATTAATTAGAATTAATGAAAATGTATAATTAGTTTTGTAAATACATTTCAATAAAATAATTTAAATAAATCATTACATAATTCAAAACTAAATAAATCATCTCAATAAAATCGTTAAATAATTCAAAAACTAAATGAAATCATTTTTTTTTTATAAACATTATTATCAAATAAAGTTGAATTATCAGTAAATAAAATAATATTAAACTTTAATAAATAATAAAATAAGCTTTGAAAATTCGGGGTATTACAGTAGGTCAAGTTGAGCTAGTTTTTAGTTCCGGAAAATCTCTTGTTTTAAGAGATGTTGTTTTTGCTCCAGACCTTAGAAAGAATCTAGTCTCGGGAGCTATCTTGAATCGAATAGGTTTTAAAATGGTATTTGAGTCGGACAAGTTTATTTTATCTAAGGGAGAGTCGTTTGTTGGTTTGGGTTATTTTTGTAATGTATGTTCAAGTTAAGTATTTTGAATACTTTGTTAAACAATGTTTGTGTTGTTAATGATAGTTCTTCTCTATGGCATTACCGGCTTGGTCATGTTAATTATAGAAAGCTTTATTCTATGTCAAAGGATGATTTGATTCCTAGTTTTGATCCAAGCATAGAGAAGTGTAGAACATGCATGCTTACAAAGATAACCAGAAATTCTTTCCCAAATAATGTGGAAAGAGATACTAATTTGCTTGATTTGGTGCATAGTGACCTATGTGATTTTCATAGCACTCCTTCTTTAGGTAATAAGAAGTATATCATAACATTTATAGATGATCATTCTAGGTATTGTTATGTTTATCTTCTATTAACTAAAGATGAAGCTCTTGATAAGTTTAAGATCTATAAAAACGAGGTTGAATTGCAACTAAATGACAAAATAAAACGGCTTAGAACCGATAGGGGTGGTGAATACCATGATCCTAGTTATTTCCAATCATTAGGAATCATACATGAAAGAACCGCGGGTTATACACCACAACAAAATGGTATAGCGGAAAGAAAGAATGTAACTTTACAAGAAATGGTAAATTCTATGTTATCCTATTCGGGTTTAAGTGATGGATTTTGGGGTGAAGCGGTTTTAACAGCTTGTTATTTATTAAACAGCGTTCCTATGAAAAAGAACAAAGTTACACCCTATGAATTATGGTACAAAAGAAAACCAAATCTAAGTTATCTTAGAGTTTGGAGTTGTAGGGCAATTGTAAAAGTGCCGGAACCTAAACGTAAAAAGTTAGGTGAAAGGAGAGTTGAATGCATCTTTATAGGGTATGCTATTCATAGCAAGGCCTATAGGTTCTATGTTATAGAACAAAATGACGTTTGGTCAATTCACACTATTGTGGAGTCAAGAGATGCAATCTTTGATGAAAATCGATATTCATCAATTCCTAGACCAAAGGATGTAACTCCAAGTACCAATATTCAAGAAGATGATCAGTCTTTAAATGATCATGAAATAGATGAACAAAATCTAGAAGAGAATGTAGCATCAACTTCATCACAACCTAGGAGAAGTAAAAGGGCAAGAAAGGAGAAATCCTTTTGCCTGGATTTTCATGTATATTTGGTTGAAGGATCTAGAAGTTCTATATTGACTAAATTTCCATATGTGTTTAATGTGGAAGGTGATCCTTTGACTTATGGTGAGCCCATGAGATCTCAAGATGCTCCTTTTTGGAAGGAAGCTATTGATGATGAGATGGATTCCATCATGGGGAATAACACATGGGTTTTGGCGGATTTGCCTCCCAAGTGTAAACCTATTGGCTGTAAATGGATTTTCAAGAAGAAAATGAAAATCGATGGAACTATTGATAAGTTCAAAGCCCGGTTAGTGGCTCAAGGCTTTTCTCAAAAGCCGGGTATCGATTATTTCGATACATATGCACCCGTTGCTAGAATCTCTACTATAAGGTTGTTGATTGCTCTTGCGGCTATACACAACCTTGTGATCCATCAAATGGATGTTAAGACAGCGTTCTTAAATGGAGAGCTAGATGAGGAGGTTTACATGAAACAACCCGAAGGGTTTGTTGTAAAAGGTCAAGAAGGTAAAGTTTGCAAACTCGTTAGATCTTTGTATGGGCTAAAACAAGCACCCAAGCAATGGCATCAAAAGTTTGATGAGGTTGTATTGTCTAACGGATTTAAATTGAATAATTCGGACAAGTGCGTATATAGCAAATTTGATGACTTAGGTCATGGTGTTATGAATTGTCTATATGTAGATGACATGTTGATTTTTGGGACTGATTTGTCACAAGTTGAGTGGGCAAAGGCTTTCCTATCATCAATGTTCTCCATGAAAGATTAAGGAGAAGCGGATGTCATTCTAGGCATAAGAATTAAAAGAAGCAATGGTAAATTGAGTTTATCTCAAACACACTACATTGAAAAAGTGCTTAAGAAGTTCAATGTTAGTGATTGCTCTTTTGTATCAACTCCTATGGATCCAAGTGAAAAACTAATGCCAAATGATGGTAGTGCGGTATCTCAACTTGAGTATGCACGGGTCATAGGATGTTTGATGTATGCTATGACGAGTACTAGGCCAGATATCGCATTTGTGGTAGGAAAGCTTAGTAGGTATACTAGTAACCCTAGTATGAAGCATTGGCATGCTATTCGTCGTGTCTTAAGGTATTTGGGGAAAACCAAAGATTATGGTTTATCCTACAGTGGATATCCTTCGGTTTTAGAAGGTTATTCGGATGCAAGTTGGATCTCAAATAGAGAGGATCACTCTTCTACAAGTGGGTTTGTTTTCCTACTTGGGGGAGGTGCTATCTCTTGGGCTTCTAAGAAGCAAACTTGCATTGCGGACTCCTCCATGACTTCGGAGTTCATTGCTTTGTCCTCGGCTAGTAAAGAGGTGGAGTGGTTAAAGAATCTCATGATAGAGATTCCTTTGTTGCCAAAACCAATATCGCCCATAGCGATACATTGTGATAACAATGCAGCTTTGGCAAGGGCATATAGTCAAGTTTATAATGGTAAGTCAAAGCACATTGGTGTGCGGCATTCCTATATTCAAGGACTTATCAAGGATAGTGTTATCACTGTTGACTATGTGCGGACTACGTATAATCTAGCGAATTGTTTCACTAAGGCCTTGGCTAGAGATACGGTGAAGAGGATGGCAATCGGTCTTGGATTGGAGCCCTTAGTTAATCACGAGTGAGGGAATCTTAACTTAACGCCCAATAAGACGTTGGGTCTTAAGTTCAATAAGGTTAATTCCTTCATTTGATGATTGAAGAACATTTGTAAATATCCTCTAAGTATTGTTCTTATATTGACTATGATGTTGATAAGAGGTTGTATATCTTAATAGTTCTCTTGTTATGCCTTGTCATAGTGGCATGTTTCTTTAAGAGTTCTACCTATGTAAGTGTGAAGTTTAGCCGCTTCAAGTAGCTATAGGGGCATAGCTATGATACACTTATTAATGATACGGACACATGGCTTTAAGTGTCAAGTTTAATGAGTTCAAATAGTTAATCTTGTGTGTATAGTATCTTCAAGTTTTCCACTATGTATTGCGATTGGTTCAATCGCTTGCGACACCTTTCGGATACGGATTCTTGGAATGTATATTATACTAGGTGGAAGTTCAAGTCTTAGTACATTTTCATTGATGCATGAGGTTGTTTGTTTTGATGATATGTTTTGTGCTTAGTATCTTTTAGAATACTCTAAATGGGGGAGGATTGTTGAATATTTAGAGTATTTGGTTGATAATATTCATGAAACATTAACTTAAGATGCTTGGTTTTGGTGTCGCTACTTAAATAATGTTTGGATATGCATGTTATGTATTAAAGCTTTGGAAACTAAACTTCATGAACCATTGAAGTGCTTCAAGCAATGAAGCGAAGGAGGAGCTCAGCCCAGGCTCGCGGCCCGCGAGCTGGGTCGCCCCCCGCGACCTGTGTCTTGGCTTGGTCGCGACTCGCGACGAGCCACTGCCAAAGAGGTGCTCCAAAATTTCCTTAAGGTCGCGACTCACGACCTGTATCGCGAGTCGCGACTGGGTAGTTTTGCGGACGTCTAAATTAGACCGTTTCATGTTTAATGAGCGGTTGTGGTCGGTTTTTCCAAGGCTTTGACGTGCATTATAAGAGGCCAAGCCTCTGATGAATGAAGGAGGATGTTCATTATTGCATTTCTCTCTCAAAGCACTCTCTCTCAATTTCTTGATTATTTAATCATCAAAGCAAAAATTACAAACACGTTTGTTCTCATTTGGTGATTCTCATACGAGCGTGATAATCACTGTTCTCTTCTTTGTATCTCGGAGGTGAATTCCGTGCAACCCGTGCTTCGTATAGGGTCGGAATATCGCTTTTGGGAAAGTGTTCCCATACACGCCTAGAGGACGATTTGTACGTTGTTGTTTCCATTGTGTTCATCTTTGTTTTCCGGTTACTAGCACTAACAGTTTCCACTTTGTAAGACACTTTTAACTGGTGTTTAAACTTCTATTACCGTATAGTGCTAAATAATCGCTACAAGATCCTCCACCTAACAACTAGGAACATCTTCTTTAATAGGATACATAACTCCAAGTTTCTTATCTTGAGGAACAAACACCATCGTGGAAACACAATTCAGGACCTTAAAATCTCGGTGTAAGTGGAATAACAATGCAACTTATTGTATAAATTGAGTTACTGATCAATTAATTAAAGGAATCCTAAGCTAATAACAATCTTAGTCCTAAAATATCTCTAGAACATGTACTCATGATTTTATTCTAAAATCAAGAATATCATTTAGAAATTAATGGCTCAATTAACTTAAATAACTGAGTACTAAAAATTTGTCTCCTAAAAGTATAATGATACACTAATCATGCATCATTAGAAAACTAACATCCTAGCATATAACAATTCACATTATTTGTCCCTTTAGGTGAGATTCTGACATATCGATTTCTTATAGAGTTTTTCCCTTTCTTTACAAGATAAATTGTGCGATATTGATGCTCTTAGGAGCTATTTATGCTAACTATTTCGATATAGTTGTGGTTTGTGTGTTCTATATCATTTTGCAGGTTTTAGGGAAAAATTCCCTATTTACTTGATGTTTTGAGCACCACGCTATAGCGGGAAGTTATGAGGCATCTTGGAGGTCTCAAGATGGTATTTGGACCCCATTATGAAGAAGTAAGTGCGCAAAGACTTGGCGTCTGAAGCCAAGCAGAAGCAAGGAAGAAAGAAGACTCGCCCGATCGGATCGGGCAACCACTGCCCGATCGGGTACGAGTAAAGAAGCTGAAGTTCAGGTTTTTCGCCCGATCGGGCGGCCTTGCCCGATCGAATCGGGCGGAGCAATACTTAGCCAATTCTTGCTGTTTTTCTGAGAGTTGAAGAAGACATTCACCCGATGACTTGCTCGATCGGGTGGAGCCTATTTTTGCTGTTGTTGAGAGCCCCGCCCGATCGGGTGAACGACACGGGGATGCGATTTTCGTTATTTTCCCCACTCTATCTTATTGTTTTCTTAGGACCTATAAATACTTTTTAGGTTGTTTTTATTTGTATCTTTTCATATTATAAAACATTTAGAGAGCTCTTAGCCTAGTTTATCATTGCTTTCGATTGTAGAAGAGATTCAAGTACAACTTCAATTCAATTCAAGTTTCCGCTTAAAGTCAATTTGGTAATCGTCTTGCTTATTGCTTTATTACTTTCTCTCAATTACTTTAGTTCAATTGCTTATTTCTCAATTAGTTCATGATGCAATTCTTAGGGTTTTCAATTAGATTTGTTGTTGTCGATTTAATCATGTCTGAGTAGTTCTCTTTCTAGGGTGTTAGATAGGGAAGCCATGTTTATACCATGATTGTTACTTAGACTCCTATTGATTTCTAGGGCTTGATTAGAGTGATTGTGGTGTGGTTTATTCTTAATTAGTGATTAATGTTAGTGGCCAATTTCATTGATTGCTTGTGGTTAATAGTTGTTTGCACAGATCCGTCTCACGATTAGAGGCCTAGGACACATCAATAGTTCTGATTACGTTAGTGAACATGCGGCGTATGTTGAACTATGAGCGTTGAGTCTTAACCATAGTTCAACACATGCTCTAATCACTTGACTCTTGACCTAGGTTTTGATAGTTGTTGACCTTGTTTGATTGGTATAAGCATGGTGGACCGACCTAATACCCTAGACTTTTATTCCATAGTCAAATCCTCTGTTTAATTCGTCTCTCTTAGTTTAATCTTTAGTTTAATTAATTCTCCCTGTTTTCGTCTGAAGTAGCTAGTTAATTGGATATTAATTTAGAAACTCTGTCTCCCTGCGGATTCGACCCTGCTTCCACTGGCTACTTTTGTTAGAGGACTTAGGTTTATCTTTGATTAGGTGATACGACTAGAACCTATCAAATTTTGGCGTCGTTGCCGGGGAGACGGCTAGTTTTCTAATTTTTATTCGATTAATTAGCGTACTTCTCTTTGCCTCATTGGAACCTCCCGTTCCAATCGAGGCCGTTCTTACGGTTATCTTGTCGTTTTCTCTTATATGTCCAGGTGTCAAAAGAAAACTCACATTATTCCTGGAGATCCTGACACAGAAGCAATACTTCGGGATCTTAGAGCAGAATTTGACCAAGAGAAGCCAGTTTCAGAGATTTCTACATTACCAATGGCGAAGTCACTGAAATCTTATGGGGTGCCTAATCCTGAAGGCATACCCACAGGTCCACCGATGCCCACTATTGCTGCGAACAATTTTGAAATCAAACCTGCACTAATTAATATGGTGCAGCAGAATCAGTTTAGTGGGCATCCTTCTGAAGATCCGGCCAACCATCTGCAGAGATTCCAACAACTCTGCAGGACTGTTAAACATCAAGGAGTCACACCTGAGCAGCTGAAGGTTATGTTATTTGAGTTCTCACTCAGAGACAAGGCTCAGAGGTGGTTCAGCGATATCACTGAGACAGAATGGCCGGCGATTTCTGCTGCATTTCTACATGAGTATTACCCTCCCACAAAAACAGCAGAAATCAGGAACAAGTTGGCTACGTTTTCCCAAGAGCCAGATGAGACATTGAGGGAAGCGTGGACTAGATTCAGAGACCTACAGAGGGAATGTCCACATCATAATATGGACAAGTGTTTGTGACGCAGACTTTTTATAATGGTCTGCAGCCTCAGACGAAGAGTACTGTTGATTCGTCTGCAGGAGGAGTCTTTTTAGACAAGGCAGTTGATGAGGGTTATGACTTCCTAGCAAATCTTGCATCCAATGACCATTCATCATCTAGGAGTGTGACTAAGAAGGTATTTGAAGTTGATGCTATTTCAATGCTTACATCTCAGATGGCGCAACTCACTCAGCAGCTAATGAAGTCCTCTAGTTCAACACCTCCGCCTATGAGCATCAACGCTATGTCAGCAGTTGCACCCATCACCTCATCTTACTGCGAGGTGTGTGGTATTCAGGGTCATTTTGGCCATGATTGTCAGTTCAGTCAGAATCAGATGGAGCAGGCTAATGCTTTTCAGCAAAGACAACCCAATAACCCCTACTCCAACACATATAATCCTGGTTGGAAAGACAACCCACTTCTTTCCTACAGAAGCAACAATGTTCAAAACCCACAGCCACAAAATTCCTATCACCCCCCACAAAATTCCTATCAACCTCCACATCACAACCCAAAACCCAACTACTACCAAAACCAAGGAAATTCTCATAATCCCCCTGGTTTCCAAAGACCTACTCATCAGAACTATCAGCCAGCACCACAAAATGCGCCCTCACAAGAGCCTAGCAATTCTGAACTGATGAAACTCATATTGTCTATGCAAAAGACAAATGAGGAAGCAAAAAGGGCCCATGAGGAAACACAAAAGGCGCAGGAGAAGCACATCAAACTTCTCGAGACTCAGATTGCACAGTTGGCAGAAACTAATGCTCAGAGGCAGCAGGGACAGTTGCCGGGGCAACCTATACATAGGGAGCAAGCAAATGCCGTTACTCTTCGTAGTGGCACTGCTTATGCTGCTCCTCCTATGCCCGTTGATGATGATACTGTCCCTAGCAACAAGAAGGAGGTAGTAGAGAAGGAATTGGAGAAGAATTCGACGTCTGATGTCGAAGTGTCTGAAACAGCTGAACAGGCAGAAAAGAAGAAGGAGAAGGAGAAGGTTGCTGATACACCTTTTACACCAAGGTTGCCTTTTCCTCATCGAATGCAAAAGTCCAAGGTGGATCAACAACTTGGTAAGTTCTTGGCTATGGTCAAGAACCTTGAGGTAACAGTTCCTTTCACTGAACTTATTTCTCAAGTGCCTGTCTATGCTATGTTTTTGAAGGAGATGATCACAAAAAAGAGAAATTTTGGTGGGGTAGATAGAGTCGCACTCACTGAAGAGTGTAGTGCCATTTTGCAAAATAAATCTCCACCTAAATTGAAAGATCCGGGTAGCTTTTCCATCCCTTGTCATGTAGGTGCACTTTTTATTGATAAAGCTTTATGTGATTTAGGTGCATCTGTGTCTGTCATGCCTTTGTCTGTCTGTAATAAACTGAATATGGGAGCACTTAAGTGCACTCAAATTACTTTGCAGATGGCTGACCGTTCTATAAAATACCCTCTAGGTGTTTTAGAAGACGTCCCTGTTAGGGTAGGGAAGTTTTACATTCCTGTGGATTTTGTTGTGTTGGATATGGAGGAGGATGCCCAAATTCCTATTATTTTGGGCAGACCATTTTTGTGCACTGCAGGTGCTGTTATTGATGTCAAGTCAGGATCTTTGACTTTGAGTGTTGGTGATGATACTGTCACTTTTAAACTAACCACTGCTATGAAGTCTCCTATGCTTGAAGAATCTTGTTACAGGATAGATGTGGTAGACAAAGCTGTGATGTCTGCATTTCAGCAGATACGTGATGCTGACCCATTGGAGGTAGCATTGACTGAGAGTGACTCCTTAGGCATTGATACTGATGTTGATGCCTGTCTTGCTGATTTAGAGGGTCATGGAGCTGAACGGAAACAGGAAACTGTGATACTTGAAAGTGTATGCTCCAGTTCTACTCCTCAGGTAACTAAGGTAGAACTCAAACCACTTCCCTCTCATTTTAAGTATGCATTTTTAGATGATAAGGAAGAATGTCCCGTGATTGTTAGTACTAAACTCACTGATAGCCAATTGAAAAGCTTGCTTGCTGTGCTTCGTATCCATAAGAAGGCTATTGGGTATAGTATTGATGATCTAAAGGGCATTAGTCCTGATTTTTGTATGCATCGTATTAATCTTGAAGAGGATCACCGCCCTTGCATTCAACCTCAGAGACGTTTGAATCCTAACATGCAAGAGGTGGTGAAGAAAGAGATCATGAAACTGTTAGATGCAGGGATCATTTATCCCATTGCTGATTCGAAGTAGGTCAGTCCTGTGCAAGTGGTTCCCAAGAAGGGGGGGACCACTGTTGTTGAAAATGAAAAAGGTGATTTAATTCCCACTAGGACTGTGACAGGGTGGCGTATGTGCATTGATTATCGTAGGCTTAATAATGCCACCCTGAAGGACCACTTCCCCCTCCCTTTTATTGATCAGATGTTGAAAAGGCTAGCCAAACATAGCTATTTCTGTTATCTGGATGGATATTCTGGTTTCTTCCAAATTCCCATCCATCCAGATGATCAGGAAAAGACTACGTTTACATGTCCTTATGGCACCTTCGCATATCGTAGGATGCCATTTGGATTGTGTAACGCTCCCGCTACTTTCCAACGCTGCATGATGGCCATATTCTCTGATTTTATTGAAAATATCATGGAAGTGTTTATGGATGATTTCAGTGTTTATGGTTCTGATTTTGATTTTGATGTTTGCCTGCATAATTTGTCCAAAGTGCTTAAAAGATGTGTTGAGGCAAACCTCGTGCTTAATTGGGAAAAATGTCACTTCATGGTGAATGAAGGTGTAGTTTTAGGTCACTTGATTTCTGAGCGTGGCATCCAAGTGGATAGAGCAAAGATTGAGGTGATTGAGAAACTTCCCCCTCCAATGAATGTCAAAGGAGTGAGGAGTTTTCTCGGTCATGCGGGGTTTTATTGCAGATTTATCAAAGACTTTTCAAAAATTGCGAAACCCCTTACTCAATTGTTGCTAAAGGGTGCCACGTTCGATTTTACTGATGAGTGTTTGGAGTCTTTTGACAGGATAAAGACAGCTTTGATCACTGCCCCTATTATACAACCTCCAGATTGGGATCTCCCTTTCGAGATCATGTATGATGCTAGTGATTATGCGATAGGGGCAGTACTTGGTCAGCGGAAGGATAAGCTACTCCATGTGATTCACTATGCTAGCAAAACCTTGGATCCAGCCCAGGTTAATTATGCTACGACAGAGAAGGAGTTGCTAGCCATAGTCTATGCATTGGATAAATTTCGAACCTATCTGATAGGTTCGAAAGTTATAGTACACACTGATCATGCTGCTTTGAAGTACTTGATGGCCAAGAAGGAGGCCAAACCTAGACTCATTAGATGGATTCTCTTGCTGCAAGAATTCGACTTGGAAATCAAAGATAAGAAGGGTGTTCAGAATGTGGTCGCCGACCACCTTTCTAGGTTGAGGTTTGGATCCCCTTCTGACCCTCCTATAGATGACTCTTTTCCTGATGATCATTTGTTTTCTATGTCCTCTAAAACTCCTTGGTATGCTGATTTTGCTAACTTCTGTGTTAGTGGTTCTCATCCTCCCAATCTTACATATCAGCAACGCAAAAAGTTTTATCATGATGCTAGAATGTATTTTTGGGAGGATCCTTTCCTAGATAAGAAGTGCTCCGACGGGATGTTTCGTCGTTGCATTGCTGATTGGGAAATAGAGGGTGTTTTGCTACATTGTCATAGTATGCCTTCTAGTGGTCATCTAGGTTCCCAAGCGACTGGTTTTAGAGTCCTACATAGTGGTTTCTATTGGCCTTCGATTTTTAAAGATGCCCGTGCCTTTTGTTTGTCTTGTGATGCTTGTCAAAGGACGGGCAATATTTCAAAAACGCAAGAGATGCCACAGAGTAGGATTTTAGAGGTCGAACCTTTTGATGTATGGGGGATTGATTTTATGGGACCCTTTCCTACTTCTTGTGGGAATAGGTATATTCTAGTGGCCGTCGACTATGTGACTAAATGGGTAGAAGCTATAGCATCACCAACCAATGATTCTAAGGTTGTGATGAAGATGTTTAAAAAGATAATCTTTTCCCGTTTTGGTGTCCCCCGTGTTGTAATTAGTGATGGTGGCTCTCACTTTCATAAGAGCACCTTCAAGACCCTATTGACAAAACATGGAGTCACCCACAAAGTCGGACTTGCCTATCACCCTCAAACTAGTGGCCAAGTAGAAGTGTCTAATAGGCAAATTAAGAGGATCCTTGAAAAAGTGGTCACTAAAGCTAGAAAGGATTGGTCATTGAAACTTGATGATACACTTTGGGCGCTCCGCACTGCTTTTAAGACTCCTTTGGGTACCACACCCTATCGACTGGTTTATGGCAAAGCTTGTCATCTACCAGCTGACATGGAGTATCTTTCTGCGTGGGCGGTCAAAGAGATTAACCTTGATTTGACAGCTGCAGGTGAAGCACGACTTCTTCAACTCAATGAGTTGGATGAGTTCCGTTTGGATGCTTATGAAAATCACAGGCTCTATAAAGAGCAAACGAAGAAGTTGCATGATAAGATGATAGGAAAAAGAGAATTCAAGGTTGGCGACAAGGTCCTATTGTTCAATTCCAGGTTGAGACTGTTTCCTGGAAAGCTCAAATCTCGATGGTATGGACCATTCGAGGTGACAGAAGTGAAGGCACATGGTGCCATCGAGGTTGCCAACCACAAAGGAGAGAAGTTTAAGGCAAATGGACAGCGTCTGAAGCTGTACCATGAAGGTGCCTTTGTTGGTTGTGTGGAGGAAATCCGCTTTGATTCCTCCCCACTTGATTCATCTACCTAGAGAGGTAATATGGTCGTGCGGGACCTTCATAAACCAGCGCTTTGCGGGAGGCAACCCGTATCTCTTAGTTAGATCTTCTTTTCTTTTGTTTCGTAGTTTGTAGCATGTGAGAGAGCGTGAGGGTACTAATGTGTTCCTAGATCTTGTGTGCTTTGATGTGCAGATATGCTGTTTGAAGAGAAACTTGAGCCATACTTGCCCCAAATTTGCAAAAAGGCGAGCTACTTACTGAACAGTAGCTCGCCCGATCAGATCGGGTGGCTGATGCCCGATCGGGTGGGCGAGAAGTTTCACAGAGTAAGACAAGAAATTGCACCCGATGTCATCGGGCAAGGTGTGCCCGATCGGGTGCGCAACCCTAGCACCCGATCAAAAATACCTTGCCCGATCGGGTGGCAGGTCGGGTGGATGCACAAAGTTCAAAGAAAAAAATCTGGGAAAAAGGTATTCCGCCCGACTTCATCGGGCAATCGTCGCCCGATCGGGCACGAGACTTGAGCACCCGATGATAAATAAAGCACCCGATCGGGCGGTTGATCGGGCGAAGGTTCTTTTTTCCCAACCACAGAATTGAGTTTCACCCGATCGGGCGGAATTTTACCCGATCGGGCCTGCGACCTCATAACCCCTTTTACACGGATTTCTCCCCTTTTCTCACCATTCGTTCATCATCTTTCCAATCAATTCTCTCTCTCTCTCCACTCATCCTCAACCTCCAAACCCCAAACCTCCATTAAAACCCCATTCTTCTACCTCAAATCTCCATCCTTTCTCAACCAAACTTCATAAAATCCATTCCTTTCATCCTTTCACCCTCCATCTCACAAAACATCATTCACAAAAATCATCTTTCCTTTCCTTTCTCCTCCCACACTCATCTTAAACCCCATTCCTTGTGTTAAAAGAGGTTGCAAGTTTCATTTTCTACCATGGCAAGCAAATTCCGAAGGATTATTAGAGGTGAAGGCTCGAGATCTAGGCGAGAGGCAACACCACAACCACCACCACCACCACAAGTTCCACGGGATCCTCAATACCCGGAAATCATTTTCCGGGATGATGAACATCGCGAGAAATTCTTACGATTTAAAAAGCGTGAGGTACTTCCTACCCGATTTCTAGATGTTGAGCTTTTGTCTAAACTTGGTTTAACTGCTGATTTTAAGGAATTCATGAAAGTTCTAGGCATGGAGGCACTTTACAATGTACATGTTAACACTTATCCTCCTCTAGTCTATGAATTTTTTAGTAGTTTCAGTCTGACAAAGCCCCGGGCCGGTCCGGTCACCCATGTCCACTTTAGACTTCTAAACCAAGAACACTCCCTTAGCCTTAGGGAATTTGCGGGGGTTCTTAGGTTACAGGTACGGGGTGACTACTACCCACCCGACCACTTTAAAATGGCCGACACTTATGTTATGCTGACAGGGGACCCTACGCCCTTTGACATCCAGCACTGTCATTGGGCGAACTTCCATCACCCTATTTTTAGCATTTGGATACGGTTCATGGCCCAGACTCTTTTGGGACGGTTTGAGGGTCACTTGGTCCGGGGGGCCGAGCTAGTTGCTATAGCTAGCTATATTGCTAAAGGATCTAGGGAGCAATTTCAGTACAACTTGGCTCACCATATCGCTATTCAGTTCGAGCGTATCTCGAACTCGCTCCCTAAGCCAAGGGAAGACGGTAATTGGACCTCTAGGAGGTTAGTTAACGGGGGGTTGATCACATTGTTTGCCCGGCAAATTGCCGGCTTTGAGGAGACTCAGCGTACCCCCGTCGTAGGCCCTACCCTCATTGACCACACCTATCTCAACACCCTCAAAGTCCTGAACCGCCTGCTTGACCATAGATTTCAGTGGGTGATTAAGTCCAAAAAATCCCTCATTCTGCCCGACTCTAGGGCCCGACTACGGCCTCGTCAGGCAAACTACCTACTCCCTATAGAGGGAGTCGACCTAGTTGTCCCTAACCCAGAGCCCCCTCGCCGTTCTTACCATAGGCGGCATACGCCGATTTTAGACGAGGGCGCCTCCACTTCTGCTTCCCCCCCCTCCTCCTCCCCCTCACACGGATACATTTGACTTTACTTCTATGATGTCGACCCTAGGTCGCATGGAGACGGGGATGGGAAGGATGGAAGGGCTGATCAACGCGAACACCGCCACCCTCGCGGGACATGGCACTCGCATCGATCAGCTCTACACCCGTATAGACCAGATGGGGGGCGGATGGATACCTTGGCTAACGACCAGCACTACGCCCTTTATCCTCTCTATGACGACTATTGTAGGCGTGGCATTATTGAGCAGACTGCTCAGCACCCCTCGTGGTACCATTGGAACCCGAGTTATGGCCCGCCTACCGGTCAGAGTGATGACATGGCAGAGGATGAGGAGGAGGAGCCTGCTCGTCAGTCCGTCTCTTTAGGAGATTTTGGTCTTGGGCCTAGCGGTATTGGCAGTGGTTTTGATGCAGGTCCTAGTGGCTTTGGTGGTGGGATGAGTGGTTTTTCAGGTGGTCCCTCCGGTGGTGGTTATACCGATGGTGGTGGTACTTCTAGTGGTGGTTTCTTCAGTGACCCCACTAATGATGATCTAGGCGGCTGATGCCCTTGTTCTCTCCTCTCCCTCGTTGCAATGAGGACATTGCCTCGTTCAGCTTGGGGGAGAATCTCTCACTGTGAGTATAGTTTATTGCTTTCTAGTATAGTTTATTGATTTTTAGTGTAGTTTAAAGCTTTGATAGTTTAGTTTACAGCTTTAAGAGAAATTGAAAAAAAAATTGAAAAAAAAGATGTTTAATCATGAGTGGTTTGATTGCCTCCTTGTGCCCCTTGTTGTGCTTTATTGAGAATGATTTGACTTTGTTTTCTGGATAGCTGGGCATTTGTGATTCTGAGGCTTTGATTTGATGTTCGACTACTTTGATTTCGAGCAATTTCTGACTATGATATACTACTTTGTGCTGCATACCTGATTTGGTTAGACTGTGAGGCCTTTTTTCTAGCCTATTGGATTCATATTTTTATCCAGTCTATATTTTTGGTGTGTTAGTTCCTCTCTAGTGGATTGATCTTGACCTTGACTTCGTACTCATTTGATGTTTGGTGACTTGTTACATTTGCTATGATAGAGGCGTTCTTTTGACTTATTCTTGAGCTTCAGAGTTAGTTTTTGATACATTTTTATCCTCCTTAGCCCCGCTGAGCCTAATGACCTTGTTTCCTGTTACTCAAACCCTTATTATAAGCCCATGGCCTTTGTTTCGATATTATTCCCAAGCTTAGCTTGGGGGAGCTTTTTGTATGGGTTGAGAGTGAAGTTGGTTTCATGGTTTGGTTTGGTTGTTGAGGAATCAAAAGTGTATTTGTTGTGGCTTGATTATGAGAAAAAGAAAAGAAAAGGCAAATTTAGAGTTGCGTGAATGAAGATCAGAAAAAATGAAATAAAAGTTCAAAAGAATTCAAAGTTCTTTCATTCACGCACGTTCATAAATAAAGTTTCATTTCATAGCCTAAAATTTGGGTTTGTTGTGCGTATTCATTGAATTTGGAGAGTTGGTTTATTTTTCATGGTTATATGGTGTTGATTGGGAGTTGCTTAGGCCATCTAAGGCCTTGTTTGAGTGTTCATGCTCCCCCTTTCTTGGTTTTTCCACCACATTACCCAAAAGTATCCCCTACCTCTTACCTAAGCCCCATTACAACCCGGAAAAGTCCTCTTGAGCTTGTGCCTACAATGTCTACTAGATTGATTTTGGTCAGTTTGTCAAAGTTAAAGAGTACGTCTGCTAGTTGAGTCGACTTGATTAGGATGAGCGACATTTTACCTTCTTAAACACATGAGAGTGTGAGTGGGAAGGGACATTTATGGTCGGGTCGGTGAGTGTTCGGGCACATTCTTTGCCTGCCACAAATTGAGAGGAGTGACACCCCTTTGTGAGCACCTTTTCAGGATTTGTATGCCTAGTAGTCACTTGAACTTGATGAATTGCTTGGATGATTGGTGGTTGGAAGGATTTGATTTGCCGAATTTGAATTATGTCTGCTTGAACGATTCTTAGTCTTGAAAATGTTTTTTGAGCTTGAATTGTTTTATCTATGGGGTGAGGCAATCTATTCCACGATCATGTTCTATTTGCTTGAGGACAAGCAAAGGTTTAGCTTGGGGGGATTTGATATATCGATTTCTTATAGAGTTTTTCCCTTTCTTTACAAGCTAAATTGTGCGATATTGATGCTCTTAGGAGCTATTTATGCTAACTATTTCGATATAGTTGTGGTTTGTGTGTTCTATATCATTTTGCAGGTTTTAGGGAAAAACTCCCTATTTACTTGATGTTTTGAGCACCACGCTATAGCGGGAAGTTATGAGGCATCTTGGAGGTCTCAAGATGGTATTTGGACCCCATTATGAAGAAGTAAGTGCGCAAAGACTTGGCGTCTGAAGCCAAGCAGAAGCAAGGAAGAAAGAAGACTCGCCCGATCGGATCGGGCAACCACTGTCCGATCGGGTACGAGTAAAGAAGCTGAAGTTCAGGTTTTCCGCCCGATCGAGCGGAGCAATACTTAGCCAATTCTTGCAGTTTTTCTGAGAGTTGAAGAAGACATCCACCCGATGCCATCGGGTGGACTTACCCGATCGGGTGCTGGGGTTGCGGCCCCGATCGGGTGGTAGCAGCCCGATCCCATCGGGTGGAGCCTATTTTTGCTGTTGTTGAGAGCCTGTTCCCAGACCCGATCGGGCGGCCCTTTTGCCCGATCGGGTGAACGACACGGGGATGCGATTTTCGTTATTTTCCCCACTCTATCTTATTGTTTTCTTAGGACCTATAAATACTTTTTAGGTTGTTTTTATTTGTATCTTTTCATATTATAAAACATTTAGAGAGCTCTTAGCCTAGTTTATCATTGCTTTCGATTGTAGAAGAGATTCAAGTACAACTTCAATTCAATTCAAGTTTCCGCTTTCCGTCAATTTGGTAATCGTCTTGCTTATTGCTTTATTCCTTTCTCTCAATTACTTTAGTTCAATTGCTTATTTCTCAATTAGTTCATGATGCAATTCTTAGGGTTTTCAATTAGATTTGTTGTTGTCGATTTAATCATGTCTGAGTAGTTCTCTTTCTAGGGTGTTAGATAGGGAAGCCATGTTTATACCATGATTGTTACTTAGACTCCTATTGATTTCTAGGGCTTGATTAGAGTGATTGTGGTGTGGTTTATTCTTAATTAGTGATTAATGTTAGTGGCCAATTTCATTGATTGCTTGTGGTTAATAGTTGTTTGCACAGATCCGTCTCACGATTAGAGGCCTAGGACACATCAATAGTTCTGATTACGTTAGTGAACATGCGGCGTATGTTGAACTATGAGCGTTGAGTCTTAACCATAGTTCAACACATGCTCTAATCACTTGACTCTTGACCTAGGTTTTGATAGTTGTTGACCTTGTTTGATTGGTATAAGCATGGTGGACCGACCTAATACCCTAGACTTTTATTCCATAGTCAAATCCTCTGTTTAATTCGTTTCTCTTAGTTTAATCTTTAGTTTAATTAATTCTCCCTGTTTTCGTCTGAAGTAGCTAGTTAATTGGATATTAATTTAGAAACTCTGTCTCCCTGCGGATTCGACCCTGCTTCCACTGACTACTTTTGTTAGAGGACTTAGGTTTATCTTTGATTAGGTGATACGACTAGAACCTATCAGATTCTAAGGCTTGTTCCTTCTGATTTGTTCCTAAGAGTAATTCCTTCTAACATGTTCCTTAAAATAAGTTCCTTGAGTAACTTATACATAATATCATATTTATATCTTATTTTGTCTTAATTAATTAATTATATCTCCTCTGATATTGTAGAGCACCACCATAATTTATAAATACACAAACCTTGCACACATTAAAATTATAAACAACATTTGTTAACTGTGTTTTACTTTTGTCATCATCAAAACCATATTGGATTAAGGCATATGCACATATATATATGCATGCATCTTAACAAACATCGTCCTAATATTAACAACCACCACCATATTAAATTAATTTGGTAATTTTACCTCCCATCTTTTTCACACACACTTAGGCCGTGTTATCTTCACTTAAGAATCTATTTCGAGATCGTATAGAAGCACTTGATTTTGAAGTTAATTTTGTAAGATATCACCTACTTTAAAGATAAAATTAGATAATGGCCCAAACCCGACACTAAGAAGAGAATGAATTTTCTTTCTTTCTGAAAATTGTGATTAGTTCAATTCATTTCATGACCATTTAATATTTAGTAGCAACGGTTCTTTAATTCGTTCAGTAACTAGTTTATTCCATTCGGTAAGTGTTTTGAGTTATTTTCTATAATTGTTTGTTGCAGTTTGAGCTTAAAAAGGAAACAAGGAAAGTAGAAGAGAATAGACGACGATGCGAGATGTCCAAGAATAGTGTTGAGTTAAAGTAAGATGAAACAGGCTTGGTTAAAGAATATGGGTTTGAGATGGTCTAATTTTTGTTAAAATTAGGCCGCCTCTTTTAACAATTTGTGCTTGACAATGACGAAGTTATTCAAACTATTAACTTATTTGAGTTATTTCCAGTCACATTTTCAGATGTCGAGACTTGTATACCAGCCTTATTGACGTAATTTATTACTGAACCCGTCTTGGTGCAGGGCAGCTCAATTTTAGTAGTGCACATGTACTTTATTATTAGTCTCATAAATTATTTAATGAAACTAAAAATATTAATAGTCAAAGTTATATGTTGGAACTGCATATGAAAAGGGAGGGGAATATAACAATACAAAAATTATTAAAAGAGTTCTTTCAAATTTAACATAAAATTAAAATGAAACCAATTTAAGCCCACATTTTACTTACAAATCAAATTCGCTTACTCTAACGCAATACTATTATTGGACATCTAGCACCATCCTAGTTATTCAGACTCTTCTCCTTTCTTTGTTTCCCTTTTAATCTCGAACTACAACTGAATTTTTTAAAAAGTAACTCACCAGTGGATTAATTTATCAAAAATATATATATTTTTATCATCTATTTGTTTGTTGGAATCAAACGCAACCATTCTAAATTTTGAACATAAGAACATTGATTATATAAAATTTTCCTGTGCATTTTACACGGGTCTAAAAGCTAGTATTAACAATACAAAATCTATTAAAAGAGTTCTTTCAATTTTAACATAAAATTAAAATGAGATCAATTTAGGCCCATTTTTTACTAACAAACCCATTTCAGCTTACTATAACCCAATACTACTACTAAACATCTCGCACCATCATAGTTATCCATTCTCTTCTTATTTCTTTGTTTTCCTTTTGATCTCGAACTACAATTGCAATTTTAAATAAAGTAACTCACCTTTCTTACCGAATGGATAAAGTAGTCCCGTAATAGATTAAAATTTGTGTGTAAAGTGAATGGATTAAACTGGTCACGAAATGGATCCAACTAGTCACTATTTTGATAAACACGGTTAATTCTTTTTTTAATGTTGGAATTGAATTATTATATAATTTTAATCTAAAAGTAGATGATCTCTTACAATATTAATTGTTATTGATATGCCACTATCTCTATACTGTAAGGGAAGAGAGGTGGGACACCAAACTTAATATATTGCCTAATTTACCCTTTGTTGTTTAATTAATAATTTACAGAAAAAATAAATAATTTATCATAAAAAATAAATAAAAAATTAATGAGAAAAATTGCATAAATAAACCACCTATAATCATCCCACAATCCCACTACATCAAAAAAAATAACTACCCACCACCCACTCACCCAACCTCAATAAATATATAACATTAAAAAAACTGATTCAAAATACCAAAACTACTATGATATAATTTTTGCACACATTGTGTGCATATAAGGCTAGTACTATTTTATTAGAGCAAGGGTTCTAGAAGCATTGTCGAAAATAAATAAAGGGTTGTAGAAGCCAGGTTCGAGGTTCTTGTGTTCCTGTCCAGCGAGATCCAAATCAAAGTTCTCCCTTGGGCCATGTACCACTTTTCCAAATAAGTTTGGTTTACAAAAACCCAGCAAGAAGCCCACTCACGCTAGTAAAAAGTTCAACCCAGGGAAAGAGCAGGCAGGCCCATGTCTGCAGCAACCTTGACCCAAGCTGCAACCTTCCTCTTTCTTCAACCTTGCTTGTTCGTTTTTGTTGTCAATAGCCACAAAAATAGACTAACAATTGTCCACACGTTATTCTTCGAATGAGCTGGTTGCGAACTGAGCTTGCTTGCGAACAATTCTGTCCAAAAGGAATAGGATTTGATATAGGGTTGAAAAATCACAAAGTTAAATATGTTGGGCCAATCTATTTGGGTTGGTGGGTTCAGCGGTTTGGGTCAGCATCAAATCGACATGTTTTATATCCTATACCTTAGATTATGTGTATCACTAGCTAAACTAGTTGAAATCCACATTTTCATAGCCATAGCTCATATAGCTTGTTGCATGCACTTGAACTCATGCTCTAGTTATTTTTGTATGTGTTGTTGAATAGAAAACTCTAGGTGAACTTACCAACTTATTGATGTTACATTTTCAATCTTCACCTCACATTCAAGCACACTCTCCATATTTGTAAGCACCAATATTTCGTCTTTGCTATTTGCGGCAAAAAATAATTTTGGGGCGCGCATTTGAGGAACTACATGAATCACTTATTGGTACACTATATTAGAAGTATACATGTTTACCCAACCAAATAGAAGATGAGGTAATATAAACAATTGAAAAAAGCTTTGTAGAGTCATGAAGGACTTTCCTTTCTCTCTAGTAATCACGAGCCAGGGTTTACACCCAAACTTTTCAAAGATGTGAATCTTCATTTTGTCTCTTCCATAGCCATTAGCCAAGCGCCAAATAATATGTTGATCTTCTTATATTCTACTCTCTACCTCTTGTGTTTTCTTCGAAGTAAGGAAATCAAAGCCTTTCATGGCTAAAATTTAAGCCACCGACTTCAATGGCCCCTCACCACCAAAGACACGTCAACCTAAGGACACCGCTCTCATCTCTTTCCACAACAACGATTCATTGTCGTCTTCCTTTAGTGATGAAGACAAAAAACCGCAGTTTATTCTCAAGGCAGAATGTCGGAGGATCCTGATTCTGTTCCCCTTTTTCTTTTTCTTCTCCAACATCTATCTTGTTTGATAGCTAGAAGCTTTTTCATAAGGTTGGTGGTGGTGGTGTGCTTGGTGGCAAACCTCCTAATAGCTTCCTATTGGAGATCCACCGCCCATCAACAAAGCAAGAAAGAAGATGTATTAGAAGTAAAGGAGGCTCACCTAAAACTTGCGATGTAGAGATTTTTATACTCACCGTCACATTTTTCGCCACCTGCTGTAACTGATTTCCTACGTTGCCTAACCCAGCTTCATTGTGTAGCTTCATTCAAGTTAAAACTCATTTCTATTATCTTTGTTTTCTTGTTTTCTTTAATTTTATTATACTAGTTTCCTGAGTTTATTGACTAATGGTTAATTTATAAGATAGGGACATATTTGTATTTTCTTTGTATCTAAATAAAAAAAGAGAAATTTTCAATGGCAACCATGATTTTTTGCATAATGGTAACTACAAGTTTTTTCGATTGTCAAAAATGACCTTAAGATCTAAGTAAATTCCTAAACGTGACCTTAATTACCTAATTATGTTAAGTTACCGCTAAATCTTATAACACTTGACAATTATGATTTTTTTTTTCAAAAACTCATCTGCCCAGTATCTCACTCCCTTCCTCCACAACCACCACCCCACACATTTCCTCCCACCATTTCCATCCTTCTTTCCCTCCACAACCACCACCCACTTTGCTTCCCCCTTGCATCCCACTACTCACCACTACCCAGACCACCCAAAAAAAAAACCCATCCATAACCTTCAGACCTCCGCTGAAACCCACCACTACCACTTATCGATAGATCAAAATAAGATGAGAGAGGAGAGAGGGACTGGCAATGGTGGCGTTGGTACATCGATGATGGTGGAAGAAGGAAGAGGATAAGGGTATATGAGTAAGATGAGGTTCTGATGGTTGTTAGTAGGTGGTCAGGAGAGAGAAAGGTAAGGTGAGTCTATGGGTGACTGGAGGTGAGAGAAAGGAGGAGGAAGAGGTGAAAGGTATATGAATAACTTCATAACACAAAATTAACCCAAAGACAAAATGTTACATCTATTTTAAACACCCCAATACGAAAAGTATTACATATAATAAAAAACGGAGGAAGTACTAAATACATAGATGTATGATCTATTTTGTAGGTTTGACATCAAGCAAAAAGTATTACTGTAAATCAACATCAATAACACAAATAATACTTCTTCATTTTTTTATTGACTACACTTTCCATTTTAAGAAGTTTAAAATTAATGACTACAATTCTAATTTAGTCTATTTTTAGTAAGTTTTTCTCTCCATCTTTCTTCTACCACATATTCTTATATACGTT
The DNA here is from genome assembly GCA_947645195.1 of Patellifolia procumbens. Taxonomy (NCBI): domain Eukaryota; kingdom Viridiplantae; phylum Streptophyta; class Magnoliopsida; order Caryophyllales; family Amaranthaceae; genus Patellifolia; species Patellifolia procumbens. The sequence continues at coordinate 587,821 of CANSGD010000306.1, forward strand.
TACTCATACACTAAAATTTTATATAGGAGTCAGTGTTTAAAGAAGTGTAGCCAATAAAAAGAAACAGAAAAAAGGGATGTCAGTGGGGCGGGTTTTGTGGAGATGCGCCCCGCACCTGCCACAGTTAGGTGGGGATGGGGGAAGGTTTTGCGGGGGATGGGGATAAAAATCATCCCCGCCATGGGTAATGGGGCGGGGGTGGATGTTAGTCCATACCCGCCCCATCCCCACCCTCCCCACCGCATCCCCGCCCGCCCCGTCTGAGCCCCGCCACGGGTATTCTCCAAAGGCCTAAAATCCTAAATGTTATTAGCTGTTTACTGATTTCTTTTGCTACTTTTATTTTTTCCAAAGGCTAAATTCCAAAATTACTTTTAAACTTTTGTTTTCCCTCTCTCTTAACCCTAATAGATTGGGGCGGGGATGTGGCGGGTACGGGGATTCGCATGGGGATGGGCGGGGATAAATTTTATCTTGTCCCCGTTGGGGCGGGGATGGGGACAAGATTTTCCCCCGCCATGGGTGATGGGGAGGGGAGGGGATGGGATGGGGATGAGTTTTTTAGGTGGGGATGGGGATAAAAATGCCAACATTCGCCCCGCCTCATTGACATCCCTACGGAAAAAGTCTATATAAAAAAAAGTTATATAAGAAAGTTTGACATGGGCCGTGGGTAGCCTTAGGAATAACGAGAATGAGAGGAAAAAAAAAAGTATAGTACTTCATGGGCACATGGGCCTTAGGTAACAACCACGGCCCTGTATATATTGCAAATCAAACATTATAAACCCTAGTTTCCCCTCCTCATTTCTTCTTCCTCTCACTCATATAGGCGCACACCATTCCCCTTCCCCCAGCCGATCCTCAGCTGCAACCATGGTACTTCTCTCTCTCTCCTGCTCCATTTTTGTGCATTCCTTTCATCTATTTTCCTTCATCTTAATCTTCATTCTCTTGTTGATTGCAGGGTATTGATTTGAAAGCTGGAGGCAAATCCAAGAAGACTAAGCGCACTGCCCCCAAATCTAACGATGTTTACCTCAAGCTCCTCGTCAAGGTACTATCTTTTTTAAACTCTAAAGTTTTGATTCAAACTCTATTCTAAATATGTTTCATTTCATCGTCGAAAAGTGGTTATTCTGATCTATTATGGGAATTAAATGCTGGGTTTATCTGGGTTTTAGCTCTACTGGTTTCTTTTTACAAAACCCTAATTTTGATTCAAAACCCTAATTTCATTTCATCGTTGAAATTTGATTTGTCTGATGTTAAATATAAAATTATATGGCGGGTTTTTCTCGGTTTCATCTCTACTGTTTTCTCGTTAGAAGAATCGGTAGTTGGTTGATTTTCCCTAATTTTGATTCGAAACCCTAATTTCATTCATTATTGGAAAATGGTTTAACTGATGTAAAATGTGAATTTAAATGGTGGGTTTATCTGGGTTTTATCTCTACTGGTTCGTTGTTAGTTGAATCAGTGGCTTGTTGATTTTCCACTTATTTTGATTTGAAACCCTAATTTCATTTCATCGTTGAAATTTAATTTTTCTGATGTAAAATGTGAAATTAAATGGTGGTTTTTGTGGGTTTCAGCTTTACCGATTTCTCGTTAGAAGAACCGGTAGCAGTTTCAATGCTGTGGTGTTGAAGAGGCTGTTTATGAGCAAGACTAACAAGGCCCCACTTTCTCTCTCCAGGCTTGTTAAGTACATGGAGGGCAAGGTTTGATTTGTTTTTAAGTGGTTAATAATTTTTGTTCATTTGTATTCTGTTGTTTCATTTGAATTGATTTGGTTTTGTGGGTTGTTTGTTTGAATGAAATATTGGTGGTTTAGGACGGAAAGATTGCTGTTTTGGTTGGAACAGTGACTGATGATATTAGGGTTTATGAAGTGCCTACTATTAAGGTTTGTGCTTTGAGGTTTACTGAAACTGCCAGGGCGCGTATCGAAAAGGCTGGTGGTGAATGCCTTACTTTTGATCAGTTGGCTTTGAGAGCTCCTCTTGGCCAGAACACGGTAATTGTTCTATTCTTATTTGATATTCTTGGCGTATTTATGACTAGATTTTGTTATTGTTTTCATTTGATTCAATATTTACTATAATATGGGTCTTCTGCAATTGAGGAAAATTTGTCGAACTTGAACTTTGATTGGTTAGATTATCTTGTAGAATATGCATTGCTTAGCAATACCACCAGTTTCTGTTTTGAACTTCAACAATGGTGCGTTGGTATGTGTATAGATGTTAATTGGACCAGGTATTTTTTAAGTAAAAATAGGGTTGTATGTCTTATCCGTGTCATAAATTATAAGCTATGTTAGTAATTTATAGTGATCAGAAATTTGTATGATGTATGCGCGTAGAGTGGGATTGCAGGAGATCTTAGGTTCATTATGATCACTTCTTCAGACAAATAGTATGAACCTAAGATCTCCTGGCTCTTGCCTTTATACTTTCTACCAAATTTATCATTCTGTTTGCCCTGAATGATGTTTATGAGGAATATGAATTGCGGTACAACATTTTCGGCCTTGCATTGAAGTAGAACTCCAGAATATTTGTACAATTCTTTTTACAATGCATTTGGGATATTATGCCTTTTTAGAGATATCTATCAATTGTTTCCAGTCGCTTAAAGCTTTACCTTAATATATTGTGATTTGAGTTCTCTAAACACGAGGCCTTGATTCATGAGTACAACACTTCTAGATCAACTATAAGCTCTTATCCTTTGTTTTGTCATGTTTTTTATTTATTTATTTCTCTTGGTTCAAGTATCAAAGAATGAGTTAGTTGTAAAATTTCTGAGCTTATGAGATCGTTAGCTCATTTGATGACTGAGGAAATTTATGAAATGTCGCAGGTCCTGCTTAGGGGTCCTAAGAATGCTAGAGAGGCCGTGAAGCACTTTGGCAAGGCTCCTGGTGTTCCCCACAGCCACACCAAGCCTTATGTTCGATCTACTGGCAGGAAATTTGAGAAGGCCAGAGGTAGACGTAACAGCCGTGGTTACAGGGTTTAAGTCTAGACGGCAAGATAGACAAGTTTATCGCTGTTTATTGTTTGAGACTTTTGTCAATCCATGTTTCGCCACCATGTGTTTTTGTGTTTCAACTATCCTTTTTATATGTTGGTTTAGCAAAACAGAATATTAGTTATAGCAAGATTTTGCCCCTAACTCTTATATTTTTGTCATCATTTATGGAGGTAATTATGTTGAAGAGATTGTTTTCAACTTACGATTTCGATTTGCCTGAAATGGTTTCATTCTGCTTATCAAGGTTTGTAGTTGCAAGTCTACAATGGTTTTAAAAGGTTGCTTCTCCGATTCATCTTCAAAAATAAATAAATTCAATGGTTAGTTTCGAAATGTTAGACTGGAACACTGTTTGCAATATTGGAATAATGTTTTTTAAATTTTGTACGTCTAAAATTCGAAAATCCAATAATTTTGAGGTATGTTAGGGTTAGTGGTAGTTTTCTTTTTAATTGCAACAATTACCAAAAATGGAAATATCAAATTAATTGCTACAAATATCTTTCTCTGTATCATATGCCTCACTTTCTCACTATCCCTTTTACACTCATACTAAAATTTTACCTAGAAGTCCACCCACGAGAGTTTGTTGTAACTAAAAAGAAAGAAATATTTGGTTTACGGTTAGTTTGAGTTGCCATATCTTCTTTTTTGGGACATCATCTTTATTTGGGCCAAATGACCAATATGGTAAAAAAAATGAACCCATCACGACACTTTGGTAAACAAATTATCTCATGCGACAATTTGGTAATAAAAAAGAGCTCAGGCGACAAATTGACCAATTTTTGTAAAATTTTTCAATGAGGATCATGCGTGTTTTGCACTCGCTTACTCAACAATATTAATTAGTGTCCTTTTATCACAATTTCAAAGAATCTTTTCCAAAAGAATCTTTTCTTCGACCAAATTCACAACCAATAGAATAAAACATCAACATAAGGAATTTTATCTTGAAAATGTTGTAAATAATCATAACTCTAAGCTAATTAGTGAATTAACAAGTTGCAATTCATTTAATTTATCAAATCTATTATTCTTTAAAAAAACAATCAGAATCGATCATAAGAAGGAAGTAATCTTGCAAATCACCCCAGTTTTTCTGCCAATTAAAAATAATTCCAAAAATTTTCACCCATCAAATACAAACCAGCCTCACCAATTCACCATATGCAAAGGAATTAGAAATCACATTACATAAAAATTCACCCATTAACCTCTTCTTCATTTTCTCCACTATGTCATCTTCATCTTCTGCACTTTTTCACCTATACAGAAACCATAGCAACTACCTACACAAATCCTCTATGACAACCCAGATCTCAGCCCAGTTCTCCTCAAAATAGCCCGCAGCACCGTCGCATCTTGTAAAGTCCCAATTAAGATCCAAGATACGCCATACGAACTTCCACGTCGTTCGAGCTATGCGACATTAATGGTGAATTCCAAGTCATTCGGACCATCTTTTCGCTTCTTTTTCTAGGTTTATGCTGTTGGGTACTTGGGTGATACTCATTCTTCGTTTGATTATGTTGTTTGATTTTCTAATAAATTTTCAGTTGTTATAGAACAATAAACTTGTAGAATTTAATTTGATTTGATTATTTTAGTGTGCGGTTAAACACATATGAATACGTGGTAGAAAAATCTATATTACCCCCTCTTCCTTTACTCACTTCCTTTTAAAAAAATTCAAAAAAAAAATTCAAAATTGAATTTTCACGGAACCGGTTGGATTTTCCGGTACCTTGTACCTGAACCTCTACCCGGTTAGTACCGAAAAATCTATCCGGTTCCGTAAAAATTCAAATTGCAATTTAAAAAAAATTGATATTTTTTTAAAAAATAAAAAACGGACACAAATTATGTTTAGTAGGGTATTTTAGTCAATTTACTATAAAATACGGGCTGTGAGGTGGTAAATACGGTCTATATTTAGTAACACCTTTTTTTATCTAATGACCTGTGGGATTTGATTTTTAGAGATGTGAAAACAAAGTATTTAAAAAAAATTGAATTAGATAATGCTCATGCGTCATCCTCAGCGGAAAGTTTCACAAAAAATGGTCAATCTGTCGCCTAAGCTATCTTTTTTTTACCAAATTGTCGCGTGAGATAATTTATTTACTAAAATATCGTAAAGGGTTCATTTTTTTTACCGTATTGGTCAATTGGCCTCTTTATTTGTATTGAAGCCATTGATATTACCCAAACATTATGGAAGATTTGAAAGGACTATCCCATCACAAATTGTTCAAGTGTTCTCCCTCCAAGTCAATTGGTATTAATGGAAAATGGACTGAGGCTCTGTTCTTTTGGCTTGCAAAGAACTAAACTGAATTTTTTGTAAATTGAATTATATAGATGATATAATAATAATAATAATTGTAATAAAACTTAATTTTATTATTAATAATAATGATAATAATAAGGAATATTAACAGGAGTAATCCGAAATAGTGCTCATCTTCCAAAATTAATCTCACCTTTGTAATTCCCAAAATAATCTCAGGTATTAGGTAAAATGGTAACCTACTAAACAGGTTAAAAGAAAGTAATAAATAAATAAACCCACCCTTACCTTCACTACCGACCACCATTCCCCTGCAAACACCAGCGAGCCCACCCAAAAGGCCCAAACGCCACCCCCTTCGCCTACAAACGTCGGCCAAACCACCCCACCCCCTTTACCTACAAATGTCGGCCAAACCACCCACACCCTATCGCCTATAAATGCAAACCAACCACCACCTACAAAGCGCAACCATAATATAGCAGTTTTCGGGGAGTTTGCAGGGGAAAGGGAAGAGAGTGGGGGCGTCGCAGCCTCGCAGGGGTGGCCGACGTGCAGGGGAAGGGGTGGTGTGGTTTACGGTTAATGGGCTGTGGTTTTCGGGGTGGCAGGTGTGTAGGACAAGGGGGTGGGGTGGTTTTTGGTTTGTGGGTTGTGGTTTTCGGGTTGGTGGACGTGGAGGGCAAGGTGGTGGGATGGTTTTCGGTTTGTGGGTTGTGGTTTTCGGGGTGGTCCAGGGGAAGGGCGTGGCGGCTGGGAATGGGAGAGGAAGGGGGTGGTGGCCGAGAAGGGGAGGGGAAAGGGGTGGCAACTGGGTGGGAGGGTTTTGATATTCTTTTTTCTTTCTTTTTTTTATTTTTTTGGCCAATGTAAGCATGACACGTAGAGCTTTCAACCTGTTTAACAAGTTGCAAGTCAAATGGGATTCTTTTGGGAAGAGTAGGTGATAGTTGAGATTATTTTTAGAATAATTGAAGGTGGGATTAATAGCGGAAGAAGGGCAATAGTTTGGAGTATTTCTGTTAATATTCCCTAATAATAATAATAATAATGATATTTATAATAATAATAATAATAATAATAATTAGTATTAAGAATAGTATTAATAATAGTGTTAATAATAATATTTATAATAGTATTAATAATATTAATATTATTATTATTAATAATAATAATTATAATTATTATAATAATAATAATAATTATAATTATACTTTATATTAATAATAATAATAATGATAATAATACTAATAATACTTAATTATAATAATATTTATTATTATTATTATTATTATTATTATTATTATTACTATTATACTACTACAACTAATAATAATAATATTAATATACTAATAATAATTATTATTAATAATAATATTCAATTAATACTCCCTTCGTCCCAGAAAGGTTTATACACTTGATCGGGTACGTAGTTTTAGTTGATAAGTTGTTATTTGGTTATCAATTGTATTTTATTAAAAAGTTAGATGTGATATGAGTTAGTAGGGTGTTATTTTATTTGGATGTGAGAAAGTAGCGGTTGATGGTTGAAAAGTCAAAATAATAAGTAGTAGTGGGCCATGTCTAAAAATAGAAGTGTATAGAGTATTCTGGGACGGATGAAAAAGGAAAGTGTATAGAGTTTTCTAGGACATAGGGAGTTATAATGATGATAATAATAATAATAATTAATATTAATATTGTTAAAATAATAATAATAATACTTAATAATGATAATAATTATAACGACAATAATAATACTTGATACTGATAATATTTATAATGATAAAAATATGATAAAATGATAATATAGTATTAAGAATAAGTTGAAGTAGTAGTAGTTATAATAATATTAATAATTGTAATAATAATTGTAATAATAATATTAATAATTAATATAATAATAATAATGAAAATAATAACTATAGCGATATATAATACTTAATAATGATAATAATTATAACAATAGTAATAATAAATGATGATAAAAGTGTTAATAATAATTTGGAACTGAACTAAACAGAAATTAATGGGATTGAACTGAACTGAAATTAAATCTAAATTCTTTGCAAGCCAAAAGAACAGGGCATGATAAAAGAGTGTGGAGGTGGGATAAGTTTGCCAGAAATAAAAAAAAGGAAAATGTGTGTTTGGGATAGAAGGAGGATTACTTGATTTTGTTAAAAATTAAAATAATATTTTAATTTATATCACTACTACTCCATTCTATTAGGGACACTTTGAGAGTAGGATTCCCTTAATCATTCCCCCTCTCTCAAAGTACCTGGTCAAATAAGACCCGAGCGGGGTACAGGCCAATTCTTTTTACCAAGAAAAATAAAAATGTTTATAACAAATGTATTTGGGTTCGTTGATAAGCACTTATTCTAACATTAGCATTAAATGCACGCATATGTGTCAGAAAGCGGTAAAATATTTAATTAGTAAAATAATTAATCATTTAATTAGTAAAACAACTAAGATATCCTTTTCTTTTTTCCTTTTTTCTGTTTGGGTGTCCGCCTCCCATTCTAAATAACACTATTTTGACTTTTACGTAACATGTACCTCTTATTCTTAGAATACACCTTAATTGTATCCTCAAAAACCATCTGAGAGCCATAAAACAACCGCAACTTTCTCTCTCTCTCTAGAACCCTACCGTTGGTGATGGAAGCCCTATTTCTAAATTAATTTTGAGTATACAATAAGATATACATGTTTCTTTTTCCATATCGAGTAATTTGTCTCGTCTAATGGTGAATTTTCTATTTTATTGTATGAGTTTCAACATTTCTGATCTCTTAGAGGATGTATATTATTAGGGCTGAACAGAACTTGGGCTACACCGCGCCAAACCGCAAACTAAACCATTTTGCCGCAATTTAGGTTGGTTTATCGGCTCAAAAAATGGGTTGGTCTGCATTTTTACTAAACCGCGGTTTGCGGTTTGGGGTTGAGTTATTATATTTATAAACCAAACCGCACCACAAACCGCCAAAGTGCTTTTAATATTCGACTTAACAATAATTTGTACCTTTAGTAGTAATATTTATAGCAACGTTGTAATTTTTTCAGTATTTTCTAGCTTTTTTGTAGTTTATTTAAATTTTAAATTGCAAATATGTAGATGGTAAAATAAAGTAACAAATGCAAATTAGGAAAAAATCATTGAGATAAAATAGAGGTAAACCGCAAATCGCACTACACCAAACCATTTTGTATGGTGCAGTTTGGGTTGGTTTAATAAACATCAATCCGTTTTTATGTGGGTTGGTTTGGTTATGCCCCAAACCGCACCAACCTAACCCATACTCAACCCGATATATTATTGGTGTTTGATGGTTCATTATGCGAACGTACATGATTGTCGTTCATTCATCTGCAATTTGGTGGGACAATATAAGAATTTGCTTTTTCAAATTTATGAGAAAACTAGATATTCACTCGTTAAAAGTTGTTTTAGGACAATAATTACAAAATATGCCAAATTATCGAATTAAGATTTTTGGATTCATAATTATGTCATAAGAGTGATATGTTTGATTTTTTTAGATATATTTTGATTATTTCAAATGTATTATGTATATCGTAGGTTTCAATTGATAAAAAGTAGTGTCCCTTACACCCGAGTACTAATTTAGACACGATAAATATTAATTTACACACTCTTTTGTGAGAGTACAATTTTTTATACTTTACGAATAAGTTAAGAGCCCTAAATCAATTTTGAAGTGCCTAAGTCAATGTCCCTCACACTTCTTCTAAAAACGCATATAAGAGCTCAATTTAATTTATAAAAAAATATTAAAAGAGATGGTCTAATTTGAACATAAAATTAGACTAACCCAAGCCCATGTTTTACTTAACAAGCCCATTCCATTTCATTCTAACTCAACACTATTCCTATAAATCTCGAAACAACCTAGTCGTCTCTTTTGTACTTATTTTATTGTTTATGTTTTAATCTCAAATAATAACCGAAAATTGTATACATGATCGAAGAAAGTTACCGAATGGATTAAACTGATCATTGAGTGAATAAAAAATGTGATCACTGAATGAAGAAAATTGATTGTGAAATACATTAAAATTGTTCAAGAAACGAATTAATTTAGTCACACTATGCAAAAAAAAAAAGACTTTTAGGCTCTGTCACTTCGAATTGAATTGAAGTAAAACTAGAATTTAGGCGCCGGCGATGCCTGGGATTTTTGCGCACTAAATTTAATAATAGTTAAAATAATTGATGTCGTGTAGTGTAAAAAATTATTTTTAAAAATCTTCTCATTTTCAATATGCATTTTATAAATTTACAACTTAACTCTGTGTTTCTACCTATATATCATTATTGATTTCGATAAAAGAAGCACTAATAGCATGTTGGAGTGGTGGTTAAAACTCCTTATTGCATATTCAAGGTCACGGGTTCGTATCTTCATTGATATTTTTTGTTATACGAGAATAAATTGGATAGTATGTTATTCAAAGAGGGATGGTGACACATAGCGAATTGTATTTTTTGTATATATATATATATATATATATAGATGGAAAAGTCTTATAAAAGACGGTCTTACATTAAGCCAATTAAAAGCCCAATTACGCGTGCCACGCGCTAAGGAGCCCGGAAAAATTGATTTTTTTAACTTTTCAACCTAAAACCTTAACTTTTGCATTTTTTTTATAACTTTTCAACCTAAAACTTTAACTTTTACATAAAAATCCATAACTAATAGCGCTAATGGAGTGAAGGGTATCGATTCCACATATGATATTAGTTATGGATTTTTACGCAAAAGTTGAGGTTTTAGGGCGAAAAGTTAAAAAACGCAAAAGTTAAGGTTTGTGATATGAATGGAGCAAAACTCTTTTGAAAGCCTTTTTTACCATTTATCATGGACGAATGCCACAGGCCCAATTGAGCTTGTCCTCCCTCCATAAGAGTAAAGCTAAAGTTTCCGTATTTAACTTCGTTTACATCTCCTAAATCCTAATCCTAATTCATATAGGAATAATAAGACCAGGATTATATATCCCTTATATATATCTGATATCTCCCATTACTAATAGCTTCAAAATCAATCTCACCTTTCCGTTCTTCTCCTGTTCGCCCGTGATATCATCTGCTTTCATCTATTTCCATATTTTCTTCAACTTGTCTTCCGAATTTCTGGTAAGTTTCTCTCTCTAGTTATTTTTCGCTTTGCTTTTATTCTTGAAGATTCCCAGATATATTTTTTGGTCTTTTTTTTTTTGGAATTGGAATAATTTAAGCTGATAAACTGATTTGGAGTTAGTTCATTTAATTGGGTTTGTTCTTGTCAGTAATGGGTAGTTGGTGATAGAATTAAGGAAACCTAAATTTAGCACTTGTTTTTGTACCCTTTTGGGTTTAGGTCTTTTGATGTTATATGATTTGTGAAAAGAATTGAACTTTGATTTTTATGGTAAGTGAGATTGACTATATCATACTTAAGGGTGTAAACATGAATAACAGTGGGATTTTGTGTTTCTTGTCAAATCCTACTCTATTGATTTAACCATTAGCAAACCAACATCTATGTCAGTAGTGCTTCAGATTATTCCTTGTGAACACATCTGCCATAATGAAACAAGTGCCGTAAATTATATTGATGCCACCCGACCCCGGCTCCGAGTTTGAGGTTCAATACTTCAATGTCTCATCCAGTGAAGCTCTGAACTTTGCAATTGTAAGAGAGTTGAGGCCTTGAGGGATACTACCTCAATGTAAATTATATTATAGAGTTAAGACTTAAGAGTTCAATATGTGCTAGTAACTGTGTTTTACTTAGTAAGGCGAGCAGCGATTGAAACAAGCCCTTTTGTTTGTAAGATTCCTCCAATCGAGGTTGTTGTATCTATGTGAGACATGACGGTTTGTCTTGCGAATTGGCAAGAAGCATAACAGGATTATGAAATAACCTCTTTTTCTGTTATGACAAAAGAATGAGGAGTCGTTTTTTAGATAGTGAATGACTAGTCCTTTTTCATGTTGCAGCCAACATCTCCAAATGGGAAAGAAAAAACATGATGATACTGGAACCACTACGAAAGGTCAATCAAGTACTGCTAGAGAGGGGAAGAAAGAGAAATTCTCTGTCTCGGCCATGCTTGCTAGCATGGATCAAAAGTCAGAAAAACCAAAAAAGGCATCAGTATCGAGTAAACCCAAGTCAAAAGCACCTCCTAAATCTTATACGGATGATATAGATCTTCCTCCATCAGATGATGAAGATGACTATGCCTCAGACGAAGAACCACAGCAGGATGATATTCTAAAGCAAAGCTCTTTACAGCAGAAGATTGAGTCAAAGGTGCTTGAAACTTCTATAACGGATAAAGAGTTGAAGAAACGAGAGAAGAAAGACATGCTGGCCGCTCATGCCGCTGAACTGGCAAGAAAAGAGGCCTTGAGGGATGACCGTGATGCATTCACTGTTGTCATTGGAAGTCGGGCTTCAACCCTTGAGGGTGGAGATGACGCTGATGCTAATGTCAAAGATATTACTATCGAAAATTTTTCAGTTTCTGCTCGGGGAAAAGAACTACTAAAGAATGCGTCCCTAAAAATTTCTCATGGAAAGAGGTATGGTTTGGTTGGACCAAATGGTATGGGAAAGTCTACCCTTTTGAAGCTTTTAGCATGGAGAAAGGTTCCTGTGCCTAAAAATATCGATGTTTTACTGGTTGAGCAAGAAATAGTTGGTGATGATAGAACAGCACTCGAAGCAGTCGTTTCAGCTAATGAAGAATTGGTGAGACTCAGGAAAGAGGCTGCATCGTTGCAGGATGCTTCTTCTGTGGTGGATGCTGCTAACGATGATAACGGTGGGGATGATGCGGGTGAGAGACTTGCTGAAGTATATGATCAGTTGAACTTATTGGATGCTGATGCTGCTGAGGCTCAGGCATCCAAAATTTTAGCTGGTTTAGGGTTTACAAAAGATATGCAGGAGCGCCCTACCAAGTCATTTAGTGGTGGATGGAGAATGAGAATCTCACTAGCTAGGGCACTATTTATGCAACCTACACTTTTGTTGCTCGATGAACCCACCAACCATCTCGACCTTAGAGCTGTCCTTTGGTTAGAGGAGTATTTATGCCGGTGGAAGAAAACTCTCATTGTTGTCTCCCATGATCGGGACTTCCTAAACACTGTCTGCAGTGAGATTATACATCTTCATGACATGAAGCTTCATCTATACAGGGGTAATTTTGATGATTTCGAGAGTGGATATGAACAACGTCGAAAAGAGATGAATAAAAAGTATGAAGTATATGAAAAGCAAATGAAAGCTGCTAAAAGGTCAGGAAACCTGGCTCAGCAGCAGAAGGTGAAGGAGAGAGCAAAGTTTGCAGCAGCAAAAGAAGCTTCGAAGAAAAAATCAAAAGGAAAGGTGAATGAAGATGAAACAGTGCAAGAAGCCCCGAGCAAATGGAGAGATTACACTGTGGAGTTTCATTTCCCAGAACCCACTGAACTCACACCTCCGCTCCTTCAGCTCATCGAAGTCAGTTTTAGCTATCCAAACCGACCTGACTTCAGGCTTTCAAATGTTGATGTGGGTATCGATATGGGAACCCGTGTTGCTATTGTGGGGCCCAATGGTGCAGGAAAATCAACCCTGCTCAATCTTTTGGCTGGTGATTTGAGCCCAAGTGAAGGTGAGTCAAGGAGGAGTCAGAAACTGAGGATAGGAAGGTATTCACAACACTTCGTTGATCTTTTAACGATGGATGAAACCCCTGTCCAATATCTCCTTCGATTACACCCGGATCAAGAAGGGATGAGCAAGCAAGAAGCTGTCCGAGCTAAGCTTGGGAAATTCGGGCTTCCTAGTCATAACCACCTCACCCCAATTGCAAAACTATCTGGAGGGCAAAAAGCCCGAGTTGTTTTTACTTCCATATCAATGTCAAAGCCCCATATCCTGTTGTTTGATGAACCCACAAATCACCTGGATATGCAGAGTATTGACGCACTTGCAGATGCACTAGATGAGTTCACAGGGGGTGTTGTGTTGGTTAGTCATGATTCTCGGCTGATTTCACGCGTATGTGAAGATGAAGAGAGAAGCCAGATTTGGATTGTCGACAATGGGACAGTGAAATCGTTTCCTGGAACATTCGAGGAATACAAGGAGGACCTCCAGAGGGAGATCAAGGCTGAGGTTGATGACTAAAGGATGCTCCCTGTACAATGTACTATATATCAGTTATAGTATATCCCATATTGCTTCCCTTTTCACTTAAAAATGGAGCAGCATTGTTCTGTTAATCAGTTGTCATCCTTCTATAGTATTTTCTTTTTCTTTAGTTTTCTGTCTACGGGAGTTACATTTTTTGGACGACTGATTGTATAATAATCAGAGTTTTGATAAAAATGTTTGTTTTTTCCCTTCAAGTTTTACTTTACTTGTTTTGTTTTTGCAAGGCAGACACATAAAATGCAAGAATATATAGATGTAAGATGGTTTGTGGGAGCATATTGCATTTAGCACTTCCTCATATGAATTGTTTCTTTGTTATTATATTTCCTGACAATGGAGAACTTACGACAAGGGTTCATCCACGTTTTCTTCCCTTCCAAGTAGATTAACTCGAATTTGGCATTTTATTGCAAGATGAGTGCATTTGAAAGAAGAAGTTTTGGGGCCCAAATTCGAAGGATCTCACTGAAATCATGAGTAATGCAAGGACATAAATTACTAACTCGCATTAAGTGTGGATGTCAACTAGTTTAGTTGGTAAAGTCTTAGAAGATGAGGCTCAAGACTTTAGATAAAATTGTGTCTATATCATCGCCCTTTATCATTCTCCACCCACCAAAAACAATTAATTCTCGTCAGGCCTGTGATTGTACTGGTCGTGCAAATACATATTACCCTATTTGTATTCGGCGCCTTGAAGGTGGATCTTTAAGGTTGCCAAACTCGGGAGTGTCATCTTAATTTTGGATGCAACTAGCTTGGAGTTAGCTCTTCAATCCATAAGGTGATAAGATTTGGGTCAACCAAATTTATATATGATGGCTTTCGATCACAAATACTGAATTGAAAGTATTTGTAATTAATTGAATTTGTATCATGATATTTGGTTAATGTTTGGAGAATATGATCATGTGAATTGTTGCATGCATGTTATCTTAGTATTGTTGTTGTGTACGTATTCAGCTTTGCGGATGTGTATTATGTTGATTTTATTGTTGTGATTATTGCTTCTTTTTCCAATAATCCTCTTATAACACATTTGAAATCCGTCTTTATGGGAATGATACAATGTCGTAGACGGTTGGCTCATAGGCGACTGTCCATAGAGTTTATATTTCATCTGTGAATTTGGAGAAGATTGTAAATATGCTTCCCATTATTATTTACATATATTCGTCGATTGAATAAACATTTAATTTCATAGATTGGATTTTATTATGAAGGCTTTTAAGAATGTTTCTCAAACTATAGGATGTATTTAAATTTGTTTGAGATTTGACGTTGAAAACGTACTATTTCATTGCGTTGACTTAATGAGTTATTCGACAATTGTTAACATCAGTTATATTGTTATTGGAGAGATGTTTTAACACTTTACCTTATTATGGGATTCAAATCTTAATGCTTCATTTCATCATACCAGGAAACAATATGTAATTGGTGCTTGTATAAAAAAACATGACATCATATCATTTGGAAATCGAAGGTACACCTCTCTTCAGAATCCTCTTCATCAAAAAACAAGAATATATTAGCATAAAGGTCGATATGTCCGAGTGGTTAAGGAGACAGACTCGAAATCTGTTGGGCTTTGCCTGCGCAGGTTCGAATCCTGCTGTCGACGCTTTTTTTCCTTCTTTTTTCTACACAATTTCCTCTTTTCACCTTCTCAGCCCCATAATTGTCAATTCACACAATCACACCACATTAATTCAACCCCAAAAATAATACTACCTCCATGTCATAAAAAATACTTCGTCTGTTTCACTAAATATGTTACACTTTTTTTCCACGCGTATCAAGAGAGTGATTTAAAAGTGTAAACAAACAAATTTTTCGACGAAATTTTAATACAACAAAAAATGAGATTGTATATGACGTGTGCCTAAAGTGTATTGCGGACGTAATATAAAAAATCACGACCTCGACCTTCTCACTCACTCACTCACTCACTCAACTCATGGCTTCCGTCCTACCGTCGCAACTAACACCCTCCATCACCCATCTCTCTTTCTCCGCCACCACCCCAAAACCACCGTTCTCCACCACCACCATAATCCATTGTGGGCCAAGAGACAACAGAGGCCCATTAGTAAAAGGCCGGGTCCTAAGCACCGAAGCAATCCAAGTAGTGCAAGCCCTAAAACGAGCCCAAAGAACTACCACCACCACCAACACACTCGACACTAAGAAAACTCTATCACGTCTCATTAAATCCGACTTAATCGCTACTCTACGTGAACTCCTACGACAAGGCCACTGCACCCTCGCATTAACAGTCTTCTCCACCGTCCGATCAGAACCATGGTACAAGACCGATTTATCTCTATACGCTGATTTAGTATTAGCCTTAGATAAGAAAGGTGGGATTGACCGTTTGATTGAGGAGCTTGAGATTGAAATCGACGGTGGTAATGGAGTGATTGATTGGGATGATAAGAAAGGGTTAAGTAGATTGATTAAAGCGTTGATTGGTGCTGAAAGGAGGGAATCAACGGTTAGGATTTATAAGGTTATGAAGACATGTGGGTGGGGTTGTAGTGGATCGGGTGTTGAAGTTGATGAATATGTGGCTAAGGTTTTGAGTAAAGGGTTGATGAGGTTTGGGGAGAGGGGTTGGGCTCAAGAAGTTGATTTAGCTCTTGATGTGTATTTGAAGGCTTGTTTAGGAAGAGGTGGTGTTGGCGTTGCCAATTAAGCACTCTCGATTGTTATTTAGACACCTTCTTGTTTTTCCATAATACTCACGATTGTAGAGAGGATTGTCTAAATAAAAAATTAGAGTGTCTAAATTATTCCCCCTAGATTTGATTTTGTATTTTTACTCTTTTTTTTTTCTTTGATATGCAATGTTTTGGTTAATATGAGAGTATAAATTCTCATTTTTTGTATGGATGTTGAAATCTGTATGGGATGTTGTATATTCTAACGCTTATAATTGTTATTCTGGATTATCGAGGAGGAGTAATTTTGGTAATTTTTCGATTAGTGGGGTTCCTTGTATAGTTGTATGTAACAAATTGGTTTCGTTTTTTAAAAAAAATTATCTTCCGCTCTCTTATAGTGATAGTTGTTCGCTTGTTCTTTCCTTCTTAAATAAATTGTTCTAGACTAAATACTTTATTCGTTTTTTTCAATTGCAACAAAAGAATTTTTTATGCCTCGCAAATAATACCTCTTTGTTGCAATTAAAAAGAAACGGAGGAAGTAGGTAAAAATTAGATAGATAGTAATTGCAAGTCTTTCTAGTTTATGAATGCCTATTCTCACAAAGAAAATAAGAGAAAACTGGTAAGAATATTTCAAATCATGACCGACTTGTATAAAATTATGCCAACTTTAGAGGATGTAAAATGATGAAGAGACCTAAAATAGGTAGTTTTGTCAGTTAAATAATGTCGTCTCGAATTTAAGTTAACTAACTATAAAAC
Source organism: Patellifolia procumbens (assembly GCA_947645195.1). Lineage (NCBI taxonomy): Eukaryota > Viridiplantae > Streptophyta > Magnoliopsida > Caryophyllales > Amaranthaceae > Patellifolia > Patellifolia procumbens. The sequence continues at coordinate 604,821 of CANSGD010000306.1, forward strand.
AGGAAAAATTATAATTTCAAAACAAAAATCAATAGTTTGAAAAGTTTTCTATCACTTCGTATTAGAGTTGGCAATGGATCTTGAAACTGACCAGATCCAACCCATTGATAAGGGGTTTTGGGCCCAACTTTTTTGGACCCAGTCCAAACCCGCCCAGACCCGACTCACATAAATTCAAAACACTAGAATAGGGCATTTCTTTCTATGAGAATTACAATGAGCATTTGAAATCAATAAATGAACATATTTAATAACCATAATAAACAAAAAAAATTATATAAAATAACATATGTCAAAGTTAGTTGAAATAAATTTTTTTTTGAAATTGAGTGTGACTTTACAATGAACATTTGATATAAATAAATGAACATCTTGAATAATTCTCATGAATAATAAAGTTATATAAAAGAATATATGTCAAACTTAATTGGAACATTTTTAAAAAAAATTGACCATTTGGAGGGAAAAAATCAAGTTTGCATCAGTAAGTCCATAGATGTCAAATCAAGTTATTTGAAATTTAGTTTGTACATTAAAAAATTTCCTATTGTGCATTAAAGTTTCTCTATTATTCACCCGACTAACAGATCTACTTAATACTTCAGAGTTTTTTTTATTATTGCATTTTGGACTTGGAGCACAATGCTTCAAGGAGTATGGTTTACCCTTTGCCTTTGGTAATTGGTACTACCAAACATACTACTTTCTCCGTTTTTTTAATGACTACACTTCTAAAAACACGGTTTTTTGGGCAAAATTTGGGACGGTGGTTAATTGTGTATAATGATATATGATTAATTATATTAGTGGGGACCATTTGAGGGATTTAACAAAAAAAACACCCTCTCACAACACCAACCAACCACCCACCCTAACACCGACCGCCCTCTCACAACCCTAAACTACTTAACACCAACCACCCTCTCACAACCCTAAACCAACCACCCTAACACCAACCACCATCTCACAACCCAAAGATTCGACCACCACAACCCTAAACCCAAAGATTCGATCACCCACAACCCTAAACCCAAAGATTCGACCACCCACAACCCTTCCGGCAGATTTGAACCACCCACAACCCACAACCCTAATCCTGGCAGATTCGAACCACCCACCCAAACACCTTTCTCTCTCGCTTCAACCTCCTTCTTTCAAAACCATCGCTTCACCGACCTTCTTGTTTTCACATCTTCTTATTCCGGCATCTTTTTTGTGGTTATGAAATTTCGAGCTCCTCTCTTCTTCCTTCGGTCCTCCCAGTCAAAAATCGAAGGCTTTGGGGTTAATTATTACAAGTACATGTTGTAGATCCACGAAGGGAAGGAGATCCACGAAAGTTGGGCGATTTTCGGTGCCATTCAAGTTGTTTCCGGCGGCGTTAGAGTATTTGCGGAGTTTGGAGTGGTTGCTGGTGGATTTGGATGTTCTGTGAAGGTTTTTGGTGGTTGTAAGGTGGTTTTTGGTCAGTTTGGGTGGTTTATGGTGGCTGTGTGGTGGTTTCTGGGTAGGTGGAAACCGTTTGTGATGGTGGCTGTGGTGGTGGGAGGAAGGTGGAAGAGTGAATGAGGACGAGAATTGGGGGAGGTGAGGAAGGAAGAGTGGGGTTTGGCTGGTGGTGGTGGTGGAAAGAGAAGAGAAAAGGTGGCTATGAGAGAGGGATGAGTTGAGTTGATTTTAATTTACATGGTATAATTAGTAATTGGGATATATTAGTTTGTTATTTAGGAAGTTATAATTTTCAAAGTAAAAGTAATATTGTAAATTCATAACAAAAAACTTACCAAAAATAGAAAGAAAAAGAAGTGTAGTCATTAATTCCAAATTGCCAAAAATGGAAAGTGTAGTCATTAAAAAAAGGAGGAAGTAATGCCTTTTGGAAAGATCACGCCACATCAAGCTTCCTTTCCTATCCCATTAATGCAACAGACCTCCCTACTCTAATTAATACTGTGAGAGTCCAACCAAAATCCATTGTTGCAAAATCTCTCCTAATTCTCTGGAGCATATGGAAAGAACGCAACACCGTAGTTTTTAAAGGCGAGAATTGACAGCCAAACCACATTCTCCCTCGAGAAAAGCATGTACTTGGAATAACATCTACGCCTCTCCACCGACACTAACTCTCACTTGTTCACCCTCTCCACAACAAACCTCCAACCATCATTCATGTCTGTTGGCCCCTCATCATCAAGGCCTCATCAAATTAAACTTTGATGGATCCTCTACTTAAGATTCGGCAGTAGCGGACATTATACTTAGGAACTCTTCAGGCAAGATACTGAAAGCAAAGGCCTACAAGTTGGGAAAATCATCTTCTCTCATAGATGAAGCTACTGCCCTCCCTGATGGCCTTCTCGAGGCCAAGAACATGAAGATTACAAACTTAGTGATTGAAGGAGACAATTTAATAGTCATCAACATCTTGAAAGACAAATACAACATCCCATGATGCATACAAAATCTCATTGATGATATTAGACGGATTCTCACTACTTTCAAATCTACAATGATAACTCATATCTTCAGCGGAGCAAACAAAGTAGCTGATTATCTCTCAAAGTATATAACTCATAAAACTCAGAAGTTTAATATCCAGACGGATAAAACTTTGTATCATTTTTCTCTCTTATATAGCTTAAATTTCACCCTTAAAAGAACGATCACCTAATGCTTTCCCGTGTATCTATTCTAAACAATAAAATAGGCAAATTTGTCAGAAACAACCTTTTAAAGACACTTTTTTGCGAGAAACAACCTTGTATAATTTTTTTTGCGAGAACACACCTTATCACTCTTTCCCGCGCGTTGACCATAAGTTTCCGGCCTTGACCAAGTCAAATTTGCTATTTGCACTCCTTCTTTCTTATTTCCACACTCCTTTTTCCCTCCTTTTTCCCTCCTTTGTTCCCCATTATATAAATCCCATGTATTAGTACTAAGACTACTACTTAATCAATTTACTAAAAGAGAAAGAACCTTTTGGGTTTTAAAAACATGGAATTTATATAATGGAGAACAAAGGAGGGAAAAAGAGTGTGGAAATAAGAAAGAAGGAGTGCAAATAGCAAATTTGACTTGGTCAAGGCCGGAAAAGAGTGATAAGGTGTGTTCTCGCAAAAAAAATTTATACAAGGTTGTTTCTCGCAAAAATAAAATAAAAGGTTGTTTCTCGCAAAAAAATAATTTAAAAGGTTGTTTCTCGCAAAAAAGTGTTTCTAAAAGATCGTTTCTGACAAATTTTCCTAAAATAAAATAGGTACTACCAAACCTCATGAAGGCCCTGTTCAGTTCAACTTATTTTTACTGAACTGAACTTATTTTTACTGAACTGAACTTATTTTTACTGAACTGAACTTATTTCTACTGAACTGAACTTATTTTTACTGAAGTGAACTTATTTTTACTGAAGTGAACTTATTTATACTGATTCATGTTGTTTTTTTTTCTTTGCACTACTGAATTTTTACTGAACTGAACTGAACTTATTTTAACTGAATATTATTATTTTAACTGAATATTATTATTTTAAAGTGAACTGAACAGGGCCGAAGCCGCATTGGCCTTTCATTTAGTTCACTCTTCTCTCCGAAGTCCGACCCAACTGAACCGTAAATATTCCAACAGAACTTCTTCAACTTACTCTCCACTCTCCAGTATCTATCTATCTAATCTAGTCTCAATCATCTTCATTACTAGTTTCACTACTGTATTTTCTCCAATCCCTATGCCATAAAAATTCATGGATAGATTATCTCCATCTTCATCTGGTGAAGTTCCTCCGCCAGACGCTTGGATCAATACTCACCAAACACTTCTCCCCCTATGGAATTCCCTCCCTCTCTCTCACCAGGTACCTTTTCTCTTTTTTCTTTATATTCATTATGTCAATTCATGCCGTAATTGTTTGTTTTTCGCCATTATCTAATTATTATGAATTAGGATTTATTTTAGGTTTCACTTTCTTATGTGCTTTTCAAAATTCACATATTTACTTTTAATATATGCAAACTCACTGTAAATCATGGAACTGGTTGTGGCAGACAATCCCGCTCACAATATCACGAGTAAATCAATTCGATGCTGCAAGACTAGATGTTGAAATGTCAGCCATGTTGAAAGAGCAATTGGTCAAAGTTTTCTCTTTGATGAAGGTTTCTTTCTCTTCAATACACATCTATTATGTATAGACACGCTATGGTTGCGTTATTAAATAACTTAGGGCTTGTTCGATATCATCGTGGTTTTCATTTTTTTGGTTTTTGTATTTGAAAGTCATATGATATATGTTCTACAATAAATAAAAGAATCGGTCAAACTTATTGAAAACACGAAAACACGATGATATTGAAAACACAACTAAAAAGTGATTTTTTTTTGTTTTTAGCTTTCAAAAAAACTGAATACTGAAAACAAAAAACAATAACGAACGGCCCGTAAGGTTGTGTTGTGTTTGCTAATTTTTGTGCACTTGTTGGTATTAGCCAGGGATTTTATTTCAATATGAACCTGAACTCGATGCGTTCCTTGAGTTTCTTATCTGGCGCTTCTCCATATGGGTAGATAAGCCTACTCCAGGAAATGCTCTCATGAATCTGAGGTATAGGGATGAACGTGTTACGGAAGTCAGAGGAAAAGGTATACTTTTGTATTATGAGTTGGATATTTGATTATTAGTTGCCTATTTTAGAATAATTGACAAACAATGCCACAATTTTCTTCTCAATCAAATTAGCTGACTTATCTACGCTTATTGCTCAGTATATGTAGACGCTAGAGTCTAGACAGTGTGATGGTAACTATGTATGCCATCTAATGAGCAATGAAAGGAAAGAATTCAAAAGCCCCCTTCTAAGCATAACCTACTTCGTCTGGCTGCGAAGGGAAATAGGTGTTAGTTTCACTATTTTGTGTTAGATGACTCGAAAATATTTTAATGAGACTTGGGAAACTTATGTCTGGTGGGTATGTGCCCAAGTCTTTGACTATAGTGTTTTATGGAATTTTTCCAAATTGAAGTCACACAAGTGTTTGTCCATGCCCAGTTTAAAGTTTTGAGAATCCCGGGCACATGTATTTGAGGTAAAATGAAGAGTTTGAGTAACTTCGCATCAAAGTAACCCCTAAATCCTTATTCTCACCCTGCTCTCTCCACTGGCCACTCCCTAAAATTCATCATTGTGGCAAGTATCGGCTTCTTTTGTGGTGGCTCGCCCTTTGTTCTTTCAGCCATAGGGACGAAGGCCCTTAATCATGATCTTTGTTAGTCGGATTTGTCTACTGTCTCATAACGCAACATAACCTACAAAGGCTGAGATCTAGGCCATCGACTATCTTACATGGAAGGGTGAGATTTGTAATTTCCTCATGTTCCTTTTTTTAGAAGTAATTATCTTTTAAAATCGCTTTTCATGGATGTCATGATGTTGTATATTATCTCGAGGCTTTTGGACAAACTTTTGGTTGGTGGGTGTCAGCTCAAAATCTAGATAGAGAACCCTATGGGACCTTTGTCGGTGTCTAGCTGTGAATGAATGATTTTGCCAACCTTTTCGTCTTGGTTGACGAGTTATAAAGATTGAAAGATAGAATTGGCTGCTGATTTTGGCACATGAAAATTATGGACAATATTGGAGGTGAGTTTGGGCGAGACTTGATGTCCATGAAGGTAGTGATGGAAGCTCTAATGTTGACTTAAACTTTTACTAGTTTATTGTCCTTTTTTTTATTGATTTGTACTAGTTTATTGTCCTTCTTTGATTTCCTTCTCAGGGGAATGCCAAATGCACATGTAGGGATTGGTTTTAAGGGGGTACCTTAGTCGCATCCTTGAAGTTTTGGGCTAAATCTATGGATTTTTTTCTTCTAGAAACTAGGTGAGTCATATATGTACTATATCTCACACAAGTACCCATATCAGTACTATACATTTGGGGTAAATTGATTTTGGCAAAGTGAAGGAAGAGAGTGAAAAATGGTGAACCAAGAAACCAAGTGCACACAGAGGGTTTCCTCAATTCCGTTTCCCTTTCCTTAATGCTCCTAGAAAAACTCTTAGTTAGATAAACAATGGTAAGAATGCTCAATAAGATGGTCGGATCCATTGTGATTTCGAAGGTCACATTACCCTCTTGATAATATGTTTAGTTAGCAATCATGGAGGGAATAGGATGGAAAGGAAAGAGAGGGGAGGGGAGGGATGGGAGGGAAGGAAGGAGTGGACTTCTACTTTCCTTCCAAATTTCAATAATGGAAGGAGAGAATAGAAAGGTGGACGTTTCGAGTTTTCCTTCCCTTTCCTTATTTTATATCCGAGAAAGGGAAAATAGATCCCTCATTTTTTTCATCAATCTTTAAGTCACGATATTCATTGTTGCCTCAATAGGAGTTCATGAGATTGAAGCAAAATTAACTTGACTATAGTTACTAATATAACTTTGGACAATTTTCATTGCTTCGTTTTTCCTCCATCCATTAATTTGTGATAATGCGAGTTGAGAAGAATTAGTTTGGCACTTGTCTGGTAAATGAATATTGGAGTGATTTTTTTTCAAAATGCTTTACTCTTTTTTTAGTAACTATTAATGCTTATTCATACGTGGGTATGCGTGGTATTGATTGCCTTGGAGTTGGGATTTTGTGCACGTGTCTTTGATACAACTGTAAAACTTTTCTGTTTGTTAACTAAGAATTCTGTGCCCTACATTTCCCTTAATCTTTCATGTTAGTTGGGGATTATCGTATTACGTGGTGGTGGACAGTTGCTCTACGCGTTATGAGAAATGCATTACATATTGGCATTGAGGTTCTAATACTGAAAAAATGTGTCCTAGACTCTTTTAATAAAAAACGTGAAAGTAGGGATTAGGGTTTTCCTTTTGTTGGTCTTTCCATTAGAGTACCGGCAAGTAATTTGTCTATGTCGGGAAAAAATAGAATGGATAGAGGATTTTGGTAACCGTGCTTGTCCCCCAATTTCTTAGGAGGTTAGCGTATAGGTCCATAGGCTAAGAACTTGAAAGGGAAAAATGTTATAGTGGAACAGTTCAAAATCACTTTCCACCTACCAATTTCTATGTCAATCTTCATAACATAATAATAAGTACTTCTACCAAACTCGCGGCTTGTCACTTGAAGTTTTTGTAATGTGAGCTCCCAGACTCAATAGCTTGTCACTTGAATCAATAGGTTTAACTTTGTTTTAGTTTGGTTACTGATATTGAAAGAAAGGAAAAAGATTTTCTACATTCTCTCTCTCCACAGTCATCTTCATCCTCACCCCATCATCTCCTTCCTTCTTCATTCTGCCCTCCGGGCCTCCCTTACCTGTCCTCCTTGTCATGAATTTGTTCAACACCTAAAGTCCCAGAAGTAGTTGGATACATCTTTCTTCTAACTTGGTGAGGTTAGTATGCAAGTTTCTCCCTCGCTCTGTAACAAAGAAAGATGAAGGCTGATTGTCTACGGAGGCAAAGGAGACTGTCAATTTTTTAAGATGGTTGAGGTGGTTTCTCTAGACAGTGGGGTCTCATACTATGGTTGGTGGTGTTAATAGTGGTGATCAATGGTGGCGGAGAGGTTGTGGTGATGGTAGGGTGGATTAAGTATGGCATTGGTTGGGCTATACCTTGATTACTCACATTGGGGAATTCAAATCATTGGTGGAATGAGGGGAATTAGTTTAGAGGGATTTTAGGGTAACCTATTAAGGCAAATGGGTGAACTGAACCGATTCAACAAAGAGGGCATTGAGACTCTTAAATCCACTCACCTTTCCTAAAACCCCTAACCAGACAACCCCTTATACGGTTATACCTTTCACGAAACATTTTTTTGTTTAGCTTTGTTATGTAGGCGGTTTGAGTGCTTGCCCTACATCATAGTCGAGTTTATGAAGAAAATTGGCATTAGTGTTATGGTGATTGTGTCGGTTTGAGTTTTATTTATGAACTGTGATTGGAGGGATTTCTGATAAATTTACATTATTATCATTTCCGATTGAGTAGCTCTATGAGCTCGAATTTGTTTGAGACTTTCTTTTAAGTCTGGGCCATCTACTATGGTAAATGATGTTACTTAGGCTTGGGTACGAGGGTTGGACATCAGTACATTTCCGAGTGCCCCACTCGTGATGCCTGGAATTTTAAGGCACAAGACTGGAGTTTGGACATGGGTACATGAACATGGCAACTTAGAGTAATATCTATTAATTTTTTTAGATGATACAGTAGTAATCGAGAGACTGTCCTCCCTCCATGTTTTTGTTGTTCCACTTTCCTTTTTGGGTGTTTGGAATAGTTGTTCCACTTCTTTTACAATGCTTACCTTTTTATTGTATGGGGGGTTTCAAGAAAGGGAAAGACATATAAATTATTAGTAAACGATGTCCGGTTATAGTTTGTACTTTTTGCTTTCCCTTTACTCATATTTCAGTTTCATTTACCCCCATATCTCTCTACATTGATTCCCCATCCTTCCCTAGGAATTCCCAAACTTTTCTTCTATGCTACAACAACCCTTGACCAACACCTAACCGTCACACCCCACCACAGCATCCACCCTCCGGCCCTCCCCACTCCTCCCCAACGCTGCACCTACTGCTGCACCTACAGCTGCACCTACCTGACAACCACCACCAAACCCTTCTCACCCCACGACAACCCTTCCCCACTGCCACACCAACCCTTCCCCACTGCCACACCAACCCTAAGCCCCTCCTCTTCCCCCATCGCCACACCAACAACCACCATCACAACTCCACCCCTTCCCTACCGCCAACATCTTACCCACCAACAACCACAACCTTTCGCTGCACCTATGTCCCTACTACCACACCCACTAACCAACCACCCAAAATCAAAAAGAAATACAACTCTACCTAATCCCACCCACCCCTTTCCCGTCACCGTAACCTTGCCCACCCTTCCCGACCTAACGCAGGCTGCACTACTCTACCACCGCAGCCATGAACTAACGCCCCAAATTAGAGAGAGGGACTGAAACACTCACGACCCCATGGTGCACCCTACCATTGCGACCACGAACCACATCCTCATATCTATAACATCACCGAGAAAGAGAGGGAGGACCCTACCTTGTACCACTATAGACACCACCCAAATCACAGAAAACCCTGGTGGTTAGAGTCTTAGAGAGGGAGAAGGAGATGGGATAGAAGATGACTGGATTATTTTAAATCCCTTTCCCTATAACCTAGCCAAACATCCTAACCAGACATATGGTGGCATTGTGGTCAGGGTCGCATAAATATGCAATTCGATCTTGAAATTAGAAAATTCGTTCAAAATGGGTCAAAAATAAACCAAAACTGATTGAAGTCTTTTATGACCACTTGTCCTAATTAAATTCTTTTCTCTCATACTTTTTGGTGATTCACATGGACCATTGTACTTCCAAATGTGATTGAAGTCTTTTCTTACTTTTTGGGGGTACAACACGTGTAATTGTAATTATTCAACTTTTGAACAACCACTCTTAGTCCCCTTGCAAATATTGAAGTGAACAACTAAAAGGAACAGAGGGACTGTATTTTGGGAAATGACATGTCTGTGGCTTAAAAAAAAGAAAATTTTCTGTGGCAGCCGTGTCCAGGTGCACTTTATCGGATCTGACCTGAATTTCATACCCGTGCCTTCCCTTGTATTGCTGGCACGAGTGTGTGAGGCTTCCTGCTGAGTCTGGGTAATATAGATGGTAAATGGCTTTTAGAGGCGGCCAATAGTTAACTCTAGACTTGTACTTGCTTACTTGTGCCATGTGTTATTTGCTTGCTCTGACCACTATGGGCTTTCTATTGATAGTCATGTGAGTTGAATGTTCTTTCGTCGTACTTTAGGGCTTTATGAAGGCTTCAGTTCTGCTCTTCAAACTCTGCCCCTTGCTGCTGGTTATGGCCCCTGTCCGTAGAAGCTTTGTCGTTGAAGACTGGAGAGGCGCTTTTTGCCTTTGTTTTAGTTTTTACTTTCTAAGACCCATGTGAGCTAGGTGTTTTACTGGCTTGCATAAGAGTACCTTTAAGAGGTTGAGGCAAAATGCGAATACAATTTACCCAGAAAAAGAATGCAAAAGTAAAGTTGCTGATTGCAGAGACTCTAAAGTCTCATAGTTATTGTCATTGCTCCCTGTGGGTGGATTGGTGGTGGAAGCAGCCGGCTTCTCATTGATTTTTTTTTTTAATGTGTAGAGCTTTGTAGAATTGCTAAAAGAAGTGCTCGATTTTCAGACATCTATATAGTGACAATTTGGAAAACTAAGAAGCTTTATGTTATAGACCGGATTTGACGGACAAGGTAGATGAGAATGTAAAGAAGGAAATGGTGATTTTAATGGTGATATATGAACTAGAAATGGAACTTGGATTGATTGGATGGATATATTACATAAACCCTAAGAATAATACAAGCTAAGCACTACCTAAAAAGATTCATTCTCTCATTAATTTTCATGATGCCTACACTCTCTCTACTTAGCTCTATTTATAGATACGTTAACCCTAAAACTTCTAAACCCTAAATTATTATAAACTACCTGAAATACCCTTAGTCTAGTAATATCCAGTCATTACACTTTAACTATGCACCTCCATTCTCATTAGTTCTTAGATGAAAATCTGAAGCTATGGAAATTTTTTAAGAATATAGGAGAGCAGAAAACCACTTGTAAACCTTAAAAAGCTTCACTGTTTTTCGTCTGTTTATATCGCCAAGAATCATCAAATATTTTAGCCTCCAAATTTTGCATTAGTATAATTTGCTACTTCCATGGGTGGATTTATCAAGATCAAGCTTTTTAGAACAAAATCAATTTTGATTTTTTTTTGACTTAGACATTGTTGACCTGGCGAATCTTCTCCTACCTTGAGTTATCCGTCCCTTAAGTGGGACATTATTTTAATAACATTCTTCACGGGCTGTCAATAAATCCGCTGTTCTACTCTCTAATATTTGTGCTACCTGCAGTTAGAACGGGTTTGGAGGGTCCTGGGCTTACAGCTGCTCAAAAGTTATGGTACTGTATTGCTACAATAGGGGGTCAGTACATCTGGACGCGTTTGCAGTCTTTTTCGGCTTTTCGTAGATGGGGAGACTCCGAGCAAGTATTCTTCCATTTCTGCTACATATTCATTTGTTAGTTGTGTTTCGTTATAACTTCCGTCCTAGAGAATTGCTTTTTGGAGACTGAGTTTTGTTGGTTTGTTTCTTTCTTCCCAGAGGACATTGGGACAACGAGCATGGATCTTTTTGCAGCATATCGAAGGATTCTTCAAGGCTGCATCCTTTAGCAACCTGCTTATATTTCTCTTTACTGGAAAGTAAGTTTTGAGCTTCTATGTCTATCTGCACGCTCTGATTAAGAATAAAATCTAGATAGACGTTTCACCATCCATCTGCTAAAGGTTGAGATAAATTGACTTCTTTGATGGTACATAGAAATAGTAGCTGGGAGAGTTACAAAAGTGGCCGAGTAATGATACACTGTTCTGTTGACCTTTTGTGATTTTGGTATTGAAGTTTTATTATGTTGGCTGCATCTTTGGATGACGAATACAATTATTTGTGGTATTGCATCAATGAGTTACTGTTTATATGTCATCATGCAGGTATAGGAATTTGATCGAGAGAGCTCTCAGAGCTAGGCTTGTGTATGGAAGCCCGAACATGAATCGCTCAGTTAGCTTTGAGTACATGAATCGCCAATTAGTGTGGAATGAATTCTCGGTAAATTTTTGTCTTACTTTTTCATGTTTTGCTAGGATCTTCCATTTTGATGATTGTTGTTTTGATGGAATTTAGACGTTGCTTGTCTTGGCATTAATGTGTTGCAGAGGTCATTGTTTAGTCACATTATTTTATTATTTTGTTTGTTACTAAAGGAAGTATAACCCTAGCTGGTTGAACTCATTCTGTGGAATTGAGTATTGTTTTTATAGATATTAGAGTCTCCGTCTCTCTGCCCTCCAAAGTCCAAACTCATATATGTGTTCTGTTATTTTTTGGAGGTTGGGGTGGGGGGGGTGGGGGGGGGGGGGGGGTTTGGAGTAGAAGTGGGGTGGTGGAAGTTATGAAAAGCAGAAGTACCTAAGAGGCAGTATTTTACTTTTTCTTTTTGAATTTTCAAGAGAGGGCGTGTTGAACATAATCGGAGTGCTTACAGGATTACAAATATGTCGGTTGCTCAAAATTTTTAATGAAATGTCCACTGCAATGTTTTGGTCCCAGGAATGAGAAGAAAGAAAAACATAAAAATCTTTTCTTAAGCTTTTGATTGATCTAATGATCTAGCATTTCTAGCTGCTGTCTCAGCCTCATCTTTCTCAATCATGCACTTCCCTTCACTGTTATTATAGGTTTAGGGGTTCCACAAAAGACCCTGCATCTGAAAGTTGAGGCATTGCCCGACAACTGACAAGCTCTGGAATGTTTGGGTTTTTGACTGTGTTTGAGATTCGACTGCCATGGATAGGAGAGGATAGTGATTCTATGCGGAGCAAGGATATGAGTGAGGCATGCAAAAGAGGGGATATGTCAACTGTCAATTAGAGTGTGGCAGGCTGGGGCTTTACACATTGTAAAGAGGGGTTAAAATTATAATAATGGGAGTTTGTCATCTTTTTTCTATTAGAGACATGGTAAGGCAATTATTTCCCTTTAAAACTGAAGTAGAGGTTTATATTCTCATAGCTTGTTAAATAATCATCCAAAATCTTCAAAAACTATTACAATAGCTAGCTTTTAGAATTTAATCCCAGGCTAGATTTGATGAAAATTGTCGTGTCGTGAATGACATTATCTATTTTGATATTGCTCCGAAGATCCCATTTTTTTTTTTTTTTAAATGATTATATTTGAGTATTTCAGTAGTTGGTTTTCTATTTGGGACCCGCATACTCGCATAGTTCATATCATCTAAAATTCTAGAGTTTCCTCTGTTACCTACGTATTTCCCCCCACTGTTCCTCTTCTTTTTGCTCCTCGGAAGGTAGGGGGATGGCAGGTGGATCCCCCCCCCCCCACATGTTTTTAGCTGCATAATTGTTACTGGTGAACTTTAGGCCTATCTATACATGTTCAAAGAGGAGAGGGGTGTCGGCAGACTTAATGTTTTTTTCCAATGCTTTGCATAATCTCACTGCTTTCAGTAACTGTTGCATACTAGCAATGTACACATGCATTAGGCTAGATGTTGGTGAAACCTATTTGTGGAAACCTGAAAGAAGACCTGACGTTGCTATATTCAAATCCCTTGGAAAGAATGCTTCCTCTGGTTATTGTGATTTTATATTTTACTTAATTTTCTCCATAAACATGATATGTCCCTATTTTTTAATACAAAAATTGCAAGTTCTAACTTTTTCTCCTCCTTCGAGATATTATGATTTTTTCTTCGTTCATACAGGAAATGCTATTGTTGCTTCTTCCACTTCTGAACTCACCATCATTTAGAAACTTATTCCGTCCATTCTCAAAGGAAAAATCTTCAGATTCTGCTGCAGATGAAACTTCTTGCCCGATTTGCCAAGGTGGCCCAAACATTCCATTTATTGCATTACCTTGTAGACACAGGTATGTGACTGCCTATCTTATTCTCCCATCGTTATCTCTTCACCTGGCTTGTCTGCTTGGTTTATTTGCTTAAATAATAAATACTACTCAAGATTATTGTGTGAAAGAGAACATACGAGTGACTACTACTAACAAGAACATTGCTTTTAAAAATCCTTGTGTTAATTCTGGAGTGATCAATCATCATAATTTCTATGCCATGTGTAGAGTACACATCTAAGTTGATTGTAGATGTATTGGCTTCTCCAAGAGTGTATATATAGAGAGAAGATGCATAAGGGGTGGGGTTACAAAGCATTTCTTGCTCTTTGATAAAGGGGTTTTGTTGAAAACAGACGAAGATGTCCAGGATGCTGAAATATGGGAATGGCTAAGATCTGAATCTATCTTAGCCGAGTTTAATGCTACAAACAGTTCATTCTCTCTCTGAGTTGCAGATCTTCTTTATAGAAATTAATTGGTATTTTCTTTTCTAATGTTTATTTCATGTTTTCTAGATTTGACGGCAACAACGAACAAAGGTAGTGCTTTATTTTTGTGTGCTAGAGGCAGGGAGGGGGTGGGGAATGGGGAGGAGGATTGGCTATGGGTTTTTCTGGCTTAGTTGTAAAAAGAGCATCCACGGCATTCTTATGCGAACGGCGAGTCCAAGCGCTATGTAAAAGGCATCAAAATTATTGGTGCAGTGACCTACAACGGCGCAAGGAGAAACACTCCTACTGCTGCCTCCAGCAAGGCGCTCAGCTCAATGCCTTGGCCTTATTTTTTGTAGAAACCGAAAGAAAAAGTGGAGATCTGAGTTCAAAACTAAAATCATATGTTAGATGTGGAAATATGATGTTAGCATCACATTTGTTGAATAGATGAAGGCATTGGATGAATAGTAGTGAGAATCAGACATTACGTATCAATCTATTTATGAGGCACACTGAGTAACAAACATTGCGTTAAAATAAATAAAAAACAAACTTCACAAGTTGTGAAGTGATGAAAGCTTTGAAAAAATTCTAGCAAAAAGTTGTATGTCTTGGGACTAGGAACTGTAACAAACATTGTGTACCAATAATTAAGCAAGGATCATTTTAGAAGTTAAAAGTTGATGAAAGTATGAAGTTCGTACTCAACGAAGTGAACCACCATGATCTGAGCTTTGAATCACTGCTAGAGAGCTCGACTAAGGAGGTTTTTGTTACATCCTGTTCTAGCATAAAGGATAGAAAGTTGACTTAAGAGACAATATCATTAATGTTTGGCGCTCAAGAATTAGCAGAGGGGAGGCTATCTGATCATTGTTACTTATAAGATGAGAAAATGGCATTCGAGTTTCATTCTTTCTTTCTCGCTGGATGCTTACGGAATGTTTTTTTAAGCCACGCAGTTTTCTAGAGCGTCAAAAGGATATATGCTGATAGAATTTGTTGTTCTAGGTTGTCTCGGCTACATTCTGCCTCTTCTTTCTACTTCACTACTGCTTATCTTCTGTTTTCCCAAGTTTATCCTATGTCTGTCTGTCTGTCTGTCACTCGTCTCTCGTAGTAAGCATCATGTTTCCGTTTATTGATGCAGATGCAGAGTATAACATTTCTGTGAAGTTAGCTTTTTTAAGGCGTAACTTGCTGGACGTAGCACTCACCTAAATATGCTTAGATCCGGTAACTCCATATTGGAAGTTTTACATCTGTGGCAAAGGCCCTGAAGTTGTCTCTTTTGCCTCTATGAGTTGATTGTCAAATGAAAAAGGTGACAATGTATGATGGTTGACGAGGAAGACAGTTGGGTTCTAGCTGTAATGGTGCTAGGAGAGAGAGGGAAATAAATGAAAGGTTACTGTGAAATGGATTAGAACTTCAAAAAAACAGTCAATGAATGGGAAACTTACAGTTTTGTTCAACTTGCTCTAGTATCGAAAGTCTGGTGCTTAATAACAATGAGGTTCTTACCTGAAGAATGTCAGGAACAAAGTCAACTGTATAAAAAAAATGGGAAATTCTCTTCCTGTCTACACCTCGAAAGCACCCCCCACCCCCCATGACTGCTTCGAAACCTTCCAAATCCGAAAACTATGGTGACTTTCGGAAAGGGGTTGGATATTCAGCCTTTAGAAGGGGGGAGGGGGGGGGATGTTCTTGGGCGGGGGAAAGGAGAATTTGGGAATTCGGGGGTAGGAGAGGGAATTAAGGGTGGTAGAGGTGAGTTCAAGGGTGGGGAAGTGCAGGGCACGGCTGAGGGAAGATGGTTTGCGTCTTGGGGTGGGAGTGCTAGGTAGGAACTGGGGAGGAGGCCTAGTGGCTGTGGGGGAGAAAGATTGGGATGGCTGTGGTTTTTGGTTCTTTTTTCTTTAAAATTGTATTACTTCCTCCGTTTCAAATTGCTTATTACATTTTTACTTTGGTTAGTATTTACATTTTAGACTTTGATTGGCATTAGTGATTTATATTTTCGGAAAAACATAATCAGACGGGATCTTGTTAGATTCGTCTCAATGCGTATTTTTTTAATATCAACTTTTTATAACTTTTACTTATTTATAATTAAAATTATTAATGTTTAAAAATGCGCATTGGTAAGCGTGAAAAGTCCAAGTGTGGCAAGCATTTTGAAACGGAGGAAGTGTATTTTTTCTTTACTTCACAAATTAAATTTAAAATTGACTTACAAAGAAATATGATGATCAATACTACAACAACAACAATGTTATCCATGTGTCTCAAAGGCTCCTGCCAAAAGGCGAGGTAAGAGGGGGTCGGATGTACGCAACGTTACCCTTGTGTTGAATGCACAAAGAGGCTGTTTTCGGATGACCCAAACATGAAATTGCGTCGAAAATGCATTTTGCTTTGTTCCATCTTATGCTAAAAGCAAAGAATAGAGAGTGTTTGGCTCCATTAGGAAATGGAATAAAATAAGGATTATACAGAAAAATAAGAATAGGGTTGCCAATGGAAACAAGACTTATTTTTGTGCCATCAAAACAAAATCGCAAAAGTATACGGCCACCAATGAGAATTTCCCTAAACAAATCTAAGAGATGGCGGGAAAAAGAATTGAAGAATGGGAAGCCTATGAATCTACAGAGGTCCTCCAATAAGTGGATTTCTTTTTTATGTTAAGATCTAGTGTTGATGGAAAATTAAACTTTGGGTCTGGGTTTGGTTTGCTCATGGCAGACTCTGGACAAGTTTCTCTTGTGCAAATAGTGTATATCTCGAACCGATAATTAAGCATTTTTTTATAAGTAATGCAGAATTATAATAGAAAGACACCTAGGGACCCATTTTCAAAAAGACGGCTAATTACAAAAGGCTCAAGCTCTCGAGCTATCATGGAGCAATCTATCTACAAAATCAAGGGAAGTCAAGTGACGTTCAATTACTAAAACTAGACTCGAGCTATACAAATCTCAAAAGATGGAACTTGGAAGCTTCACGAAAGGAGGCTAAAACCTCTAAAATCTGTTAGTTTCTTTCCTTCCAACGCAACCTTTTTTCTTCCTTTATTTATGCAACAAGAGCATCTTTCACTGGAAGAAGGTTGCGACCCAGCTCACCAAACAAGGTTAAAAGATAAGTTCCACAAATAAAGGACCCAAGGACAAAAAGAGGAGGAGATGGTCAGCAGATTCCTTCTCCTTTAGGCACAAACTGGTGAATTGTTTGTTTTTGGTTTTGAAGGGGGGCTTTTAGGCCAGCTAATAAACAAACCGTCAACTTCGTAGTTCAGGATGACTCTATTAACCAGTAAAGGATCCCCTTTTCTTTATTGTAGGTTTGTCAGGAGCAGTGTATATTGAAATGAAGGTGACGTGTCAGGAGCCACGGTCCTGTCGATTAGGCCTATAGACAGGGAAGTAAAGTTATAGTATGTTGATGGTCCTGGGCTAGAAGGTCCTTTCAGAATTTCAGCAGACATTGCATATTGATCGTAACAATAGGGCGGTGCTGTGCAGTGCAGCTGTAGAGAGATCAATTCGCTGTTTAGGTGGGTACTGGGCAATGGTGAAAGAAAAGGTGTTGGAGTCTTAGGTTGTGTTTGATTGGATGGAAAATAATTTCAATGAAAATGATTTGCCATGAAAACTATTTCTTGGAGGGAAACTCAGTTCTAGCTTGATTTTCCTTTGCTTGGTTGCGTGGAAAGCAAAATTTCGTTTGAGCCCATTTCCTTTGTTGACTGATGGAAAGTGTGACTTCTCTCATTTCATGAGAGAAAATTACTTTCCAGTCTTGGAAAATAAATTACCACCTCTTAATTTTACTCGAACCGCAATAGGAAAGTAGGGAAAGTAGTTTCGGAGACTACACTTTCCTCTCTAAACTTAATCTTAGTAGGGTATTCATTCTATATTTTTATGTTGCAAGATGCATGTCCATTCCTGCTCCATCCATTTTTTAAGTGTTTTAGTAGCCAAAATGCTTTAGTGAATAGGGAAACATTTCAAGATAAGGAAAGACCAGGGATCCAGGATCTCCCTCATGCTTACACATTTCCCCTCTAAATTGCAGATTGAGTTCGTAAACATTTCTCCCTTATGCTAGATTTGTTCCCTCTTCGTGAGTTGCACAATGGCATGCCCCTTGCTAACGCCTTAGGCGGGTCCCTTTGTTGTTGCCTATTGCTTAGGGTGATGCTTGGCAACGGGCTCCCCTTTGAGGGTAGTCTAATGCCTGTGTTGGGATGTCTTGGTGTTGCTTGTGGCTGAGATGATGCTTGACTGATGATTTCCCTTTGTATAGTGGTCTAATGCCTATATATATTGACGAGTTTAGGGTGTTCCTTGTTCTTCTTGTTTACTTTCACGTTAACAGTGCTCGTCGAGGTCTTCCACCAATCCCCATGGTTGCTAAGCAGTCGTGGCCTCCGGCTTGTGTATTCGCAATGGTGGGCTCTGTGTTTGTGTTTGTACATGCGGCACTCTTCATTTTGTTGATTCAAGGTTAACCATAGCTTTGGCAAGATGCAGTTCCTTGTTAGATTTTTGCCTGTCACCCTTCCTAGGGTGGTGGGTGGACTAGCTATCAACAACGTTTGTGCCCCCAATATGTTGTGGAGTTGGAAGTGAGAGCGTCGTAACCCCAAAAGAACCATTACACGCTACGCACAACTAACGGTCGAGTACAGATCAGCTTCCGTGAAGGCTCATGCGTGCAGATGTTGATTAAAGGTGTTAGTGTCATATACTTGTCTCAAAGATTAAGCCATGCATGTATAAGTATGAACTAATTCAGACTCTGAAACTGCGAATGGATGCATTTATTAGATAAAAGATCAACATGGGATCTATTGTTGCTTTGATAATTCATGATAACTCGATGAATCGCACGACCTTTGCGCCGGCGACGCATCTTTCAAATTCTGCCATATAAACTTTCGATGGTACGATATTGGCCTACCATGATGGTGACGGGTGATGGAGATTTAGGGTTCGATACTGGAGAGGGAGCTTGAGAAACGGCTACCCCATCTAAGGAGGCGCGCAAATTACCCAATCCTGACACGGGGGAGACACAGGGAGATAGTGACTATAAATAAAAATA
Source organism: Patellifolia procumbens (assembly GCA_947645195.1). Lineage (NCBI taxonomy): Eukaryota > Viridiplantae > Streptophyta > Magnoliopsida > Caryophyllales > Amaranthaceae > Patellifolia > Patellifolia procumbens. Next base: position 623,938 of record CANSGD010000306.1, read on the forward strand.
CCGGGCTCAATGAGTTTGGTAAGTGGAATGAGTACAATCTGAATCCCTTAACGGGGAGATAGGTAAAATTCCAAATATTGGAGTAGGAACGGGCTCCAGAATGATTTCAGCAGTTATTTTTTATTTGCCATGATTTGAAACACTGTACTCACAATTAGAGGTGGCATTTTGTGATTTGAACCCTTATACTGGCAACTGGAGGTTGATAGCAGCAGATTCATCCCCTAGTCAGTAGAATCTTCTTTCTACTACAAGCCATTGCTGTGGTGGGACTTTGTTTTCCAGCATTTCTTTTCCTGGCTACAGAAACAGAGGATCTTTATTTTGGTGGGGGGAGGGGGGTTGCAGGGTGGGTGAGGTTTTAATTTAGTTGACTAGTCAAAAAGAATGGGCTTAAGAGAGTTTAAACTACTTCTAATTTTCTTTGTATCTATCTCCTTCCATCATGTTTACTAGGATAAATGACATAAATATCGCAACTAAAGCCTGATCCAACAAAGTTTATCCTACCTAATTAATTTTTTACTAATAACGTCGTTATTGATGCTGATATCAGTCACCTGGCATACAAAATGTTTGCCTTTATTGCAATTATTAGATGAACACAAAAAGCTTAAACGTAGGTTACAAAATCATCTCAACGTATGCAAAAGGGACCGTATCAGGGATAAACTGAGACTAGTGAGTATTCTGTTTTTATTTTGAATGCACTCTGTGACTTCTTCAAAGACTTATACTCGTATAATTTCATATCCTACTTATCTTTCTTTTTTTCTGACATTTTTTTTTAATATATTAACATGAGGTGTATATATTTCAAGATCAAAACGTACTTTCTTCCTTGCCCACTAGTCTCTACAGGCACAATAGTAGACAACCGATCCCACCTACCAGATTGACCAAGTAAACCTCTTCGGTGGCTCACTGAGGATCGACGAACCTGTAGCTATGTTTTTTGACTTCTATATAGCAAGATTACATTCGGCCTTTATCCCATTTTCTTCTATTCCGTTTACAGTCACGGGCAAAGGCTTTTGCCTCCCCATCCGGGAGGGGAACTAGAATATTACTTTGTGAGGGGGATCAGATAGAATAGCGCCCTTTTGTCATATTAAGTTCAGACACTGCTTTAGGAAATACCTCTTTTACCTGTGAGCTTATATGGCCACACACTGAGATGTTGGTGCCCTCATTTGTTCTTGCAGATACTGTTATTATTGCCTTAGAACACGGTGTTCTGCTGCGCCATCTTTCAGATGTGCAAGGTGCAGCCAGCCAGTTACAGCCATGCAACGGCTAGGTGGTTCTGTAGACGAGAAGTCTTCCAAAAAGTAACATGTTCGTTTTAACGGAACTCAAGATGAAATATATTATGAAAACGGCATTTTTGAAGTTGGCACCTTTACCTCCATATCGTAGATACACAAGGAGCCAGTGTTTTTGTGGACCTTCCAGTTACTCTGTTCGTCCAGAAATTCAATAGTCACACACTATCTGGATGTCTGGAAAAATTGTCAACTTTCGTGCTACACAATCGGTTTAGGGTTAGATTTTTCCAAATGCCACTGCTCAAGCTATATAATAGCGAGGAGATGCAAATGACCAACTTGGCGAAAATCGTGCAACATTCTAAATGGAGGGGTCAAGATACTGTCACAAACCGATTTAGGATGGAGGGAGTATGTATAATTTTATTCTTTGACAATATTTGACATCTTATTCTTCTCAACTTTTTTGTACACTTTATCTACAGATATTGTTGTCTGATTGAAAGAGGCAAAAATACATCCTCCCTTGTCTAATTTGGAAGGTATTCAATGTGGGGCTTAAGCTAAAGTTGAAGTAAGTATTTTTTCTTTCCATGTCTTAGCAAGTTGCCAATTCACACGCTAAATAGAAGACCAAATGATGAGTTTTATTGACTGCTGCTGATTTTTTATACGAATTTTTGACTTAAAATTTGATTGAGATTAGGTCAAGGATTTAATATAATTTGCTTATATACTTAATTGTTACGCTAATAACCTGGTCAATAAGCTGGGACTGGTTTTCCTTGGAAATCCAACCTTAGCTGATTTGAAACTGTTAAGTTGATTGGTTTCTATCATGAAAAAGCAAATGTCTCTGTCCTGGGCATCCAAAGCTGCGTATATCCTTTTAAAATGTCTTTCTTGATCTATGTTTTCATGCATTTTACTTTGAAGACCTTTTCTCAAAGACGTTATCTAAGAATATAAAATATTGTGAAAGAGTTCTGATTGATTAGTTTCTACTTTGGTTTGTTGAAGTAGTAAGTGTAGAACTATTCTCTTGGATTAGAAGTATACCTAACAAAGCTCTTCTTTATAAAGTGTGTGAATTATGTAACCTTTTGCCCCCTTGGAGTTAGGTATTTGAATCTAACAAGACAATGGATTGTTATTCTTGTTAATGCATTGGCTGAAAACTGTTTCCTACCACGGATGACTCTTAACGGAATCTCTTTTAGGGTCCGTTTGGTAGGGTGTAAAACGTATTCTTTGAAAATTGTTTTCCCATTTTACATTGTTTGGTTTGGAATAAAACATTAAAATGTAAAACTTGGGGTAGAAAATCATTTTCCACCTTTTTTTTTGACAGAGGCTGAACAACAAACATAGAACTGTTAGGCAGTAACACACAACTTACCAGCACTACTACGAGCCTTTTTAGCTCTTACAATAAACAACCAGAGTAGTATGAAAGAGGCGAGAAGAAAACTTTTGTTTGCCTTTGACATCATCGATGAAAGGATATTGAAAATTTTGATGAGCCTTCTTCCTGCGTAGAAACATAACCGGAGTCATGGTAATTTGATGCAGAATAGTATGGCGTCTGCAGCTCTGGGAAATGGTGGATGAAAGACTGCATATCTTCTTTTCCTTAGCATGGACAAAGTAGTATTGGATGGGGTTGCGATAGCGGTTTGAGAAACTGACAGTCGAACTTGTTTCTTTGTGGAGAAAACGAATTGGGTAGGAGTACAAAGATTGGACGTCAATCCATTCGGAATAGTTGCCACAATGGCACAAGACTCAACGTCCATATATTTGTTGAGGTCATGATCATCCCTGTCTTGCTTATGTGAGTTGGGAGTTTCCAACATGCTATCCACATCCTTAGACTGTCTGCATAAATCTGGAAAAAGTAGCTGTTGTACCCCTTGTTGTACCCCTTGCTCTTGAGTTTCTTTCTTTGACGCGAGACGCACAGTCTCGACGAGTAATCAGTAGTCTGACAAACCGTGACTTGTTTTTCGTTCAAAATGTTCTCATACGTGGAGGATGAGAATTGCAAACTTGATGATTCTTTCCTCGAATTTGTAAAGGTCATCCTAGTGGCCCTTGTATTGACAGAGGTATTTTGCCGTGGCTCTTGTCTTGACTTTGTAGACTCCATAACTAGTATTCTCGTCGTGAAGTCATTAGCATCGGAAATTTCACCTCCATTGCTTCCCGAGCAATTGGAATTGTCTTCCTTCCCCTTGTTGGTATAGGTAGACATAAATGGAATTGTTGAAAGGGCCTTCTTACCTTTTCTGTCCTTAGTTATCTGATACTCGTTATTGGGAGGTTGTTTCCTTTTTGAATGGGCAACCTCGTTGGATATATCAAAGGGATCAAAGGTCCCTGTAGGTCGACTCTTTTTAGTCAAAGAGCATGGGGTTTTGGACGCTTCATTAGGAACGTTGTTGGTAGAAACCGCTTGCTCAACACGGTTTCCTAAAGTTTGATGAAGGCTTGATTTGATAGATGTGACAAGAGGGGCTAAAGCGAAGGCCTTTTCAAGGCCGGATATGGCCTCTTTAACTTTGCCAATCCTCACATACGCTTAGCCTCTTCTGTAGAGGCTCTTGATATTGTTCTGATCCATAGTCAAAATAGTAGAGCTTAAAGTAAGACTTTGTTGTAGTTTTGAAGTTTGAGTTCACAAGCTGTAAGGTTCAAAAAACAACAGCACGCAAGTTTGTAGATATCTGTTTCCTTTGAATCCTTGGGGGATAGTTGAGGGGATAATAGTATCTAACACCGTTTCGTAAATAATGCCTGTGGACTGAATCTTGTTTTTTTGAAGTAGCAATTACCAATTTCTTTCAACTTTAAGAGCCCATCCAACCATTAACATCGGAGATGAGGCAACCGACTCCCATAGTTCAGCATATGCAACTGAAAGTCCACCCCTAAAGTTGCAAATCTCGAATCCCAATAATCCAAGTCCGCCATGGTGGAGTCCATTACTAAACGGAGAAGACTCTAAGCACAAGAAAGGCAATCACAGGGATAACGACAAACAATGGTAACAAAGAGCCAAAGGGGAGCAAACGGAGAAAATTAGACGCGGGTAACCTAAGACCCCAACTAAAACAAGCTGACAAAGGACTAAGCTAATTCAAAAGGATGTTTGTACTGCCCACCCCACTAAAGTAGCAAATCTAAGGAGTTAGACAAGCAGCAGTAGTAACTCCATGCTTCAAACCAAATCCCAAAACCAAAGCACAAAAGGATAGTAAAGTAAAGGAAAGAAGATAAAGTGCAGGCAGGGAGCATTTGGATAAAGACGCAAAATGAAAAATAAAAAACTAAGTAGGAGGTGAATTTAATTCACTTCAAAGCTCCTCTACAACCAACCACCATTGGGACTAGGTGTAATTGGCTGACGAGTAAAGGGAGTTACTCCCACTATTTGGTAATTTGAAGACACAGAAGTCAGATTTATGGTTGAAATAACCTGGTAAAACAACTTAACTAGAGGAAAAGCAACAATTATGATAAGGCTATAACCGCCTCCTAGATATTCTCCCACCATATCTCATGTATATCTTAGCATATATTTAATTAGTAGATAATTGTATACTTATCTTTAGCTTGTATCTCTATCTCTTAGCTTGTATCTCTATCTTCTAGCTTAGGTTGTTATCTTGTACACCTATTTATATGTGCTTTACTCATTAATAAAATTAAGCTTCGGCATATTCATTCTCTACATGGTATCATCGAGCTTTTGATCCATTTTTTTTCTTCCCCTTCTTCTTCCGTCTACCTCACGGCACAACTCTTCCACGCAGCCATGTCATCCTCATCTCAAGCACTCATTCCCAACAATCTTGAACCTTCCAAGCCCTTCACTCTCATCAACTTCTCTAATGCTATCAAACTCACTCCTACAAACTATCTCTCCTGGAAGATGCAACTCCAAGCTCTTCTTATAGGCCATGACCTTCTCTCTTTCGTTGATGGCACAACCGTTGCCTCGTCGCCAACCATTCTTAAAGACGATGTTGCTGCCCCTAATCCTGTTTTTGCCTCATGGGTGCGCCAGACAAATTACTTCTTCCTCCTAGCAGCGGTTCACCGGAGACGGTGAACAATAAAGATGACGGTGGAGATCGGGTTCTTCGACTATGAAGAATGACCATTGCCAAACTGTGTGCCGACGAACTCTAGGTGTAGGGAGGGAGATAGGGCGTAAATCAAGTGAAATAGTTCCAATGGCTCGCCGACAACTGTGTAGTATCTGTGAAATTATTGCCGGCGAGCCGCGCCGTTTTGTCGCCTAGTTTCCTTTTTTGGTTTCGCCTAGGGTTTTTTGTGTTACACTCTCATTTTCTACCTTATTGAAAACATTTTCCACCAAAATTGGGAGAAAAAAAATTTTCTATCACAAGTGGAAGGAAAACATTTTCCCTCGCAATTGAAGTAATTAATTTTCAGTTCAACCAAACAATGAAAGATGCTTAAAATGGAAAAGCATTTTACGTGCAACCAAACAACGGAAAATATTCGAAAATGAATTTCCCAATGAAAATGGTTTATTCGAAAGCGTTTTATACCCTACCAAACGGAGCCTTAATGTCGTAAACTCGAGAAGACTATGGAACTGTTCGATATTGATTTTAGTATTAGGCATTAGGGTTTTGTTCATCTCACATTAACTTTACTGGTATGAAATCATTTTTATTGATTGAGCAAAAAATCTTAGAATAAGTGGTCATTAGACATCTCTAACCTAATAGACATCTCTAATTCAAATCGATATTCTCTAACAAGTTCATTCCATTTGACTCTAACCTAATAGAATCATTAGACATCTCTCATCAATGTAATGTTTCTTCTTTTGTTCCTCTTTGAATCTCGAACTACAAAAAACAGTTATAAAAAGGAAAGTGTAACAATTAAAAACAAACGGATGTAGTATAAATGTTCATACTTGTGTAATAAGGAAATATAAAAAAAGTGACATTTGTGATCAACAAATGCAATATATTATATAGCTTTCACAAAATTAATATTGTCAAATAAAAATATAATCAAAGAGTAAATCTTGGGTATAAGGCCTACTTTTATGATTATGGATAACCAAAATATTTTAACAAAAAAAAGGTCTTAGCTTTAAGATATTATTGTGGAAGATTGATTTCAAAAGTGCAAGATGTTAAAAAAATTTAAAACCTTGAATTTTAAGTTAGATGTATAAGGTCTATCCATATACCCATAGATAACCTGTCTAACGCGAATTTTTATAAAAGGAAATTAAGCAATGTTTCAAAATGATTTTACCGCATGGAAAATAATCAACTTCTTTATATGTTAGTTGTATTAAATAAACCGTTTAAAACAAGGATTAAGATCTAGCTATATGTAGAAGGAGAGGCATTAATTACAAATTTATGATAACAAAATATACAGATTTCTTGATTTTATGGTAGAAATTTTCTAGAAAAAGAATACATATATTGAAAGAAGCAAGTGGAAGCAATCATGCAACAGTTTGATCAATCTTTATCACTGCAATTCAAATCGTTTAAAAGCCTTTCTTAAAAATGGATTTTGTGGATATGCTGAGTGTTTTATTTGGTTAAATGATCCCTATGCTTCTTTGATTTCCCAACTTTATGTGTTTTACGTTTCGTGTCTCTATTTGTTGTCCCATTTAAATACCTTTTTTCCCCCTTGAGTTCTGGATGCTGACTTTCTTTAACTTTTGTTCTCAAATTCCGTCTTTCTAAGGTACTACAAGCACCATGATCTCCTTCCTTTGTTTTTTTTTCCTTGGGTGGAAAACAAAGGTACTACAAGGACCACTCTCGACTTCTTCCTTCTCTTATAACTCCTCCTAAGATGTCTAGTTATTAGATAAAAATCATTTTTAATGTAATGATTGCTCCATGATGATTAAGAGTAGTGCACATACAATCATAATAAGGGATATAAAAATGGTTAGAAAAAATTGACTGAAATATCCCAACTATGAATGTTCTGCTCAAAATAATCTCAATTATGAGCAGTGACGGACCCAGGAATTTGATGGTGGGGGACAATTTAAATAATCCAATACAAATATATTTAGTAACAAAAAATCGGGTATACAGTTAAAAAATCGGGTACACAATTAAAAATTTGGTTACCTAATTAACTAACAATTCAATATTCCAATTACAAACTATTTCATTAATAATTCAATTCACAAAATAATTCACTAACAAAATAACAATTCAATTAACAAATGGAAACCCAAAACTACAAACTTTATTCCATATTTGGGCCCAAAATAGCAAATAGCAAATGGAAACCCAAAACTTCAAACTTCTTTCTCATCCATCAGATGATCAGATTCAAAGAACCAGCGACAGAGATCTCCACAAAAAGAAAAACATTAAACTTAGAAACAAGTAAATAAAAAATTTGATTGGTTAGTAACATAAGATTATTTCTCCCATTGGTCCACGTCACCAATTTTGACGCGTCCCATCTTCTCTCTACTTTATATATCCTTTATCTCTCCCTCAAGAACGCAGAAAACAGAAACACAAAGCAGAGAAGAGAAGGCATACAACCATCTTTGAAGAAGAGAAGGTAGAAGAAGAAGCGTCAGTTTTTCTGATTTTTTTTAAAGTGGGGGGACAGTGGTCCCCCCTTGTTCGTACATGGGTCCGCCACTGACTATGAGTTATTCTAGAATAGTCTAAACTACTAGGGGTACCTTTCTAAAATAATCCAGACTTTATTTTTTCTTGCCTGCAAAGGCTGCAATGATCCATTTCGGGACTACTATATCTAGTAGAATTAAGAGTTTCGATTGTTTTGAAAAGGCACCCCTAATATTTTCGATTATTCTAGAATAACTCATAGTTGGAATTATTTTATAGCGGAACAGTCATAGTTAGAATTATTCCAATCAAAATTTTCAAATTGTTATATGGATTATATGTAATCTATGGTTTAGAGAACTACAGAAGCACACTAGCTTGTAACAACGTAGACTTATAGTGTTAAGAATTTTGGAGAGTTTAGGTGTAAGCGGCTTAACTTCCATTGAAACAAGAATTAGGAATATGTACAACCCTAATAATTAAGTAACTCCTAAAAGATATTAACAAATATATCTAATATACACAAGATAACAAATTGCCTAAAAATAAGGCCTTTACACGCCTAACCAAGATTGCCTAAATATGGCACATCTTATAATCAACGCCTAATACTCCCCCTCAAGTTGGAGCATGTAAGTCATGAATGCCCAACTTGTGTAGTAGAAAGCTAAACTGTCGTCTGCCAAGCACCTTGGTGAGAATATCAGCTAACTGATGACCAATAGGCACGTAAGCTGTAGAAAGACGACTAACTAACAACTCATCACGAACAAAGTGACAATCTGTTTCTATATGCTTCGTACGATCATGGAAAACTGGATTCTTAGCAATATGAAGAGCAGGCTGACTATCACAGAACAAGCGCATACCAGCAATATGAACAACAGCAAGTGAAGCCAATAAGGAGTTCAACCATTTCAACTCACAAGTAGTCATAGCCATGGAACGATACTCAGCCTCTGCAGTCGAACGAGAAACAATAGGTTGTTTCTTGGTTTTCTAGGAGACAAGAGAACAACCTAAAAACACTAAATAACCAGACAAAGACCTCTTGGTGGTTGGACAAGCAGCCCAATCACTATCACAATAAGCCGTCAGAGACAATACGTTTTTGGAACGTAACAATATACCCTGTTAAGGACTACCTTTGAGATAACAAAGGACGACACGAAGAGCGGCATCCCAATGTGCTACCTGCGGATTACTGAGAAACTGAGCTAAAGTATGAACAACATAACTTAGCTTTGGGCGTGTAACAGAGAGATAGACAAGATGTACCACAAGACATCGATAAGCGAACCCTCAACAAGAGCCAAACGATGGTTTTTTTCCATCGGCGTATCAATAGGCTTACAACCCAACATTCCTGCTTCAGTCAACACATCCAAAGCATATTTCGCTGAGAGAGAAAAATACCATATGGGTTTTGCGCAATTTCAATGCCTAAAAAATATTTCAGCAGACCCAAATCTTTCATAATGAAAACAGAAGTTCAAATAACTTTTGAACTTAGAGATAACAGCAGAAGATGATCCAACAATAATTAAATCATCCACATAGACCAAAACATGAAGACAAACATCTCCCTGAATTTAGCTGAATAAAGAATAATTAGCATAGGATTGTGAAAAACCATAAGTTATCAAAGCAGTAGAAAGTTTGGCAAACCATTATCGTGGTGCCTGGTTCAAACCATACAACGACTTTCTAAGCCGACAGACTTTCCCTGGCTTAGAACAAGTATAACCAGGAGGAAGTTTCATATAACCTCCTCAGACAACTCACCAGGAAGAAATGCACTGTGAACGTCCATCTGATGGAGTTCCCAATTCCCGACAGCTGCAACAACAAGAAGAGTACGCACAGTACCCATTTTCGCAACAAGAGCGAAAGTCTCATTATAATCAATGCCAGCTACTTGCCGATTTCCATGCACAACAAGACGTCCCTTAAGACGTTCAATCTCGCCACTAGATGTATATTTGATTTTATACACACAATCACTACTGATAGCACGTTTACCCAGGGGGTAAATCTTCTAATGTCCACGTGCCATTACGCTCCAAGGCATCAATTTCATCTTTCATGGCCTTACACCATCCAGGATGAGAAGCAGCTTCTTGATAAGAAGTAGGTTCTGTACCTTTTGTAAGTGCTGCTAGAAAAGAACGATGCTTGACAGAAAAGTTATTATAATCAACACAACAAGCTATATCACAAGGTTTACCTAAAGAACCAGACGAGGACAGTTGTGCTGTTGAAGTAGCAGGGTCTATGTTTTTTTGAACAATTGTATTAGTCTCAAAACGTAGAGTGATATCTGTCTCAAAACCTTGAAGCCTAGTAGAAGGAATCTTAACCCGATGACCACGACCCAAAACCTCCGACTCATTATCAACACCAGCCGTAGTCCGAGAGGAACTCCACCTCAACCGAAGTGGGGCCTTAGTATCACAAAATAACTCACCAATACGTACAACCTTAGGAGAAGGAGAAGAAGCATCATCGGAAGGCGTTGAAACGGACTCGCCCAAACCCGCGGCCGCGGGGAACCTGCGGGTCGGTAGTCGCTGGCTGCTGCTGCTTGCCACAACTCGCAGGCTGCTGCTCCCGATTTCCTGCGGGTGCAGGTTGCAGGACCTGCTCGCAATCCCCGCGAGCGCATGCACCATATGAGGGCAGACATGAATTTGGTCGGCTGGGCAGCGTGCTGCTGCGGGCGCAGGACTAGAAGCCGCGGGCGAATTGTCGGCATCAGCCCCCACATCAATTTCAGCACACAAACCATCCACGACACACAAATCATGCAAACCATCATCTAATTCATCATCCCAAATCGAAGCTTGGGAAATGTAAGCATCCCATTGTGTCCGGGCACCATCATTTAACGACTCAAAATACGGAAAAGTATCCTCAAAAATTTTTACATCACGACTCACAAAAAATTCACGGGACTCCAAGTCAAACAAACGCCAACCTTTTTTGCCAAACGGATAACCAACAAACACACAACGCCTAGATTTTGAATCAAACTTGTCTTTTCTACAAGGACGATTAGTAGCATAACAAAGACAACCGAATACCTGAATGTTATCATACGAAGGAGGAACACCATACAAACACTCAGACGGGCTCTTGCCGAGTAAAACCGACGTGGGGGTAAGATTAATAAGATGAATAGCACACAAAACACACTAACCCCAAAAGGTCTTGGGCAAACGATATTGGAAACGCAGAGCACGCGCCAGATTAATGAGGTGACGATGCTTACGTTCCACAAGTTCATTTTTTTGAGCCGTATCGACACAACTTATTTGATGCAAAATCCCTTTCTTGGCAAAAAAACAACTCTTTAAACTCAGAAATTCTTGCCCATTATCAATGCGTAACACCTTAACTTTCCGTTGAAACTGAGTTTTGACCATGGTATAAAAATTCTGGACAAGTTGTGAAACCTTAGATTTATAACTCATCAAATAAACCCAAGTAGCACGAGAATGATCATCAACAATAGTAAAAAAATAACGGGCATCACAAGTGGCGAAAATTTTATCGGGACCCCAAATATCACAATAAATTAAATAAAAAATATCACGTGCTTTATTATTACTCAACGAAAAAGAACCCATTAAGCAAATCCCACAATCAAAAGAACAAGGAGAGCTACGAACACTGGCTAGTCCAGGCAAAAAAGAAAGAACTTTATATGATGGGTGACCTAAATGACGATGCCACAAAAGACTTGCATCATCAACCTTTGTCACTTTATTTGCTTGAACAACGAACGACGCGCATGCTTGAAAATATAGACCCTATTAAACAACACTACCGCTCCAATCAGGTTCTTCAAAGTGAGGTCCTGTATAATGCATAACTTATTAGTGAAAAAAACAATAAACCTTTTTGTACTTAACAATTGAGAAACTGACAGCAAACTACATGTGAGAGCGGGAACGTAAAGAACATTCTCAAGGGCAAGCCCATCACACAAAACAATAGTGCCTTCCTTAGTAGCAACAATACTTTTGCCATTAGGCAAGCCAACTTCAGAAGAGATACTACGAATATTGGTAAATAAATGCAAATTACCAGACATATGATTGGAGGCACCAAAATCAATAAGCCAATAATTAGAATTGAACATACCGCTCAATTTTTCAGTAGAAGAGGAGGAAGAGACATGAGCCCCTTTCAGAGCACTCGGAAGTTGTTGCCATTAATCATCAGTAAGTGTCGGAGCAGTACGCTTATCAGTATCAGACAAATCCGAGGAACCGCGTGCACCACTACTAGTATTAGCAACAAAAGCAGAACCACCGCGGCCACCACGACCACCATGCCTATCAGAAAAACCATGAAGCTGAAAACAGCGATCTTTGACATGTCCCGTACGCCCACAATGAGTACAGAGACGTGGTTTGGAAACCCCTGGTTTCCATTCATCAGAAACAGCCGCAAAACCAACAGCATCAGAACGAGCAAACTCATTGCCCTCAGAAACCAATTGTTTTCGTTCACCAGAAATAATCTTGGCATAAGCCACATTAAGAGAAGGAAGAGGATCCTGCATTAACAAGTGAGAAACTAGGTTTTGCATCCAGACCAAGAAAAATCAGATGAAGATGTTCAGTTTCCTGTAAACGCAAATGTTCGGAAGCAGCAGAATAAGAACACACATGCTACTTACAATAACTCATAAGTTCATCTTGCAATTATCGTAATTCACCAAAAAATACAGGCACATAACGCCCATTCTGACGACAATCACGAATTTTATTTTTTAATTCAAGAATATGTGGTCCATTACCAAGAGAATATTTATCGCGTAAATCATCCCATAAAGATTTGACATTGTCAGGAAAACGCATAGTAGAACGTACAAAAACATCTAAGGTATTAAAAATCCAAGCAACAAGCATAGAAAAAAAATTAACAATACCCCATTGAGGAAGATCAGGAGATTTCGAGTCAGGAACATCAATAGTACCATCAATGAACCCTAATTTTTTTTTGCACGTAGATTGTTGCGAAAAGAACCACGATTCGTAATTGTCTCCTGTCAATATAATCGGATTGATTACAACACCAATCCCTTCACTAGGATGTAAGTAGTACTCAGAGAAAGGTTTGTAATGAGGGGTTTTTGGTTCACCCATGAGAGCTACACGGATAGAAACACATGAAGCACCCAAAAAAATATCGAACAAGATGAATAGCAGCGGAATGTGTGGGAGAAAAAAAAAAATAACGAACAAAATCAAACTCGGGAAGAACGTCGAGTGGAAGGATCGAAAAAATTCTAAGAGTAATTAGAAGGCTCTTGATACCAAGTTAATAATTGGAGAGAGTTTAGTAGTAAACGACTTAACTTCCATTGAAACAAGAATTAGGAATATATACAACCCTAATAATTAATTAACTCCTAAAAGATATTAACAAATATATCTAATATACACGAGATAACAAATTGCCTAAAATTAATGCCTTTGCACGCCTAACCAAGATTGCTTAAATATAGCACATCTTATAATCAACGCCTAATATATAGGATCATAAGTTATACAGTATATGAGTACAATCCTTCGAGGTTTAGAGTAGTAAATCGATTGACATGCATAAAAATAATATTGGTTAAACAACTTCTATATAGACTAACTTCTTAATAAGAAAATTTCACAAAACATAAAGATGGTTGTTGTTGTGGATTACATTGAGAATTCAAAATTGGAATCGGTTATAACTGAGGCTACTTTGCAAGGCCAGATACTAGGCCTAGGACCTGTTCTCTCCAGTTTATTTTCAGTTCAGTTCAGCTCCATTCTTTTATTACCATTTTGTTAAATATTATTATTATGTTGGTCTAATTTACTTTACTAATTACTATTCTTATTATTCTTATTCTTCTTCTTCTTCTTCTTCTTCTTCTTCTTCTTCTTCTTCTTCTTCTTCTTCTTCTTTATTATTATTATTATTATTATTATTATTATTATTATTATTATTATTATTATTATTATTATTATTATAATAATAATAATAATAATAATTATTATTATTATTTTGATATCATTATTATTAAGTATTATTAATTTTTTTTAGGTAAACAATAAGCATATATTGAAAACCAGAATTATGACATTACAACCTAGCAAACCAACAACTATACAATCAAAAACCACATCAGAAAACTACAAACCAACTCAACTTAAGGAGTTAAACCAACTCACATCATCCCTACTCCATTTCTCAGAGATCAAAACAGAAACTCTAGGACAAACTATTTTCTTGATCTCATTACAAACAACAACAGGTCTGGGGACAACCAGCTTCCACAAAGCAGAATTCCTAGCCTTCCATATGCTGTATATACAAGCAGCCAAAGCACACACCCTCACTTTTCTCTGTAGTTGGCTCTGATTCTTCTTATGTCACCACCTCTTCCAAACATTATGAATATAGTCCATATGTTGAGCTCTAAGCCCCAGCCATTCACAAATGCTCACATTACACTGTCTGCTGAAATAACACCTGAAAAACAGATGATGAGAGCTCTCATCTGCAACTCCACACAAACAATAAGCAGCCTCATGAATCACCCCAGCTTTCATACGCTTAGCTCTAGTCTTAAGCTTGTCTAAAGCCACCATCCAAGCTATAAATGAATATTTTGGCACATTGAATTTATTCCAAATCCAATGATGCCATTTCACTCTTTGAACAACCTCCTGCATCCACTTATAAGTACTCTTAATACTATATTTACTTGTTATCCCCAAAGAACCATCAACAAAACCAAGATTCAACTGATCTTTGACCTTGCAGATTTTTTTAAAACACCAACTAGCATGCTGTGGTGGAACAAAAGACCACCAATCTTTATCTTGGACGTAATAATGGTGAATCAATTTCACCCAAAGTAAGTTAGTCTTTTGGGAGATTTGCCGCCAGACATATCTCCCCATAGCAGTAACATTCCAGCTCAAACAATCCCTAATGCCCAGTTCACCTTCAGCTTTCTTCCTACAAATCCAGTCCCAAGCTACAGGAGGGGGTTTGTTTGAATTCAATCTCCCATCTCAAAGAAAACATCTGCATAACTGAATGATTATGCTAATTATCTTCTTAGGTAACACAAAAATCTGTGCCCAATAAGTATTGATACTCATAAGAACAGAATTAGTCAAAATCACTCTAGCAGCATAGGACAAGTTCCTAGAACTCCAACACTGAATCCTGGCCATCATCTTATCAATCAACATATCACAATCTGCCATTTTAAGATTCTTGGCATTCAAAGGTACCCCTAAGGTACCTAAATGGCAATGAACCTAAAGAGAACCCATAAACTTGCAATAAATCCTCCTGAACCTGTGTATCAACACCTCCAAAATAAATGGCAGTTTTATTTGCATTTGCTTGTAGACCAGAGGCAGCACCAAAAGAAGAAAGAGCTTTCAACAACAACATCACAGAAGACACATCACCTTTGCTAAATAACAGTAAATCATCAGCAGATACTAAATGTGAGATTTTAAGCTCTTTACATCTATAATGATAGGAGAAATCCCTTCTGTCCCCCAAAACATCCAGTATCCTACTTAGATACTCCATACAAACAATAAACAATAGAGGAGACATAGGATCACCTTGTCTAATACCTCTAGCACCACTAAAAAAACCATGCATTGCACCATTCACACTTATAGAATAAGATGGGGATCTAACACAAGTCATAACCCAATGATTGAATTTTGTAGGGAATTGTAGTGCCTGTAACATCTGTTCAATGAGATCCCAATTCACACTATCAAAGGCTTTTTGCAAATCAATCTTAATAGTGCATTTAGGAGTGTGATCTCTCCTGCCATACCTACTAAGCAGCTCCTGACACATCAATATATTGTGCATAATCTGTCTACCAGCAACAAAAGCTCCATGAGCCTCTGTTGTAATACTAGGCAACACCTCCTTGAATCTATTACAAATCATTTTGCTAACATTATATTATATATTATTTTATTTATTAAATTTAATTATCAAAATAGTAATATTAACTTACTTCTTAAATATTATTGTTATTATATAATCATCATCAAGTATTAATTTATTAATATAAAGACTATAAAATAATTGTCATTAATTATCATGATAATCATTTATCATTATTTTTATTAATTTATGATTATTAATATTATTTATTTATAAATATCATTTAAGAATATCCAAAATACTACTACTATTATTATTCATTATTCATTATTATTACTTATCATTATAATTACTATTTAAAATTCATATTATTATTGTTTAAATATTATTTATATATTTATTTAATTCAGTTTAATTTAATTTAATTCAATTCAGTTCAGTTCAGTTTAGCTCCAACCAGTTCAGTTCAGTTCAGCTCCCTATTAGTAAATCCTTCTAAAATACAAAAAATAAAAAGACTAACTTCACTTAGTAATAAATGGCTAAAACGATTTATTTCCTTTTCGCTCTTTATTTTACTAAGTGAAGTTTAGTTTTTATATTTTTGTTTTTGAGGAGGCTTTAATAATAGGGAGTAGGTAGAAAATAAGTTAAAAAATTATTTTATTTAAGTTATGGGACAAAATAATAGAAAATGGGACATCAAAAGGGACACTAGGTGGGACAGATGATCAAGAGTCACATTAGAGAGCCCATAAACTGTAGGAAGATAACATTGTTAAAGGGCACAGTTATTGAAATATAGGCCAACAGATTTACTAAAATATTTAGAAAAAACCTATGACGAGTTGAGATTATGTTTAACTTCTTTCGATTTTAATTTCTTTTTTAGAAAAAATTCTTCTATTTAGAAAAGAATTTTTTTAAACTTATTTTTATATTCACAACCTATGACTGAAATATTTAGAAAAAACCTATGACCAAGTGCTTATGGATAGACCATGGTTTTATATAAACTTTTAACTTAAAATCATAATGTGTACGGCTCAACTTGTTATTATTATGTCTAAAATTCAAAACCTTGTACTCTATAGTTACAACATTGCAGTTTTAACTTAAAGTTCCATGCAATATATTCATATGAATGTAGATAGATTGCCTAAAAAAGTTTTTCTCTTTTGTATATATGAATATGTATCAGGGCCGTCCCGTAGATATTGGAGGCCCTGTGCGAAAGTAAATAGTAGAGGCCTCTCTTTAAACAATGTTTTTTTATTTTTAAACTAGGTAATAATATTTGGTTAAAACAAATATGTAATATATATTGCACTATAACATGGAAATGGCATAAACGTCTTTTCGAATATTAAAAAAATAAATTATAAAGTGGTGCATATAAGGTAAGTGGGTAAATCAAGTAATGGCATAAATGACTTTTCGGATAATAAAGGACACATAAAAGAAACATTGCGAGTATCAGTAAAACTTCCAAAATTGATATTTTTATGTATACATACTAGAAAATTTTGCATGAGCACGCTCTACTAAAATTATATGTGAAATAGGTCTAATAAAAAAATATAAGCATAGAGTATTTTCAAAGTAAGAAGTGGGAAAAAGTATCAAAATAACTAACCTCAGTAAAAAGTTATAAATATTACTCCTACTTTGTTAGTGCTGCAACTACAAACAACGTTGCAGCGTTTCTTTATGGAATCTTAAAAACAAAACAACAAGATACTACCTCATCGTCGAGCTCTTTGGTGACTTCGAACACTCGACCTAGAATCCTTCAACCGCAAAAGCATTTTACTACTGAGCTGCTGCTTCTTCTGTGGTATATTAGTGCAAACATACTTTACATATTTGGGCCCCTGCGGCTATGAGGCCCTGTGCCGCTGCTCCTGTTGCAAACCCTCATAGCCGGGCCTGTATATACAAACATAGGTTGTTTGTACGTACTTGTTGGCAATTAATTTCGACTAGTGTGCATTCATGTAAACGGAAATAATAGTAATAAAATGGTTTGATAAAGCTAATATTTGAAAAGTGGAAAAGTCCTTGTCCCTCGTAGAAGGTGGAAGAAGATGTTTCTAATTTTTAATGAAAAAAATACTTTTTGGGAACTAGATAAGCAACTAGCATCATGTTGAAGAAATAAAAAGGTTATATTTTGCTTATAAATGAAAGTGTTTTAACTTTTAATTGGAGTGTTACTGCTACGTGTTGGGTCTTGTGTGAAGTTTGTCAAAGGAAGGAAAGGAAGGGGTCGCTAGCCGTGAAGAGACTCGCGAGGTGCGAAGAGAAGCTGCCAAGGAGAGCTGGAGGAATGCGCAGGTCGCGGCCCGCGAGCGGGGTGGTCGTGAGTCGCGACGTTGGCCTGCCTCTTGCCCTGTTATTTTGACGACGTGTTTTATGCGAAGGGCTATAAATAGAGCCCGTTTTTCCCCAAAGTATGAGAGCGTATTAGAGAGCACTTAACCCTAAATTGTAAGTTCTAAGAGTGTTGTTTAGAGCTTGAGAGAAATTTGTGAGGGTTGTTTATGTCATTCATTGAGTGCTACATTCACAATTTGTAATCCTAGTAAAGTTAGGGTTTGTGAGATTGTGTGTGAGTATTGCAATGGAATACCATTGATGCAAGTGTTTGTGTTCATCATCCTCCATTGAAATACAAAGTGTATAGTGATGGATTTTTCACCCGGAGCTCGGGTTTCCACTGGTAATTCTTGTCTTTCTTGTTGTTTCCTTGCTATAGTTGGTTTCTTGGTTTGTTGCTTATTTCCTCTATTGTTTATTGTTATTGTCAATCACTAGAAGTTGCCAACACCCTCTTCTCTTTCCCTAACAATTGGTATTAGAGCCACGGTTGTTGTGGTGTTATTCGGGATTGGTTGTGTGGTAAAACTTGGTTATTTGTGATGGGAAAGTCCAAAAGTTGAATCTTTGGTGTTAGGGTTTCAATTTTTTGGTGTTTGTTCAAAGTTTGAGTATTTATTGAGGATTTCAATTGTTTGTTATTGAAATTTGTTAGTCTTGAACTTTGTGGTTGATTTAAACAATGGAAGAGGGTAAAATATGAATTGAGAGGTTTGATGGGAAGGATTTTGGCTTTGGAAAGTGCAAATAGAGGATTATTTGTATCAAAAGGACCTTTATGAACCTCTTGATGGGAAGAAACCAAGTACTATGAAGGATGAAGAGTGGAAAGTGTTGGATAGGAAGGCACTTGGTGTTGTGAGGTTGACATTAGCCCGGAGTATGGCGTTTAATGTCAAGGATGAGAAAACAACGGCGGGTTTGATGAAAACATTATCAAGTATGTATGAGAAGCCCTCGGCGGTGAATAAGGTTTACTTGATGGGCCGGTTGTTTGAGTTGAGGATGGATGATGGTAGCTCGGCCGCGGAACACATGAATGAGTTTAATTCGATATTGGGCCAATTGTCTTCGGTGGACATTAAGTTTGACGATGAAGTAAAGGCGTTGATCTTGTTGTCCTCATTGCCTTTGTCATGGGAAACAGTGGTGGCCGCAATTAGCAACTCTTGTGGCAAAGAGAAGCTAAAGTGTGA
The DNA here is from genome assembly GCA_947645195.1 of Patellifolia procumbens. Lineage (NCBI taxonomy): Eukaryota > Viridiplantae > Streptophyta > Magnoliopsida > Caryophyllales > Amaranthaceae > Patellifolia > Patellifolia procumbens. The sequence goes on from CANSGD010000306.1 coordinate 643,327, forward strand.
TGATGTGAGGGATTTGATCTTGAGTGAGGGCACTCGAAGGAAAAAATTCGGGGATTCATTTGGTGAGGCACACGCGTGTGATGGAAGGGAAGAGGAAGGCAACAAGGTGGGAGCACTAGTTATCATGGGAGATCGAAGAGTAGAGGGCCGAGGAAATCGAATGCTGCAAATATGTTGTGTTGGAATTGCGGTGAGAAGGGGCACATGAGGAGAGAGTGTCCCTTGTAGAAGAAGGTGAATGGAAAGGGCCAAGTTAAGGATGGGGATGGTGAAGCTTCATCCGTGTCGGAGTATGATTCCGATGCTTTGTGTGTAAGCTCGGGTTGTTCCATGGAGTCTTGGGTCATTGATTCCGGTTCTTCGTTTCACTCTACACCATGCAAGGACTTGTTTCGGAGGCTTGATTCCTGAAAGCTTACGGATGTTCATCTTGCTAATGGTGAACATGTGGAGGTGTTGGGGAGTGGTGATGTGAGTGTGAAGCTCACGAACGGTGGCTTGTTGGAGTTGAAGGATGTCAAGTATATCCCAAAGTTGAAGAAGAACTTGATATTGGTTGGTCAACTTGACAATGCCGGCTACAAAGTTGTGTTTAAGGGAGGTTCATGGAGGGTTGTCAAAGGGGCTCGTGTTGAAGATCGTGGCACAAAACATGGTACCTTGTACACCTCGGGGAGCACAAAGGTGGCGAGTGAATTAGGATGTGGTGCTTCACAGAGGGTGTCGTTTGGCCGGAAAACTAAAGATAGTGGATCATTGGAAGAGAACCGTGTTGATAAAGTCGGGTTTTCAATGATGAAGATGGGCAAAAAAACGCACAAGGTGAAGGTGGCACACGAGGGTGTTGTGTGTGTGGCACAAGCTAAGGGTGTGTGATGTTCGGGGGAGAGCATGGGAAGAGTGCTTGGAGAACATGTGCAAAGTCCCAAATCTTGGGTCGTATCACTAAGGGTGTTGAGTTCAAGTGGGAGCATGGGAGGATTGCTTGCCCAAGAACGAAGGTAAAGTCCCTTGAGAGTGGTGATGTGTTTGATTCGAGGTTGGAAGAAACCTCGGTATTACTTCCTTGTTGAGTAGGAGGTGTGATGGAGGATGGATTATGTTGGAGCACTTGGTTGTTTGGGGTGTTGGTCGCATGTTCCTTAGACCGATCTTCAAGTTGGAGATTGTTGGGTCTTGTGTGGAGTTCGTCAAGGGAAGGAAAGGAAGGGGTCACTAGCCGTGAAGAGACTCGCGAGGTGCGAAGAGAAGCTGCCAAGGAGAGCTGGAGGAATGCGCAGGTCGCAGCCCGCGAGCGGGGTGGAGTAAGTCGCGACATGACTCGCGAGTCGCGATGTTGGCCTGCCTCTTGCCCTGTTATTTTGACGACGTGTTTTATGCGAAGGGCTATAAATAGAGCCCGTTTTTCCCCAAAGTATGAGAGCGTATTAGAGAGCACTTAACCCTAAATTGTAAGTTCTAAGAGTGTTGTTTAGAGCTTGAGAGCAATTTGTGAGGGTTGTTTATGCCATTCATTGAGTGCTTGATTCACAATTTGTAATCCTAGTAAAGTTAGGGTTTGTGAGATTGTGTATGTGCATTGCAATGGAATGCCATTGATGCAAGTGATTATGTTCATCATCCTCCATTGAAATACAAAGTGTATAGTGGTGAGATTTTCACCCGGAGCTCGGGTTTCCACCGGTAATCCTTGTCTTTCTTGTTGCTTCCTTGCTATAGTTGGTTTCTTGGTTTGTTACTTGTTTCCTCTATTGTTTATTGTTATCGTCAATCATTAGATGTTGTCTACCACCCTCTTCTCTTTCCCTAACACTATGAATTTCGATGGGCCCTAGGAGTGAGAAAATCCGACGTGCACCACCGCCGCTATCCGATTGGTTGATCTTCGTGACATGTGGCGCAATGCACTTTTTGGGTTAGCATAACTGATCCCAGAGCATATCAGTTACGCATTAAAGTAATCTGAAAGTTTGTAACACGTGATTTAATGTTGTAATCGACGCCTTATTTACACTCAATTAATGAGACATTACTAATTGGCCGGCCTATATAAACTCTTCACTGAGATTTCTTCCGGAAAATCAAAATCTCACATTGTTTCCTAAGCTACGATTCTCTGAGCATATGAGTTCCAACCTCTTTCTTGGCAGTGCTCGCATAACAGAGGAGTTGTGTTAATCTTGTGGGCATTCCTCTTATTGCATCTTTGTCAAGAGAATTTGCTTTTAAAATAGAGTCATCACAACGTTTGCTCGTTTACTACAATAAATCTATTGGTCTATATTATTAGCGGCTACACCCTTAATAATGTAATTATTTTCTACACTAGCCCCTTAAGAAAGGACTATGTATTTGTGTAATGTTAATATAAAGCATGATTTCCTCAAAAAATAGATAAAATAATAAAATTAATAAGAGAGAGCGTAATAAATATAAAATATACTTCTATGAATGGTGTGCCATACATTCTTTCCACACCCAACTTTTATTCTTTTCATAAAATTTCTTTTTTCTTTTACTAGTTATATAAGAAGATTATATGGAAGAGTGTATAAGAAAACGACCGTGGCCATTCTTACCTTTAATTTTTTGGTAAATAAATCTCATATATTATAATAAATTAGCACTTGATTGAATAATAATGATATAGTCCACTAACTCGAACTTTATCACATATCAACAATTCACATTCAACCAATTTGCACTTTATCCTAAACATACATGATCTATATCATACATGGTGTGATGAAAGTAATGTGTCATTCTGCCAGGAGAGCCAATTTCTTCATTGTTATTTCAATAATCCAATAATCAATTCAAAAGTTCTGCTCTATAATTAGGGATCACTTTCTTTTAGTTAATTATATGAATAAAGATGTTACGGATGAGCATTAAACTATTTAAGCTTGTTTTCAAAGTCAAATGTATGTCTAATCTTTTTTAGAGAGCGTGATGGCTCAAAAGAAATGAATTTCTATCTGTACCTTTGCTAACATAAAAATTTGACCAATACCCTAAAAAAAACATGAGGATTTGACAACTTAGGGCCTGTTCTCTTCGGCTAATTCTAGTTGAACTGAACTGAACTGAACTGAACTTATTGGAGCTGAACTGAACTGAACTGAACTGAACTTATTGGAGCTGAACTGAACTGAACTGAACTGAACTGAACTTATTGGAGCTGAACTGAACTGAACTGAACAAAACTTATTGGAGCTGAACTGAACTGAACTGAACTTAACTTATTGGAGCTGAACTGAACTGAACTGAACTGAACTGAACTGAATTGAATTAAATTATAATAAGTATATGAAGAATAAGTAAATAATAATTATTATGAATATTAAATAATCAGTAATAATAATTCTAAGTAATAACAATTATTATGAATATTAAATAATCAGTAATAATAATTAAATTAATAATTTAGAATAATATCAAATGAATAATGACAATATTATTTTGATGTTATTATGATAGTTATAAATAAATAATAATAATAAATTAATTTTAAAAATAATAATTACTGATAATAATAATAATAATGAGTAATTACAATTATTAGTATTAATATATTAATACTTGATGATGATGATATAATATAATGCCTAAGAAGTAAATTAAAGTATTACCATTATAATAATAATTAGCTTAGAACATGGGTTGATGTGTGCTTCTAACCAAACCACGATTTGTGGTGGGTTGGTCTATGATAGAAATACACCAAACTGCCAAAGTATATTTAATATACAACGTAACGACAATGTTGTATTTTAAATAGTACTGCAGTATTATTAGCAACTTTGTAATTTTTTCATATCTTCTCGATTTTTGTAGCTTATTTGTATGATGTAATAGTGAATTTTATTCAGTAAAATAAAGCAACAATTGCAAATTAGAATACTCGTATTGACATAAAATTTGGTTAAACCGTGCATCAACCCAAACTTTGCTGAGCCATAAGAATAATAATAGTAATAATAATGAGTAAAGATATAATAAAAAAATAATATATATAAATAATACTAATAATTATTATTATATAATAAAAATAATAATAAGTAAAATAAATTAGAACAACAATAATAATATTAAACAAATTGGTTAAATAATGAATGGAGCTGAACTGAACTGAATTTATTGGAGCTGAACTGAACTGAACTGAACTTATTGGAGCTGAACTGAACTGAACTGAACTTATTAGAGCTGAACTGAACTGAACTGAACTGAACTTATTGGAGCTGAACTGAACTTATTGGAGCTGAACTGAACTGAACTGAACTGAACTTATTAGAGCTGAACTGAACTGAACTGAACTGAACTGAAAATAAGCTGAACAGAACAGGCCCTTACTTGGCTTAAAATTTCATATATCTAAAATTTGTAAGGGTACCTAGCTAGTCATACAATTTTTATTATATACCCGGGTGTATCATGAACATGGTACACTCAATACTATTTTTTGCTTAAATAGTGTTGGTTGTACCATGAGCATGGTACACCCAAATCTACTTTTTTTGCTCAAATAGCATTGGGTGTACCATGCTCATGGTACAACCGAGTGCATGATGCATAATCTCGTCATATTTGTATGCCTATGTTTTTCTCAAAACGTTAAGAGTTGGTTGGATAATTCATCAAAGAGAAAGTAAATGACTTGTCCATTCTATATGTATAAATCACTATAATCACATCCTATATATCAAAAACTTGTCCGAAAACTTGACGAATTCCGTATTTAAGACAACTCGGGTGTCAACCATAATTCTTGTCATTTATCATAGGCCTTCGCTAAAAACTAATTATTATATGTTTTCTCCATTTCTCTACATGCATCATTTCTTTTGTGGGCCATATTTTGTCTCGCCCTCTCTCCTATTACATGTGTACTATTTTTTCCTTTATTTGTCTCCTTCCCCTCCTTAAAATATATTATCACTTCAATGATGCAAGTAAAAAGAGTAAGTACAAACTTATTGGAGTTATTTTATCTAAAAAATCAATTAGTAATATGTTATTTGTTATCCATTTTATTTGTTAAAATATGAGATTGCTTACTTAGTCATACCGTTTGGTTTCCTCTTAACAACGAGCCTGTTCTCTTCGGCTAATTCTAGCTGAACTGAATTGAACTTATTGGAGCTGAACTGAACTGAACTGAACTTATTGGAGCTGAACTGAACTGAACTAAACTGAACTGAACTGAACTTATTAGAGTTGAACTGAACTGAACTAAATTTATTAGAGCTGAACTGACATGAACTGAACTTATTGGAGTTGAACTGAACTGAACTTATTAGAGCTGAACTAAACTGAATTGTTGAATTAAATTGTAATAAACATATAAATAATAAGTCAATAATTATTATTATGAGAAGTATTAAATAATAAGTAAAAATAATTCTAAGTAATAATAGTGAAACTAATAATTTAGAATAATATCAAATTAAATAATGATAATATTATTTTTGATGTTATTATTTAATAGTTATAAATAAATAAATAATAATATTAATAATTAATAAATTAATTTTAAAAATAATAATTACTGATAATATAATAATTAATAATGAGTAATTTATTATTAGTATTAATATGTTAATACTTGATGATGATGATATAATAACAATAATGTCTAAGAAGTAAATTAATATTACCATTATAATAATAATTAGCTTAAAACATGGGTTGATGTGTGCTTCTAACAAAACCACGTTAGTCTATGATAGAGATACACCAAATCCCACCACAAACTGTCAAAGTATCTTTAATATGCAACGTAACGACAATGTTGTACCTTAAATAGTATTGCAGTATTATTAACAACTTTGTAATTCTTTCATATCTTCTAGTTTTTTGTAGCTTACTTGTATAATGTAATAGTGAATAGTTAGTCGGTAAAATGAAACAACAATTGCAAATTAGAATACTCGTATTGACATGAAATTTGATTAAATCGCGCACCAACCCAAACCTTGCTCAGCCATAATAATAAATAATAATAATGAGTAAAGATGTAATAACAAAAATAATATATATAGATAATAATAATAATAACAATAACAATAATAATAATAATAATAATAATATAATTACAGTAATAATGAGTAAAATGAATTAGACCAATAATAATATATTAAACAAAATGGTTAAATAATGAATGGAGCTGAACTGAACTTATTGGAGTTGAACTGAACTGAACTGAACTTATTGGAGCTGAACTGAGCTTATTAGAGCTGAACTGAACTGAACTGAACTTATTGGAGCTGAACTGAACTGAACTTATTAGAGCTGAACTGAACTGAACTTATTAGAGCTGAACTGAACTGAACTGGAAATAAACTGAACAGAACAGGCTCAACTTCATGTTAAACATGATGGTACCTGGTTTGTTAGAACGTTTAATAGGGTAATGGATGGATGTAGTTATTCATATGTGGTGATATAATTCAAAGAGGAGGAGGTCTAATATTTTTAGAGGCCTACAGGAATGGGAACCAAGTTGTTTATCGCGATGCAGGGCCTTTGGAGATGGACTGTGACTTGGGTCACGGACAGCGTCCATCTTGCATGGTCTCTAGTCGCTATCTACTTCACGAGTTGCGGCATATTCCTGCTTGTTTGTGTGTTTTCGCGAATGGGTGATTTCTATCCGTTGTTGCCTTGTTGCGTGCTGTTATGGGTGATTATAGCATGGTTTTGGAGGTTTAATCCTCTGAATTGGTTGATGGATTAATAAATAATCCCTCGAACATATCAATGGGGAGGTGGAAACATAATAAATCATAATTTTCTCTATTCTCTCTACTTGCTTGCTTGAGAAATCCTGTCATTTGATTCTCAAGTGCTATTCATAAACACCTTACTGAACTTCTTGGTTGATTCACTTTGAAGATCATCAAAGTGGATTCTTCTCTCCATTGTATTTTTGTGTAAACCCGATGATCCTAGAGGGGAGAAATTAAACTAATAGGAAAACATAGTTGTCGTGCCTTGGAGTAGTGATATTCGGTCCCTTGTTCATCCTTCATCTAACAATCTATTAGTTTAATTTTCTCGGTTTTCGGATATGTATTCATCACTCAAAGACATGACGTTGAATTTCTAAAATTTGGACAAGCTCGAAGGTGTGAGTTAACGTCGTTGGCAAAAGAAGATGCATTTCCTCTTGACTACTTGAACGTAATGTACGTGCTTACAACACCGATGATGGCACACCCACAAGAAGGCGTTGAAGAGCCTTTAGAGACGACGAGGAGGTGAATGAAGGAGGAGAATGATGATTACATTTGTCAGGGTCACATCCTCAACACTCTTTTCCGAAACTTTGTTCGATCTTTCCCAAAATGTGTGGAAAGTGCTAAGGAGTTTTGGGATTTTTGAGGCCCAATATCTTTTGGAAGATGCTCCTAGTAAGAAAATGATTGTTAGTAATTTTAATTCCTTTAAAATGACTAATGATAGGCCTATAATAGAGGAATCTCACGAAATTCAGCATGTTTTGAACCAAATTAGATGATATGGTACGGTATGGCTAAGGCTATTGTCGTAACTTCTATTATTGATGAATTACCGTAATCTTGGAAAGACACTAAAGGTTCTTTGAAACATAAGAAGGAAGATGACCATGGAACAAAGGAATCCATCTTAGTATTGAGGAGGGTATCCGGCTTCAAGATGGGTTTTGTTATGAGAGATTGTGTAGGCGATAAATAATAAGAACATAAAGCAATAAATAACACATACAAATTTAACGTGGTTCACTAGTGGGGTGCTAGCTACGTCCACTAGGTAGAGGGAGAGTAGTTTTATTATGGAAGAGAAACTGAATATAAATTACAGATGTGTTTGTCAACAATTAATAACAGAATACTACTAAGGTCGTTTAACTCTAAATACATTTATATATGCACCTAGGTTAACCTAATCACAATGGGGCTAGAAACTCATAACAAAATATAAGGTTTACTAAACCTTATATAACAAAGAAAAAGCTAAGGTGGCGTTGTCCCCTAACCTCCACCAAGTCGTTTCACCCCTGGACCCAGACTTGCTAACGGGTTAGCGAGACCCTCATGCTTGGTTATTTGAACCAACAGATTAATTCAAAGGTATCTCCAACAAGTTTAAGGATTCTAATACTAATGCTAGTGTTTCTAAGATCGACTACCGTGAATTATATGGTAGAGGTTGGTGGGTCTAATGTGGGGACCAAGAAATCCAACAGAAAATCTAAAACCAATGATGCAAACAAGAAGAGGAAGAACCTTACTTGCTGGGTATGCAATGATCCTCACTTTAGAGGGATTATGTCCTTCTTGAAGGAAGAAGAAGACGGCAAGGAAGGATCAACCAAGTGCTGGTCAAAATCAAGGTATGGTTATACATGAAAACTTAGAAGTTTTTGGGGGATATATGTGGCAAATTGACAATTCAAAGCAAAATCAAAACATTATGTAGACGGTTCAGGGCGGCAATAGTACTTCACCTAAATAAACTTCCTATAACTAATAGAACATTCTTTCACGCTCTCGATCTACTCCTAACCAATCATATGTACTTCCTCCGTTTCTTTTTAATTGCAACGATTTGACATAAAATAGAGAGGAAAAATGTCCAATCGTTGCAGTTAAAAAGAAACGGAGGAAGTACATAAAAATGTTATTTCAATATTCTTTCACAAGTCACAATATAATACATACTGTTGAGAGTCAAAGATGAATGGCCATGCTTTTCTATGTACTATGTATGGCATTAAATGCTTGTGTAATTTTCTACCCCTAGCTCTAGCTACATGATAGGATGTAGTAGCTTAGTTGTTATATAAATACCAAGCTCGGGTGAATGTAAAATTTGCACCGAGTGAAATCTTCCCTCAGTATTTCTCTCTTCTGTCTATTTTCTCTCTTACTTCTGTCTTCATCTTTTCACAACACGTTATCAGCACGAGTTTGCTTACAAAAATCAAAAGGTATTTTTAACCTTTAATCTTTCAAACTCCGGTATTCAATTTTTCTAGTCTCACCCTATTTCACTATCCTAACATGGATCAACAAAGTAACGGGATCAATGTTGTTTTCAACAATGTTTCTCTCTGTTGTATACATTTAATTGTAGAACGTAACACCATCCCTTTCGCTACCAACCCAGCTAGGGGGATTGTAAGTCATCCTTTTCGCACTGACCTCGCCAACGGTACTAATGTCCGTACCGGTGAAAATCCACAAACCCCTGTTCCTAACACCAATAATAATCCTCCAGCACCACCAACTGAAAATCCACCACCACCAAATAATAAAAGAAATAGGGACGAACAGGAAGGAACTAGTAGCAAACGTCACCATGCCACTAGCCCGTAAATTAAATAATAATTTAACAATAACGCCACCTTTATGGAGGGCCAGGACACTTTAATTTATGCTATTTTATTTTGTTGTACCGCCTATATGGCAGGTTATTTTCATTTACCGCCTATATGGCAGGTTATTTTCATTTACCGCCTATATGGCAGGTTGTTATTTTTTTATTTAATTTTGCCGCCTATATGGCTGGCCGACAATAGTAAATTTTTCTTGCTCTTTTTATTGTCAATATATGCAGGAGTAGCTAACCTAGAACCGTATTACATATTTATTTTCTTTATTATGTGTTATTTCCTTTATATGACATTTGTAGTTATATTTATTATCATTTTTACACTTACCGACATGCATAATAGTAACAAATTATATTTAGTACCCATAAATACTCCAACTAAAATTTTATTGCATTATATTCTTTGCACAACTGTAGATAAATATACAACAAACTGTACAGTTAAGGATAACCCTCTATAAAAGCGGATTACCCATCCCCAATTTCACCACATATCTCTTATCTTCTTCCATCTTTTACTCAAACCCACAATTTTTTTTTCTTCCTCCATTTTTCCCGGCCACCATGCCCAACGCCGAACACAACCGCCCTCCACCCTCCTCTTCTTCTTTTGAGGAGGATTTTAGAAAAATAAAACTCTATTTGTTCCTTATAGCCGGTTTATTTGTCCTTCTCATGGCATTAATGATATTTCTCCTCATACACAAGTAGGAACCATGATATCACACACTTTCTCCCCGGTGAAACGGTGAAAATGCATGTGTTGTTTTGTCTTCATATGCATTTCTAGGAAGTATTTTGTTATTTTAGCTTATTTTTGTACTTTCTGTGTTTTTATTGTAAGTTATTATTTTGCTTGTCATATTTTAATGTTATGTCTTGTTTTGTTTTATTTTGTAATATTTATATTTATAAATGATATAAATCAGGGGGAGATATTATATGTGATTTGTTATCATTTACTAATTTCATACTATTATCTACCTTATTGTAGCTATAATGGGAGATTTAATGAAAAGACAATTCAATGTCCTAGATTTGTCCGGAAATAAATTTCTGGAATGGACGGTAGATGCCCAGATGAATTTAAAGGCTCAAGGACTAGAGCATACTATTAAAGATCAAACTGTCAATATAGGCTCAAGTACGGCCCAACAAATTAAATTGGTCACTGAACAAGAAAAGACCAGGGCCTTGGTTCTTTTGAGACACCACCTGTATGAAAGCCTAAAAACTGAATACTTATTGGTGGAAGATCCAAAAGAACTATGGAACGGCCTCAAAGAAAGATATGGCCACCATAAAAATATTCTCCTCCCCAAGGCATTATTCGAATGGACTAATCTAAGGTTCCAAGATTTTAAATGCATCAGTGACTACAATTCAACACTGTTTAGAATTGTATCGCTGCTGAAATATTGTGATCATCCGGTCACTGAGGAACAAATGCTAGAGAAAACTCTCTCTACATTCCATGCCTCAAATATTATATTACAGCAACAATACAGAGAAAGGGGCTTTAAAAAATATTCTGAGCTAATCTCTGTATTGTTGGTGGCTGAGCAAAATAATGATCTTTTACTAAAGAATCATAATCTTAGACCAACTGGGTCTTTGGCATTCCAAGAGGCGAATGCAGTAGAAAGCTCAGACCTACCTGAATCAAATGCTGTAAACAGAGGTGGGCGTGGAAATGGCCGTGGGAAAGGACGTGGAAACAATCGTGGTCGAGGACGAGGCCGAGGTAAAGGATATTTCCCCAAAAATAATAATAACTTCAAAAATAATGAGAGGGGGCAACAATACCACAAGCATGATAATCAGAAGGCAAAAGATATATGCTTTAGATGTGGTATATCTGGGCACTGGTGGCGTACATGTCGAACAGCCAAGCATTTGGTAGATCTCTACCAGGCTTCTAAGAAAAATAAAGGAAAAGATGCAGAAGCCAATTTTGTGAATGAGGCAAATACCTCACCGCCTAGCCTTGATGTCTCTGATTTTTTTATGGATGGAGTTGGAGCTGAAAATGATTTTAATTTAGGGGAAAATTGATTGTTTAGCTATGAAAATATTTATTTCCTTGTTGATCAGGTATTTATTTAATGTTTGTTTTATTTAAGAATTGTACTACCATCTTATTATCAATGAAATATGCATGTTCTTAATTAATTTTGTTTCTTATTATGAAGATATGGATCAACCTAAAAATGGATTTGGATACCAATGCCTCCTGGATAGTGGAACAACGCACACCATACTGAAAAATAAAGAGTATTTTTCAAAACTAACAATGTTTCAAGGTGATGTCAACACCATATCCGGGACAGTAAAACTTATCGAAGGATCCGGAACAGCTTGTGTAATACTCCCAAAAGGGACAAAATTGACTATTGATGATGCACTATACTCAAGTAAATCTCGAAGAAATCTTATAAGCTTTCGAGATGTGCGTAAAAATGGTTATCATTTGGAAACAATGATAAATGATGAAACGGAATATATATGTCTCACAGAAAATAGAAATGGCAAGAAATATATCTGTGAGAAATTGCCAGCATATTCTTCAGGACTATACAGTGTTAATATAAGTCCGTTTGAAGTAAACATGATATCTAACCAGAAGTTAGATAATAAGATATTAATTAATCTATGGCATGACCGTTTAGGTCATCCTGGCACAGGTTGATGCACAGGATCATTGAGAACTCAATAGGGCATTCAATAAAGAATGTAAAAATCCCAAAGATAAATGAGTTAGCATGTGCAGCATGCTCACTTGGGAAAATGATAACAAGGCCCTCTATAAATAAAATTGCTACTGAATCTCCAACATTTCTTGAAAGAATACAAGGAGATATTTGTGGGCCAATTAATCCCCCATGTGGACCATTTCGATACTTTATGGTGTTGATTGATGCTTCAACACGATGGTCACATGTAAGCCTTTTATCAAGCAGAAATAGTGCATTTGCAAAACTCCTTGCTCAAATCATTCGATTGAGAACTCAATTCCCGGATTATACAATTAAAAAAAAGACTCGACAATGCTGGGAAATTTACATCCCAAACATTTAATGATTATTGTATATCCATTGGGATTGATGTGGAACATCCAGTGGCTCATGTTCATACACAAAATGGTCTTGCTGAATCATTAATAAAAAGATTGCAATTGATTGCAAGACCATTATTGATGAAATCAAAGTTGCCCTCATCTGCTTGGGGTCATGCCATAATACATGCATCATCATTGATTCGATTGAGACCAACATCTTATCATAAATTCTCACCACTACAATTAGTATCTGGTCGAGAACCAAATGTCTCACATTTGAAAGTATTTGGATGTGGTGTATATGTCCCTGTTGCTCCACCACAACGCACAAAGATGGGTCCACAGCGAAGGCTGGGAATATATGTTGGTTTTGAATCCCCATCAATTATAAAATATCTTGAACCAATGACAGGTGATTTATTCACGGCTCGTTTTGCCGATTGTCATTTTAATGAAAGCTTATTCCCAGCCTTAGGGGGAGAGAAAGTGGACCCAAACAAAAAGGATATAGAAATTACATGGAATGCAACACAATTATCTTTTCTTGATCCACGAACAAACTCTTGTGAACAAGAAGTTAAGAAAATTGTTCATTTACAAGGTGTTGCAAATCAATTGCCTGATACATTCGTTGACAGTAAAAAAGTGACGAAGTCACATATACCAGCAGAGAATGCTCCCCCACGAATTGAAATTCCCATAGATAATAAGGCAATTGAAAAAGAGTCTATGGCACGCCGTAAGCGTGGAAGGCCACCTGGTTCGAAAGATTTGAAACCAAGAAAAAAAGGCGAGATGAAATAGAAAAGGAACAAATGATTGTTCCTCCAATTGAAAATCATGAAATTCAAAATGGAGAAAGAGATAAAGACAAAGACAAAGAAGAAGATGTTCCAAATAACGAGGGACACGAAAGTATCGACAACATTGAAATTTCGATTAATTATGCTTGTACAAAGAGACAGTGGAATCGAAAAATGTTGTCATAGATGATGTCTTTACTTACTCCATAGCGGTTGAAATGGTATCTGACGAGAATGGTGTAGAACCAAAAATCGTAGACGAATGTCGCCGTAGACAAGATTGACCAAAATGGAAAGAAGCAATCCAAGCAGAACTAAAATCCCTTGAAAAGCGAGAAGTTTTCGGACAAATAACTCAGACACCAAGAGGGGTAAAACCAGTAGGATCAAGTGGGTATTTGTCAGAAAACGAAACGAGAAAAATGAAATCGTTAGATACAAAGCAAGGCTTGTTGCCCAAGGCTTCTCCCAAATGCCAGGGATTGATTATTATGATACGTATTCTCCAGTAGTTGACGCAACTACATTTAGATTTCTGGTAAGTTTATCCGTCTTCGAAAAACTTCAAATGCGGTTGATGGATGTCGTGACTGCATACTTATATGGGTCACTTGACACTGACATCTACATGAAAGTCCCTGATGGACTAAAACTACCAGAAAAGTACACATCCAGAGACATGACCTCTATAAAGCTAAAACGATCGCTTTATGGACTTAAACAATCTGGAAGAATGTGGTACAATCGTCTCAGTGAATACCTTACGAAAGAAGGATTCAAAAATAATCAAATCAATCCTTGTGTCTTCATTAAACGATTCAAATCAGGATTTGCTATAATTGCAGTTTATGTTGATGATCTGAACATCATTGGAACTTATAAAGAACTTGAAATAACTGCAAGGTACTTGATGGAAGAATTTGAAATGAAAGACCTTGGGAGAACAAAATTTTGCCTTGGATTACAAATGGAACATTTGAAGGACGGGATCTTTGTTCACCAATCAAATTATACGGAAAAGGTCTTAAAACGTTTTTATATGGATAAAGCGCATCCATCAAATTCTCCAATGGTCGTGCGGTCTTTGAATGTGAAAGACGACCCATTCCGACCTCGAGAAGAAAGAAGAAATTCTTGGTCCTGAAGTACCATACTTGAGTGCAATTTGCGCTTTAATGTACCTAGCTAATAATACTCGGCCTGACATAACTTTTTCAGTGAACCTCTTAGCTAGATACAGTAATGTGCCAACAAAGAGACATTGGAATGGAATTAAGCACCTATTCCGTTATCTCAGAGGAACACATGACCTTGGATTATTTTATCAATCAAAGCAAAGTGCTTCACTCATTGGTTACGCAGATGCTGGATACTTATCCGACCCTCAAAAGGCCAAGTCACAGTCTGGGTATCTATTCACTTATGGAGGTACATCAATATCATGGAGATCAACGAAGCAGACATTAACTGCCACGTCATCACATCATGCCGAATTGATTGCTCTCTATGAAGCTGGAAGAGAATGCGTTTGGCTCAGAACAATGATTAGCCATATCCAAAAAGAATGCGGTATGAATTTAGTTACTGATAATCCAACACTGATATATGAAGATAATACTGCTTGCATCACCCAAGTCAGTGAAGGATATATCAAATGAGATAGAACTAAACATTTATCACCGAAACTCTTCTTCACGCATGATCTCCAGAAAGAAGGAAAGATAGACATTCAACAAATTCAATCAAGTGAAAACCTTGCGGACTTGTTTACCAAGTCCCTTCCTTCAAAGAGACTCGAACAATTGGTGCACAAGATTGGAATGCGTCACCTCGGTAACCTACGTTAGACTCAGGGGGAGGGTTATATACACTGCACTCTTTTTCCCTTCGATCAGGTTTTTATCCCACTGGGTTTTTCCTGACAAGGTTTTTAACGAGGCAGTAAATATCAGCATATAACACAATAAAGTTGCACCATGTTTTAATGTAAATAAGGCAATGGGCATTCCAGGGGAAGTATTATAGCTCTTATATGCACTGCACTCTTTTTTTTTTTTCCTTTCGATCAGGTTTTTTTTATCCCACTGGGTTTTTTTTCGACAAGGTGTATAACGAGCCTGTATATTTAAGCATGTAAAGAAATAAAGTTGCACGGATCATGATCAGAAAAGATGGACATTCAAGGGGGAGTGTTGAGAGTCAAAGATGAATGACCATGCTTTTCTATGTACTATGTATGGCATTAAATGCTTGTGTAATTTTCTACCCCTAGCTCTAGCTACATAATAGGATGTAGTAGCTTAGTTGTTATATAAATACCAAGCTCGGGTGAATGTAAAATTTGCACCGAGTGAAATCTTCCCTCAGTATTTCTCTCTTCTGTCTGTTTTCTCTCTTACTTCTGTCTTCATCTTTTCACAACACATACAATTTTTTTTGTAGGACCAACAAATATCATGTCTCAAGACAGAAAAAAAGGGAAACATGGATCTTTTTTCCATCTTCATGAACGAACCTCACAGTTCATGAATAGCAGTGGTACTTATTTTTACTTTTTCAGATTTCTTTATTGGTTGAAGGCCTGGGAGTAAGGAAGGACTATGCGACTTTGTCTTTCACACACACATATGTAGCACCATATAACTTTTTCAAAAACTGTATGAGTAATTACCCCAAAACAAATATTGATAAAAAGCTTATTATATCACATCAAAGTTGTTGCATTACTTGGATTCTATACTTTTGTTCGTTTTCACTAAATTATTGAAGGTATAGAAAGAGAAAGCTCTCTACCCTCAATCTACTGTGTAACCCTAGGGTGTATTTGGTAGAAAGGAATTGGATGGAAAAGAAAGAAAGGGGAAGAAAAAAAAGAGGTTTTCCTTTGTTTGGTAAAAAAATTACTCCCTCCATTTTTTTAATATGTACATTGGACCAAGAAAAAAGTGCAAAAGTAAGAGAGAAGGATAGTAAAAGTAAGAAAAGGTGAAAAAGGTAGAGAGAAGGAAAGAAAAAATAGGAGAAGTGCAATAATTAGGTAGACCAACATTCTATTGATGGGAAAAGGTAGAAGTATACCAATTAAAAAAAAATTCCAAAATGAAAAAATGTACATATTTAAAAAAACGGAGGGAGTATAAGGGAATTGATAGGAAAAGAAAGGAAATGACACGAAAGAAAACTTAAAAATCTCTTATTTTCTTTCCTCCCAAAATTGGAGGAATTTGGAAGGAAAGATAAAACCTCTTCTTTTCTTAGGCTCAGTTTGTTTTAGTGGAAAACAATTTTCATGTATTGAAATCACTTTTCATGGAAAACAACATTCAATGGAAAATATGATTTTAGATAAAGTTTTCCTTTGTTTGTTTGATTAGAGGAAAAATTAGGGAGCAAAGGTAAATGAAGTGAAAGAGAAGGAAAGATGGGAGGAGAAAATAAAGAGACGTAAGAAGTGAAGAGGAAAATGTGGCATACCGTGTTTACAAAATGAAATTGGTTTTCCTTTTCTAAGAGCATTTTCCACCTCTAAGAAAATTGTTTTCCACCCCTTACCAAAACAAACAAAGGAAATGAAAAGATGGAAGAAAATTGTTTTCCTTCAAAACAAACGGAGCCTTAAACTTGCTGTAGATTTTCTTTTCCTTTCTTTTCCCTTCTTTTTCATCAACCAAACATTATACATGTTAATTCCCTCCTTTTCCCTTCCCTTCCTTTCCCTTCTCTTCCTTTCCTTTTTTTTCCTTTCCTTTACTTAAAGATTACCAAACAAACTGTAATTCTAGTACCATTTCTATTTCGCAATATATGCAATATTGAAAACTTTGCACTCGTTATATATGTACTAACTTTAACTACATTTCATTGTAGTTTGATATATGAAAATTAAATGTTATCATGTAATATATCATTGAACTAGTCTTAAAAATTTTAAAAAAATTTATGAATCAGTTATATAAAGATATTCGTGGTTAAAATAATGCGTTAACAGGGATAAACTTACATGTATTGTCAAACAAAGGTGATACAATATCATAAGCTAAATTAAATGGATTAACTTTACTTAGTTAATAATATATACTATAATCAATCACAATTCCCAAACCCCGGATTAAATTAGGAGAGTGTAGTCCCAGAGCACCACTAGTTTTTTGTCTTAAAGCTAAGACCACCACCTTTTCCTGCCCCCACTTTCTTTTTTTCCATAAAGCAAAAGTAAGAATAAAAAGACTTGTGCAAATAAATTAACTAATTAAAGGAGAGAAAAAAATATATAAAAAAAGGTCCTCTCCTTAGCCCCACAATTTACAAATAACAACCCTCTCACCAACAAAAAAAAATAAATATAATTATTCCAAAAAAACAAGTTATATGACAATATGGGTTTCTTCAACTACATCAGAAACAAAGCCACTCTTTCCCTACCAAACAGCTTCAAAACAAAGTTTTTGTGCTTAAGCAAGAAAACCTAGAAAGCTTATCTAAAGCAATTAATTAGGAGAATATTTAGGAATATAGATTATAATCAAGGAGTGTTAATTAATATTTTCCAAAGAGATTAAAGATTTGAAGAAATATATGAAGATTTGAAGAAGTTAAACAAGTGTTCTGTTTGGAGAAGTTAATAAGCTAAGGTGAAAAAAATTATGATGGCAGGAAACCCTAATAATTGGTGGAGCATGCATAGTAACTTGAGATCAACAACTTCAGCAAGTGATCATCAACATGAAGGAGAAGTTGTTCCTACTAATTTCTTAATCTCTCAAACACACCCTTCTAATTCTCTTTTGCCTCTTCAATTTCTACATGGTGGTTCTTCTTCACCTTCTTCCTCTTCTTCATCACTACTTCCTTTCATCTCGTCGGCCGAACCTCATCCCCAGGACTTTCCTCATTCATGGAGCCAACTCCTTTTGTAAGTAAGCTCGTGTACAATAAGTGTTAGATAAGTATCATTAGTATCATAATACTATTGCATAATACCCCTATATAATTTTATCAATTTCTATATATAGTAAACACTACTAAACTTGTTTCTTTAAAGAAATTTTTTGAGAAAATTCACTTTGATTTTTTTTGTTTGTTTAATGGTAGAACGATTCATGTTATCCGACATAAACAATTTTGGGACTAAGACTTTATTGTTTCCGTTCTTGTATGTTTTTGGTAGGGGAGGATTGACAAGTGAACAAGATGAAAGGTTTAATCAAAGTGAATATGAAGGGGGTGTGCAAGTTGATCATGTGAAACAAGAAGAAAGTAATCAAACTAACAACAATTTGCAATTGTATGGGAATCAATATCATGAAGAACAAGAAGTATCAGTAGGAGTTAGTAGTAGAGCAGCAACATCATCAGCAGCTTGGAATCATCAGATCATGGCAGCTTCATTATCCCCTAAATCTTGTATTACCAGCTTAAGTAGCAGTAATAATAACAATAATGCTAATAATAGTAATAATAATAACATGAATATGTTAGACTTTTCCACTAATAAAAGGTCACTGCAAGCTGATCAGAGTCACCAACATGCAGACCATACTACTAATTCTGAGGTACATATAGTTGTATATGATATATATAATTATATATGCACACACTGTTTACTTAATTATTCTAGGATTAGTCTTGATGTTGTCTTTAATTTTATGTTTATCTTTGGTGGTGGTGGTGTTGTGATAGTGTAATAGCACAGCTACTGGAGGTGTACCACCTAAAAAGCCTAGGGTCCAATCCTCTTCCACCCCACCTCTCAAGGTAATTCCCACTTTTCTCTCTTTTCATCACTCTCTCATACCGATTCACATGAAATAATTGTTATTACTACTACTATTGAAAACGCGCTAGTCGGAAATTTAGTATTTGTCAAGTGTTTATTATTTAATTTATATCTGTGAAATGACTAATTCTCTAAATTATAAGGATACCACGAAGCAAGGAGCCGATGATATGTTTACTTATATGTTTAACTTTGGACTCTTTTTAACATTAAAAGAGTTTTCTTCCCCTTTTAACCTCTCTTTTAGTGGAAAGGTGATGGTTTTTTTTTTCTTTAGTTGTTTTTTTTTTGGTGCAATTTTTTCTTTAGTTGTTGAATACATAAAACTTTAGTTTTTCTTTTTTTTTTGGGCGTGTTGATTTCTATCTTATTTTCGCCCTAGAAAAAACATCTTGAAAAAGACAATATATTCAAATTTGGTACTTTAAAGCAGTGCTCATCTTCTATGGTGGCAATAGGTCAGGAAAGAGAAGCTAGGAGATAGAATAACATCCCTTCATCAGCTTGTTTCTCCATTTGGAAAGGTAAGAACATCTCACTACTTCTAGCATAATTCATAGGTGTATACTACTATAATATAGTAATATCATACAACATACCATAAAATTCAAATATATTCTCTTTCTTTACTTCTTTTCATAATAAAAATAAACCAATATAAAAACGACACATGTATCTTAATTAGAACAACGACCAACTTGAAAAATTATACAAACTTTTTATTTAGGTTACTATTCGACTAACTCGATTAATTACAATAGTAAGTTAAACGGTCTTTTTTACAATCTAAATTACATTTAACTAGTGTTTGAACATATGATCACTTTACTTTTTTCTGTTATTAATCTGTTTACCAAAAAAAGAGGAACTGAAAAAAAGAAAGTTGTGATCGAGTTTAGTAGTGAGTGGGTTTAATCTCTTTTTGCAGACTGACACAGCTTCAGTGTTGTTAGAAGCAATTGGGTATATCAGATTCCTTCAAGGTCAAATTGAGGTGATGTTTAATTCTTTCTTTCTCTTTTACACACAAACATTTATTTTATTTTTGTAAACATGTGTTGTGTGCATGAATATTATTTCTTGCCTTTATGGAACTAAAATATCAGTGAAGCATGCAGCTGCAACCAGTACTTTTTATAGACCCACATTTGATTCAGCTATAGCCTTGCTTTCTTAACAATCCCTTTTTATTTTTCTTATCAAATTAAACTTTTTTTTTAAATAATTCATGTTCTTAATTAATTAATCTTGCAGGCCCTTAGTTCTCCTTACTTGGGATCCAATAACGCCTCAGTTAAAAACAACCAACATCCTGTAAGTAATTATTTCCATATAGTTTCTTGTCCAAACCATGCATGCATATATGCTACAGTATATTTTTGAATCAAGACGAAATTAAAAAAGATCTTTATGTAGATCTTTGCCGAATTCACTCCATCATCAAATAATTTTTGTATTTCCAACATACAATTTGAACTATTGCATCTCTAGCTACATAATATTCTATTAGTACACGTCAAAAAAAATAATATTCTATTAGTAAAGACTTACAGAAATTATAGATTGAAATAAATCTAGTAATTGAGACATATATTGATGAGAACGTAAAATAAAATTTAAAAGTTTGACATAAGAAGTCAAACAGGACAACTATATGAGGACTGATGGGGGTACTAATTAAGTAAAATGATATTAGAACAGAGAGATAAATTCATTTTCTACAAAGTGAATCGAACTGATTTTTAACTAAGAAATAGAAGGGCAGCCATAAAAAAACAAATCTTATGAACCAATTTTTAATATATTAATGAAAAAAGAAGCATGTCACAAGAAATTCTATTTATAGGTAATATAGCTTATTCAAAGACAGTTCAAGCTAGAGGTTTTCTCCCAGAGTTTTGTTTCAGATATGAGGATTCTGCAACAAAACAATAATGTTTTGTGTTGAAAATCTTCAAAAGAAAAAATGATCTAAATATAATAATTTGAATTACCATGACGGAAGCCATTGATTAGCATCTTTATTGCATCAAAAATAGCTTAAAGCATAAATTAAGCAAAAACTCTTGGGTGGACCCGGTCCACCTTAGAAATAGTGTAGACCCACTATCTCTCTCCTCACTACCAAGTTTCCAACCACCATTCCAGCAACTGCAAACCTCCTCCGACAACCTCTCCGTTTCTTCACCACCACATTCTCCCTCAAACGACGTTGTTTTCCTCCGCCACAGAAACCTCCACTTCTCTCACACCTAACTCCTTCTCTACCGATGCTAATTAAGAAACGAATTCCTCCAAATACAGCTTAAAACATCAAATGAAATTCATACCTGTGACAAACCCTTAATAGAGAGTTTCGATTCTCAATTGATGAATTTTGTATGAAAAAACCTGCGACAAACCCCCAAATTATACAAGCTTATTTCATTCAGACCTGGTGGAGAGAGATGAAAGCAGTGGAATCAGGGCGGCAATGGAGGAGTTGATTTCGGGAGAAGAGAGACGGCGGTGGAAGCGGCGGCGGAGGAGAGTTGGGCTGGGGAAATATGACGGGACGATGCTCAGTTGGTATGGGGGGTTTAAATTTTTCTTTTTCTAATTTCATTTTTAAATTAGTAATTTTAATTACAAAAACTTAAATTTTGCTTAAAATCATTTAACTTTTTATTTATAATACTTAATTTTTTTATTATAAAACTCTAACTTTTGATTGCTAAACCTTAATTTTTAATTAGAAAATCTTAACTTTTGCTAAAAAAAACCTTAATTTTTCATTCATAACACTTAACTTTTGACTACAAAATCTTAATTTTTGCTATAAAAAACCTTAACTTTTCATTTATAACACTTAAATTTTGATTGCTAAACGTTAACTTTTAATTATAAAATCATAACTTTTGCTAAAGAAACCTTAACTTTTCATTTATAACACTTAACTTTTGATTAAAAAACCTTAACTTTTAATTACAAAATCTTAACTTTTGCTAGAGAAACCTTAACTTTTGGTGAGCTATAATTTAACTTTGGCTAAAAAAATCTTAACTTTTGGATTTGGATTTGGTCTACAATAAATTTAGTGTAGACCGGGTCTATATTAGACTTACATTAAATTAAGATAAGAAGTAATTCAATTACTTTAAGAAAATGTATTTAAAATAAAAGTGTCGGATAAGTTATTCTAAAAATATATGCAAAAGTCAAACAATTGTAATTAAAGATTGAGATGTATATCAATATAATTAATGAATCAAAGAACATATGATCTCTATTATCTCTATACTATAAGGTCAGAGGGGGTGGACACCAAAAATAAGAAAAGGAAAAAAGAAAAAAATAAATCAAGGAATCTAAATCTAAGTTTAATTAATGATATAAGTTTTATTTACAATTTTAGCCATCAGTTTTTTAGCAAAAAATGTTTAAACTTCAAACTAAAATATCTAAAAATCTACAAAGTAGAAAAACAATTAAAAAAATATCAGCGTTTATATTTTCTTGAGATCTATAAACAGACACATATTTTGATTTATTTTTATATAATTTTGAATTTTTTAATATTTTCAAATACATGAGTAATTGATTGCTCATGAGTGGACTGGAGTGCATTTGATCAAAATGATAAAATATTTTCAGATGAGTGACAAAGTGGTAAAGTGATAGGGGTGATGTATTTTTTATTCACGAGTGATGATGCTCTAAATGACATCTTTCATTAATTTTTGGTGAGTTTTTTTTGTCTTTTTTTGCGTTTTGTTTTTAAATCATTGTTGTTAATCTAATCTCTAATATTTATTACTCTTTTTTATGTACTCCCTCCGTAACGCAAAACTTGCAACAAATGGACTAGGGGGGATTCTTAGGCAAAATTTATTAATGATGGATAAAGGTGTAGTTTGGTAAAAGTATTAGAGAAAAATTTCATATGATTAGGAAAAAAAAAGGAAGGAAAGAGTACACATGAGCTGGGGACTATAGTAATTTAATGTTAAAAACTTTACCATATGAAGAAAATAGAGGAATTGTTGCAAGTATTATGTTACACCTATTTTTGGAAAATGTTAGTTGCAAGTATTGTGTTACGGAGGGAGTATTTATATTGTTTCACTATTTAAACTCTTTTGAAGTTACAATTACACTTTCTAAAAAATAAAATAACTAAAATTTAATGATTATTTTTAAAAGTATGAAAATATGTATATAATTCACCGGAGGAATTACAATTTAGTTTCTCCGAAATCATTACGTATTAGTCTTTTGCACGAAGCACGCATCGCGTGCATATAAGACTAGTAGGAGTATAAGGGAAGAGGTGGGAGCGGACATCAAAAATAAAATAAATTAAAGGAATAACTTAAATGCTTTATTAATTAGATAATTAATAATTTTACTAATTAAGATTTTAAGCATTGCACGCATCACATGCATATAAAACTACTATGTATATATAAGAATAACACGAATGATATACTTTATTTCCAAATTTCTGAGCAGGTTCATGGAGAAAGAAATTGTTTATTTCCTGAGCATCCAGGACAGGTAATTTAATATTAATTGTACCAATACATATAATTATAATCATCTTATCATCCAGTACATAGAAACTGGTATATATACATGAACAAAGGTTGATAATTTTTGTTTCTTTTCAAGGCATCTAAAAGAACTATTCTATGCAAAAGGGATGTACTAAATGCTTTTAGGGTTTCCTTTTGAATTACAAAAATACTACTATATGATTAATATAGTAGAGATAAAGACATCTTTGGCCTAATTTTGGAATCAATAAAGGGTTTGAAATTTGTACTCTATGATAGATGATAGTATGAATTATTTTCTCCTTTAGATAGAAATATTTTCACATCAAATTGATTCTTCTAATAATTGATAATTAGTTGTCAAATTTTTATTTTTTTTGGTGTTTGCACCCGGTTCACCCTTCGCACTACATCCGGATCGAGGCCAAGTTCGGAGTGGTTAGATTCCATTCCTCTTCCAAGGGTGTTGCGGGGATTTGAACACGGGTCCGTCCTACCAAAGCCAGTCCCCATCACCACTAGACCAACACTTACTTGGTAGTTGTCAAATATATTAGATACACAATATTTTGAGACATTGTCCAAGTTAATAAGTAGTTTTATTTAATAGGGGATGGACTTAATTCTGTTAGGGCTGCCTTTTGCATTACAAAAATATAGGATTAGTATTGTATAAAGACATCTTTGGCCTAATTTTGGAATCGAAAAAGGGGCTGAATTCTGTAATAAAAATACTAACTATTTGTTTTTTTATTTAGCTTTTGAATGATTCCTGCCTAAAAAGAAGAGGAGCAGCAAACCATGAGGTACTGTATCTTGATGTAAATTTACCCTTTTTTATTTGTTATGACTTCACTTTTAATTTGCTTTTTCTTGGGGTTAAATATGTATGATGATTCATTGATTAACAACGAACACATAATCATTGTTAGCATCATTACCGTCTTCATCGCCATCATCATTATTGAAGTAATTAAGCCACTTGATGAGCACTCAATTACTTTGTTTCTTCGATATCATCATTTCACCTTTGAAGTTGACTTCACTTTTTGACATTCTAGTCATCTTTCTACTCATAATTGGTCCTAATCCCAATTCCCAAGTACCTGAGGAGTAGTGCTTTAAAATGTATGATTAAGCCATTGCATAATTCTATTGCATGATGCAAATTGAAGTAATGTATAATAAGTAATTGTACAATAGGTAAATGATATACTTCCTTCGTTTCAAAATAGATTATACATTTGCATAGTATTTTGTATTCACGGTTTAGACTTTAATTAGTTTTGGTGATTTACATTTTAGGAAAAACATAGTTATTTGGAATCTTGCTAGAGTCGTCTCAAAGTGTAGTTTTTTAATATCAACCTTTTATAATTTTTATTTTTGATAATTATAGATATTAATGTGTAAAATAATGCAATCACAAGTGCGAAAACATGAAATGTCTCATCTATTTTGAAACGGATGAAGTATGACTTTAGGGCTATGTAGTGTGTATAAAACATTTAATAATTTTCTAAATTAGTAAAAATAAATAATAATTAATATCGACTGACGTGTGATTTGCCAATAAAGTCCGGTTTTGAAACTATTTTGTGTAAAATAGTTGATGATTAAACATAGCCTTAAGGTTATGAACAGCAAAACCCTTTACAATATTATTATTTGTGAAGATGTTAGTTCAACCAATGAAATTTCACAGGAGTGATACTAAAATGTCGGTTAAAAATTAAAATCTCATCTATGTATCATTTAATTTTGTGATTGTTTAAAAATTTAAACAATTTACTTTTAGAGCTGTCGAAAAAGATAATAATTCTCATAATGGTGTTCAGTTTATAATAATTTCATCATGATGTTTAAATATACGAGGAAACCTAATATAAATTAAACTTTTTTGGAGAAATAGGATGTTGTTATAGATTGTTATTAAGGTACTTGCTCAGGTTCGTATTACGATATTCCATTAAAATCTTCCTTTTCTCAAAGAACTTAAAGATTATAGAAGCTAGATGATGAAATAAGGATCGATCTCTAGAGAGACAATATATATATGTACATATATACCTTCATTTACTTATGAAGAAGTCAAATTTTTGAGGATAATAACCTTCCTATCACTCATTATTTGGTCGACTAACTTTAGTATATAAGTATATAATTTGTCATAACTTCAAGTTTATAAGATTAAACCATATCAAAAGCCTTTTGGAGGTTGAATTCTCCTACCCTCTCCTTCAATCCCTTCCCCGCCCTTATCACCCCTGTAAGGTATATCATACTACCTCTGTTTTGTTATACTAGCATTATTGAATTTGTGTACAAAAATTAAGAAGAGGAGAGGGATAGAGAGAGGGGAAAAAGGTGACCCATGATTAGAGAGAGGTAAAGAGAAATTATTATCCTAAAATGAAATGATTCGAGTAATCTACAAAAGGGAAAATGATTCAAATAAAAAAAGAGGAAATGTTAAACTAAGATTAATTGACCTATCCGAAATTCTGATACTACTGTTGGTAACTTTATGTACTAAGGATAACCTTCTTAAAATATACTACATCCGTTCCATATGTATTGCAACATAGGGAGTTTTACGCCTCCCAACGCACTACTTTAAACGCTAATATCTCTAATTTTATTTAAGTAAAAATTATAAAAAGTTGATATTAATTAAGCACACATCGAGACGAATCTAACAAGATCCCACATGACTATATTTATCCTTATGTATAAATCACAAAAGAAGGTCAAAAGAGAGCGTATGAATAGTGCAAAATATCAAAGGTTGCAATACTTTTGGAACGGAGGTAGTACTTACTATCTAACATAAATTATAGCTACATAATATAATTTAATATAGTATCATATAGCACTCCACTTTTTTTGATATAAATTTTGTACTTGTACTTAAACATAGTGTTAAAACATAAACTTATAATCCTATCATATAATGATACAACAGACCAAAAGGATCCTTATATGCTTATTATTTTTCATAAATTAAATAAAACCTTGAATATTGCTCCTATATATTATTCCCACTGTCGATGATTGATGGGTTAATTAATCAATGTGATGTGTTAATAGGATAAGAAAGACGCATCAAGGGATTTGAAAAGTAGAGGATTATGCTTGGTTCCCATATCATGCACCCAGCTTGTTGGAAGTGACAATGGAGCTGATTACTGGGCACAATCTCTAGGTGGAGGATTTTAACGACCTAAATTTTAGATTCTAATTACTTAATTATTTAAATTGTAATATTAAAACTAAATGCTTTAAAATTATGTATAGCATTTGGTCATTTGGTGGAGTGGTATATCATCATGAGCACTCACTCTGCTTGAATCTAATCATTGAAGGTTGATTGCTCTTGATGCTATCCATTCCTCTCTTTAAAAGTGCATGGATGTACCATATTTTACAATTATATAAAGAACCATGACTTGTGGAAGTACTTCCTTTTTTTACATCTCCTTCCCTTTCCTTGGAACATTTCTAAGGGTAATAGGTTTAGTTAGTTTACATGTGAGGAAAATAAATAGAGGTGTAGGATTTATTTATGGGAATTGAAGAGAAAAGGGGGCTGTACTAGCTCGCGGGCCGTGAGCTGGGTCGCGAGTACCGACTGGACACTGCCTGTGACGCTTTGTTTTTGTGATATGACGGTTTATATCCGCTGAAGCGTTTATGAGCGATTTTGTAAGGTTATTGCTGACTTTATTTCTCTGATTAAAGGACCTAATTATGGATCCTATAAAGGGTCCTTAATGAGGTTCCTTGCACATGTACCTATAAAAGGAGGAGGTGCATTCCATCCTAACATACAAAAAATCATTGCTTGCTTGAGAAAATTTTGATCAGTTTTTCTTAAGTATTCTTCGTAAACGCATCAAACACAAGTTCTTGAGGATTCACTTCTAAGATCATAGAAGTGAATTGGTTTCTCCATTGTATCTCATTAGTCATTTCGTGTAACTCGGTGATACTAGAGGGGCGAAATAAACTAATAGGAAAGCATAGTTTTCATGCCTTGGAGTGGTGATATATCCGGTTGCCTCTTGCTCATTGTTCCTGATCTAACAATCTATTAGTTTATTTCCTTTTTGATATGGCTTTATCACTCAAAGACATGGCATTGAACTTCCAAAAGTTGGATAAGTTTGAAGGGGTGGGTTTTCGTCGTTGGCAAAAGAAGATTCACTTCCTCTTGACGACTCTCAATGTGGTGTATGTGCTTACAACACCAATTCTGGCTCACCCACAAGAAGGGGTTGAAGAGCCCTTGGAGACTACAAGGAGCCGGACAAAGTGGGAGAAAAATGACTACATTTGCCGTGGTCATATTCTCAATGTTCTATCGGATGCTTTGTTCGATCTTTACCAAAGTGTGGAGAGTGTAAAGTAGCTTTGAGATTCTCTAGAGGTCAAGTACATCTCGGAAGATGCTTCAAGTAAGAATTTTTTTGTTATTAATTTTAATATATTTTAAAATGACTAATGATAAGCCTATAATGGAGCAATTTCACGAAGTTTATTATATTTTAAACCAAATAAGATCACATGGAATGACAATGGATGAAGCATTTGCCATCACTTCTATTATTGATAAATTACCACATTCTTGGAAAGACACTCAACATACTTTGAAACATAAAAAAGAGGATATGACCATGGAGCAATTAGGAACTCATCGGCTCAAGATGCGGTTAAGGACACTACTAGTGCTCCTAAGTCTACTGTTAATATGGTAGAAGTTGGTGGGTCTAGTGGGACCAAGAAATCCAATGCTCCATCTAAAACCAATGTTGCAAATAAGAAGAGGAAAATTGTCACTTGTTGGGTGTGCAATGATCCTCACTTGAAGAGGGATTGTTCGTTTGGAAGAAAAAGAAGACGACAAAGAAAGATCAACCTAGTGTTGGTCAAAATCAAGGTACGGTTGCACGTGAAAACATAATTGAAGAAATGAATTTTGTGGCTATGATTTCTGAAATTAGTGTTGTGCAGGTTGATGATTCTTGGTGGATTAATTCAAGAGCTTCTCGACATGTGTGCAATAATAGGCACCATGTCAAGTCTTTGAAGGAATTGGATGATGGTCCAATTTTGTATATGGGGAATGATTCTACGGTAAAGGCTAAGGGAATTGTCCAAGTAGAATTATTAACCTCGGGAAAGACTCTAACTCTCCGGGATGTTGTTTATGTTCCGGAGGTTAAGAAAAACCTTATGTCGGGAGGTCTTTTGAATAAGTTTGGCTTTAAAATTATTTTTGAATCTGATAGGTTTGTAGTGTCTAAGAGTGGTATTTATGTTGGTCATGGGTACTTTTGTAATGGAATGTTTAAATTTAGCATTGAAAAAAAATAATTGCTAGTTCTATTTACATGCTTGATGTTTCTTCTCTATGGCACAATTGGTTATGTCATGTGAACTATCGTAGATTATATGACATGTCTAAGTTGGGTTTAAAACCTTCCTTTGATTTGAACTTAGAGAAGTGTAAAACATGATTTTTGAACAAAATTACAAAGAATCCTTTTCCTGGTGTGTAAAGACAATCTGTATTGCTAGAATTGGTGCATAGTGACTTGTGTGACTTTCATAGTTCACCATCTTTGGGAAATAAAAAAATATGTTGTAACTTTTATTGATGATTATTCAAGGTTTTGTTACGTTTATTTATTATTCTCAAAAGATGAAGGCATGAAGCTCTTGAAAAGTTTAAGATCTATAAGACCGAAGTGGAACTTCAACTTAGTGAAAAAGTTAAAAGACTTCGGACGGATAGGGGTGGTGAATACTATAATCCTAGTTATTTTAATTCCATTGGAATAATCCATGAAACTACCGCACCATATTCACCTTAAAGTAATGGTGTGGCGGAAAGAAAAAAATAGGCATTAAAAGAAATGGTAAACACCATGCTTTCTAATTCGGGTCTAAGTGACGGTTTTTGGGGTGATGCTATTTTAACGGCATGCTATATTTTGAATAAGATTCTTAATAAAAGGAACAAGACTACCCCATATGAACTTTGGTGAAAGAAAAAGCCTAATCTAAATTACCTTAAGGTATGGGGATGTAGGGCTATTGTCAAATTGACGGAACCTAAACGTTAAAGTTTAGGTGAAAGAGGAATTTATTGCATTTTTATAGGCTATGCGGAAAATAACAAAGCCTATAGGTTTTATGTCATTGAACATAATGATTTTGTCTCTATTCACACCGTGATAGAGTCAAGGGATGCAATATGTGATGAGACTCGTTTCTCTTCGATTCCTAGACCAAAGGACATGATACCTTGTATTAGTTCCAAGGTTGTGGGTGAAATCAATAATGATCATGAAACCATAACACCAGAAAGAAAAGTAAAAGAATTATAAAAGAGAAATATTTTGGACCAGATTTTCAACTTTATTTAGTTGAAGGGTCAAGGGAGTCAATTGTGACTCAGTTTTCATATTATTACAATTGGAGGAGGATCCTAGGACCTTTGATGAGGCTATGAAGTCTCATGATTCCTCCTTTTGGAAAGAGGTCGTGAATGATAAAATGGATTCTATGATGGGGAATAATACTTAGGTTTTAGCTAATTTACCTCCCGGTTGCAAACCCTTAGGTTGTAAATGGATTTTCGCAAAAAAGGAAAAATCGATGGAACCATATTAAAACATAAGGCCCGGTTAGTGGTCCAAGGTTTTAGACAAAAATATGGTATCGATTACTTTGACACTTATGCTCCGGTAGCTAGAATCGCTACCATTAGACTATTGATAGATTTATCGGCGATTCATGATCTTGTAATTCACCAAATGGATGTTAAAACGACATTCCTTAATGGTGAATTGGAGGAGGAAGTGTACATGAATCAACCTGAAGGATTCGTGGTCAAAGGTCAAGAGTCTAAGGTTTGAAAGTTAGTTAGATCTTTGTATGGAGTTAAGCAAGCACCAAAGTAATGGCAACATAAATTTGAAGATGTAGTCTTGGCTAATGGGTTTAGAATAAATCAGTTCGATAAGAGTGTATATATATCAAATTTGATAATGACGTTAATGGAGTTATAATTTGCTTATATGTTGATGATATGCTCATCTTTGGGACTGATTTGGAACAAGTGAAAAACACTAAAGCTTTTCTCTCAAGTAGCTTCTCAATGAAAGATTTGGGTCAAGCGGATGTTATTCTTGGTATTAGAATAATGAGAGGTAAAGGGACTATTTCTTTATCACAATCTCATTACATTGAGAAAGTAGTAAAAAGGTATAATGAGTCAAACTCGACTAATTTTCCTACTCCGATGGATCCTAGTATTCACTTGGTTCCGAGTAGTGGTACTCCTATTTCTCAATTGGAGTATGAAAGCTTGGTTGGAAGCTTGATGTATGCTATGACTAGCACTCGGCCGGATATAACATTTTCTATTGGCAAGCTTAGCCGGTATACTAGTAAACCTAGTTTGATGCATTGGCAAGCTTTGAGAAGAGTACGAAGGTATTTGAACAAAACCAAAGACTATGGTTTAATTTATAAGGAGAACCTTCAATCATAGAAGGGTACTCGGATGCTAGTTGCATATCCAATAAGGAAGATTATTCTTCCACAAGTGGATGGGTGTTTCTTCTTGGAGGAGGTGTTGTCTCATGGGTATCTAAGAAGCAAACATGTATTACATTGGACTATGGCATCGGAATTCATCGCATTAGCTTCTTGTTGTCAAGAAGCGGAATGGATAGGAATGTATTGAGTGATGTTGACTTATGGGTCAAACCAATGTCTCCCTTGGCTATCCATTGTGATAGTACATCCACGATAGCCAAAGCATATAGTGAAGTCTACAATGGCAAGTCAAGGCACATTGGGGTTAGACATAACTATGTACGTGAGATGATAAGGAATGATTGTATAACCATTGATTTTGTTCGGTCTAGTGTGAACTTGGGGGATACGTTTACAAAACCGTTGTCAAGGGAACTAGTGAACAAAATGAACATAGGGATGGGTCTAAAGCCTATTGATCAAACTTTAACTAAGGAAAACTCAATTTGATGCATGTCTAATACAACGTTAGATCTCAAATTCAATGAGGATAGTACTTTTCTTTAAAGGTTGGAAGCACTTATGTGATATACATCCCGAGGTTAGTGCTTGTAACTGCATTGAAAAGGAGGTTGAATTAATTTTATTTATATATCTTTGATAAAATGCTCAATTGCAGGAGCATGTGCATAAAGATTTACCTTTATCAGCTAGGAGTTTGGCCGCTTCAACAAGTCTAAGCTTGACTTGGAACGCTCATGAATGGATATGGACACCATGGCTACTAAGGTGTCGGAGGCTTTAAGAACATTAGTTTTGTGCTTATGTGTATTTGTAACTTCAATAATTTGTAGTGGTTGAATAATTCAAAGCTTAGTCTATCATTTCAATCGTAATAGTTGTTAAGTTTACTTATACTAGTGGAAATTCAATCGTTCGATATTTCTATGATGCATGAGCATGTTTGTTTATGAATTTTTCATGAGGTAAACCGTTCAACATTACCCTACAAATGGGAGGAGGATTGTTTGAACATTTGTCAGGGTAATGGGTTTAGTTAGTTTACATGTGGGGGAATTAAATGGAGGTGTAGGATTTATTTCCGGGAATTGAAGAGAAAAGGGGTCGCGGCCGCGAGTCGCGACTGGCACTGCCTGTGACACTTTGTTTTTGCGATATGACGATTTATATCCGTTGAAGCATTTTTGCTCGTTTATGAGCGGTTTTGCAAGGTTATTACTGGCTTTATTTCTCCGATTAAAGAACCTAATTAAGGATCATATTAAGGGTCCTTAATGAGGTTCCTTGCACATATAGCTATAAAATGAGGAGGTGCACTCTATCCTAACATACAACAAATCGTTGCTTGCTTGAGAAAATTCTGATCAATTTTTCTTAAGTGTTCTTCGTAAACACATCAAACACAAGTTCTTGAGGATTCACTTCTAAGATCATAGAAGTGAATTGATTTCTCCATTGTATCTCATTAGTTATTTCGTGTAACCCGGTGATACTAGATGGGCAAAATAAACTAATAGGAAAGCGTAGTTTCCGTGATTTGGAGTGGTGATATATCTGGTTCCCTCTTGTTCATTTTTCCTGATCTAACACCTTTCCCTTATATATGTTGTCCTTATGATTCCATATTGTAATGCCCCGACGTCTAATTACCTGATTAAGATACTAATAGCAGCGGAGAATCCTATTAGGTCGAGGCATACTGCCGTGTTCTCCGTTAGGAAAATACAAGGCAACATTCAGATATTAAACTTTAACATTAACTTCATTAATTGGTAAAGAAAGTAACATAAGAGCCTTATTTACATTAAGTAACAGTAAACTAATACTCTAGTAGTTCTTATAGTTCTCAAAAAGGGCATAAGCGGTGATAACTACTAAAAGTTATAGAAGTGATTCCTCGCTACTACTCGTTATCGTCTTCCCCAGCTGTACCTAAAAATACATAATTACAAAAATAGATGAGTCGAAAGACTCATTAACAGACTACTCTAGCAACGTAAATTCATTTCAATTCATTTTATTTGCAAATAGGGAGAGAGAGTATAATTAAAACATTCATGATTACAGTATAACCCAGTCATTCCAATATTCACATTTATCATATTCATTCTGGTTGCTAGACAATATTTCAGCTGGTGGGACGTCTCCCACAACGGGTCAGTGCCCCGGTAAAAGAGCCAGTGCTCATCAGTAATAACAGTAGCGGGTCAGTGCCTCAGTAATAACAGTAAACAGCTCGGTACGTGCACGACCATCAGTCAGCCAGGATATATATACAGCCAACATACCAGTTCTTTCACTTGAATTTATCATGTTTCACCTCTTTTAATATATACAGGCAGTAAACAGTATTCTCAGTCATTCAGCTGTACCTCATTAGGTATAATATCTCAAATTTCAGTCATTCAAATTATACTTCTTAGTATTTCAGTATTCATGAAACATAAATCATGCTTTAGATAACCCCGCAATTCAAGAAAACTCATAAACCATTTATTACGTAAAGTTTATAAAATCATTTTTCGATAATAGTTGATATTAAGTTATCAAATATTTTTAAGAGATATACGTAATATCTTATGTTTGTTTTGAAAATAATAATAATAATAGTAATAATATAGACATGGATATGAGTAAGAATATTAAATTAATTTAAAATATTTAGGTAAATCAAATTGAAATTATAAATTGAATAGATTAAATTGGTTTAGTAAGATATTTACCTAAAGGAGAGAAATGAAAGTCAAGTTGACTATCCAAATTACTAAGAAGCAGCAAATTGAAAACCAATAAGAGGAGATTGCTAACTCCACGTACAGAGGAAAAGAAAACAGAGGAGGTTGCGGTGGTACTAGGCTGCGGTGGTAGCGCGACGTGGGCAGTGGTGTTTGAGGGGGGTGTTGGCGTCGGTTAGGCGGTGGTTGTGGGCGGCAGTGTGCAAAGCTGTTGGCGGTGTTGGTGGTGGTTTCATGGTGGTCTGCGAAGAAAAGAGGAAGAGAAACAGGGGTGTGTGGCGGCTAGTGGAGATGGAGGTGGTTTTATATTAGTTTGGTTATTGTTGATTCAATCATGTCTGAGTAGTCTTATTTCTAGGGTTTTAGGGAGGCAAATCATGTTTATACCATGAATCACTTTTGAATTGCTATTAGTTTATAGGGCTTGATTAAATTGGTTATGGTGTGATTTGTTCTTAACGAGTAATTGATGTTATTGCACAGTTTCATTGATTGCTTGTGGTTAATAATTGTTTGCACAGATCCGTCCTACTTTTAGAGGCCTAGTACACATCAGTAATTCTGATTATGTTAGTGAACATGCGGCATATGTTGAATTATGAGTGTTGAGCCTTAACCATATAGCTTAACACATGCTCTAATCTATCGATTCTTGACCTAGGTTCTGATAGTTGTTTGATTCTTTTGATTGGTATAAGCATAATGGACCGAACTAATACCCTAGATCTTTAATTCATAGTTTAATTCCCATCTTTATATTGCTTTATTTAGTCTAAATAGTAGTTCAACTGATTTCTATCTGATCTTGTCTAAAGTAGCTGTTTGGCTGGATATTAACTTAGAAACTCCGTCTCTCTCTGGATTCAACCCTACTTCCCTTGACTATCATTGTTAGAGGACTTAGGATTTATCTATGAATAGGTGATACGACTTTAACTATCAAATTTTAGCGTCGCTGCTGGGGAGACAACTAGTTTTCTCAGTTTTTGTTCGATTATTCAGACTAGTTTTCTTGTGTAAATATTTTTTTATTTTATTTTTTTATTTAAATTTTTTTTCTTCCTTCCTTACTCATGAGTTTATATGGAGTGGCCTGATTATAATTTGTATGGGGAAGGTTATCCTAATTATCAGGGGCAATATAAAAACTATAATGGATATTCCAATTTTCAAGGGCAATATGACTGTAATAATGGATATTCCAATTATCAGGGGCAAGACAACAATAATGGGTATTCTAATTTGCAAGGGCAATATAATTTTGATAATGGGTATTACAATAGTTATGTGTCTGATGCATCTTCTTATTGTCAATATTCAAATAATGTGTGCTTGAACTCCCATGAATTTAAAATTTCCCTAACGAGTCTTATGCAACTGATTATACCCCTTCTGACCCACATGAAGTCCGTAATTATTCTCAATCTGAATCGTCTGAATCATTAGTGAGTATAGGTCTACTTATGCAGATGCTTGAGTCTTATGGTAAAGAAACTGAAAATTTTAATAAAGACTTAGATGTGTGACCTCAAACGTATCTCAAATTATGTTCAATCACTTGCTATGCAACTTGATAGTCAACATGCGATTTATAATGATAATGACTGTGATGATGATTGTGTTGAGAATACCATATTAGAGGTGAATGATAATAATCTGACTCCCGATATTGAAAGGAATGATCAGACTGTGGTTGAGGGCTGATATCACGTATTTATATAGAGTTTTCTCCCTTATTTACAAGCTAATTTGTGCGTCATTGGAGCTCTTGGGAGCTATTTTGTGCTAACTATCGTATGTATTTGTGGTTTCGTGTTTTAGTATTGAATTGCAGGTTTTATGGAGTTTTCTCCTTATTCCCGAGCCTTTTGGAAGCAACCACGACTTTACTAGATGTTACGAGGCACGTAGGATGGCTCACGAGCTTTATGGATAGTTTAGGAGGTCCCAAGACCCCTAAACGTGAAGATTAGAGAGCCAAGGAGTCAAAGGAGGTTTCCGTGCACTGATCGGGCAGAAATGGCCCGATCGGGCGAAGTATTTATGATCGGGTATGAAAGTCACGGACCCGATCGGGCAAGTCTTGCCCGATCGCATCGGGCGAGCACACATGCACCAGGCCCGATCGGGTGTTCACCACCCGACCCGATCGGGTGGGCTGCTCATAGCTCTCGTTGTGAAGCTGCGGATGAGGCGAGCTTGTTGGGCTCGTTTGTCGCCTGGCCCGATCGGGTGGATGCCCACGGCCCAATCGGGTGGGCCGTATAATTTGGTTAATGCTGCGCTGCTGCTATACGAAGGCCCAGAAGACAAATTGCTGAGATGTTGTTTGACCCGATCGGGTATTGTGCTCGGGCCCGATCGGGTCTGGTGCCTAAATCGCACTTTTTCGCTTCCTTATTTCCGTTTTTAGTGAACTTAAGGGGTATTATAAATACCGTTTTCCTCATTATTTAGGGACATCTTTTGATACATCTTTTTATTCATCTTTCATTAGCTTTAGACTAGTTTTATTCTTCATTGTTCTTAGTTCAATTCAAACACTTTAGATTAATTTAGAGGTGATCAAACCTATTTCGATTTCAATAAAAGTTCCTGCTTTCCGTCAATTGGTACTCTTCCTTACCCTAATCTCTTTTGTTATTCTTGATTGCTTAGTTTATTTATTTAATCGTTCATGATGCAATTGTTAGGGTTTCATATTAGTTTTGTCGTTGTTAATTCGATCATGTCTGAGTAGTCTCTTTCTAGGGTGTTAGATAGGAAAGCCATGTTTATACCATGATTGTGATTTAGACTCTTATTGATTTCTAGGGCTTGATTAGGGTGATTGTGATGTGGTTTGTTCTTTATTGAGTAATTAACGTTATTGCGCAGTTTCGTTGGTTGCTTGTGGTTAATAGTTGTTTGCACAGATCCGTCTTACGACTAGAGGCCTAGGACACGTCAGTAGTTCTGATTACGTTAGTGAACATGCGGCGTATGTTGAACTATGAGCGTTGAGTCTTAACCATAGCTCAACATAGGCTCTAATCCCCGACTCTTGACCTAGGTTTTGATAGTAGTTGACCCTATTTGATTGGTATAAGCATGGTGGACCGACCTAATACCCTAGACTTTTATTCCATAGTTTAATCCTCGATTTATTCCGTCTTCTGTAGTCTATTCTTTAGTTTAATTAATTCCTTCCTGATTTCATCTGGAGTAGCTGAATTGGTTGAATATTGATTTAGAAACTCTGTCTCCCTGTGGATTCGACCCTGCTTCCACTGACTACCTAGTTAGAGGTCCGTAGGTTTATTTTTGATTAGGCGATACGACTAAAACCTATCAAATTTTGGCGCCGTTGCCGGGGAGACGGCTAGTTCTCTAAGTTTTTATTTAATTATTTGGTCTACTTCTCTGTACCTCATTGGAACTTCATTGTTTCAATCGAGGTACCCTTTACTGCTGCTTTTTGTTTCTTTTGTATGCCCAGGTCCCAAAGAAACGGTTCCCCCATTCCAGCGGACCCCGATCTTGATAGGACAATCAGGAGGATCCGAAAGATAAAGCAGAAAGAAAAGCAGTCTGTTCAGCTGAACATCTCTGGAACAGACGCCTTGAGTTCAGTTATGTCAAAATCACTGAAGTCATATGGGGTGCCCAACCTAGATGGTCTCTCCAATGGACCTACCATGCCCACCATTGCCGCGGCAAATTTTGAGATTAAGCCTGGACTCATCAGCATGGTCCAGCAAAATCAGTTTGGTGGGCATCCTACTGAAGATCCGGCAAATCATCTGCAACGGTTTCAACAACTTTGTCGAACCGTTAAACATGCCGGCGTCACTCCAGATCAACTTAAAGTCATGTTGTTCGAGTTTTCATTGAGAGATAGAGCCTAAAAATGGTTGAACGATGTGAAAGAAATCGAGTGGAGTGAGATTTCTGCTGCATTTCTGAGAGAGTATTACCCACCCACTAAAACAGCAGAAATCAGAAATAAACTGGCCACGTTTTCCCAAGAGCCTGATGAAACATTACGGGAAGCGTGGGCTAGGTTTAGAGATCTACAGAGAGAGTGTCCACACCATAATATGGACAAATGGTTCTTGACGCAGACATTCTACAATGGTCTGCAGCCTCAGACGAAGTGTATTGTTGATTCGTCTGCAGGAGGAGTGTTTTTGGACAAGGCAGTTGATGAGGGTTATGAATTCATATCAAATCTTGCAGCCAATGACCATTCATCATCTAGGAGTTTGACTAAGAAGGTACTTGAAGTTGACGCTATTTCATTGCTTACATCTCAGATGGCGCAACTAACTCAGCAGCTAATGAAGTCTTCTAGTCCGACACCTCCACCCATGAGTATCAATGCTATGTCTGCAGTAGCACCCATTACCTTATCTTACTGCGAGGTATGTGGTGTTCAGGGTCACTTTGGGCATGACTGTCAGTTCAGTCAATTTCAGATGGAGCAGGCAAACGCCTTTCAACAAAGGCCACAAACCTTCCCCCTCCACATAACTACCAAAATCCACAAAACTATCAACCTCCACCTCCACAAAACTATCCTAAACCCTCATACCATCAAACCCCACAACATTTCCAAAGACCACCACCACAAAACTTCCATCACCACAATAATTTCCAAACTCCACAAAATTTTTCCACCCCACCTCCACAAAACCATAACCCACAAGAGCCTAGCAATTCTGAACTGATGAAACTGATATTGTCTATGCAAAAGGCAAATGAGGAAACACGGAAGGCCCAAGAGGAAGCACGAAGGGCCCAAGAGAAGCACATCAAACTTCTCGAGGCTCAAGTTGCTCAATTGGCAGAAACTAATGCACAAAGGCAGCAGGGACAATTGCCAGGGCAACCCGTTCAGAGGGAACATGTGAATGCCATCACTCTTCGTAGTGGCATAGCTTATGATGCTCCTCCAGTGCCCATTGATGAGGTTACCCCGACTGCAGGTAAGAAGAGGATGGTAGAGGAAGGAAAAAGGAAAAATTCGACGTTTGAAGTCGATTTGTCTGCAGAAGCTGAACAGACAGGGAAGAAAAAGGAGAAGGTTTCTGAAACGCCTTTTACACCAAGGCTAACTTTTCCTCACAGGATGCAACAGTCCAAGGTCGATCAGCAGTTTGGTAAGTTCTTGGCTATGGTCAAGAACCTTGAGGTAACGATTCCATTCACAGACTTAATTACCCAAGTGCCTGTTTATGCCAAATTTCTGAAAGACATGATTACTAAGAAAAGAGACTTTGGTGGGGTAGAACGTGTCGCTCTTACTGAAGAGTGTAGTGCTTTTATTCAAAATAAAACCCCACCAAAGTTAAAAGATCCTGATAGTTTTTCTATACCCTGCCATCTTGGACCTATTTTCATTGATAAGGCTTTGTGTGATTTAGGTGCTTCTGTTTCTGTTATGCCATTGATTGTTTATAAGAAACTGAACATGGGAGCACTTAAATGCACACAAATCACTTTACAGATGGCGGATCGTTCTATAAAATACCCTCTAGGTATTTTAGAGGACGTTCCTGTTAGGGTTGGGAAATTCTATATCCCTGTTGATTTTGTGGTATTAGATATGGATGAGGATGCCCAGATTCCTATTATCTTGGGTATGTCATTTTTGTGTACTGCTGGTGCTGTAATTGATGTTAAGTCTGGGTCTTTAACTCTTAGTGTTGGTGATGATAAAGTGATGTTTAAACTAACCAATGATGTTAAGGCACCTATGCTTGAACAATCTTGTTGCAGGGATGAGGTTTAGGATGAAGTAGGTGTGGAGAAGACTCCAATTCCACCTAAGGTTGCCTCACCGTATGGAGGCATAGTCAAGAACATTTGGAGGAGAAAGATGTTTGATGAGGGTGGCACTCATTGTCAAGCCCCTCCTATTTGAGAGAGGGAAGATTATGGTCGTGCGGAACCTTTATAAACCAGCGCTGTGCGAGAGACAACTCGTATTTTTCTTTCCCTTTTCCCTTTCTTTTTATTTTTTTTTTCTTTCTTTTTGTGAGCGAGAGTGAGGGCACTAACATTGTTTTTCCTCTTAGCATAGTCCTTATCACCTTTTGGCATTGAGGACACTGCCAAGTTCAGCTTGGGGGAGGAGTTCTGTTTGTATTCTCTATCTCTTTTATTGCTTTCTAGAGTAGATTTACTGCTTCAAAAACACTGAAAAAATCAAAAAAAATATGGTTCCCATGACTGGTTTAGTTGCCTCCCTGTGCCCCTTGGTGTGCTCTATTTGAAAATGATTTGACTTTGTTTTCTGGATAGCTGGGCATTTGTGATCTTGAGGCTATGATTTGATGTTTGATTGCTATGATTTCGAGCATTTTTGGATTATATTAGACCACTTTGCGCTGCATACCTGAA
Organism: Patellifolia procumbens; assembly: GCA_947645195.1. Classification (NCBI taxonomy): domain Eukaryota; kingdom Viridiplantae; phylum Streptophyta; class Magnoliopsida; order Caryophyllales; family Amaranthaceae; genus Patellifolia; species Patellifolia procumbens. The sequence continues at coordinate 683,562 of CANSGD010000306.1, forward strand.
TTGGCTAGACTGTGAGGCCTCTTTGTAGTCTATTGGATTCATATTATTATCCAGTCTATTCTTGTGTGTTAGTTCCTCTTTAGTGGATCGATCTTGACTTTGACTTCGTACTTGTCTGATTTTAGATGACTTGTAGCATGTGCTGTGATAGAGGCGTTCTTTTGTCTAATTCTTGAGCTTCAGAGTGAATTTTTGATATACTTTTATCCTCCTTAGCCCCGCTGAGCCTAATGACTTGTATCGTGTTACTTAAACCCCTATTATGAGCCCAAAGCCTTCACTTGATATATTTCCAAGCCTAGCTTGGGGAGCTTTTGTATGGGTTAAGTTTGAGATTGGTTTGTTGGTTTAGTTTGGTTTTTGAGGAATTTAAAAGTGTATTTGCTGTGGTTTGAGAGTGAGAAAGAGAAAAGAAAAGCAAGTTTAGAGTTGCGTGAATGAAGTTCAGAAAAATGAAAGAAAAATAAAATGAAAATTCAAAAGAATTCTAGTTCTTTCATTCACGTACGTTCATAAAGGAATATTCGCTCCATTGCTAGAAAATTGGGTTTGTTATGAGCTTTTCATTGATTTATGAGAGTTGGGTTACTTTACATGGTTTTATGGTGATTGTTGGGAGTTATGTAGGTCATCTTAGGCCTTGTTTGAATGGTTTATGCTCCCCCTTTCTTGGTTTTTCCACCACATTACCCAAAAGTATCCCCTACCTCTCACCTAAGCCCCATTACAACCCTATAAAGTCCTCTTGAGCTCGTGTCTGCAATGTTCATTTGATTGATTTCGAGTTAGTTTGTCAAAGTTAAAGAGTGTTTCTGCTAATTGAGTCGACTTGACTAGGATGAGCGTCATTGAACCTTCTTAAACACATGAGAGTGTGAGTGGGAAGAGTACTTATGGTCGGGTTGGTGAGTGTTCAGGCACATTCTTTGCCTGCCACAAAATTGAGAGGAGTGACACCCTTGTGATTGCCTTTTCAGGACTTGTATGCTTTGTGGATGCTTGAGTTTGATAAATTGCTTGAATGATTGGTGGTTGGATGGATTTGATGAGCCAAACTTGAATTATGCCTGCTTGAACGATTCTTAGTCTTGAAAATGTTTTGAGCTTTGATTTGTTTTTATCTTTGGGGTGAGGTAATCTATTCCATGTTCATGTGCTGTTTGCTTGAGGACAAGCAAAGGTTTAGCTTGGGGGAGTTTGATATCACGTATTTATATAGAGTTTTCTCCCTTATTTACAAGCTAATTTGTGCGTCATTGGAGCTCTTGGGAGCTATTTTGTGCTAACTATCGTATGTATTTGTGGTTTCGTGTTTTAGTATTGAATTGCAGGTTTTATGGAGTTTTCTCCTTATTCCCGAGCCTTTTGGAAGCAACCACGACTTTACTAGATGTTACGAGGCACGTAGGATGGCTCACGAGCTTTATGGATAGTTTAGGAGGTCCCAAGACCCCTAAACGTGAAGATTAGAGAGCCAAGGAGTCAAAGGAGGTTTCCGTGCACTGATCGGGCAGAAATGGCCCGATCGGGCGAAGTATTTATGATCGGGTATGAAAGTCACGGACCCGATCGGGCAAGTCTTGCCCGATCGCATCGGGCGAGCACACATGCACCAGGCCCGATCGGGTGTTCACCACCCGACCCGATCGGGTGGGCTGCTCATAGCTCTCGTTGTGAAGCTGCGGATGAGGCGAGCTTGTTGGGCTCGTTTGTCGCCTGGCCCGATCGGGTGGATGCCCACGGCCCAATCGGGTGGGCTGTATAATTTGGTTAATGCTGCGCTGCTGCTATACGAAGGCCCAGAAGACAAATTGCTGAGATGTTGTTTGACCCGATCGGGTATTGTGCTCGGGCCCGATCGGGTCTGGTGCCTAAATCGCACTTTTTCGCTTCCTTATTTCCGTTTTTAGTGAACTTAAGGGGTATTATAAATACCGTTTTCCTCATTATTTAGGGACATCTTTTGATACATCTTTTTATTCATCTTTCATTAGCTTTAGACTAGTTTTATTCTTCATTGTTCTTAGTTCAATTCAAACACTTTAGATTAATTTAGAGGTGATCAAACCTATTTCGATTTCAATAAAAGTTCCTGCTTTCCGTCAATTGGTATTCTTCCTTACCCTAATCTCTTTTGTTATTCTTGATTGCTTAGTTTATTTATTTAATCGTTCATGATGCAATTGTTAGGGTTTCATATTAGTTTTGTTGTTGTTAATTCGATCATGTCTGAGTAGTCTCTTTCTAGGGTGTTAGATAGGAAAGCCATGTTTATACCATGATTGTGATTTAGACTCTTATTGATTTCTAGGGCTTGATTAGGGTGATTGTGATGTGGTTTGTTCTTTATTGAGTAATTAACGTTATTGCGCAGTTTCGTTGGTTGCTTGTGGTTAATAGTTGTTTGCACAGATCCGTCTTACGACTAGAGGCCTAGGACACGTCAGTAGTTCTGATTACGTTAGTGAACATGCGGCGTATGTTGAACTATGAGCGTTGAGTCTTAACCATAGCTCAACATAGGCTCTAATCCCCGACTCTTGACCTAGGTTTTGATAGTAGTTGACCCTATTTGATTGGTATAAGCATGGTGGACCGACCTAATACCCTAGACTTTTATTCCATAGTTTAATCCTCGATTTATTCCGTCTTCTGTAGTCTATTCTTTAGTTTAATTAATTCCTTCCTGATTTCATCTGGAGTAGCTGAATTGGTTGAATATTGATTTAGAAACTCTGTCTCCCTGTGGATTCGACCCTGCTTCCACTGACTACCTAGTTAGAGGTCCGTAGGTTTATTTTTGATTAGGCGATACGACTAAAACCTATCAAGGGCCCTTGTGTTGACAAGCCCATTATTGAGGATGGTGGCATTGTAACTAAAACCGTCAAGGTTGAGCCTATTATTCCATGTCCTTATATTCCATCTTCACATGCATAGACTTGATCTTGTCCCTTATCTCCCTATTCGCCATGCCCCATATTTTCTCACAGTTGCGGTTGCTCCTATTCTCTCCTTGAGGCCCTCACAGCGTACGCCACCAAAGGGAAGTTGTTCATTGTCCTTCTTTTCTCCCTTTTATTTTGATTTTACTTATCTTCACAAATCATTTGTTTCCTCTGATATTATTTATGTGAATATAGAAGCGCTTTTCATCAAGCCACATCTAGTGCTCAATGACATGTTTCCTCTGATATTATTTATGTGAATATTGAAGCGCTTTTCATGAAACCATATTTATGGGCATGTTGGGGTACTATTCCTACAACCCTGTTCCTCATCTGATTGATGGTTGAGGTAATATGGTCATGAGGGACCTTTATAAAACAGCGTTGTGCGGGAGCCGGCCCGTAATTTTCCCTTATTTTGTTTTTATTTCTTTTATTATTTTTATTTTTTTAGTTAGAGCGAGTGAGAGAACACTAACGTTATTTTTCCTCTTAGCATCGTCCTTTTGTTCATCTTTTGGCATTGAGGACACTGCCAAATTCAGTTTGTGGGAGGATTTCTGTTTGTACTCTCTATCTCTTAAACAGCTTTTTAAGATAGATTTATTGCTTTCGAAAAATGCTGAAAAAATAAAAAAAATTGATTCACATGACTGGTATGATTGTCTCCCTGTGCCCCTTGTTGTGCTCTTATTGAAAATTATTTGACTCTGTTTTCTGGATAGCTGGACATTTGTGATCTTGAGGCTATGATTTGAAGTCTGATTGCTATGATTTCGAGCGAATTTTGATTATTATACACTACATTGTATTGCACGCCTGAATTGGTTAGACTGTGATGCCTCTTTGTAGCCTATTGGATTTACATCATTATCCAGTTTGTTTTTGTGTGTTAATTCCTCATTAATTGATTGGTCTTGATTTTGACTTCGTACTTGTCTGATATTCGATGACTTGTAGCATTTGCTGTGATAGAGGCGTTCTTTTGTCTGATTCTTGAGCCTCAGAGTGAAATTTTGATATACCTTTATCCCCCTTAGCCCCGCTGAGCCTAATGACCTTTTCGTGTTACTAAACCCTTATTATGAGCACATGACCTTTATTTCGATATTATTACCAAGCCTAGCTTGGGGAGCTTTTGTATTGGTTACGTTTGAGATTGGTTTCATGGTTTGCGTAGTTTGGGGAATTAAAGTGCATTTGATGAGGTTTAAGTGTGAGAAAAAGAAAAGAAAAAAGCAAAGTTGAGTTGCGTGAATGTTTGGTTCGTAAAATGAAAGCAAAAGAAATAAAAGTTCAAAAGAGTTCAAAGTTCCTTCATTCACGTTGTTTATAAAAAAAAATGTGCTGCATTGCTTGAAAATTGGGCTTGTTGTGAGTTTTCACTGTTTTATAAGAGTTGGGATGTATTTTGTGGTTATATGGTGTTGTTGGGAGTTATTTCAGCCATCTTCGGCCTTGTTTGAGTGATTTTTGCTCCCTCATTCTCGATTTTTCCACCACATTTCCTAGAAATATTCCCTACCCTTGCCTAAGCTCTATTAAAACCCTAAAAAGTCCTCTTAAGCTTGTGTTTACATTGTTTATTGGATTGATTTTGAGCCAGTTTGTCAAAGTTAAAGATATGTCTGCTAATTGATTCGACTTGATTAGGATGAGAGACATTTAACCTTCTTAAACATATGAGAGTGTGAGTGGGAAGGGACATTATGGTAGGGTTGGTGAGTATTCGGGCATATTCTTTGCCTGCCACAAAATTGAGAGGAGTGACACCTTGGTGAGCACCTTTTCAGGATATGTATTCCATGTAGAGAGTTGCATTTGATTATACGCTTGGATGATTGGATGGATTTTAATAGCTTAATTTGAATTTTGTCTGCTTGAATGATTCTTAGTCTTGAGATTGTTTTGAGATTCGAATGTTTTATCTTTGGGGCGAGACATTTTATTCCATGTTCATGTTTTATTTGCTTGAGGACAAGCAAAGGTTTAGCTTGGGGTAGTTTGATGTATCACATTTATATATAGTTTTTAGATGCATTTAGATTGCATTTAGAACTTCTTTTAGAGCATTTAGGTGCATAATGGCATGAATTTACATAAGTTGTGCTCTAGTACTCCTTGTTTGTGTGTTTCGATGATTTTTAGGTTATTTTGATACAAATTGATAATGATTGTCAACGTTCTAGCCTATTAATCATTAAGAATGAAGGTAGCTTGCACAAGGATCACAATTCATCCGTTTAGGACAATTTTGAGTTGGAATGAACCAAAGAGTTAGTGAAAGAAGTGCCAAAACTAACACATGTTCACTATTTTGATCATAAATATTTATAGAAAATTATAATCAAGAAATTCAAACTTGGTTCAATTCTAGACTTCAAGATCTTTCCAATGATAGATCACACACCCCAATCGGACTTATGGTTTGAGAGATATGGCCTTTGCAAGTTGACGCAAAATCGTAGGATTTTCGCCCGACTTAGTCGGGCCGTTTAGCCCGATCGGGCAGGGCACGCAGACCTTTCCGTTTTCCGATTAGTTTAGGATTATTATAAATAGCTAAGCTTTATTATTTTGAAGACACTTTAAATTCCATTGTTGGGCGTTCCCTACTCAGCGACGCGCTGCACTTCATAGACTCGGGTGTAGCGATAAGTATGCAAGGGTTGCTAGGTCATCGCCCGAAATGCGCCATCTTGGCGCCCGGGGGTGGTGTCAAATATGCAAGGGTTCCCGCATCAGGGACGGGTACGGGTAAAGAAGCTAGTCCAGGGTAGTGGTAGTGGTAGGGGTAGTACGATGCGCTTTGGAACATGGAATATTGGCCCTTTGACGGGAAGATCGGCGAAGGTGGTGGAGGTTATGAGGAGGCAAAAGATGCACATAATGTGCCTTCAAGAGACCAAGTAGGTTGGTGGAAAAGCAAGATAACTAGCCCCATGGGGTTATAAGCTTTTGTACTCTGGAAAGGATAAGAGTAGGAATGGAGTAGGCATCATTATTGATAAGGAATATATTGATGATGTGGTGGAGGTTTTGAGGAAGAGCGACCGCATTATAAGTATCAGGCTAGTATTAGGGAGGGAGGCGGTGACTATCATAAGCGCATATGCGCCGCAAGTGAGATTGGAAGCATCTATTAAACAGCAATTTTGGGAGGATTTAGAGGAGGTTGTGCAACGAGTGCCTATTAGTGAAAAGTTGATCATTGATGGGGATCTAATGGACATGTGGGAACTAGTCGAGTTGGCTTTGAGAGCATTCATGGAGGTTTTGGGTATGGGGAGAGAAATGAAGCTGGAAGTGGTATCTTGGATTTCGCATTAGCATATGGTCTTAGTATTATGAACACTTGGTTTGAGAAAAGAGAATCTCACCTTGTGAAGTATAGGAGTGGAAGTAACGCGAGTCAAATTGACCTCTTTTTAGTAAGGAATGCTTGGCGGAAGAGTTATAGAAACTGCAAGTTGATACCGGGTGAGAGCGCAGCCACCCAACATAGACTAGTCGTACTTGATTTCTGGGGTAGGGAGTCTTTAAGAAAGCGAAGACCCAATGTGGAACCGCGAATCAAGTGGTGGAAGCTCCAAGGGGAGAACAAAGAGAACTTCTTAGCTAAGATGGCTAGTAAAGATATATGGTCTTGTAACACGAAATAATCGTAGATTCGACATGGACAAATATAGAACTTAATATAAAGGAAGTGGCGAAAGAGGTCCTTGGAGAATCTAAAGGAACTGTACCATCGAGTAAGGATACATCTTGGTGGAACGAGGAGGTGAGACAAGCGATAAAAAACAAACGAGAAGGTTATAAACTTTTGGGAAAATATAGAAGCAATGTGAACTATGATAAGTACAAAGAGGCTCGAAGAGAAGCCAAGAAGGCAGTATGGGAAGCTAAAGCAAAGGTAAACCAAGAGCTTTATGCAAGATTGGATACGAAAGAAGGGGAAAAAGACATCTACAGAATTGCGCGTATGAGGGACAAGACGACAAGAGATATAAGAAAGGTAAAATGCGTGAAGGGTGTGGACCAAAGAGTGCTTGTGGAGGATGAGGAGATAAAGGATAGATGGAGGACGAGGTGATAACGCACAAGACATCGGGGATGTACACATCCCGCTAAGTATGTTAAATCGAGAGTTTATGAGGAGGATTCAAAAGGGAGAAATCGTTGCAACATTAAAAAAGATGGGATTGAAGAAACCTACGAGGCCAGATGGCATACCTATCGAAGTTTGGAGGTGTTTAGGGGGGAGAGGAATCGAATGGCTGACAACATTCTTCAATATGATTTGGAGACACAACAAAATGTCATCATAGTGGAGGAAGAGTACTTTGATTCCTTTGTATAAGAACAAAGGCGATGTACAAGACTGTACCAACTACCGAGGAATCAAACTAATGAGTCATACGACGAAACTCTGGGAACGAGTGATCGAGCAAAGACTTAGGAAACATGTGAAGATATCGGAGAACAAATATAGATTTATGCTAGGAAGATCAACTATAGAGGCCATCCACCTCATGAGACAGACAATGGAACATTACTGTGATCGGAAGAGGGATCTACATATGTTTTCATTGATTTGGAGAAGGCATATGATAGAGTACCAAGAGAAATACTTTGGTGGGCGTTGCAAAGAAAGGTGTTTCACAAAAATATATAGATATCATCAAGGATATGTATGAGGGGGCAACTACGAGTGTGCGGACTACTGTGGGGAGGACAGAAGAGTTCCCTATTACGATCAGAGTGCATCAAGGTTCTACACTTAGCCCCTTTTCTCTTTGCTTTAGTCATGGACGAACTAACGAGGTCAATTCAAGATGATATACCGCGGTGTATGATGTTTGCGGATGATATTGTGTTGATTGATGAGACAAAGGAAGGTGTTGAGAGTAAGTTGGAATTGTGGAGGGATACATTAGAAGCCCGTGGTTTTAGATTGAGCAGAAGTAAGACGGAGTATATGGAGTGCAAGTTCAGTGAGGTTACAAGCAATGAGGCAGGGGCGGTCACTTTGGATAGCAAAGTGGTTCAAAGATCGAACGTCTTCCGTTACCTTAGATCCATTCTCCAAAAGGATGGAGAACTGGATGGAGACGTGGCTCATAGAATTAACGCGGGTTGGTTAAAGTGGAAAAGCGCCATCGGGTTCCTTTGTGATTCTGGCATTCCCCAAAGATTGAAGGGAAAGTTCTACTGTACGGCAATTAGGCCTGCTTTGTTATATGGTACCGAATGTTGGGCGGTGAAACAATGTCACATTCATAAGATGGACGTGGCGGAGATGCGCATGTTGCGGTGGATGTGTGGCCACACAAGGAAGGATCGATTAAGAAATGAAGTGATTCGAGAAAAAGTTGGAGTTGCATCCATTGAAGAAAAGATGATGGAGAATCGGTTAAGATGGTTTGGCCATGTGAAAAGGAGTTCAAGTGATGCACCATTGAGAAGAATTGAAGAGTGAAGGAGTAACCAAATTGTAAGGGGTAGGGAAAGACCTAAGATGACTTGGATGAAGGTAATTGAAGTGATATGAGGCTATTTGGGATTGAGGAGAACATGGCGTTGGATAGAATGGGGTGGAGGGGCAGTATCCATGTGAAGGAAGGGGTGTGATTACTGCTTTTATTTGTTTTTCTCAATTGTGTTGGTATTAAAGCATTTTGTTGAAAACCTCTTTATAAACTTTATGGTGTAAACTTTGTTTTCAAAAACTTTTTATAAAAAAAATTCTTAAAACTTAAACTCTTTCAAAAACTTTTTATCACTGTTGTCGATGCCATCTCCTTTGGCAACGGTTTCAGTTCACGATTCATGTTAGCCGACCCCAAATCACTTTGGGAATAAGGCTTAGTTGTTGTTGTTGTCTTAGTTTAGTTTTAAGAGCTTTCTTAGAGTAAACACTTTTAGATCAGTTTCGAAGGTGCTCAAACCTTGGATTATTTTTAATAAAAGTTACTATTTTCCGTCAATTGGTATTATTCTTCATTCTTATTTTATCTCTCTAATTCTTAATTGCTTAGTTTGATTATTTAATTAATTCATGATGCAAAGATTAGGGTTTTATATTAGTTTGGTTATTGTTGATTCAATCATGTCTGAGTAGTCTTATTTCTAGGGTTTTAGGGAGGCAAATCATGTTTATACCATGAATTACTTTTGAATTGCTATTAATTTATAGGGCTTAATTAAATTGGTTATGGTGTGATTTGTTCTTAACGAGTAATTGATGTTATTGCACAGTTTCATTGATTGCTTGTGGTTAATAATTGTTTGCACAAATCCGTCCTACTTTTAGAGGCCTAGTACACATCAGTAATTCTGATTATGTTAGTGAACATGCGGCATATGTTGAATTATGAGTGTTGAGCCTTAACCATATAGCTTAACACATGCTCTAATCTATCGATTCTTGACCTAGGTTCTGATAGTTGTTTGATTCTTTTGATTGGTATAAGCATAATGGACCGAACTAATACCCTAGATCTTTAATTCAGAGCTTAATTCCCATCTTTATATTGCTTTATTTAGTCTAAATAGTAGTTCAACTGATTTCTATCTGATCTTGTTTGAAGTAGCTGTTTGGCTGGATATTAACTTAGAAATTTTGTCTCTCTATGGATTCGACCGTACTTCCCTTGACTATCATTGTTAGAGGACTTAGGATTTATCTTTGAATAGGTGATACGACTTTAGCCTGTCAATAGTAAATGACTATATATATATATATCTACTACAAAAATAGGCTTTAGTGACATTTATTTGAGTATTTAGTCACATTTGTAAATGCCGCTAAAACCTATGGCAGCATTAAATTAAATGCCGCTATCGCGAAAAGGTTTTGCAAGATTTACTACATTTACCTTTAAAGGGTGATTTTAATGCCGCTAGAGGGTATTGTAAGCAAGATCCTATATTTGCCTATAAGGGATGATTTAACTGCCGCCGCTAGAGGGTATTTAAGCAAGAACATGTTGTTTGAAATTTTTTTATTTTCAAACACCACTACAACATATTGACTTACGCCTATCATGTACACACATAACTTAATTAGACTTCTTAAACATTATGAAGAACATACAATTGGCAAAAGCTACAGGTATTCCGTTCTAGCTCTAGCTATATCTTGTTCGCTTGTTGGCTCGTCTCCTTTTTTCGTATATACAAAATGGTGGATAAGCATAAATAGGTAGTTCGAAAACCTTTATTTACGTAACCTCTAAATGGGACCATTGAAAGGTTGGATCTCCAAATGAATGAAAGACTTGTTTTTAAATTAAAAAATTATGATGTAGTTACGTCATCCAAATAGCCTAATGAAAAGGCTCACTGAGTTTTTCACAACATCAAACTTCAAATGCTAGTTACAAAAGATTTACAAATGCTCTAAATTGCTATCAAAACACCAATTGAGCTTTATGACACCGAGCAAACCCAATAAAAATCATGGCGCGATCCTTCATGAATAGAATAGCGATCTGAAAAAGAATGAAAAACCAACTCTTTAACCAATTATGGAATGGAAGACACACATTTGATATAGTAAAACAATCTAGAAGTGTTAAATTATGTAGCAATTTGTCTAATACACAAATTAGGTTAATCTCGCAACCTACCCGTATTACCAAATTTGTAATCAGCTAGCAAAGTATTTTATGGGTGAGACCCTCTTGTCTACTCTAAAGCCCAACTCAACATCCTTGAGATTGTACCAAGCTCAAGATCAAAGTCATTATTTACAATGTCCTTTGTGCGATGACTAATGCTTGGGCTAGTACCAAATAAATATCAATTTTGTTAGAACAACTACCTAATAATATAAATTTTTTTATAAACAACTATCTAACTTTATCATACCGACTACCTAGTAAGATCAAAACCTTTAACTTTGGATTGTCAGTCAAATTCTAGAATCTCCAATTTTATGAACTCCTAGTTTCAACAATTTTTGAAAACCCCCAATTCCATAAACCCTAAACACTAATTTCATTAATTTTTCCAAAAACCCCAATATATAAATCGTAATATCAATAATTTTCAAAAAGACGCAATTTATGAACAATAATTTCATCTATATCCAAAATGCCAAAATTTATGAACTTTAATTTCAGTAATCTTCAAAAAAGCCCCAAGTAAAGAAAATTAGGGTTTATCAATTGGGGCTATTTAAAGATTAATTAAATTAAGGTTCATGAATAAGGGTTTTTTTTAAAACTAATGAAATTAAGGTTCAAAAATTTGGGGCTTTTTGAAAATTAATGATATTATAGTTCATAAATTGAGGATTTTAAAAAATGAAATTAGGGTTTATAAATTGGGATCTTTGGAAAAATTACCGAAATTATGATTTATTAATTGGGATTTTTGGTAAAGTTAATAAAATTAGGGTTCAAAATTGCGGGGTCTGAAGATTGTTGAGCAATGGGTTCATAAAATGAAGATTTCTTGAATTTGACGGAAAATTCAAAAGTTAACGGTTTTGATAGTAATGGGTTGACGGAATAATAAAGTTAGGTAGTTGTTTATAAAAGTTTTAGGAAAAATTGTCAAAAAATATCAAGGTTTTAGCACTTTTTCAAATTAAATACCATGGAGTTGCGAAATGAAAAATAAATACCAACAAATTATATTTTTTTAAATCAATATCAACTAACAGATGACGTCTATTTTTCCATCTGTGGACCCTACTTATACACTTTTAAGTAACTATCATAACTTTCCAACGAACACTTTTCAATTAACATTGAACTTAGTTGTTGGGAGGGATTAAGAGCTCAAAAGTAACAAAGATCCATTCAAGTTCATCTCTCTATTTGAACAAAATTTAAGGTGAGTTAAATTGATGTTTTGCACGAGTCATTTCTTCATTTTGGGGTCGAACAAGCCACTTAGTAACTGAATTGAGGGAGTTTTATAAAAGAGAATTTTTCTCGAAAATTAGGGTTTATGGAATTGAAAATTGGAGGTTGAAAACGCTAAAAGCATTAAATTCCAAAAGCAATCTGACGAATTTACTGATGATGATATCACACTTTGATTAGATTCCAAGCAAAGATCATTTTCAAGTTCAGTTTGGGTGAGAAAGTGATGAATTTCTGGTAAAAAAACCCTAGAAATTTGGGGATGAGAGAGTTAGAGGAAAGTGAGGTGTCACAGTAATTTATGGTTGAGAAAAGTTGAGGAAAAGCGTATAAGTATGGTTCGTAGACAGAAAAATAGACGACATTGTTAATTGGTATGAGATTTTAAAAACGACATAACTTGTTGGTATTTATTTTTTATTTCGCAACTCTATGATATTTATTTTTAAAAAGTGCCAAAATTTGGTATTTTCTGACTATTTTTTTCAAAGTTTTATAAATATTAAGTACTCCTCCATCCCCCAAAGGATTTCCTATTTTTCCATTTTTATTTGTCCCAATTACATTTCCCATTTCCTTATTTGGATATGATCCACCTATTATAATATCATTTTCTTTACAAAAAATAGTTGATCCCACCTCTCCCTCTTAATAAACAATTCTAAAAGATACTCACTACCTTACTTTTTAATTATAAAATAAAACTTTAGACTCCATACCCACCTCCTTCGTTAAACTTTGTGCCCAAAGAAAATGGGAAATTCTTTGGGGGACGGAGTGAGCAGTTGTTTTTTTTTTTTAATCAATTATTAGGTAGTAATTAGGGGTGTAAACGAGCCGAGCTGAGCTCGAGCTCGACCAAGCTCGGCTCGGCTCGAAGTCAATTTGGTCGAGCTCGGGCTCGGCTTGAAGCTCGACGAGCTCGCCAAGGTGAGGCTCGAGCTCGGCTCGTTTACAAACCTTCGAGCTCGAGCTCGGCTCGGGCTCGGCTCTTTTTTTTCTCCCGCCTATTGGTTATTGATTTTATTGTTCTTCCTTACATAAAGTAAAATATGTAATACTCCATCATACATAAATTTAATGCAATATGAAAACTAAACCCAATAATATTATATTCCTTTATGGGCTTTGCATGTTTGGGGTTTTTTTTCTTCTTATTGCCACACATTTCAAATGTAGTTTTTAAAAAAACGAGTCGAACGAGCTTAAACGAGCCGAGCTTTTCTAAGCTCGGGCTCAAGCTCGTATACTTAACATATAGCTCGGGCTCGGCTTAGACTCAGAGTTGACCGAGCTTGAGCCGAGCTTTGACCGAGCCGAGCTCGAGGCTCTACGAGCCGGGTCAGATCGTTTACACCCCTAGTAGTAATTATTAACGATTTAGGGGAAAACAAGACAACTTTGTGAACTCATCGTAGACAATTTGCTGACCACTTGTTAACTGGTTGCCCACCATTTGTTCGTAAATTTGTTTGATAGAAAAAAAGAAAGCAGTAAGTAAGATTGTGCTGCGAGAATGGTTAGTAAATGGAAGAAGACGGCTCTCTTTGTCATAGACATGCAAGTAAAGTTCTTCCGCCAATTTCCATTTTTAATCCCTTTCTTATTTGAACCAATTTAACTCGAGTTTTTTGTTACATTTACAAATGGGTATTGAATTTTGATATCGAATGATCATTAACAGCTTTAAATTCTTAAGATTTAATTCCACTTTCTTTCTTTCTGAATTGGGTTTGGTTTAATTTACAGAAAGATTTCATCTTGCCTGGTGGGCCGTTGCTAGTAGATGGTGGTGCAGCTATTATCCCTAATGTCATCAAAGCTGTTGAAATTGCTAGAGAACGCGGCATGCTTGTAGTTTGGGTATCCATTTATCTTTTGCTTCTGTTAAATTCTGTTTTTTTAGACATGCTAATTAGTTCACCAAGTGTAGCTGAGTTGCAATTATTAGATGAAGTATCAATTAAAGGGGTAAATGGAAGTTGGTTTTGGCAGAGTGGTCGCTCACTTTGTCCCTTAACCGATTGGCCGTGTTTCGAATCCTGACCTTTTGGAAGGGAATGAGATCCATGGCCTGTCTTTTAGTTTCACCAAAAGGAAAAGGGGGTAAATGAAATTGAAATTTACTTGCCATAGTGATATCAGTGAGGGAAATTGGTTTGTAAGTTGTAACTGATGGTTAGATGAACTAGGCAATGCTACCTGTGTATATCTTCAAACTAGTGATGTTTAGGGCTTATTTGAAGAGAAACAACGATCACGTTTCTCGTGAAGTTCTAGATCAGATAGAGGACTATCATGTAGTATTCTTCTCATTCGATTCCGTTTCCGCAATACTGTCAGGCTTGTGCTGTGTTAAAAGATTGTTATGTTGCATTGATATTTCGCAACAGATTTTAAGCATTGTTTTGGGGAATCGATCATCTTTTATAATATGTGCACGTAGATCACGTGGGTTGGCTTAGTTGGTGTTTGTTGAAGAATTGTGGCGATTATTGAATGATATGCCTCTATATGACATGCTCCATTGATTATTGAAATAAGACCTCCTAATAAAACCTTGATGAGTGGTTCTGTTGGTTTTAGAGCTATAGAAGTCTTTTTTATTGATCAGCTACCGAATAAGCCTTTAATTAACATGATAGACACAATCAGGTGTAGTTTGTGAAGAGTGAAAGACAATGATTGCTCTAGATCCTTTACGCTTTGTGAGAAAGGATTACTGTAATATGCTATTGCCAACCTCTTCTTAATGAGTGTTGTATCATTGTTGAAGATTGGGTGGAACATGATCTACTAGGAAAACTTCGAGCTTTGACATAAGAAACTCGTTGGTCTGCAGGTTGTTCGAGAGCATGATGCATTAGGGAGAGATGTTGAACTCTTCCGAAGGCACTTATATAGTGAAGGAGGACCTACTGTAAAGGGACATGAAGGTTCTGAACTTGTTGAAGGACTAGAGATACATGAAGGGGATTATAAGTTGGTTAAGACACGCTTTAGTGCATTCTTTGCTACACACCTTCATTCATTTCTGTTAGCTTCTGGAATTGATAGCTTGGTCATGGTTGGTAAGTGAAACAAAACCTGATGTTTTGGTTTAGATTATAAACAACTTTCTTAGAACATAAAGTTTGAAGCTTATGACCATCTATCTCCAAATTCAGGAGTTCAAACTCCTAACTGTATCAGGCAGACAGTTTTTTGATGCGGTAGCATTGGACTATCCTTCTGTCTCAGTCATCGTTGATGCCACAGCTGCTAAAACACCTGAAGTTCATGATGGTAAGAGAAATAAATTGTCAGTTCTTGCAGTCTGATTTTATTACTCATTAAGCTTACTGTCCATGATGATGATAACCCCTATTTGGTTGCAAATGTTGTTGTTTAGATCATGAGTGAGTTTGATATTGGGTTTCATGTATGTTTGTTTGCCTTCAAATGCCTTGTGTGGAACCCAGTTTCTACTACTCTAGCAAATGCCGTCTATTATTGTTTAGCAATATGGATGTGGAGAATGACAAATGAGTGTAGGCATGTGTCCTGCTTCATATGGTCACCTATTACCCTAAATTCAGAGAAAAATAATCTGATCTTGATTACTTGAGACAGCAAAAAGTAGCTACTACTCTTGTTCTGTTATCCTCAGGGTTTGGTGCTCAAGTTTAATCTGTGGACCTTTGTTTTCTATTCCTAGTATTGTAAGTGCCTCTTTTACTCGTAATGTTAGTTTAGCAAAAAAAATCGCGTGGAGAACAGAAATGTTCCTTTTTAACTTAACTGGCTTACTGCCATCCTATAAGTATAGCAATTAGAGTATGAGTTGTAAGGTCTTCAATGTTTTTAGGTGACATTGCCATGTTATCTGATGACTGCCTATTACTCAACTTCTTTATGTCAATACTATCTTATCCCTTGTTCACTGCAGAAATCCATTTTTTTTTTGGTTTGATATCTTGCAAATGCGGAATATCTCCTCTGTTACTTTGTTAGGATAGCAACGAGGGAGGAAATGAACGTTTTCTTCCAAAACTTTATAACATTGGAAGAATTTGGTTTATTATGAGGGAAGGGAATTGAATCATTCCAATTCCCTTCCTTCCCTTCCCTTCCCCCCGTGTTGTATCCACACAAGGATAAATGTATCCTCCTTTCCATTCTCTCCCTTTCCCTCCAAATCCGGCTATACAAACACTCCAAAAGAACCTGTTTCTGCACTGCTTTCAAGGCTTCAACTATGGTAATAAGATCTGATAAATGGATGAAGAATCATACTCACTCACTCCAATAACTGCTTTAAATCTGTACTACAATTGGCTAACTGTGACTAGGTTAACTGTCTACATATGAATATTTGAGTTTATGGTGGCATAACTTGGAGTATGAATATCTATAGTTTACGTTTACTGAATATTTATATACACCTTTCTTGGAATCTAAGAAGTTCATGCCTCTGAGTTTGAGGAATTTAGTGTATGATTTAGTTGTAATAAATCAATTTAGAGGGAGGGGGTACTTTGAGGAATGCACTTAAGTTGATGAATAAGTTAGCAAGTTAGTTTTCCTATAATTACAGGGTAATAGAGAGTGAAAGGGAATGAAGAATATTGATCAAAGTTTGTATTAGTTTCATTAAGCTTTTGGGAGTGTGACCAAGTCACTCGAATACTTGGCAATCTACCTTTAATTTCTATGTTTCTCCACTAGATCAATCACAAACTCTATTTTTATTTTATCAGTCTATTATATTAGTCCAATGACCTTTTAATTAGTTTCCTGCTGTTATATGGACCTGTAATGTTACTACATCAAAATGCCAACATTACTCCAATGCTTCTAAAGAGGCTCTCGCCACGTCAATGTAGAGAGGGGGATTTGGATAACAGAGAAGTTGTTCCTATTAGAGCCTTGGTCTGAAATAAAGTACTTGTCTTCCATGAGTAATTTACTAGTTTGCATGATCCAACACTGAAGTCAAAAAGTGGAGCTCTTCCCCCCAATTCCTCTGAAGAAATATTTGTGTATTGAAATCCTCTTCCTTCCGATAAAGGTTATGTGGACTCTATTAATGGCTAAATCGGAAGTATATTATCTTGTAGCTTGCAATTAGATCAAATAGCTGTGATTCTAGAGCTTTTGGTGGTCTTACTATCTTCCCACAAAAGGGATAGTACGAGATCTTTTTAAAGGACCTTGATGTCTTTAGAATAGCTTTTATGTACGACAGGGTCACAGGTGCATACGCCGTATGGTGATGCTATAGAATATATAGGTGTTGAAATTTAGGTACAGTTATTGGGTGCTTTCTATGAAATATCGGGTGACTTAGGCTATGTTCTTTAAAACTTATTATAGTAAGATTTAACAAAAATATGTCAAGTAAGTAAAAAGAAATAATGAATGAAGAATGGGGCTAAAATTCGCATATACCTTACATTTTGCATTTATTTGTCAAATAATTCTCTGATCCGGTTTGTTTTGATATGTCCTTCACTTGCAAGCCAATAAGAGTATGCAATCAGATTTTGATTCATTTAAGCAGCTTATGGGTTTCTATCTTTTTGGCGAAACTATTGTTTTTGAGTATTGTGACTAACATGAAATTATACTGTTGAATCAGCCAATGTCTTTGACATGAAAAATATTGGGGTAGCCACTCCAACCTTCGGGGAATGGTGCAACTCAAATGGTTAGTGCAAGTTTGTGGCTTCACTTAAGCAACTTCATAGAATTTCTCTCAGGTTGTGATACAATATCTTGGGTGGCTTTATAAACATGATTGAAGTTGTCCAACTTATATGTGTAAATTATGTCATGACACTGTATACTTTGGCTGATGTACCACTTATCATGCTACTTCGATCAATGGAGACGAGTATTGTTGATAGACTGATAGTGGTAGTATTATCTTTGCTTGCTTGGCCTTCTTTTCATTTAAAGAAGCTATGTAAATCACCATTTCTAAAGAGAGTTGTTATTAGAATACTGATCCAATCAACAAATTGAGAAAGGAATTTAAATCCACTAAATTTTACTTACAAAACCCCAGTGAATGGAACCATAACTACTTTGACCCTGTTTGTTCTTTGCACCTAAAAGAACAGTCAGGTGGTTTTTGTTTAATATGTCAATATCTATTAAGAGGATGTAAATTTTTTACTTATTAAAGTATTAAATATTGCATTGGCAAACTTGAAAACCAAGTGTTACAATTTATAAAAAATTGGAAGTATTCCTCAATTTTCCTGGCATATCAAATTAACATGTAAACAAAC